>CM028129.1:1451151250-1451812500 GCA_016271365.2 Neoceratodus forsteri | reverse complement strand
GACAATGTCCACAACTCCCATGGGCTCAGCCACTGCTTGCTACCCATGGAGGTTAAACCCCTTGCTTCTTAAGGATCAGAAATAGCCTTTATAAGTGCATCAGGGAATTTGTAAACCATAATAAGAGGGGTGACACATCCCACAGAGGCCAGTGGTAAGCTCTCAAGACTTTCATATGAGGCCAAGTAATCACCTATTCAGCACAAGCTAGGAAATTGGACGACTTGGAGCTCACTCAGCTTAGTATTGAAATTGAAGCCTTTGAAGAAGCCCACATGAAAAGACTGCCTCCTCCTTTGTATAGGGTAGTACAAAAGCTGAAGAGGCACTTCAGCTCACTCAAGAGCTCCCATATTGAGCACTCAGTACTCTTGATGCAGGCTGAAGGGGGAGGTATCTAGCATGGCAGCTACATAATCAAGAAGAGGAAAGAATTATTGGGTAGATAAGAGGTCAGTCAGGTACACGAACCTTGGATACCAATTAAATTGGTGTAGAGTTTGGGGCCTTTTATAAATCCCTCCATACCTCAACAATTTCCCCCTTGGCTCAACCAATTCATAGCTTTTTTAAGTAAGGCTAGCCCAAGCTCATAGACCCCCTTGACACATGTAAAACTGATGCCCCACTAGGTGGGAAGGAGATCCAGTGAGCTAACAAAGCCTTTAGGAGTGGGAAGGCCCCAGGCCTAGACGGGCTCTCCATGGATTTCTTCAAACTGTTTTCCCCAGATCTGAGTGATCTGCTGTTAGATATGTTCCCTTCCATGCGATCTGCCACCATTATGGTTCTTCCAAAACCCCAAAATATCCTACACTATGTGCCTCGTACAGTCCTATTTCCCTCTTAACTGTAGACTATAACATCATGGCTAAGGTCATTGTCTCACGACTTGAAGTCATACTCTCTTCTGTAATCCACCCTGACCAAGCAGGGTTTGTAAAAGAGAAACAAGGGAAACACAATGCATGTAGAACTCTGAACATCGTATACAATTGGTCTAAAAAGCTGACACAGCAAGGGGCTGTGGTTCTTGTCCTGGATGTGGAAAAAGCCTTTTAACGTGTGGAGTAGGGCTATACATTTGAGGCCCTCAGGTGAGTTGGGCTGGGACCCCAGCTCATTAGATGGCTCCAAGTGCTGTATTCCTCCCCTACTGTCTAAATAGTGGCTAATGGTGAGTTAACTCCCTCCCTCCTTCCTTCTGGGTTGGGGCACAAGACAGGAGTGTCCAGAGTCACCCCCTGCTCTATGTTCTATTCCTTGAACCACTAGCAGCGGCCATTAGGAATCACCCAGGCATCCAGGGATTCAGGGGAGGGGGACAGGAACACAAAACAGTACTGTTCACTGATTTTTTATTGCTGTATTTGATAAACCTGTCCCTGGGACTCCTTGGGGTCCACTCTCTCCTGCATGAATATGGATCCTTATGGGGCCACAAAATAAACTGGACTAACAGTGAAATATTGCCAGTAGGAAACTCTGTAGAGCACAACTGGTTGAAAATCTCAAATGCCTACAAATAGTGGACCACATAAAGTATCTGGGAATACACATTCACTCTAGACTAAGCCTCTTATACACAAAAAACTATAAACCACTCCTCTCCAAGCTCACAGAGGATAGTGAAGGGTGGAGATTCCTGCTCTTATCCTTGCTGAGCTGAATTAATAGCAGCAAAATGTCCATCCTTCCCAGATGCTGTACCTTTATTAGTCCTTACCTTACATGTCCCATTAACACACTTTAAACAGCTGAATTCCCTCATACACAAATTTATGTGGAACAGAAAAAACGCCCATATTAGAAGGAGCATCCTACATCTGCCTAGCAAGCTCAGTGGATCTGCCCTAGCACACTTCCAACATTACTACTGGGCCTCACAGCTGACATTTTTACCAGCAGGGGAAGGGAATGCTAAACCCCCCTTGGTGTCTGTTGAAGAGGAAGTACTGGGATGGAATCCGTACACTGACTTCCTCTCTAAATCCATTTGGATACTTAAACCACCCTTGGTAACCAGTCCATTTGTGGCCACCATAGTTGGGGTTTGGATAGCCTCCCACAAACAAATAGGCTTCTTACCAGTGCCTTCCACACACACACACACACAGGCCTTATGGCAATACTGCAGGAAAAGGGACCTTACACAGCACAACTCCATCAGCGACTACACCGGTGGCAGCATAAAGGTTTAAATACCATGGCACAGCTGTATAGAGGGAGCAGACATTTAGATTTCACTGAAACCTGAGAACTTTTTTGTTTATCTGATCATAAAGAACAAACTGAGCAGCACTCTGGACAAAAGGTTGGGATGGGATGATCCCACCCTATTTAAGGAGGGGCTATATCAACTCCAGGCCCACAGTAATCCCCTCACAACTTTCTGTCATACTCTCCAAGGGAGAAACAGACCATCAATTGCAGACATTTGAGCCAAATGGGAACAGGATTTGCGTATTACGATTGACACAGCTACCTGGCACCTAGCAGCCAAACACTTCCAAAATTGTTCTCATGGTAACAAGTTGAGACAGATTCAACTCAGCTTCATGTACAGGGCTTATACCACCTCATGGAAGTTACACACTATTAAACCTGCAAGCCCTGTAAAATGCCCAAAGTGTTCCTCTGAAGGGGCTGACTTCCTGCACATGTCTCGAACGTACTCTAAAATCCCCCCTTTCTGGCGCGAGATGCACAACATCATGAGAAAGGTTCTGGGGTACACCGCTTCTAAATCCCTTCTCGAGTTCCTGCTAGGTGCTGACCCCAGGTGGCATCACACTGGAGGCAATGCAGAATTATGGTACTTCACCTTAATAACAGCTAAGAAAACTACAGCCAGAAACTGGATGTTGGCGAGCCCTCCCTCAGTTCAACAGTGGGCCCTCAACCTGAAAACATGTCTGAAACTGGAAAGGGTGCAACTGACTGCCAATGGGTCAGTCAAGATCTGTTCAACAATTTGGGATCCCTTAACTGTTTCTATAGAAAATGGACTCTTTCCACAGTAGCATGAAAGTTTATTTTCCTAACTGGTTGGAATATAGCCCTACATTCCTAGCTGGATCTACTCTGCAATGTGGTATCAATTTGTTAGCAGTAGAAGTCAGTTTAGTAGACTTACTGTACAGCTCATAAATGCTAGTACTTTCTACTTTAACACATAATGTCACTCTGGTTTATTTCTATACTCATTCAATTGTACTGTACTTTCTTACTCTTATTGTAACTCTAAATAAAAACATTTTAGAAAACAAAATATGGCATGGATTATGCAAAAGGCACCAGCTGGCCAGTTTATGCTTGTGGCAATCTGGAGAAATATTCCGCTCTTGTTCAGTAAGTGTCTCGCAACAGCAACCTACAAATGCATAAATAATACAGATCCTTAACTAAAAAAAAATTTCCAATCACAAAACTCATCACACACCAGTGGAAACGTCAGATAGGAATCTGTATATTCCTAAAGTTACTGACTGGCAAATCTTCTTAAAAAGGCACTGTCAGCCCTCCAGGCAACATCTGTTTTAAACAAGACCAGGACAGAAATAGATTGTGCTTATCTAATAATGATTCCTGTGTGTTTCATTTCTTCAGTTTCTTTTTGCAATGCATGAAAAATGACTTGTTAGAAAATATCCTTTGTTACTTACAACGCTTAACTCTTTGGGCACCACTAACCTGAAGAGTGTGCGATCCAAAATCAGCCTGTGACTGCCCAAAGTGGAGAATATTCGAAGTTACTTGCTGTTAACATTCAGCCATAAAATCAGACACCTCAACCTCTGATCTACCATGTTAGGCTATCTTATAGAATCTCAGAATTGGCCAAATCACTTTTTTTTTATGTACCTGATGCTGCGTTACTGTTTCTAATTGCCAGAACAATCTGTTCACTTATGGAGTTCCTGCTCCTGTTATTGCTTACGCAATATGCTGCTATTTGGGCTGGGAACTACACAGACAAACAGATCATGCTGGCCAATGGGAACAGTATCCCAACATTGGGGACATAAAATAAAAGTTATTTGGGCAATATTATACTATAAAATACTTTAAATAGCCTAACATGGTAGCTTTTTCCCTTTTACCAGTTTGAAGGTTTTCTACCTGAAAGGATGGGATGTGGAGAGCAGCATTCCTCCCACCCTGGAAGCAGACATATCGGGTGCTGTTCCTCTTCATACTTCATCAGCAGTGTGCAAGCTTACTCACTGTGACTTTACACATGACCAGTCTAGTAGAAGATGAGCATCTCTTCTTGGTCTAGTATTATATAACAGTCAATAGGGTCATTCACTGCTGGTGAAGTACGAAGAGAGACAGAACTAGACATGCCATCCTCTAGATACAGAACTGTTCACACATCAAACTTAGTCCTTCATAGTAATTGCAACATCAGGCTGTTAGCATCTCCAAACTCAGAGCCCTCAAGCTCTAAACAATATGTCCCTCCCCCAACTAACAACACACACATTTGTAAAAAGAAAACAAAATTTCTAAATATTACCCAGCAGTTAAAACTAATATATTGTTTAATATAGATGTAGTCAGACCACCGTTGGTATAAGTAAGTTGAATGAGAATACTGACGAGGCAGTTTGCAAGAAGAGTAATACATAGGCTGTATAAAAGGATGATGGGAGAAAAGAAGTAGCCAAATATTATTTATAATATGATATAGGTATAACTAAACATTGCAGTGGGCAGGCCAGGAAGTTTTCAGCTAGAGCCAAGCAGGCGTAGAGCCCTGGGTCTGCCTTGACTCTATGAACCAAAGAACAAGCTGAGCCATAGGTGCTACAGGCTGTTCTCTATGAGAATACACACGGTGTCCCTTATGAGCTGCATGAGAAGAGTTGAGTGTTCCCATCACTGCACTAACTGCGCAGGCTGACAGAAATGCTTGTTTTGATCATAATGGGCTTGGCTCGACCTTGGCTCTCAATGCTTATACAGGTCAAGCCAAGTCAGACACTAGGTTCACACCAGGATCAAGCTTACTGTCTCTTGCCCATTGGTAAGTAAATGGTACACCATACATAGTATGTCTTTTGGCTAATCATGCATGTCACCTCATGAGTTTTTTGGGTGCAAGAACTGCTGAGTGGTTCTGGAAGTGTAAACACCTTCAAGATAATACTATTGATTAACCAGGAAACATGAAATGTGCATTGTTCATTTTTTATTATTCATTTCTTTTCTGGTGGAGATTTACTTTGGATTTCCTGTAGTCTATCTCTGTTGACATCTTCACTGCTGCCTCCTGTGGCCCATCCAGTTTCACTTGCAGTCCGTTTCTGTTTGCTTTTATTGTTCATGCCAATAACAAGATTTAAATGGTGTTGTCATCTATATGTGGAGAGAACAGATCCTCTTTTTATTCAATTTTTTTTCAGTCTTGCTCACTGCTACCTACACTCCTGTTCTCAGCCCACTAAACTCCCTGCCCACCAGTCTTCCATCTCCGGATGCCATCACTGTACCAGAACTGCTCACGCTGCCACCTCCCCATGGGGAAAGCCCCTCCATGTGCAGCCCTAGGATCCAAGTCCCAGGATTACTCTAGTTCAGCAACAGACACAACGAGAAGCTGGGCCAGACGTCAGGGCAGCTGATGTGGGGGAGACCGTGGTGCTGGTCTCCAGCTGGAGCCATATTTCCCTGGTTATGCCCTGCCCCGCCCCCTTTTTAAGGGCCCATCACTGGCAGCATTTGGCAGGATGTTTTGTGGTTAAACAAGACATCCAAAGCCATCCCTATTCCCCACAAGAAGTGTTCAAGTGCTGGAAAGAACCCCCCCCCCACTCCACCCCAGGAGTCAGTGAACAGTGCCTTTGCAGCACCATCCAGATGTCTCTGGCCCAGCGCAGTAGGTCAGGTAGTCCACATGGGAGGTGGGGGGACATGAAGTGCTCCACCACGAGTGCCATTGAGCTGTGTCAGAACAACTCTTTTTATCTTACTCTTATTAGGGACAGCTACATTATAGGTGACTAGAGTGCAGCTGCATTGGGAACTGTGTGAGGGTAAGCTGTTGGTGGAACAAACCACATGACATTGGTGGAAAAAAAATGTTCCTTGCTTAGAATAGAACACTGATATCAATTCATTCTTCTAACTGCCACAGATGAAACACTTTTAGATGTATAGTAAGATGTCTTCCCACATTGCGGCCATTTCTGGACACTCCAATGGGACAAAAAAAGTGATTTATATTAAAATTATTGCAAGAGCATCTCAGGAAGAACCCTTGTCTTAGGGGCCCACAATGACTCCAGCCCTTCTTTCCTTTGTGAGTTTTCTGCAGAGAAAAAAATACTTGATAATGTGATTGTGGTAGGGCTAGTTGTCCTACCTAAGCAATAGAGGAACTCTTGTACTATATTCTTTTCCTAAAAGCCTGTTGCAACAGCATTTTCATTGCCTTTTACTGTCCTTTACTATCCCCTTTCTGTTCTGCTAGGATGGCCACCTACAGAACTCTCCTCCCCCTTCACTTCTTCCATTTTCAGTCCTTCTGCTTTGCCTCATTACCTCATGCTGAACGGCTCAAAAGGAAACAATGTGCCATAAATGAAGTAAAAGCTAGGTAGCACAGTATCATTGTCCAAATACAAGAGCTGATACTCATTGTTCAGTATGTTCACATTTTAAAGTGTGAGCTAGTTTTGCTGAACAGCCATTATGTGTCTTATTATTTTATGCACTTTTTAAAAAAATATATTTGATTGCCAAAGTTTATGAAAAATAAAGTTTATTATGATTTAGCTTGTTGCCCCAAAAAAGCCAGATCTGGTAAAAATGAAAAGTTCCCCTCACTAAGGAAAGAGCTGGTGGGAAATGTAAAAAGCAATTTTACAGCCTTTTGAATGCTGAAAATACAAGGTGTTTTCCTTCTCTCTGTGGAGACAGTATATAGATTCTTTTATGTTTCATTTTATTACGGTGGGGCGTGCTGCCCGAAACGAGCCTGTCAGCTCTTCTGAATGAAATGCGCTCCCAAAAATGGAGCATCTTTTGAAGCAACTGATTTTCATGGCAGATAGCCGCTATGTAACGGAGCTTACAAATAAATATCAATACAGGCCGTTCAGTCTCTCATTTGGGGCTTAAAAGCCCTAAAACTAAGTTAACAGTTAGACAAATGTTGCCCACATGGCAATAGTGGAGAACATCGGACCACCATACATATTTTTTTTGAGAATATGAATCCTATGATGTAGTTGTGAACCGTAGTAGCATAAGAGCATAATTACAGCTAGCGTTATGCTATTCTCTCAGAACTACATTTCAGTTATTTTTTTTGTATTCGTTTATTTGAGTTAGGGGGCTTCACCCCCCACACCCCTCTTTAAAAAACGAAAGGGGGGTGAAGCCCCCCAACTCAAATAAACTAATACAACATTTCACCCAACTCTAAGAATACAAGTGCTACTGAACTTAATCGTGAGAACTAGTGCCGAGTTTGATTCAGGCACCGATGTCTCGTGCACATCATATGTTCGGCTTACGCATTTTCTTGCATAAGCAGCGGTGGTCCAGTGTTCTCCACTATTGCCTTACAGGCTCACTGTAGTGCTGTAGGGAATGAGAGAAGTGAGAGGGAGAACTGCATGTAAGTGCTATCAGAAAGTGCATGCTCTCTCTCTCTCTCTCTCTCTTCCTCAGTGTGCTATGTCACAGCATGAAAAGATTGGGACAGTGTAGCAGGATCTGGGAAATAAGCTCCCCTATAGAAATCCTGCCTGTCCCTGAAAAGACATAGCCTGCATTGCTTACACTGCTGAAATAAAACATTGTAAATGAATGTAACAATATAAAGCAGTTTTTTCTTTCATTTCCGTTTTTATACAACTACTGAATTAATCTCCCCTATATAGGCCGACCTGGTGGCACTGAGGGTTTAGGTGCTAGAAGCCACACCTCACGCCACACCGACGACCTGGGTTCAGGAACAAGCCGGGGCCGCCGGGGGGTCAGCAGGGCAGGGAAGAGATCGAGCATCTGGAGGACTGCTCTCTCTTCCCGGGGGTGGGTACGGTGTGCACTCGCTCTTGGAGCGACCTCTGGTGGCAGCTAGGGGATCGCCGACTGTAGAGGCATGGTGTATGCCTGAGGGGGCGGAGCCATGGCAATACATTGTCTTGCTGGCTGGGCTCCGCAGGGAGAGGGGGGAACAAAAAAGTACTAGATAAAAAACCATTCCTGGAGATAGATGAAGGCACCTCAACTGCCTTAAGCCCACACCTCCAATTCCAGGCTGTTTCCTCTCCATAGGGCCACTCATGTGCCAGGCACTTTCCCCTATAGATAGAGCGCCCTGGTCGGATAGGGCGGCCCTACCTCCGGAGGGTTCAGACCCGGAGGTGGTGCTTGGTGGCACGGGGGAGAGGAGCAGTCTCGGAGGAGGGTAGAGGCTGGGTAGCCCTGAGGTTGCTGGAAGGAGTTCTCCAGGAGTGGAGAGAAATAAAGTTAAAAAAAAAAAATATCCCCTATATATAAAAGGAAAAAGATAGCCACAGTGCTTCCCTGTAAAAGAGCATAAAGCCTAAGTCTTTTTTGGTCTTTTTATATATATGATAAAGTCTTACCTTAAAGACATGAAATTCATGGACTTATTCAGGAGTCAGCGGCCATTATGACTGGCTATTTATAGGGTTGCCAGAAGGTATTACTCCAAAAAAAGGGGAGGAGCCAAGCTCATTAAAAACCAACTACATAAACATTATCTTTATTTGTATAAGGCTTCCTATAAAATCTTTTATTTGAATGTATGATTTCTGGACAAAAAGCTGTTCCAAACCTGTGTCTATTTTTACATACCTATTGTATAAATGCAGAAAAAGAAAGTTGTAAAAAGTAGGCGGATCTCATAACCTCTAGTAGGATTACAAAACCCCACTGAAAACAGTAGCAAAAAGGTTTTGGTGTTTCATTCTACCCAGAGCGTGGGTGAGGAAAGGACATGCAGCTTTTATGTTCCCATAGCAATTCAGAACACAGATGTGAAAGGATACCAAGAGATGTAATGTGATCCAGACTCTTGTATCCTGACGGAATTCATTATTTATGAGTATTGATTGATTGATTGATAGATTGATTTTTTTATTTTTTTTGGTTTTTGGAACTTTGTAAAAATAAAAGCACCCAGAAAGGGTGTTGTACATAAATGACTGGATCAGTTTCTATCTTTATCACCCACACCCTGGGACAGTGACATGTGAAAGTGAATTTTTCAAATCTGTGAAAATGTAAAATGTTGAAAAATATAATATATAGCCACAAGTCAGCTTATATATTATAAAGAGACTGCATTTCTCTTCCCTTTGTTCTTCATTATTAGGTTGATTTGCATGGAAACAGGATCCTTGTCCCCCAGAGGTTAGCTGCTTCTGCTACTTAATCCTTAAATCATAATCCTCTGTTAGTGATGTCACAGTTTATTGCTGTGGAAATTATAATGGTGTCACAAACAGAGATTTGTTACTCCAACAAAGGATAAACAAGCAGTTATAGATGAAGATCCTGTTTTCTGGTAAGGAACAAAAAGGAATAGAAGTTGGGAGCATCTATAAAATATAATGTGAATCATGTCCTAATACGATGTTTTTTATGTTTTCCCGAGTGGCAAATCCCTTTAAATGTCTTGACTGTGCACATAGCAAATGTGCTGAATACAAATAATGAACTAAATTAAAAGGAGGAATCATTGCCATGGGGTAAGGCAAGAGGGGACAGGCTTCTGAGGCAGGGGAGAGTTTATCAAGAGACAATCAGAAAGATTGAATCATCTTTTAAACCTTTCCAATGATTTTCCTTTTTCAGATCATGCAGCAGCAAGCAGCACTGATGGCAGCAGCACAGGGGACCTGTTTGAACCCGATGGCCGCAATTGCAGCCGCTCAGATGCAGCAGATGGCTGCCTTCAATGTCGGTGGACTGGTGGCCACACCCATGACACCCTCCTCAGGTATTTCCTTCAGTTTTTCTTTCTGACCACTTTCTCCAGACTCTAGCAATGGAAACAAGGCTCTGCCCTTCCCCCCCAAAAAAGGCATGCTCATGATTGATCAGCTATCAGTCAGTCAGCTAGTAGGTACAGCAGTGGGACGGGGGAACTGACTAAGCAGCCAGAACATGTAACAATGTCTTCACAAAGAATGGATCCAGGATCGGAAGCTCAAAAATACAACTTTTGGCCTACAAAGGGCTTGGTTAGAATCAGATTTGGGGGTATGTCTTTAAAGATTCTGTTAGGCACTGGGAGGGGGAGACTGAGCCTTAAAACAAACCTGAAAACATATTTGTTTAAGCAGGTATTTAGTATTTATTATGGTATTTTGGGATAATTTTAATTGAAGTATTTAAATTATATTGTAAATCATTTTTAAGTTGAGTTGTTCTGTCTTATGATGTTTTTAATTATGTATAGTGCTTTGATTTTTAGAATTGTGCTAAATAAATAAAGCACCATTATTATTATTATTATTATTATTAATATATTGTTCCCCAATCATGCACTGGTGATCATTGGGCACAATAGTGCTGACTTTTCTTTTTTGTGCCCTTACAAAGCCCAGGGTGTTGGGTTATGGAGGAGGGTGAGTTGAGAAAGACAGGATTGGACCAGGATGACAGATAGTTTTTTGATTGTTATTTGCCCCAGGAGAACATGACAGGGAGTAGAGGGCAAGAGATGACTTGGAGGGTTCTGGGTGGCCTTGTAACTGGCCCTAGTCACATCAGTGGAGTCAGAGGTTTTTTCTTAGTTTTTGTTTTTCTGTCCTCTGTTTTTCTCCTGTGGAGCAGACATCTTCACTATGGCTCCTACCAGCAACCAGCCCCAGTCCCATCTCCAACCATCACTGCCCAAGAGGTCCTCCACAGTCTGCCCCCTTTTGTGGGGCTGGCAGAGAGGTGGGTGCCCCCACCTCCAAACAAGAGCACAATCTAGCATGGGGGTGGGGTGGCAGGCATGGAGCTAGAGCATACTGGAATTGATGTCCTGGAAGCCAATCTTCTTCTGATTTACTCCATCCCTCCCTCTGGCTAGCGTTGACCAAAGCTCCCAGGTGTATGGAAGAAAAGTACAGAAGCAATGCAATCAGTTTAGTCTGGTGGGCCCTGCCACCATCAGAGAGCAGATAGGAAGTGGACAGCACAATCTTCCCTCCCTGAAGGCTGGCATCTCTTGACTGCCATCAGTAACAATGACAACTCAGGCTCGGGGCAAGAATCCAGGTCACTGGCATGGTGTGAGGCCCCCAACTGACAGGCTTTCTAGCTGGCCCTTTGTTTTACTGGCTTAAAAATGTTTTGGTTGAATGCAAATAGCAGGTATCTGGCATCCCTATGTATAACCAGTTGTCGAATATTCACAAGAAAGTACTCACACTTGCACACCCCTACCAGCACCTTCCATTACTCTGCACCTTCAAACTTTAAGTGCTGTTTGCATTTTGTGCTGTAACATCTCTCACCTTCTTGATTTTGGCTTGGAAGGTTTGCAGGGCAACACAGTCAGAACACCGTGCTGAATCTACTTGCTGATCTTATGTGCCGGTAATTGTCTCTTGGATTCTAGGATTGGGGGTGAGATGCATGTTGGGAAGAGGGATGATGTGAAAAACATATTTACTATTTATCAGACCACCAGTGTTCTAAAATGATGAATTTGGGAGGCAGACATGAAATGGACTTTGTTTCTTCTTAAGCTATCGTCTCAAAAATATGGAGTCATTGGTCCATGCAGGACAGGAGAATTCTAGTTGGTAAACAGGAGGGTCCCAACTAATAAGGGAAATTCAAAGGTATGAATTCCACTTTATTGTGTGGGATAACACCTTCCTTATGTTTAACAAAGGGAACCCCAGTGGTAAAAAGGGGGACACCCTATTCTTAACTAATTAGATCATGACTGAAAGAGAGATATGAATTGTACTATGATGGGCCTTGCAGCAAGGCATGCCTAGACCGTACACATGGTGTTGCCACCATCTTTGGTAAACCAGTGTGGTCCAATAAACTGCAGAGCAGGGGCAAGTGGTAGGACACTCCAATCAACCGAGCCACACGGGCTTCGGCTATTGGTGGGCTAGGTAAGGAAACCATGAATTTCTCTACCACATAGGGAGTCAATAACCAGCCAAGTTTAACAGAACAACACATCTTTATTAACAATTGACCACCTGTAAGAAAGGATTAATGCAAAAGTCATCTTTTAAACATAGCCTTTTTAGATGCCCTCCTAAGCAGGCCACATCTACCCCTTCCCACCGGGTACCAGGTTTTAAACAGATCCCAATGGAAGTTCCCTTAACTGGGTCCCTGGGTACCACAGGTGTAGTATCACTGCAGGCCCGTAGATGTTGCCACAAGTTGGCCAGCATTAGTGCACTTCAAACAGAGCAATGTACTCAGTTTCTAAACCCCACAGGGCATGCAGTTTCTTAAATGGCAGAAAAGCCACTCAACAAGGGGTATTTATAATCCAGATTGCGAAATACGGTACAACAACAGGTGATGTCCCTTGAAACAATGCCATACTGCAGCATACTCATGATTACTGGACCCAGGTGATTCCTCCTGATGTATCATTCTACTAGATCTCTTCTCTCCCAGTGCATCTATGTTGCAGGTAGATTTCCTCCCTCTACTCCATGCTGAGCCATCTACCTTGGGCATTGGCTACAGGCTCTTCTGATCTCCTTCCGCTCATCTGGATTGTTGGGGACCCCAGCCTGATACTCAGTGTCCTGGCTTCCAAACCCCTAAGTCAGAGATAGCCTAGCACCATACAGTAATACCTGGTTCCACTATGTCGCGGCAACACAAATTGTGCCGATCATCACTACAGCAATGGCATAATGCCTTCAAATGGCATTGTGCCATCACTGTGCATGCAGGGGGCTCTTCACCCCCCCCACACCCCCTGCATTTTAGATAACCAGCTCTGAGTCAGAGTTGGTACGGGGGAGGAGGCGAACACCACAGGGACAGCAGCATCAGGAAACCAGCAGACCATCACAGCAAACTGTCAATTTTGTCGCTGTGATGGTCTTTGCTGTGTTCCTGTCACTGTGGGAATGGTCTACCACAATACCCACTACAGGACCTGGATCAGCAGCCCTTATCTTTCTCTCCATGCTTTATCTTCAGCATTGCCCATGTGCTGGCTTGCACGTTGTTGCCACTCTCTTCCTCCCCAGAACTCAGCAGCTCTGTTCATAGTTTGCTCTCTGCTTTTGAGGCCTGAGGTGGCACAGCTTGCACCCAGTCCCAGCACTGCGGACCTTTCCACCACGAGAGGTTCACCAGATTTTCCCTCCTCCAGCACAGAAAAAAAATAAGAACTAGCACACTCTTTGGAGAAAAATGGACCGACACCACTGTACGTGACCCACTCTTTTGTAAATTTCAGGCCCAGCTGGCTGTGATGAATAGAACTGTCAGTGGATATAAAAGGCTGTCAGTTGTGTTGAAGCTTTGCCCCCTAACGAAGGCCAGGTTGAAGTGCCAGGGCAATCATACTGATATTTTCAAACTCCGTCTGTATTTTGCTTTAATTTTGCTGATCTGTCATTTGACAATAAATATATTTCTTGCAAACTATACTGACATAGTCAGTTCAATTTTCTCCTCAGAGTGCACTGGTTCTTGTTTTTTCCTGTTTATCACAAGGGATGAGCCAGACCCACAGCAGCACCACTGACTGGCACCGGGGAGTGCAGACCTTACTGTTTTTGTTTCCCCCAGCACACTCCTGCCTTTATAGGCCCTGCTTACAGTCTATCTCAGTTTGTGCCTAGGGCTGTCATTCCAAAAACTCAACAGCCTAAAGGACAAATAAAAGGTGCCAGAACCTGATGCCGATCCTTTCCCAAGAAACCTCCTGGAGTCCCTTCACCTGTAAGGTTTCTGAGTGGTGGGGGCAAGTCCACCCGAGCAGGTTCATTACACTACCACCTCCCTTATGTGGATGTGTCCCTGCATCCAGCTGGCACAACTTGGGGTCTGAATCCATAACATAGTCCTTGTGCCAACTAGGAGCCTTACATGGTCCGGTGCTGCTTCTTTCCATTGGTAGCGTGGAGCTATCTCTCTCATCTTGTCTCTAGGCCCTTCACAAGGATCAGCAGGGTCAGCTTCTTCATCTTCAAGGTCTGAGGGCCAACCGCTGCACCAGGGCCTGCTAGGACAGCCATCCTTCTGGGCTGATCAGTTTCTAGAGTCTTCATCTTCAGAATCCTCGCTGTTCAGAAAACAGGTAGGCCATGGATCCTGTGCCAGTTCCTGTCTCTGTTTGTGGCACCATTGCAGCCTCTAGGTTTTTGGTGGCTACTTGGCCACTTGAGGCCGAAGTTGAAGTGGGGGCTGTGGTTCAGCAATTGTCCCCTCTGTGGACCTGGCCCCCGATAAGTTTTCAGTTGGTTATAACAAATGATTACAGTTTGTCTGTCATTTACAGAACTTTCATGCAACACATCAGAGATCTTCATAATCACTTGATATGAGCCCTTGAACCATGGCTGCAGCTTGGGTCAAACACCCTTTTTATGACTCTGATTCTGAACCCTCACCCAGTCACCCTCTGCATAATCTTGGCCAGTTACCTTAAGGTCGTACTGCTTTCTGCTTACTCATGGCTTTCTCTTTGTGCCTTTTACCACTGCAGCCACCGTACTGAGGTACCCCACCACTTTAGTGACATACTCAGCAGGATCTATGTACAGTACCTCTCCTGGACATCTACCCTATTGAGCATCTCCACTGAGAGTGAGATTTCATAACTGAATTTCACCATAAAAGGGGTATACTCCATCATGGATTGTACACTACTCCTGTAAGCTAGCATGATGTACGACAGTAGTCTATCCCATTCAGTCTGCTTATTCCACATGAAGGAGGACGACTTGATAAGGAGTGTGCAGTTCAACCCCTTGACCAATCCATCTGACTGCAAGTGGTATTTAGTGTTCCTGATTTTGGTGTACTTCTAGGAGTTTGCACACCTCTCAGAACATCCTTGTCTCAAAATTCTGTCCCTGGTCTGTATGGATGGATTTGTGGGCCCCATATTTACAAACACATTGTTCTACTAAAACCTTAGCAACTGTTTGAGCTTCCTGATCAGGCACTGGGTAGGTTTCAGTCCATTTTGTGAAACTAGTTCACCACTACTAAGATATACCTGTTTTTTCTAGTGTTCAGTGTCAAGGGACCCAGAATATTCATTGCTATCCTCTCTAAGGGCAACTACTTTCGGACAAGAACATGGGGGCTCTTGGGGGTGGCACCTACAGCTTTTCAGGACCCACAGATCAGGCAGGCTTTACACCCCTCCTTAATGTACTTTCTCCACTCTGGCCAGTAGACCTGACTTTTCTGTGTGAGCTTCTCTACCCCAAATGTCCCTCAGTGGCGGTGTCATGTAACGCTTTAAGGACCTCTGAAACCATGCCTTTGGGGACAGTACCCTGTCAGTTGAGCACTACCAGAATAGCACCGCACTATACGGCGCTAGTCTGGTAAGCACTCACAGGGACAGCAACTGGGGATTTACAGCACTTGCTGTAAGCACTCCCCTGTTCACTGTCCATGGTCCTGTAATCAGGACAAGAGCACCAGAACCCAGGAGGCTGGCCAAGCTGCTCCTGTGGCGTGGAGGGCTGGGGCATCGAGCAGCTCAACCTGCAGCAGTGTGGTCTCTGACCTTTTGGGATGCCTCGGGACTTGTTTTTTTTGTTTTGTTTTTTTTACATGGGCCGTAATGGCCCTGCAAAATGTAACTTTCCCCAGGATCCGCTCCCCTTCAGAGTGAGAATCCTAAAGATGGGGGAGCAGGCGGCAGAGCCCCCTGTGTTGGGGTGTGTGGGGGGCTCTGCCATTGTAGCCAATGCAATTGTTGTCGGCACTCTTTAGACCCAGTGCCCTTGGGGACTACTATGTCTTCCTGATCAGGCCTGCTTTCCTTATCTTTGGCCTTCAGCACCAAAAGTATTTGTTGTACATGGAGGTAAGGCCACACCACTTGGTACTTGAAAAGTTTGGGGTAACGCTTTAAGTTTCCTTAACTACACTGTAACTGCATTGCAACTGCAATGCAATTACATGCAACAAACATGTAAGTACAGTGTACTTACCCCTGTTGCATGTAATTAATGAATATGTATCCTGCAGTTACATTGAAACTGATACTTAAAATAAAGTGTGACCACTCAGGGTAACAATTTACTTTAAGTTTCCTTAACTACACAGGGTTTTGTCAGACTTTTTCGGGGAACGTAGTAAGTCCTTTCTCCAACCAGAACATCAGTCTGGTGACCACTGGCTCTTCCTGTTGATGGATCAACAAACTTGACCATTCTACATCCTCTTCCATATTGGCAGGGATTGGGGGTTCAGCAAATCCCAGGGCTAGGACCTCTCCTGGTGTTGTGGCACTCAATGCCGGCTTCTGGGATAGGGCATCTACATTATTTTGCTGCTTTCCCAGGCAACGTGTAATTTGATAATCAGACTGTGCCAACTGTTCCAGCCAATGAGCAAGCTGACCTTCAGGCTCATGGAAGTTGTGTAGCCAGCAGAGCAAGCCCTGGTCTATCCTTAGAATGAATGTCTTTCCAAGCAAGAAGTGGTTGAAGTGGCGAGCAAAGGTTACAACAGCTCTTTTCTTGTCATGGCATACTTGCCTGCTGCCTTGGTTAGTGGGCGACTTGCATAGGCAGCCACTCTCTCCTTGCTATCCACCACCTGGACCAACACTGCTCTGATGCCCACCTCACTGGTATTGATGTTGTGGATAAACTGCAGTTGTAGGTCAGGATATGCTAGGATGGGTGAAGAAATCAGTCATTGTTTCAGTTCCACAAAGGCCTTTGACAGGAATCTGTCCAGGCAAACTTCATCCCCTTCTCAGTGAGCTTGTGCAATGCCTGTGCAATGGTGTCAAACTCCCTAATGAACCTTCTGTAGTATGATGCCAGTCCCAAAAAGCTCCTCACTTCTGTCACCGAACAAGGTACCGGCCAGGATCTCACTGCTTCCACTTTGTCTGGATCTGTTCCCACTCCATCTGCTGAGATGAGGTGTCCCAGATACTTCACTTTGCTACAAAAGAGGTTACACTTAGATGGCTTCACTTTCAAGTTTGCAGCCCCCGGATTCGTCAGAACTGCCTTCATCTTGTGTACATGCTTTTGAAAAGTCCTGCCAATGACTAGTAAGTCATCAAGGTATAACAGGCATGATGTCCCTTGTAGATCCACCAGCATGACATCCATCAGTTTATGGAGCATTACACAATCCAAACAACATAATTTTAAACTCAAAAATCCTTATTTGGTTGTGAATGTGGTCTTTCGCTGGTCCTTGGGGCAAACCTCCACTTGCTGTACCCACTATCCAAGTACAGGGTGGAAAACCATCAAGCCTTTGCCAGTACATTGAGGGTGTCATTGATACGAGGTAGTGGGTATGCATCCTTCATGGTAACCCATTCAGGCAGTAATAGTCCACACACACTAGTGCAACCTCATCCTTCTTCCCTATCAGGACTACTGGGGCAGGTCATGGGCTTGCAGAGGACTGAATAATTCCTTGATCATTCATCTGCTGCAACTGTTCTTTGAACTCCCCCTGATAATGGAGTGGTATCCTCCTAGGTCCCTGCTTGATCAGGCAGGTGTTTGTTAGTCCAGTGCTTGGTTAGCCCAGTATATCCCAGGTCATGTTTTCCCCAAACTGAATACATCGGTGCACTCCCACAATGCAGCCCAGGCTGCTCACATCTGCTGTGGTGTCAGTTCTCGTTCCTCAAGTTTGAGTTTTTGAGACAAGGTCTGTTCTGTCCAACATGGTGCTTGTTCTTCTTTTGGGGTTCTTGGGGGACTAGTTTGCAAGCTTTCAACTGTCGTCAAGTCTTTAGGCAATATCATCACCCCAGAGTGGAAGGTGCCAATCACTATCCCTTGGTAGATGGTCTGCAGCTCTGTCATCACATTTGCAACCCACACTGGAACTTGTTCCTGTTTTACTCTACTCATTAACCAAGCTGTGAAAACTAGAAATACACTATCAGGGGTAAGGGTACAAAGTTATTTCCAGCTAACACAGGGAGAATGGAAGTATGCAATGCTGGCAGTGGTGCAGTGCAGTGGCTGTGGGGTGGCAGTTTTATAAGAGACCCTCTGGAGACTGCAGTGCTGCCCCATCTGCATGCACCTCTTTGGGTTGAGGCAGGAGGTCACTAGACTCCAGGCCAACTTGATTAGGATTCAGTGGACCTCTTCCTTCACCCAGGGACCACCACGTCTTCCACCATTACCTCAGAGGAAGCCAGGGAGGAGTAACAGCTGGACTGTGGTGGGCTCTGGAAGGGTGGGGTGGTGGGACAGAGGCACATTCCTCAACCGGTACCACTGCATAATTCCTACACCACCCTGATGAGGCAGGACAACCAGGAGGAGACACCTACAATAGTGATGAGGGAGGATGTGGGGGCCCTCTGTAGTAGAGACCCTAAGGAGGGTGGTAGATGATCCCAGAGGAGGAGGAAACAACTTCTGGTTGTGGACTCAATTGTGAGTGGGATAGATTCAGGAACAGGAAGGGGGAGAGGCAGGTTAGGTGCCTACTCAGTGCCATGGCTCGGATGGATGGGGAGTGGATCCTGAGGATCGCTAGGGCAGCAGGACAGGAGGGAGAGTTGGATGTCATTGTCCAGCTGGACACTAATGACCTGGCCAGGGACAGGGCTTGGACAGTGCCGGGGAAGCTTAGGTAGCTGGGGAGGGGTGTTAGATATGTAGCATGCTCAGTGACTTTTGCTGAAGTGTCGCAGAGGAGGAGTTTGGCTACATTGAGGACCACCTGGGAAAATAAGGGCCTATACAGGGGTTATGGTCTGTATCCATCTGGGAATGGAGCCACAGTCCTCAATGGACGGTTTGAATGTTACTGTGATGAACATTTAAACTAGCTGAGTTGGGTGGTAGAAAGAACTGGAGAGGAAGAAACTGCCCCCCTAAAGGCTCAAGTAGAGAGTAGGGAGAACTTTAGGGGAGAGAAATCCCCTAGGGTACAAATTAATAAAGGAAGCAGGGTGGTAGAGATAAAAGGGGATGGGAACAGAAGCGTTAAAAAGAGAGTGGGGAAGGAGGGAGGGCAAAAGGGGAAAAAGAGGGACGATAAGCAGAGTGGAAACACAATCTGTAATGCCATGTGTGTGAATACTAGAAGTCTAGGAAATAAGATTCTGGACCTAGAAGCCATCATGGCAGAGGCCAACCTGGATATTGTGCCTATTGCCAAGTCATGCTGCACTGAAAACCATGACAGGAACATGGCCATACCAGGCTATACTCTGTTCAAGAAGTACAGGGTGGGAAAGAAAGGAGGGGCTGTGGTGCTTTATGTGAAGGAAAGGAGATAAAGGGAATATAGAGGGATGCAGAGGTACAGTGGGTTACCCTGGAGATGGGGACTAGAGCCACTGTTCACACTGGAATGATCTCCAGACCTACAGCAGAGGGGGAGGAATTAGATAAAGTACTGGTGGAAGCCATTGGCAAGATGGCAGAAAAGGATGAGGTGCTGCTGGTGGGGGACTTCAACCTGCCAGATGTAGATTGGAGCCTCCCAGCAGCAGCTTCAGCTAGAAGCAGGGACCTCCTGAACTCTCTGCAGAAGATGTTCCTTAGGCAACTAGTCAACAAACCCACTTGTGATGGGGCAATACTGCACCTGGTGCTCACTAAAAGGGACAGTTTTGCAGATGTCAAGGTGGGAGGCCACCTGGAGACCAGAGATCACTGTACAGTGTGGTTCAATATAGGGATGACTGGTAATCAAATCACACAAGGGTGACAGTTCTGAACTTCAGGGAGGGCTGATTTTATAAAGATGGGTGAATGCCTCAGGAATGACCTGGAAGGGGGGAATGACTTGGAAAGGGTGGAGAAACAGTGGGTGGAGCTAAAAGGGAGCATAGTAAAGGCAGCAAACCTCTGCGTTAAACAAGTGAGAAAAAGCAAGAGGGAAAAAGAGACCACTATGGTTCTCAAAAGAGGTGACTGAAAAGGTAAAGGCTAATAGGCTAGCATTCAGAAGGTATAAGGGGACGCAGAGGGAGGAAGATAGGGAGGTGTATCGGGGAAACAGGGAGGCAGGAAAAGAAGTAAGGAGCACAAAGGCACAAACTGAAGGGAGAATAGCACAGGGACTGTAAAGTTAAAAAAAGGAAGGGGGCACTGTGCAGAGGGAGACCAGGAAAAAGGAAACATTCTGAACAAATATTTTGTTCAGTGTTCACAGAGAAAGATGAAGGGGGGAGGGGCCACAAAAAAAGTAACAAGCTTTGGAGGGAAGGAGGTGGACACTAGTCATTTTTCAGAGGACAGAGTCCTGAAGGGACTTGCCAATCTGAAGGTGGACAAAGCAATGGGGCTAGACAAGATGCATCCAAGGGTATTGAGGGAGCTCAGGCAGGTACTGGCTGCACCTCTCACAGTCCTGGTTAGCAGCTCACTGGAAACAGGAGTGGTTCTGGAGTACTGGAGGAGGGCAGATAAAGTCCCACTTCACAAAAGTGGTAGCAGGGAGGAGGCTAACAATTGTTGGCCAGTCAGCCTGACATCGCTGGTGAGAAAGTTAAAGGAATCACAGCTGAAGAAAAGGATTGTGGAATACTTTGAGTCCAGTGGGTTACAAGACCCAAAACAGCATGGGTTTACAGGGGGGAGGAGGTCATGTCAAACAAATCTGATAGATGTCATTGATTGGGTGACAAAGGAATTAGATCAGAGTGGTGCAGTGGACGTGACTTACCTAGATTTCAGTAAAGATGGCTTTCAACACCATTCCACATAGGAGACTAGTAAGCAAGCTGGGTAGCTTAGAAGTGGGTCCAAAGGTAGTAAACTGGATAAGAAATTGGTTAGAGAATAGGCGACAGAGGGTGTGGTAAACATAGTTCACTCCAAGGAAGGGAGTGTGACCAGCAGGGTGCCTCAGGGATCAGCCCTGGGACCAGTCCTCTTTAATGTCTTTATAAGTGACATTGCAGAGGAGCTGGAATGGAAGGTCTGCCTCTTTGCAGATTACACCAAAATCTGCAATAGGGTATACACTGGGGGGGGGGAGTGCTGGAAAGGGTAAGCAGAGACCTGAGAAAACTAGAGAGGTCGTCAAGGGTATGGCAGCTGGGATTCAATTCAGAAATATGCAGAATAATTAACTTAGGGGACAAAAACCCAGGGGCAGAGTACAAAATGAGTTGAGTGGTATTGACAACTGCCAAGCAGGAAAGAGACATGGGGCTAATCATATTTGATGACCTAAAGGTGGCCAGGCAGTGCAAGGCAGTCCTGGGGGCTAGTAGGATGCTGGGGTGCATAGGGAGGGGTATCACTAGCAGAAAGAGGGAGGTGGTGTTGCTTCTGTATAGATCACTGATAAGATCCACTTAGAGTACTGTGTCTGGTTCTGGAAACCACAACTCCAGAAAGACATACACAGAGTGGAGGTGGTCCAGAGGGGGGGCAACTAAAATGGTGCAGGGTCTGCATCAAAAACCTCACAAGGAGAGACTAAAGGACCTCAATATGTACACCCTAAAAGACAGGAGGAAGAGGAAGGATATGATAGAGACCTTTAAAGACCTCATAGGGGTATATAAGATAAAGGAGGGAAGTATTTTTCAGAAAAAAAGGTGTTCAAGAACAAGGGGACATGCTATGAAGCTGGAGGGGGGTAGATTCAGGAGATGTGAGGAAGTACTTCTTCACAGAAAGAGTGGTGGATTACTGCCACAGCCTTCCAGTGGAGGTGGTGGGAGGTGAAAATAGTGGTGAGGTTTAAGAATGCATGGGATAGGCACAGGGAATCATAGTGGAAAGAAAGGGGAGAGGGAGAAAGAGCTGTAGATCAAATATCGTCTGTGATGATAATGTAGGCAGGAAAAAATGGTCAGACTGGGTGGGCCAAGTGATCCTAATCTGCTGTAAATTTCTCTTTCTATGTTTCATTTTGCTGGGGCTCCACAAGCCCTCCTTGGTCTTTGGCCTCACCTCCTTCAACCTGGCCAGGGATGAGCACTTCACTTTTTGGTGGAACTGTCACATAGCTGTCGGTCACAATCTTGTAGACCTCCATCCCTCTGTTGTCTGATGTGGGGGAAACTTCCACTCCAACCCAGTACAGACACCTTTAGCAAAGTTCAGTGTTGCTCTGTACTACCCAACCAATCAGTCCCAAGTAGTGCAATTTGTGTCATGTCTTCAGCCACTATGAATTCACAGGCTAATCGCAGTTCCTTTACACTAATCACTGTTTGCCACACTCCCAAAACTTTAAGGACATTTCCATTCACTGTGCAAACTCTTTCCTTCGTAAGGCCATAAGCATGGTGAGGATCTCTTAAGTGCTTCTCCCCACACTTGAGCATTCACAGTTAACAGCTGTGCACCATAATTGACCAATCACTTTCAGAGGACACCTTCTATTTGTCCGAGAAGACAGTAGCTCAAGTCCCACTGTAGAATAGATCATAATTTGCTGAGGTGCATCTCTTTGTCCATTGCCAGGTATTTGGTCCTCAACCACAGTCCAGATGGCTCCAGGTCCAGATGAACTTCTCTGCTGGGAACACTATTTTTTTTTATAGTAGTTCAGGCCTCCACACCTTCAATACACCTGGTTATCTGGCATTCTGTTGCGAAAATTCACTGATTTAGGATGTGGGTTTCCTAAAGGTCTCTTTTGCTTAGTCAATATCTCTGATTGTGGAGTCCTAGGGGTTCTGAGCTTCAATTTACATTTTTTAAGTTCAGTGTGCAGAGTTGTGAGAGCCCCGACCATTGCTTCTTGTACCTCTACAATGGTTCAAATAAGTTATTTAAGAACAGCAGTCTCTGGGAACACTTCAAAGGCACAAACCTGGGTATTTGGTGTCAGAAGAAAATCCAAATTTCGTGCAACCTTCAATTTGGTGGCATACTAGATTGCTTGTTCTAGCCTTGAGGGTTTCTGAAGGTGTAGCTGGAAATGAAGCTTCCCACTCTCTGCATGGGCAATGAAATGGTCTCAGGCTAGCAGCTCTTGGACTGGCGAAGCCAGCATCTGGAAAGGCCTTGACTACCAGGCACCACAGGGTGCTTCCAAAGTCTTGAGCAGATTTCCCCGATTCTCTCCTCCTATTGAAAAACGCAGTTCTTTCTCAATTAGCACATTTGGCAGGCTAAAGGGACTTTTTCATGGACACTAGCAGAGCAGTGTAATTCTGTTTGATGTCAAACTCTTGGCCCCCATACACGTCATTGGCTTTTTCACAAAACAAAATTCCCATAAATGTTTGCTTAGCTTCTGCATCCTATTTGTTCAACTCTGCAAGCTTAAGTTGCCCCAACCAATCTATCTACTCCTGGTTCTCTCCATTGAAGGAATTGGGCATGAAGGCAGGATGTCTCACACCTCCCTCCACTCAGAGTACCTGAGGGCTAGTGGCTCCCCCTGGTTGGGACATGGTTGGGATATGTTTAATTTTAGTTGCAACAGAAAATAACAAAATTTCTGGCCGGCCCAGTGGCATAGAGGATTGAGGCAGTGGCGCCTTACCTCCACCCACGCCGGTGACCCAGGTTTGGGAACGGACCCGGGGAGCCATGGGTCAGCACAGGGAGGATAGGATCGAGCGTTCAGAGGGACTGCTCTCCTATCCTGGGGTGGGTTTGGGGAACGCATCGCTTGGCAGTGGCCCCCAGTGGAGACTGGAGGCACTGCCTGAGCAACGTAGTGAAGGGGACTCAGAAAAGCAGAAATTCCACCTGGTGGCCACCGGATGACGGCTTCCCATCCTTTGATGCTTCCAATGCCCTCAGCAAGCCTCCTTCCTCAGCAGCATCCCCTGGGCCCTATTGAGTAGTGCGCTGGAACCCCCTTCCCGTGTCTTCCCCCTCGGAGGAGGGGGACCCACCCAGTGAAGGGTTACGTCCAGGATACCCCGGAGGATGGCTGCAATTTGAGGATAGAGAGAGCTTGGGCAGGGATAGCAGAGATCAAGTAGGACCTGTCGGAGCCCGAAGGGGTGGGGGTCACCAGGTGAGTGGAGGGGCAGAAATAGATAAAGAAAAAAAAAGAAAATAACAAAATTTCACACAGCAACAGGTTCTCTTTTACCCAGCAAAATTGGTTGCAGTGAATCCCACTTCTACCACCAGTCTGTGATGGACACCAAGTCAAGGCGTGGCCTGGCCATACATGTGGCACTGCCATCACCTTTGATAAACCAGTGCGGTCCAGTAAATTGTGGTTCAGGGACAAGTGCTGGAGACAGTCCAATCAACCAAGCTGCAAGGGCTTCAGCTAATGGTGAGCTCAGTAAGAAAACCATTAATTTCTCTACCCCATGACGAGTCAATAACCAGCCCAAATTTAACAGAATAAGACAGTTTTATTAACAACTGAGCACCTGCAAGAAAGAGGGTTAATGCAGATGACATCTTTAAACATAGCCATCTTAGGTGCCCTCCTAGACAGGTCGTATCTACTACTTCCTACCTGATACCAGGTTATAAACAGATCCCAATGAAAGCTCCCTTAACTCAGTCCTTGGGTACCAAAGGTGCAGTATTGCTGCAGGCCCATAGATGTTGCTGCAGGTTGGCTAGCGTTGGTGTTCTTCAAACAGAGCAACATGCTCCAAACCATACAGGCCATGCAACTACTTAAATGGCAGAAAAAAATCAAAATGGGGTATTTGTAATCTGAATTGTGAAACTTGGTGAAACAACAGGCACTGTCCCTTGAAACAGTGCCACACTGTGGTGTATTCACATTTCCCAGACCCAGATGGCTCCTCCTGATGGCAGCAGGCCACTGGATCTCTACTGTCCCATGGCATCTATGATGCAGGTAGGCTTCCTCCCTGTGCTACATGCTGATCTGGCTACTGTGGGAACTGGCTGCAGGCTCTTCTGACCTCCTTCCACTCATTCCGGTCTGCTGAGTCCCCAATCTGACCTTCAGACATCCTGGCTACTAAATCCCTAGGTCAGAGGCAGCCCAGCACCATGCTGTAGTGCCTGCCACAGGACCTGGATCATCAGCTCTTGGTCTTTTTCTCCATGCTGTATGTTCAGCATCACCCATGTACTGGCTTGCACGTGACTGCCACTCTCTTCCTCTCTGGAACTCAGCAGCTCTATTCCAGTTTGTGCTCAGCTTTTGAGGCCTGGGATGGAACAACCTGCACACACTCCCAGCACTGCAGATTTTTTCACCATGAGATCCTCACCAGATCTGCCCTCCTCGAGCACAGTTCTGCATTTATAGGCCCTACTCACAGTCTCTCTCAGTTTGGGCCTGGGGCTATCACTCCAGATACTCAACAGCCCTCAGGACATGCAAAGGTACCAGAACCTGATGTCCCTCCTTTCCCCAGAAACCTCCTGGAGTCCCTTCCCCTGCAAGGTTTCTGAGTTGAGGGGTTGCCCTAGCAGGTCCATTACAATACTATAGGACAGCTACATTTGCCTACATGATAGAGGAAACTCTGCATGATAGAGGAATATCCAACCTCATGAGGGCATCAAGGTAGTATACATTCCACTGTGCCATGTGGCTGCAGCACCCTGTCCTAGTGGGATAATGATCCCAGAAGTAAAATGAAGGATAGACCGAGGCATTATCCCACTGTGCAGAGTGGGACAATACCCTGTGTATGTGGAACAGAGGGAATTCTGAGTGACAGAAAGACTTTTCCCAGCTCGGTTTACACCTGGTAAGACTTGATACTTCCAGGACTCGGGTGCCAATAAACTTTGGAGACTATATCTCATTCTAATTTATGGTTCATGAGGGAAGATTACCCCATCAAAATAGTATTGTAGCAGAGGGAATAGACTCTGGGTCAGGAAATCTGTTCTTAATCGTAAGGGCTATTTCAGAGGGGTTTGAATCTTGGGGAGAGCATACTGAGGTGAGAAGTCAGCCTATTTTACATCTGAGTGTAACTCAAAACTCCAAATTTGAACTACAGCACAGGCAGCACCATTGCCAGAGGCCTGGTGCCAGAGAAAAACAGTCACAGTGCTGCAGTAGTAAGGAAACCTTGGCACTCGCCATTAAGGAAAAAGTCTATTCCCTTGAAAAGCTCCAGAGGCAGCGAAACATCGGGGATTTCAAGCTCCACTGTTTTTCTACCTGCTTATTCTTCTTATTAACTAATAAAGTACCACAGCATTTGAACAGCAATACAGCGTGTATGAACAGACTTTTTCCGTGATGGTAACTGCCAAGGTTTCCTTGTTACTACTCTATTGTGACTGTTTTTACTGTGGCACCAGGCTTCTGGCAGTGGCATTGCTTGTGCTATAACATATTTTACCATCAGTTTCAAGCCCTAGAATCTGTTTCTTTGTTTTATTTCTGTGAATCCTGTTGAGCCACTGTGGACCGTTGGTGCAACTGATTTTGAATGTATCCCTTTTATTCCCCCTCCATTGTAGGCACGAGTACCCCTCCAGGGATTGGCACAGCCACGGTCCCCAGCATTGCCACTCCCATTGGGGTAAACGGCTTCAGTCCTCTCCCTCCACAGACCAATGGCCAGCCAGCTTCAGAGACCATCTACACAAATGGCATCCATCCATATCCAGGTACAGCCCACTGTGCAAATTCAGGCATGAATGGGAGGGGGCACTCAGTTGAACACCTTTTTTACTGAGGCATTAATAGAGAGGTTGGCCTAATCAGATCAGGCCTGTTAAGGGGCATGTGTTTTGAAGGGATGTACCATATATCTTAAAGAATGAAGATTTGGGGCTTTTAAATACCTCAGTAATCATTTTGTTGATTTTTTTTTTAACTACATTTTCTTCATTTTATTTTTGTTTTGCTAACTACTAGTAAAACAATAATCCAATGGAATGTTTGTATTATGAAGTCAGCAAATCTTTACTGGCAAAGCTAGCAGCATATTTCAATGGGAAACTATAAAATCTGTTTTCAGATTTTTTTAGAGGAATAAAGCTTTCTACCACTAAAATATTATAGTTTTAAAATAAATTTATGATTTGTCATAGCCTGTGATATTTTGTTATGATTTAGCAGGTGAGATGTTCTTTCTAACCAGATTTTACTTGGGAAGAAGAAAAGAGAAGCCCATTCCAGTTTGTAAAAATTGTAAAATCATACAGGTGGCGCACAACAGCACAAACATGTTTTTTTGCTTAAAGGAGTATTTTTTTTTAATTTATTAAGCTTTATTCCCTTTGCACCAACCAGCCCTCATCAGCTGTACTGCTCTGCCCAGTCCTGTCACCAGTCATCCACGGGACTTGCTAAGCTCCATGTTCCCCACCCAGATGACCCCAGGGGAAGGGCCACCGGAGGACGGCCCAGCTCCTCTGTGGAGTTGTAGCTTTGGTTCTGGAGTGGGAGCCCAATCTACAGTGTGGTACCTGCTCTGGGCGATGAGTGGCATCCTGCATGGTCAGGGTGTTTTTCCTGTTTTCTCCATGCCCTCAAACATTGCGTGAAGAAAACAGGAAAAACACCCTGACCTATATTCGTGCAACACTGCTGCCATTTTTGGAACCTTGTGATACCCTGTATAATGAAGCTGTGCCATAATTCAGTGTATAATTGGATTATAGTTTATGGAAAGGTGTCATTGTGTATGGAAATCCATACACTGTAAAATGTGGCTGTGCTACATTAGTGGCATAACTAGTGCAGCACAAAGGCTTTTCATTCTGTTGTAGTTACGTCATTGAACAACACACACGATCAGTTTTCTTTCTTGAGACCACCACTCCAAATAGAGTAACGCCTGTTTCCCCATGACCAGGATCAGTATTAAAAAGTTTGATTTCAAGCTGAACGGGTTCAATAAAAAAAACAACAAAAAGTTTGAGTTGCTGACGTTGAGACTTGAGCAAGTGAATGAGTGGGAGAGCAGATGGCCAGGTGGGTGTTCATCGTAGCACAAAATTTCAGTAGCGAGAACTGACTGTAAACCTTGGTGCTGCACAACACTATCAAGTGAATGTTTAGGTTTATGGGAAGTTGTGGGAGGTCAAATAAGAGGCAAGGCGGGTGTCAGGTTTGACGTCCTGTCAGTGTAGCAAGTACATTTAGCAGTACAGTCTTTATTGATTGCTCATATAGTATATAAAATATGGTATGGGCAACCATACACAACAAGGCTGTTTTCCCAACTTGGGGTTGCCATGACAACAAGGATCTCTCGAGCTTCACTCTCACAGTCTCTGTCATTATGGCAACCCTTTAGTGGGAAAACAGCCTTGTTGTGTAGGGTTGCTATACATTATTCTATATGTACTGTACATTGCACAGTGGTATTTGTTTTTTAGTAAACATTTATTTCTGACAAAAAAAATCAATACAATCAATTTTCTGTTTACTGTAATTCATTCTTGAACTGAGATATGTTGTTTTCAAGTTTTTAAAACTTCCTGCTCACTTGCTATGCCCCGTATGAAAAAAATGAAATATCTTAGTTTGGTGCTGTGCTGTTTACCATTAGAGATATGTACTAGCACCATCCCAATACATCCAGTCAAAAAGCATCGTCAGTGGAAAAGACATTTAAAAATTGCTACTGAGCCAGCCCAGTGGTGATGAGGGCTGAGGCACCTAGTGCACCTTACCTGGTCCCACGCCAGTGACTCGAGTTTAGGAATGAGCTTGGGGTGCCAGGGGTTGGCTGGGAAGGATGAGCATCCAATGGACTGCTCTCCTCTCCCGGAGTGGGAAGGGATGCCATCTCATTCCTTGGCTGCCACCTGGTGGAGACTGGATGGCAGCACCAGAGTACGAGTGACATAGTAAGGAGGAGCCATGGTTCCTTAGCATGTGTGTGTGTGTGTGCCTCCATGCACATGGCTTACTGCTGCCATGGCAAGGGAAGCAAGGGAGAAATGGAAAAAATAGAAAGGCGCTGACTTACTGAAGTCCTGCCTGCCTGCCTGCCCCTGTTCCTGCATCACCACCTGACCATTGCCCCCAGTTCTGAATGAGAGTCACCAGGTGGGGGAAGGACAGCCTTCCCCTTCCCAAGGGGGGCAATCCATGGGGAAATACGTTGGGTGAGGTGAGTCAGGGGGGTGAGTGACAGAGAGGGGAGTAAGGGACAGGGCTGAACAAACCAGCTGGCACTGACCCATGGAAAAAAAGCTAAATGAAAAAAGAAAATAAATTGCTACCGAAAGCCATCTTTATTTACTTGAGTCATTAATTACAAAATTAGTACCAAAAGCATTTTTTTTTATATTTTCTTTATGCTCCTGCACCCAGCCCCCTTCCATCCAGAACCCCCAGCCCCGTCACCCTGGTGTCCACTGGACGTACCTCTCTTTGCACTAGTGAAGTGCCAGCTAGCCGGGTGCGGAGCCTGTGAGGGGCCAGCTTCATCCTGCCGGCTGACATTTTTCTCCTCCTTTTTGGTTTCCCCCTCCCCTGAGCGTGGCGCAGTGGCGTGCAATGATGCCAATGGCCAAGCCCAGCACACTTCCATACATGGCATGCCAGGTGTCTGCCCTGCATCTACCCCCTACATATGGGCCCACTGTGCCAGCTCCCAGCCATCACTAGGGGTCAGGCAGTCAGAGAACTCCGTCCCCACCCCTCCCCGGGAGAGGAGAGCTATCCTTCATACGCTTGATCCTCTCCCTCCCCAGCCAACCCCTGAACGCCCACTCGCACTGTGAACATGAGTTGCCGGTGTGGCAGAAGGTAAGGCATGATGTCTCAGCCATCTACGCAACTGGGCCGGCCATTAAAAGCAATTTTAAAATAACTGGGGGGGAATAAAAATACACTGATGATGACTCTAAGGTAGTCAGAAAAACATTATTGCTAAAATAAATTGTGTGATGAAATGCTAAGCCTACTAACAAATAGAGCAGTTAAAGTCCTGTCCGAACAATGTGATCTCATCAGGCATTTGAATGACATAGTAATATAATGCTCATACTGGTTAGATTGCAAATAAGCGGTTTCCTGAGTATTTGACTTAGTGAAGGGAGTACCACTGCAGTTAAATTAAGAACCTGTACCATTTCTGGAAAGAACCTTACCAGTATCTTCTTTCAGATTCCAATGTGGTTCTGATCATTTGTAATAAACTGGTTTTGGAGCTTAGTACAGCACTTCCCAGTGAACAATGACCTGGTGTAGCAGGAGGGGTGGCTTCATCTGTCTGGGGCTGCTGAGGGTTTGTTTTCCCATTAAGCCATTCCTTATCCCTGCCCATGGTGTGGCCTTGTGGAATGACCCATCTGAATGCAAATCTTGTCTGTTGGAGGGTTGGTGGGCCACAACCTACCTTCACAACTCTCATGCCAGCCCCACTCTGGGTGTGAGATGGCTCTGTGTAACTCGGGTGAGTGGGTGTACACTGATGTAAGGTTGCTCCAGAGGGATCACTTTTTCTTTCCTAAATGATATGCCTTCCCTGCAGCCACCAGGAGGTGGTCATGCAGCCAAAGGAGGTGCCCTCCATCCCCAATGTGCCCAAGATGGATGCCAGAACCTCAATCATGGCATTCTAAAGTGCTTCACATACATTTCTATGTGAATAGAAACACCAACAATAGATGTGTAAGGTACCAAATAGCTACGTTACGCTAGGAATTTTAGTACTACTTAGATTGTTTTGTCATCATTTGCCTTCACTGATAGTTTATGAGTTAAAATACAGTTTAAAACAGTTGTTGTACTATCTTCAACTTACATAAACAAAGTTCTGAAGTTCTGATATGGCTCGTATAATAATCAGAATGTTTCATAACTTTTCATAACCTTGCAAAACCTCAGAACCATTTGTAGTTCTCTCATCCCTAATGTGATTGTGCTGTACATGGGTTGGAAAAAGGTATGGGCTGAACAGTTTCTAAAAAATAAGCCACCTAGAATCTGGCCAGTTGTAGTAGTAGTAGTAGATTTTGTTTCAGGCGCCCTTCTCCGTAGGCTCAGGGTGCCCTTACAGAGCATAAAACAGACAAACAGCATAGGTAAATACACAAAACATTTAGCACAATAAATGAAGTAACAATAAATAACACTAAAACTCATATTATTCAAACCTCAAACTGCTCATCACATTAAAATATATTTCTCAGACCCCGAAGGCCTGTTGAAAGAGGAACGATTTTAAATCTGGTTTAAATCTTAAATTAGTTCTAGAATTAGAACTAAAAAGAATCTCCCTTCAAAACACTGTTTGGGTTGGAATGCAAATTATCACTTGGTATGTCATGATGTAATATTTAACACATCATTTATAAATAAAGGTAGGGTATGCATACTGTTGAGTTGCTTCAAGTCTCCCCGGTTGTTGTACAATTGCCTTCTCCATAAAGTGGGAATAAAAATGTTATTATTATGATTATTATTAGTATTGTTATCATCCAGCCCCCTATATCAGATGGCATAGATACCTCCATGATTATCGAACATATGTCAGATAATCCACGATATGGTCATCCTTCTAATCAGAGCCATCAAAACAGATACCGTGGTATATGTGCAACTCCTGCAAATTTCAGGGTTGGAAAACAATCTCCTGATTGGACCTTTTCTGATTAGAAGAACTGGAAACAGTATGAAAATGTATTTATAGCATATAATTTACTGGAGATGAGGAAGTAACAAAGAGGGCACCTCATAGTAGGCTTAATACTCCAGGGAGGAAAGGGTGCATAACCCAGCCACAGGATCCCAGAGACTTCTGCCATGAGTGGTTTTCATCTCTATAGTGCCTAAGTCCATTAAATGTACTGGTATAACTGCCCACTTAAGTGTAGTGATTAGTATTTCTCATAGAAACATAGACAATGACGTAGAAAAAGACCAAGGTCCATCCAGTCTGCCTGAGTTCCCTATTTAGCCATGGGACCTACTGTTCCTCCAGGGTCTTAGCCCCCCCCCATTCACTGCCCCGATCTGATGCACCAAGCGACCACTATACCTTTCATTCTGTCCCAGCCGTGCATGATACCACTAACAGTTTTTGCACCCACCACCTCATCTGGCAGCCTGTTCCACGGCTCCACCACCCTTTCTGTAAAATAGTACTTCCTCACGTCCCTCATGAATCTCCCTCCTGTTAGCGTTCAATCATAACAAAGTGACTGTGAGCTAGTATTCAAGTTAAATAGTTCCCTGCAGTTCACCCTGTTAATTCCTTTTAGAAATGTTAAAGTCTATATCATTTCTCCCCTCTCCCTTCTGGTCTCCAGCGACTACATGTACAGTACCTTGAGGAGCTCCTCATAGGACATGTCCTGCTGGCCTTGAATCATTTTTGCTACCCTGCACTGCACCATCTCCAGCCTATCCATATCCTTTCTGAGGTAAGGACTCCAGAACAGGGCTCAGTACTCCAGGTGTGGCCTCAGCAAGGATCTGGACAAGGGAAGCATATCTCTGTTTTCCTGCTATCATTATCCGTCCTGATACATCCAAGCATCCTATTTGCCATGCTATAGGCCTTTTTGCACTGACTAAATTGCTTTAGGGAGTCACTGATAACTCCAAGTTCTCATTCCTCAGCTGTGGTACTGAGTCTCACCCCTTCCATCCAGTACTCGGTCATCAGGGATTCTTGTTCCATAGGTGCATAACCTTGTACATTTTGGTGTTGAATTTCAACTGCCGAACCCTTGACCACCCCTCCAACTTTTGCAAGTCTCTCTGCATTTCCTTTATTTCCTTGTCAGTATCCACCCTATCGCTGCAGGAAGGTAGGTATTGTGAGAAGTCAGGATGGTAGGAGGTGGGATGTGGGGGTTGTTAATAGGGAGAGCCATATTGGGGTGGTGAGGAGGAGGAGGTTCCCTGGGGCAAAATGGGGCCTAGGGAGAGGACAGACTTTTTGGTTCCCATACTCAGGGCTCCCACCACATCGAGTGGCTGGGTAGCCAATAGGCCAGCAACCTCTGCTAATCTCCTTCAGGCAGTGTTTGCAATGTGAGTTGTTCAGGAACAAGACTGCACTTAAAACAGACTTGGTTTTCTCAGCTGATCTGGCTTGCATCATGGAGACCTGGTTGGGAGATGATGCTGATGCAGTACTGGAGGCATCTATCCAGGCTGGATTCTCTGTGCTCCACTGCCGAAGAAGGGGATCACGGGGGGGGGGGGTATGGCCATTTGTTTTAGAGCCAATGTGAACTTTTCAGTGTACCCAGTAAGCTCTATGTCATCATTTGAATGTGTGGCTGTATGAGGAGGTCCAGATGCAGGTTACTGAGTCTTTCTGGAGTACCAGCCTCCGGGGCATGAGAGGTAATTTCTGTAGAAGATTGCTGATTTCACCGCTGAAATAGTGTTGGAGTTGCCCAGGTGGTTGGTTCTGGGTGATTTCAATGCTTGGATCAATGACAAACTATCGCAGTTTGGACAAGACTTCCTCCAAAATATGAATTTGCTGGGACTTCACAAGCTGTTATTACTGCGACCCATAAACACAATCATACCTTGAACTTAGTATTCTTACTGATGCTTGAGGTAAGCAATCTCAAGATTGATCCAGTCATTTGGTCAGATCACTGCACAGTAAGGTTCTCATTCCTGAATGCTGAAACAGACTGGATGGCAGGAAATTAATATGATGGGCCCACGGTCCTTTGTCAGCTGGCATTTCCACAAGTCTAGTGTTTCTATTGAGCTCTGCCCGCTGACAAAGAGGCAGTGGGCCTCAAAGTACCGGGACACTTTGACTTTAGTGCAGCCTCATGTGCACTGGATTGTTTTTTGCCTTTCTAGTGTTTCTATTCCCCATTTTGAATTTAATGTTTTTGCCCGTGGGTTTAATCTGTACATGCTCAAGAATCATTAGGGCACTCAGATTTCTGGTTGCAACCATTGTCTCCTTCAGCGATGCTTTTCTCTTCTTGGAGTTGGGCATTCTCCATAAGGTGCCTTTTGTCTTGGGGACCTCGTCCCTTCAACACCTAGAGGGACAGAACCCTCCCATGAGAGTTCTTGCATTTTTATGGCACCCTGACAGGGTAGTAGTCCCTGCAGCAGGAATAGAAGGACTGTAAGCCAAAGTTCAAATATTGTATGTTGCACAAGCAGTTTCACAATACTAGCAAATACATCAGTCCTGCCTTGTTCAGACTTAACCAATTCTATGTTACCTAAGCATTCCTACATACAGCCTGATGACCCTTTGAATCAGTGTATGTGTGAGAGAATCTCAAACGTTTCTGGCCCTTACTTTCCAAGCCCAGATATAGACTGGAATCCTGATTCATTTGTGTAGCTTTTGATCAGCATCAGGACTAGGGTTGTTCAAACCTCTCAAAGTTCGACTATGGGATTTTTGACTACCAAACCAGGTAAAGTTCATCAAAATTCTCTTATTGGTGAACTAATTCATACTGGTTTGACTATTAAACAGCATTAGAAAATGAGATATAATTAAATACCATAATGCACTGGGCTGATGAAACACCCAAAACAGCAAGATAATGAAGTGGACCACATTGAAGGGTACTGGTTCAAAACATTGCGTCCATTCAGTCAGTGCAAAACATGGACAATGCTTGTAGTAAACAAGAGTACGTGGCTAACAGTGCTCAAAATAAAATGGTTGGAAAGGCCTACGTACACCCACAAAATATCAGTACAGAATCCCGCAGCATAAGCTACTGTTTCCAAAACTTGTATGTCCATTGGTACAGTGCCACACATGGACAAGGCTTCCCATTATGCCATGGATAAGTGTTGTGCATCTGGTTTCATGCAAAATGCCCCCCAGATTATTTATTCGGCCTGTGTAGGCCCCCCAGAAAAATTCACAAAAGATTAATCTAGAGAAGATTGAGTGAAGGCAACAGTGTAGCATCCCAGTGTGGGCTACTGGTTCCAAAAATTGTGTGCCCATTGGGACAGTACCACACTTGGACAAGGCTTCCTGTTATGCAGTGGATAAGTGTTGTACACAGCGGTTTCATGGACAAAGTTGCCCCAAAAATTACTTACTTGGCCTGTGAAGGTCTACCAAAAATTCACAAAAGATTCATCTGAAGAAGACTGGGTAAAGACAACAGTGAAGCATTCCACAGCATGGGCTACTGGTTCTTTTTTGAAATTTAAGGTTTATTGAGTTTATAAAATACAAAGTTCCAACAGGTGTTACATCTGTATTGTAGTTGGATCACATAACAGTCCACATTGTACACCAGAGACATTAAGCGTGATATGTAGTAGGATAAAGAAATCACCCCCAATACCACCCTAGCCCTCCCCCACCCAAAACCTATTCCCACCCCAGAGTGTGCTTACTTGAGCCAGTATAGGGATACTGTAATATAACATCCGAGAAGTAGAAACCAGTGGTGTAAATAAGAGAACAAGGTGCTACAGAGACATAACTAATGTGGACATTAATGTAAGTACAGAGTATATAATTTACCCCATTTTTTGTAAAAGGAGTCAATACAGTTACCGGAACTAGCAACAAGTCTCTCAATATTGAAACAAACTGATAAGTCCTTCAGCCACTCAGCATATGTTATGGTTAGTTGATCCATCCAATGTTTGAGCACCAACCTTTTAACCACCATAGAGATTAGTGCCATATGGAATCTACGCTCATGGCTTTCAACACTAGAGTAGATGCCTAAGATACATATTTCGATGGTGAACAAGCCTTCCAGTCCCAATAGTGGATCTAAATTGGACTGAATGGATTGCCACAAAGGGGCCACTTTCTCACAATGCCAGAAGATGTGTAACAGATTCCCTTCAAATTGGGAGCATCCAGAGCAGAGAGAGGGGGATCCTCCCTAGCCTAGCTAGTTTGAGCGGTGTATAGTACATGTTATTTAGTATGTGGTATTGAGTGAGTCTGAATTTATCTTGGGTGTGGTATCTATATAGGTCTTTCCAGATTCGTGACCAGTTAGGGGTAATGTCTGGCAGAAGAGATGACCAAATAGTGGAGCCCGAGAGGGTGTCCAGAAATTTAAGACCCAGCAAGTAGGAATATATTGATGAAATCCCATGGGGTTTAGTGGCAAATCCTTGTAGTTGAGAGAGAAAAGGCCTGATCTGAGAAACACGGAATTTGGTTCCAAAGTTAGTGCTAATGAGGTGCCTTAACTGAAACACTTTGAAAATGTTGCTATTGGGAACATTGAGCCTAGCCATGATATCAGGAGAAGAGAGAAGGGAGTCCTGAGAGTATAGGTTCTCTATCAAAACCCCATGTAGTTGAGGGAGTCAGTCTGATGAGATCATTGAACCGCCTAAGCGGATATTGGGGTTTAATATAAGAGGCTGCGCCATATCCCTCTTTGGGGAAATTCTGAAGTAGTACAGATATTGAGCAAGAACTTTGAGGGAGGTGCCGATAGTCAAGTTTTGTATTGAGGTTGGTAATGCTGAAATGGGAAGGAAAAAGATGGTCGGGGAGCAGAGGTTAGCTTTTTCTAGTGTTCGTCTCGATTTGAAGCCAGATCGGAGGAGGGTCCTCAGCCCTGCCCGGGAGCCATCTTCCCAGTTTAAAGAGGTGACTAGCCCAATAATAGAATATTAGGTTTAGGAGGCGAAGTCCTCCCATATCTTTAGGGAGGCAAAGTTTAAGAAAAGAACATCTGGGAGATTTGCCTTGCCAAATAAATTTGGAGAGAGTGGAGTGTAGATTCTGTAAGTAAGATAAGGGAAGCCAGAGATTCAGTAAGTTTAGAGGGTAGAAAACTTGGGGTAAGACATTCATCTTAATGATGTTAATTCTGCCCCATATGGAAAGGGGAAGTTTGGACCATCTTTGGAGGTCCAGATGGTTATTTGTCATTAGGTCATCGAGACTGAGTTTCCTGATTAAGATTGGATCGTTGGTAAGGTGTATTCCCAAATATTTGATCGAGTATGGGGACCATCTCATCCCGAATCTAGTGAAGCTGGCTTTATGTGTGAAAGCATTTAAGGGAAATATTTCTGATTTAGCTAGATTCAACTTATAGTGGGATAGAAGGCCGTATTGTGTAATGATCTATAAGGCATGAGTTAGCGATGTTTCGGGGTGAGCTATGTGAAGGAGGATATCGTCCGCATAAACAGAGAGGGTCAATGTTTGTTGTAACACAGAGCAACCCTGGATTTGTGGGGATCGCTTAATATTAAGAAGGAGAGGTTCTAGATATAAATTAAACAAAAAAGGAGAGGGGGGCATCCCTGTCTAGTGCCAGTAAAGAGATAGAACTGCGAAGAGAAAACACCATTACAATAGACTTATACACCGTCTGAATCCATCGAATGATGGAGGCCGGAAAGCCCATTTTGGTGAGCGTAGCCCAAAGGAAGTCCCAGCTGACTCTGTCAAAAGCTTTTTCAGCGTCTAACGAGATTAGAGCCATAGGGATTTGCGAGGTTTGGGCAGCATGGAAAATATGAGAAAGGGTTCTAAGGTGATCAGCTGGAGAGCGGCCTTGCACAAACCCCACCTGCTCCGGGCTCAGAAGGTGAGTCCAAGTCTTTTTAATCCTATCGGCTAAGATCTTTGTTAATATTTTAATATCACAGTTTAAGAGAGAGATTGGGCGGTAACTTGCAGGGTCTTTTGGCGGTTTGTCTGGCTTGAGAATTAGCATGATCGTAGCCTCTAATAGTGTGGGATCCAAAGTATCCGCAGTGAACATATATTCATAGAGCCTTAGGAGGTAGGGGGCTAGTTTCTTACCAAAGGTTTTGTAGAAGTTGGAGGGGTGACTTGTCAGGTGCTAAGGAAGCAATCGCCGCCTCCACCTCGAACAATGTAATGGGAGAAGTGAGCGTCGATTTATGATGTGGTTGTAGGCAAGGAAGGTTGAGGTCTTCTAAGTAGTCTGAGATGTCCGATAGGGACGTTTGGGAGGGGTTTTTACTATAAAGCGTCCTACAAAACGCTTCAAAAATCTGGGAAATATCCCTGGGTGTCGTTTTAATAGTGCCATCCGGTGTCTGTAACATCAGAACTAGTCTCGAGCTTTCTGTGTTTTGTAGTCTAAGAGCCAGCATTCTACCGGCCTTTTCTCCTTGGTTAATATATTTAGATTGGGTTTTTAAGATAGCATATTCTGCTTTTTCTTTTAGTAGGTCTGCGTATTCATTCTTTAATTTTACCAGAGTTTCTAGCGAGTTAGAGGAGGAGGTTAAGGGTAGTGAGCACTCTATTTCTTTGATTTTGGTTAGCAGTGAAGATGCTTGCACCTCTCTATGCTTCTTCCTCATTGAGGTGAGTTTGATTAGCTCTCCCCGAAGGTAGCACTTAAGGGAGCACCATATTGAGTCTTCTTTCGGGGTGGAGTCTTTATTAAACTTCATAAAGTTAGAGATCAGGTCTTTAATATGGGAAATTGTTTGCTCGTCTTTGAGGAGCTGAGTATTTAATTTCCAGACAGTATCTCTCTGGAAATTAGAATCAGGAGATCTCTTCGGCCAAGCTACAAAGTGGTCCAATAAAACTATCGGCTCCATACCTGATTGGAGGAAACCAGGGAGAAGGGAGGTGCTGATCAGTATATAGTCTATTCTGGACCATGAATTATGTACCTGAGAGAAAAAAGAGAAAGACCGGAGTGAAGGATTAGTGAGACGCCAGGAGTCACACAGCCCCAAAAGCTGCATGAAATCTAGTAATGCTTTTTGTGCTGGGGTTGTGGGTTTTAGTGGTAAGTAGGTTCTATCTAGAGCCTGGGATGGTAGGATGTTCCAGTCTCCTCCTAATATTAACTGCGAAGGTAGAAGGCATCCTACCTTATCTGCTAGAGCCATGAGGAATTCTGCATCTCCTCCCACCGGGCCATAAATAGAGCCTAGTACAATACTGCAGTTATTGAGACAGCCTTTGACAAGTATGAACCTGCCCTCTGGGTCCATTAGGTTCTCTTCTGCCAGGAATGAGATGTGTTTCTTGATTAAAATAGCAACTCCTTTACTTGTTGCCATTCCACTAGTGGAAAATACTTGAGAGAAACCAGACCTATGTAGCCAAATTGATTCGGTATTTAACAAATGAGTTTCTTGAAGGAGGAGAACATCAACTTTAAGTAAATTGCAGCGTTTAAAGACTTGGTGTCTCTTTGTTTTGTCTCTGAGCCCACGTACATTCCATGTGGCTATCTTAATTGACACTATAAGCGTTCCTGGACAATTAAATTGAGAAGATGAGAACAATTATATATCCAAAATGAGAACTTAACAAGGCACACTCCGAGCCCCCCTTTATCCCATCCCACCCTTCGAAAAATGATCCCCAAAAACCCAAACCAACAAATATTACCAGGGTAGTGATAGTAATTCCATACAATGAGCAAAAGGCTAGATCCTGAAGCCAGAAGCGTCCCACCCACCCCCAAAAAAAACAACCAACTATGTACAAAGCGGCTCCAAGCATAGTCAGATATAGCCCAGATAAGCCAGTAGCAGACACTTGGAGTCCTGATCCCCTTGGCGAATCCCAGCAGTTTCATAATCCCTAAACATCCTAATGGGGTGTAGATATGAGAACTAGAGTGCAATCTAATAAACTGTTTAGCCCAACATCCGATAAGATTATCCCCTATCAGATTCCCCTGAGGATCGCCATATCCTCCCTTTGTTAGCTCATGAAGCAGCTTCCAACGAGCATGTCCCGCCCCTAGGCCCCTGCCTTCCTCAGTCCCTAGCCAGCCAGAGAGCTCTTTTCTCTATAATAGCCAAGGAGGAAGGCCTTATGCTCTATAGAGTTCTTGAGGAGTCATGCTGTATAAACATGGGGATTAATCTCTCTGACTGTCAACGAGCCTTTTGATTAAGACTGCTTACTATGTCATATGTAACATCGCCAATGCAATGAGTCTCTCCTTTAGTTATGAATGGGGAAGATATTCCTGGGAGAGATATTCCTGTCCCCCAACAATCGGGCTGAACGGATCCTTTATTCGATCTCTGGCGGAATTCGCTGGGGGGCATGAGTTGCGATGGGACCAGAACCGGTCCGCAACAAAATCGGCAATCCGCAACCTAACCCCAGCACTAGAGTTCTGGAACTGTTCCCAGAGGTATTAGCGTGCTCGCAGCTCCTCAGGGAGAAAGGGAAGCAAAGCCCTCTGTCAGCCGCTATGCCCACACAGCCCACCCTCCCAACAACAGGAACAAGACAGGTAGAAAAACAGAATTTAGTAAAACTTAGCAATGAACCAAAAGTCTAATACGTGATTGTCTATCTGGAGGACACATTTTCAACCATCTTTAAACAGGTTAGGGAGCCTAGAGGTTAAATCCTTGATAGCCTGCTCAGGAGAGTCAAAGGTGTATGAGGAGCCTTTGATTGCAATTCTTAGTTTGGCTGGGTACAGCATCCTGAACCGAATTCCTGCCATGATTAGCTTGTTGATGATTGGGTGGAAGGCCACTCGTTTCTGTCTGGTTTCAATGGGAAGATCCTGTGTGATTCTTATTTTGGAAGATCCCCAGATTATAGATTGTAGCTTTCTTGTTTTGGTGAGAAAATGTTGTTTTTCTATGAAACTGAGAAATTTAATGATGATAGGGCGAGGAGGGGAATCCAGTGGGGGTTTCGGTCTTAGGGAACGGTGGGCTCTCTCGATGTGGTACTGGGGATTTAGTGGGGAGGGCCCCACCACTTTGTGAAGAAACTTCTGCAGAAAGGTGATAATATCGGTACCCTCTTCTGCTTCAGGTAGCCCAATAATCAGGAGATTATTTCTCCTGCTTCACCCTTCTAAATCTTCAGTTTTGAGCTGGAGCTTGCGGATCTGTTGTTTCAAAAGAGTGATTTCTGGGTCGATTTTATCTTTCCACTTCTCTTGAGATGTGATTCTGGCCTCCGAATCCATCATTCTTCCTTTTAGAGTGGTGAGGTCTCCTTTAATTGATTTTAGCTCCGCGGTTATATTTTCTAGTGCATCTCGGAATGGTGATAGCTCTTGTAAGAATCGTTCCTCAGATAAAGGGACTACCGGGGGGTTGGAGCTGCCCGCCTTATTAAGGCTCCCAGTACCTTGGTTTCTCGATTTCTTGGATGATTTTTCAGGCATAGTCGGTGGAGTGTGCCTGATCGTGGCCTGCTTCATTTCTGCCTACATTGCCGCGATAAAGCTCTGCGATGAGAAGAATTAAGTAGATGAGTTCAATAGGCAGATGGTAAGAGACTTCTGGTTGCCGCTATTGGACCTTCTAAAAGTTTAAAACGTTATATTTAAAGGTTTGTAGAAGGCGGTTGGTAGGAGCCCAGGAAGGTGCAGCTATCAGGCAACTTGCATCACGTGACCTCCGTGGGCTACTGGTTCAAAAAAAACTGTGCGCCCATTAATTTAGGACAGTGCTACACATGGGCAAGGCTTCCCATTATACCAGTCATGAGTGTTGTACACGGTGGTTTCATGAGCAGTGTTAGACCAAAAATTATTTATTTGGCCTGGGTAGGCCTACCAGAAATTCACAAAATATCAATCTGAAGAAGACTGATTGAAGACAACAGTGCAGCATCCCACAGGTTCCGAAAATTGTGTACCCATTAATTTGGGACAGTGCCACAAATGTTTCAGGCTTCCCATTATGACATGAATAAATGTGTGCACAATGGTTTCATGGTCAGCACTACCCCAAAAATTATTTATTTGGCCTGGGTAGACCTGGCAAAAGCTCACAAAAGATTAATCTGAAGAAGACAGAGTGTTGACGACAGTGGAGCATCCCCCTGTGCATGTGTAGGCTACTGGTTCCAGAAAAAAACTAATGGACACAGAATCCCTCCCCATCCACCTCATCAGCCTCCTCTGTCTTTAGCCAAGCTGGAAGTGTAGGAAATTCATCATCAATAAACTATGGCAAAAGGGGCATTGCAAAAAGGGGCAGGTTAATTTTTTTTAAAAGTGAGCAACTATACATTTTGGATTAAAAATCAGGTTCTCCTGTTGGTGACAATATTACCTGCAGCACTGAACATTCTCTTTGATTATGTACTTTCAGGTGGGCAACTGAGGTGTTTAACAGTTATCTGTGTCTAAGAGGGTCAAGTGGTCTGTTTTTAAACCAGTACAATACAGGCTTGTCTCCTTCTGCTAGTGGCATGTACTCATCCAAATAATCCTGCACCATTTTGTTTGCTGGCGTCTCGAGCACCGTTGTGTCAGAAAGTGACTTGCCATGCTTTTCGTCAAGCTATAGTCAGACAGTTGTTCCCATCATCTTTTGTCATCAGTGGCTGTCTTTCTGGATGGTACAGCAGCTGCAGCAGTAGCAGGTTGACTTGGAGACAAAAATGAGTGACTATTGTGACATTCAGTAGTAGCAGTGGAAGCACATTGAGATTCTTCTTCTTGCCTTTCCTCCACCTGGCCTATAAGTGCGATTTCGAGGGATGACGTTGATGAGTGCTGTTCTGCTGCTCTAGTTGTGTTCCTGGTCTTGTTTAGTCCCGTACATACAGAGACCAGCATGACAGGCCAGGCTTTATAGGACTGCTGATCCTTACCACATTTTTGTACATCAAAGAATGTCTCAAATGTGTCTTTGAACTGAGGATGCAAGAGAGTGGCTATGATATAGTGGTCATCTTACTTACTTCTAAAGCATGTGTCATTCCAGAAATGTGATCTTATCCTTTCTGTTACATTGAGAACAGTTGTATTTTCCTTTTTCTCATGTTGAGATTTCATACAAAGAAGTCACAGGTTGATGAGGGTAATCAGGGGGGAGTACTTGACTTAGCTGCATCAGCACTTACCACCTTGGTGGCCTGCTCAAAGGGTGTCAGCACAGTGCAGAGGGTCTCCATCAGGTGCCACAGATTTGGACTGATGTTTACCTTTCTCTTGCCAATACCATGCTCAACGGCATTCTGGTGGATTGTCTTCATTGCTCTAGAAACCATGCCATCATGTAATAGGTGGAATTATATCTTGCTGCCACATTTTGTTTCAGTTGGTGGAGTGGGAAGGTGGTTTTGCCACTGAATGTTTTGTAACAGCTTCCATGCATTTATAGAATGGCCAAAATGACCACAAACATTTTTGGACAGACCTACAGATGTCTGCACAGTGGTGCCTTCTTCATCTAGGAATCCCTGAACTATTAGATTTATGCAGTGAGCAAAACACAAATCATGTGTATAATCCCCATTGTCAACTGCCTTTACAATGTCCTTTGCATTATCTAATACTATAAAACCAGGTGTTAATGAGGATAGTGTCAGTCACTCATTAAGCTTCTGTTGAGGAAGTGTTAACAAGTTTACTGCATGATGGTCATTGTCAAAGCCAGCAATACATAAAGCTTCTGGTTGCAGAGGTCGGGGAGGCCCCCAGTGACTTGCAGCTACTGCTATAGTTGCTACTGGCACAACTCAGAGGAGGAGGAAGATGAGGAGAATAAAGAGAGCAAACTGACCCAATGGACAGTCACTGCCATGTAATCAGTAGTCTGACCCCTGGTCCACATTTCAGTGGTGATGTGAACGTCTGAAACAAATGATGCTTTCAGGGCATGTGAAACAGTCTTGTAGATACACTGATACAAATCAGAAAGAATCTGTGGAAAAGTAGATATGGCTGGGAACTTGATACCTTCACACTGCAACTTGCATTAGCAATAGAAAGCCTGTGTCGCCGACAAAGGACAGTGGCAGCAAGTTGGTGGATAACATTTCCATAATTGCCCTTGATGACTTTTTTACCTCTGGTCTTTTGGCTTTATATTTCTAGCCCATATCCAGGGACTGGAAAAGTGAGAGTTGAGTGCTTTTTTATCCTGGACATGACAATTGGTTCCTGTTTGTGCCACCCCTGGGGGTGGAAGTGGCTAGGAGTCTGTGGCTCCTTCAAGATGTGGGAGCCAATGGGCTAAAGAACTGATGAATGAAGATGTTGGAGTTGTGCATCTGCTACAGTTTGAAAAAAACTTTCTTCCTCTTCCTCTCTACCTCATATCATAATGTTTTCCTCCCACTGGCCATCATTATTATTATTATCAGCTTTACTGCCTGTTGTTGCTACTGCTGACACTGTTCATTTGCATACCTTCTTATACTGAGATCTGTGGGACTTCAGCAAACGCCTTTTCATGGCATGTGTTTTCAGCCTTGTTTCCTCCTTTCCCTGATACAGCCTGTTTTTACATTAAAGACACAGTACATGTGTCTGTGATTTTGTGTGTCCACTCAAACAAAATCCCGCACCACAGACATCACCGGTTTAGTCTTTCCTCCTGGCAGTCTTGGCTGTTGCCTAATGGGCAGGCTACTGTGGGTTGTTTCCACATCATCACCTTCTCCTTTTCCTCCACCAGTTCTTCAGGGTCAAGGAATGGTTCTTCTTCCTCTACCATGTGTCCAGGGCCACCAGTTTCACCTATGTCTTCAGTATGTGCTGTCATTTCAGATGCTTGTTGTTTTGTGGCCTTTCCTTTTTACCACCACTTTTGGTCTTTTTTGACCTCTTATGTGCACCTGCCCAAGTCAAATTCCTACTTGTTCCACCTCCTCCTCTTCCTCCCCCCAGAACTGCTGCTGCTATCCTTTTATCGGATATCTAATTACAATCTGTATCTCTGTCCCCAAGCTCCACCAAATCACTTTGCTCCTCCTTCTCTGTCTGTGTCACTACCCGACACACTCCTTTCTCATTCCTTTTTATGGCTGCAGGGGCAGAGCTCTGCAACTGTCTTGCAATCAGAGAAAAGCAGCTCACCTCACTCCAACCGAGCAGCACTGTTGGAGTTGCAGCACTGTCACTCCACTAGTTGAATGAAGCACTCCACTCTCTGTTCAGTAGACCAGTCCCAGCACTATTCTTTCAGCTTGTTTGTCTCTCATCATGCCTGCTTTAAGTGACCCGACAGCTAGTGTCCCTGAGTAGTCACAAAGGCAAGTTACACCATTTCTTTGAAACAGTTAAACTGTATGTAGCAGTGCAATTAGAAACTTTTCCTAGACTAAAAAACAACAGTCTTCTTCCCCAGCCCAAAGCAAAAGCTAGCACAGAAGTGATTCCTTCTGCTGATTCAACAGCCCACACTGGAAAAGGCAAACACTTCAGTTAGTTTAATGCCTTTTTTGCATACTTGTGTCAAAAAAAGCCTTGCTTGAATACTGCTAGCTACTTACCTCTTGATGAGAGAGAGACAGCGAGCGAGAGAGAGAGAGAGAGAGAGAGAGAGAGATCTCCAGTTTGCAGCCAGATAAAACATCAGAAGTCTATTTGACCTGTTTTATTGTTTTAACACAGGGTTTAGCACGTTCACTTGCTGGATTGTTAATTTTATTTATTATTGAAATGTGATTTGCTAATCTTTAGAGGGTAAATAATTTATTGATATAACTTTCAACAGTCGACCAGCAAGTTTTAACATGCACAGCACTATGCTACAATATTTAAAGGAAATAACTCCAGAGAAGGTTCAAATTAAAATTCTTTCTCTCTCTCTCTCTCTCTCTCTCTCTCTCTCTCTCTCTCAAGTAAGTGTGTATGTGTGTGTGTGTGTCTGTGTGTCAAAGATTTACTCCTGTCTGTAGAGTCAGTTTATGTTGACCCTGTCAAGACCTATCTAATTCTTAGTGGCATTGGAACTCTCACAATTTTATATTTGTAGGAGGGGTAAAAACTAGGCAACTAATGTTTTAGGGGTTGCAAGCAGCATCTTGGGGGATTGCAAAGAAATCATAGAGGTGTCAGCTGCAACACCTGGCTACCCCAGAATGCATACCTCTCACCCTGCAAGGACCAAAATAAGGGACACTGGCCATTAAAATCAGGGACAAATGCTCAAAATCAAGGAAACCATTTTTACTTGACATATAGTACAGCATCACAATGTTTACATCTATTCAAACGCACATCACAACCTGTCCTAAGGGTAACATTGTGCCACTGCCATTAATACATACAGTACTCTCTTGTAAAAGGCATGCATAGGTAAACCAAAAGTTAATTAGATGAACAGAATTGCAGCCACATTACAAGTGATTTCCCAAAAATGAATAAAGTGATAAAAAAACCCAAGGTTGCAAATTGTCAGGAGAAACCTGGGCTATGTGTCATTACTGTGTAGACAATGTTTGGATTATTAAAAATAAAACAAAAATAAATAAAAATGTCATATAGCTAACTCAACATTGGTATACAGCCGGGTACCTTCATAATACAGTAACTTCACACAGTATTTACCTATCATGGTGTCACCACTCTATGAGTAGTATATTGCTTCACACATGTTCCCCTTGATTTTTACTCCCTTGCTCATTGCATGTATTTTTACCCATTTGATTAACATGTCTGTATAGCATAGTACAACATGAATTATGTGTGCCACACAGTTTATAGTACAGACATTGTGTATATTAATAATTTTACACTGTATCCATTTGAATCACATAACCTGTCATACATAGAAACTGATGGCAGATAATGATCGCTGGGCCCTGCTAGTCTGCCCATTTTTATTTATGATCACTTTTACTGCATTCCCAACTTGATCTACAGCACTGTCTCTTACATCCCCTTCCTTCCTTCCTCCTAAGATTCCTTTGTGCCTATCCGAGGCATTTTTGGAACCCACCACTGGTTTCACCACCACTGCCTACCATGGAAGGCTGTTCCAAGAACTCACCACCCTTTCTGTGAAGAAATACTTCCTCACATCTCTACTGAATCTACCTCCTTCCAGCTTCATATCCAAACCCCTTGTTCTACAGCACCTTTTTCTCTGAAACATATCTCCCTCCTGTACCTTATTAACCTCTGTGAGGTATTTAAAGGGCTTCATCATATCCCAACTCTCCATCCTCTCCTCCAGGGTGTCCATATTGAACTACTTCACTCACCTCTCATAGGGCTTCTGATGCAGACCTTGCACCATTTTGATATCCCTCAGCTATCTTTTTGTCACTTTCTCCTGTTTCCAGTTGTTCCTCCATCTTCACCATTCTTCTTTGACTGCTCCTTTTCCCCTTCCTCCTTTGCTAACCCCTTGTTTCCTTGAATAACTTGCATCCTGGTGAGACTCTTACCCCTTGAGATCTCTCTACTGTCTATCTCAGCCTGTGGTGGCCCACTTTCTGCCTCTCCTATTTCTTCCATCACCCCCCTCTGCTACTTTAATTGTCCATCAAAGTAACATTTAAACCATCCACTGAGGAATATGGTTCTCTCTTTGATGGAAGCAGGCCATCACCTTGGTATAGGCTCTTATCCTTTCAAGTTAGCCCACATCCCCCACTGTAGCCATACCTCTACTCTCTGCACCATTCCTTCTACCATTACGTGAAGGCCTTGGTGTGGAATGCCCTCTCCTTCCCCATATAGTACAAGATGCACTCGCCACTCCCATTTTAAACACATGGGAAACACAGGATCAACCAGAAAATTTAATTTACACATGGAGCTGATTACAGTAATTCATCTTCATGTTTGTAACCCGGACACCATGTCCCAATGGGCTACTACCCCTGCTTGGGTGGCCATAAACCAGGCTGAGATGCCTGGGTTCCTATTGATCTAAAAAACTGGTTCTTTCCCAAAGATAACATTATTGTGCAGTGACTCCACCCAGTGTATACTTATAAGTAGGTCTAATAATTATCTGGTACAACTCCCTGGGATGCTGTACCCACCCACAATACCACAGTGTCACCCCACATATGGATTAATGACCAAAACCCCACATTTCTGAATTATAGACTCACTCTAATAATATGCTCACACACAAGATTTATAAAAAATGATTAACCAACATTTATTTACAAGGATGAGAGTTAGGATTGGGCAATTGGAAGAAGAGGTTAGACAACATTTTAGATGGGCTCTGGAAAATTTGGCAAACAATTATTTTGCATTTTAAATTCAGACATTGATCAGTTTTGGTCACCCACCAACCTTCTGATGGCTTCAGGATATTTTCTAACTAGTTAGCTGCATAGATAAATTAGATGACACATGCCCAAACTGGTACCAGTCCCCAGTCTAATTAGAACCCCACAATTCTAAACTGCTGGGTACCCAACACTAAATGTTAAGTTGCAGGCCTGATACGGTGCAGCTGGTTAGCCAGCATTGGGGCCCTTAAAAGAAGAATCAGATTAGCCTTTAGATGCTTTCTTTAAACTTTAACTCTGTAAATAAACAGGCAATTCCCACACTGTGGTGGCTTGGGCTTTTGGATGCTGAACTTGGCAAACACAAACAACTATTTACAGTTCCCCTCATTCACAAACCAGGGTCTGCTTACTCACAGTTTTGTAGTCATCTTTAGGCAAGGTCGACAATCGGGTGTTACAAGGTAGATTCTGGTATTTACAGCATGCAGACTTTGAATCTCAGGGTTGAGATGTGTGGCAAAGATTCACAGCCAGAACCCCCTTACTGACTACAGGCTCTTGCAGCTTTTGCAGGCTGGAACTGTTCTCAGCTTCTTTTTGCAGATGCCCCTTTTCTTTGGCTTGGTATCCCATGACTTTGGCGACCGCGATTGGGTGCCTACTGAAAGGGCGACTCAATCATGGCGCCTGTCATCGGGGCGACTGGGGAAGGTGAGTAACCAGATGGAGGTGCACAAAATAGCAACATCCTATTGCTACATGCCTACACACATGGCAGGAGAGTGAGCACACAGAGTGTTTGGGTCAGAGTGCAGGTATTTTTTGTTGCACCCAGCCAGAATTAAAATTTTTTCCGTGTTTGCACCCCCCCCAGCATGCACTCTCCTGGAGTTGAGAATCGCCGTGGGGGTGCGGGGTGGGTGGCCCACATAAAGCAAAAATCTCAACTCCTGTGCTGTTTTGCTGTGTGCGGAGAATGCGCCGGTGAAATATTTTTTCGACGATGTGCCGTCACACTAATGGTGATCTCTGTTATCACATAGATCCCTTGGGCTGAAAGCCACATTCTGGTTTCTTTCTGAAAGCAGACCAGGCTGGGACTAAGGCCAGCACACCTCAGAACCACACGTCTAGGCTATACGCCTCAGGGAGAAGCGCATATGGCAGTGCCTTGGCTGGCACACTATCAGGCTGACTCGCAGGCTGATCTAGGACAGTCTTTCTTTCAGATTCAAGCATTTCAGTTGCTTTGCATCATCACAAGCACTTCAGCCATTCAGCCAGAATGGCAGACATGGTCCTTTTAATACTCAAGATCCAGTCTCAAAACCATTAGTGCATCCCCTTGGGCTAGGGAGGACCCAACTCTAGAACAGTCCATTACAGTAGACAAATTATTTTTTCTTTCAAAGGCAGCAACAGGAGTTTAAGGCATGACTCCTCACCAAGATAAACAACGGAGCTTAAGGCATGGCTCCCAACCACTTTAGACACTTTACTTGTCAATAAGTTCCTTTCACAGACACTTCTCAAAAACACAAACACTGGCTTCTCACAAGCCGAATTACGCAGCACAGTCCCTTTTGGCCAGCTGGCATCTACAGCCTCAAATAGAACATTTTGCAAAGTCCTCACAGGCAACTTCTGGAAAAGCTCTGTACTAGGATTACTTTCCTTCCATTCCTGTAGGCACACTGTACAGTCACATCAGGCATTTCCTCTCACACGACCTTTCACAGTCATTCTTGCAAATGTCCACCCTATACTAGATGCTGATCAGACGCAGGGTGGAGACAGAACTAGAGCACCTCTTGGCTTTCATGGCTTCCTTGCCCCCCAAGCAGGTCTCCGATTTACTTGTACTTTTAAGTAGAAGTTTACTCACTCAGGATCTAGCATTGTAGCTTTCTATTCTCTGAAGTCACAAGTTTCATCAGCACTCTCACTGTTGAGGCAAAAGTGTTTCTTGCAGCTCTCTCATAACTGCCAGGAATTCATGCAGTTCCCTCACAGCTAAAGTTAAATTCAGAGTTCTCCCACAACATCTTCTCAAATGTGGAAAGGCAAATGCCAGCCCTGGGGGACAAATATCTGGCAACCCCCAGGTCAGTGATGCCAATTCCTTGTAGCCACATTTCTCTTAGCAGGGCCAGAGGCCCCCCCCCATGGAGGGGCTCCCACTGAACTTCTTCAGATACATTCTCTTAGGCAAGGGGCAGGAGCCCTCCTCCCTGTGGAGGGGCTCGCACTGAACTGTCTCCCTTAATGAAAAGTCTCTGGGTTTTTGGGAGCTGTCTGAAGCTCCTGATTGGCTGATTCCATTGCCTTTCTTAAAAATGAATATTCATTAGGCTTCCTCGATGCCTGATAGGCTTCTTATTTAGGCACCAACATTTGTCCCTGAATTTCCCCCACAAGTCTTGGCACAATCCCAAAAGTCTTTGCCCAAAATTCTAGCTTTCCAGTCGGCTGATATAAGGTCAAAGGCTGTAAATATGGTTGCATTTCAATACAGTCCCCAAGCAGTCCATCAATGTCCCACAACAAAGTTCTGGTACAGCCAGTACAATCATTTTTAATACATCATAGCCCCACAGTTCAATGACCACTTCTGCACCCTGGAAAGTGCTCATAATATTTAACATTTTGGCTGAGCGCTGAGCCTCTCGCTAGCACCGAAATCAATAGTCCCCAGGCACTAGACAGGCTTTCATATTAATATTGATATGGCTCTCATTAATATTCATTAGCCTCAAAATATAGCACTATTGGAGCTCTTTATTTCAAAGTCCAGCACTCCTCCTGTGTGTGCCAAACAGTCTCCTGTCCCCTTACTGCCATCAGGAACCAGAACTCCACAAGAGGCAGCCAATTTACTGCAAATCATGGCAAAAAATGAAATGCACCTCACCACGCATGTGCAATCCTCCTGCCCACCTTGAAGTGGTTAGGGAGAGAAGGCAGCAGCTCTGCAATGCTCCTCAATTCCTGTTATTGGCAAAACAAATACAGGGGCTGTTTGGGGGCCCAGGGACACATCAGGACTTGAGCCAGCAGTGGTGCAAGCACAAGGGAGTTTGGGGGGCCACCAGGCAATGGGAGGGAAAATTGGAGGCTGAGGGCAAATAAGGTAAGCCCCCACAGGGGGTTACACTTTTCCTGCCTGAGAAAACTTGGCATCTGCACCAAGTCTGTGGCATAGCCTGGCACCCAATAAGTGGCATTCAACACTTTCAAACATTTAGCAGTCCTAATCTAGACACATGGCTTCCTAACTAGTGTCAGTTACCAACATGTCCAAGGCTAGACAAATACAAACTATCTAAGCAATAATAAAACAACTGCAAAACAACTGTGAGCATTGACAGATAACACATTTTTCTCCCCAGGGACCCTTAGCAATAATAGGTTTTAAGCTGGCATAAATATATGGTGCATTTCCACTTTCGACCACTAGGGGGCATCCCCTACACTATTTTATTGACCAGCAATGAACAATAGCCCTAGGCAGAATTGGCACCAAAACATTTTATCATTACTTTCAATAGGCTGCAACCATTTTAAGGGTCACCATGCATAGTGAGCCGGGGGGGAGGTGAGTCCATGCTGGGCGTGACATGGCTAACAGGAGATCCCAGCAGTACCTCCATTCATGTAACCCAGATGCCAAGTCCCAATGGGCTACTACCCCTGCTTGGATGGCCACAAACCAGGTTAAGATGCCTGGGTTCCTACTAATCTAAAAAGCTAGTTCTTTCCCAAAGGTAGCATTATTGCGCAGTGCCTCCACCCAGAGTATACTTTTAATTGGGTCTGATAATTACCTGGTGCAACTCCCTGGGATGCTGTACCCACCCACAATACCATAGTGTCACCCTAAACATGGATTAATAACCAAAACCCCACATTTCACATTTTTGAATTATTGACTCACTTTAATAGTATGCTCACACACAAGATTTATAAAAAAATGGTTAACCAACATTTATTTACAAGGATAAGGTTTAGGATTGGGTAGCTGAAAGAAGAGGTTAGACAACATTTTATTTTGGCTCTGGCAAATCAGGTAGACAACTATTTTGCATTTTAAATTCAGACATTGATCAGTCCTGGCCACCCACCAAAATTCTGATGGCATCAGGATATTTTCTAACTAGCTAGCTCCACAGATAAATTAGATGACACATGCCCAAACTAGAACCAGTCCCCAGTCTAATTAGAACCCCACAATTCTAAAAATCTGGGCACCCAGTACTAAATATTAAGTTGCAGGCCTGATATAGTGCAGCTGGTTAGCCGGCATTGGGGCCATTAAAAGAAGAATCAGATTAGTCTTTAGATGCTTTCTTTAAACTTTAACTCTGTAAATAAACAGCCAATTTCCACACTGTGGTGGCTTGGACTTTTAGATGCTGAACTTGGCAAACACAAACAACTAGGCTGGAACTGTTCTCAGCTTCTTTCTACAGAGGCCCTTTTCCTGGGGCTTGAAGTCACATTCTGGCTTCTTTCTGGAAGTAGATCAGGCTGGGACCAGGGCTAGCATGCCTCAGACCCCTATGTCTAGGCTATGCCCCTCAGGGGGAAGCGCATATCACGGCAAGAAATTAAATGCGCCTCATTGCACATGCACGAGCCGCCCACCCATCTTGAAGTGGTTAGGGAGAGATGGCGGTGTCTCCGCAATGCTGGGGAGTTCGGTGGACCACCAGGCAATTGGAGGCAAAACTGGAGGCTGAGGGCAAACAAGATAAGCACCCACGGGGGAAGGGGTTACATGTTTAAGCCCATGAAGCACCCTTATCAAATTAATGTATTAGCAGCTGTAGTGGCTCTGACCAGAGTTTGTTTCTACAATAATTAGTTGTGTTACAACACTTGCAGTGCCACTGCTAGTGGTTCTTACAATGTGTGATACTTTATGGGCTATTTAACCACTTTCATCTTCCTCTACACTTGTATCTACCACTGAGGCAGAGGGCCTATTACAAGCCTCTCCTCTTTGTTTTTTCTTTAATGTAACTGGATGATCCCATGTCACCACCTCCTTGGCCTCTCTGTTGCTCCATTTCCTAATGCTTGCTACCAGACTCAGCCACTTGGGTGATGAATGATGACGAGTAAGATGTTTTAATTTAATGTTTTTGATCTAATTTTTACTTTTTATTTTAGTTTTTTTCCTTTTCTTTTAGATGTGTGTGTATGTATATATATATATATATATATAATTTTAATCAATGGGATGCCATCAAGGAGTACCAGAGGCCAGGCACCAACTTACTGCCAACTGAAACATACTTGCTGCTCACTACCCATGTCACAGTGCAAGAGCACAGCTCAGGATCGCACACATGCACACACACACACACACACACACACACACACCTGCTTTGGTACTCCAGAGGAAGAAATCACAGCAACTTGGGAGAACATGAAGTCTTTCAGTTTGAAAACTGCCACAAAAAGACAACATTTTTTTTTAATATTTTTGAAGAGATGCCCGAGAAGACCAAGGTGCCAGCTATCAGGAGCTGGGCACTGACACGCTGCCAGCTGGCACACACTTGTTGCCCACTGGCCAGATCACACTGCAGCAGCTCAACCAAGAACGACACACACACACACACACACACACACACACACACGCTGTTTCAGGATTCAGAATGAGGAGAACGTAACTTTAGCAACTTACTTCTGGAAATGTGGAGAATGTTTTTATTTTTTTAATTTTATTTTTGCTATTTTTATGGTATGCTGCCAAGGTACCAACTACCAGGGGCCAGGCACTGGCACAGTGACATCTGGCACACACTTGCTGCCCACTGCCCAAATCACACTGCAGCAGTGACAGCTCTGGATGATGCACCTACTGGCTATTTCAGGACTCAGGAGAATTAAGAAGGAACTTCAGCTACTTACTTGAAGGAATGTGGCAACATTTTTTATTATTTTTTAATTTTTTTCTAATGGGATGCCACCAAGGTGCCAACTACCAGGGGCCAGGCACTGGCACAGTGACAGCTGGCACAGACTTGCTTCCTACTGCCCAGATCACACTGCAACAGTACAGCTCAAGATGGCACACACACATAGGCTTCTTCAGTACTCAGAAGGAGGAGAAGGAAGGAACTTCACAACTTACATGAGGGAATGTGAAGAAGCTTTGTATTTTTTTTTATTTTACTTTTTTATGGGATGCCACCAAGGTGCCAGCTACCAGGGGCTTGACATCAGCACACTGTCAGCTGGCACAGACTTGCTGCCTACTGCCCAGGTCACACTGCAACAGCACAGCTCAGGATGGCGCACACATGCCAGCTGCTTCAGCACTCAGGAGGAGAAGGAGGAAGAAGCTTCAGCAACTTAAGAGAATTGTTTTTACTTTTTATGGGATGCCACCAAGGTACAAACTATCAGGGCTTGGCACCGGCACACTGCCATCTGGCACACACTTGCTTCCATTGTCCTGATCACACTGCAACAGCACAGCTCAAGATGACACACAGAGGCTGGTCCAGGATGCAGGAGGAAGGAACTGCAGCAACTTGAGCGAACATGAAGAGTTTCAATTTTGAAAACGGCCACAAAACGAAATTTTTTTTTTTTTTTTTTTATGGGATGCCACCAAGATGCTAACTACTAGGGACTGGGCACTGCAACAACACAACTCAGGATGACATATACACACATATAAGCTGTTTCAGGACACTAGAGGAAGAGACCGCAACAACTTGGGAGAATGTGATGAGTTTCAATTTGAAAACTGCCAGAAAAAGAAACCAGCAATTGTCAATGCCGAATGTTGTCTTGCTGGCATTGGCATTGGTAGTGCAGGAGTTAGAGAGATGCATAATAGGCATGTCAGTGAAGTATTGAACTGATGCCAACCCACCCCCACCCTGCAGAGACTGACAGGCATTGGGGTGTCCCTTTGGGTGTTTGGTAGTGCAGTGCGGGAAAACATTTTGGGCAGGATGCGAAAAATGACAGCTGTACAGTTCATAAGGAGGTGTAAAAAAATGCCAGTGTTGAAAATGTGGCATGTAATATAAGCAAATGCAAAGTTACAAGGGTGCATGGAAATATGCAACGACGCTTGCAACATCGCCATTTTATGGCCGCACCAAATTTTCAACATAGGCATTTTAGCACTGTGCTCATGTACAGGTCACTGCTATTTTCAAAGTGTCCCAAGAAGTGATTAAGACAGCCACCACGCTTATTCTGTGCTGGAAGTGTGAAAACACATTTTGGGCAGGATATGTGAAATGACGACTGTACTGTTCATCAAGAGGTGTGGAAAATGGTAATGGTGAAAATCCAGAGTGAAAATATCACAAATGCATGACGGTACGAGCGTGCGTGCAATCTGCCAACACACACTCGTAACACAGTCATTTTATGGAGTATCATCACCAAATTTTCAACATAGGCATTTTAGGACCTCTGCTCATGAACTATGTCACTGTCATTTCCATAATCTGGCCCAAACTCTGATTTCCCACAGCGACTGCACTATTGTGTGCCGGAAGTGTGGAAACACATTTCAGGCAGGATGTGGAAAATGACAGCTGTACTGTTCACAAGGAGGTGTACAAAAATGGCAATACTGAAAATCTGGCATTAAAATATTGTGAATTCGCAAAGTTACAAGCCTGCATAGAAACTGCGCAACACACACTCGTAAAACAGGCATTTGTTGGATTTTTCCACCAAATTTGGAACATAGGCTTTTTGAGAGGACACCTCATGAACACTGGCACTGTCATTTCATTAATGGGTCCTGAAAGGTGATTTCGTGCGGTGACTGCGAAATCACCTTTCTAGGCCGATTAACGCCACGACAGTGATATAATTCATGAGGAGGGCCCCAAAAACCCCATGTTGAAAATTTGGTGCCAATTCCAACAAATGCCGAGATATGCTGCAAAGTTGAAAAACCTTTTCATTCCATTATACAGCTTACGGGCATTTCCTCAGTTGGCGGTTGGCTTTGAAGAGTGCAGACATGTTCCCGTCCACCAAGATCGTCAGATCAAACTCCAGAGGTAAGTATGGGGTGAGGGGGGTGGGAGGCAGGGTGCGCAGTGGGTGGGTGCGGTGGGGGCAGGAGACTACGAGGACTGTTTTTATATCATGTGGAGGGAAAAAACTAACATTGCGGGACAGTTTTTTTTTTTTCAGGGACTTGGCACTGGGGTGGGCTCCCAGCGTGCCACCTAACTCATTTTGGGGGTTGCTGCAGCCGATGGGGGATTGGGCACCTAGTCTGCAGACAATGGGGGTTAATTTATGCCGACAGGATTGGGCACCGTCCGGCACACAATGACAGCCGGGGAGGCAAGAGCCGAGGGATTGGGCACCCTCTCGGCATATAAGAAATGTGGGGGGCTGATTTATGCCGATGGGGAGTGGGCTCCCATTGGCACACAATGAAGCGGGGCAAGAACCGGGGATTGGGAACCCCCTCGGCATATAGGAAATGGGGGGCTGCTGTATGCCAATGGGAGTGGGCTCCCCATTGGCAAATATGTGCAACCTCAGTAAGCTCAACTGAAGTTAGGCACCCCAGAAGTCGGCCGTTGGGCGGCCGCCCGCCATACTGCTAATGTGGCGAGCACGCAGGAAGGGTCTGCTGCATCTGACAAGCTTTGCTCGGATTGCAGCGGACCTTTCCTTAGATGTGCTTGCCACATTGCCATGCATGGTGTGGCTGTCGGCATGCAGGCTGATTGGGGAATGAGGGACGCACCTACTGATGTGTGCCCTGCATTCATCCAACAGTGGTCACGCCTCCAAAGCTGCACTACCACAAGATGTTGACTTGCATGCAAGTGCAGCAAGCCAACATAAAAATGACATTTCTTCAAAAAAATTTTTTATGAAAATGCCACCAAGGTGCCAGCTACCAGGAGCCATGAACCAGCATGCTGCCAGCTGGCACACACTCTTGCTGGTTGATGCCCAGATCACATTGTAACAGCATAGCTCAGGGTCTCTCTCACACACATACACACACACACACACACACACACACACACACACACTCTGAGGAGTCAAGAGGAAGGAACCGCAACAGTTTGTGGGAATGTGAATAGTTTTAATTTGAAGACTGCCACAAAAAGAAAAAATTAATTTTTAAAATGTGTTATGTAATTCCACGAAAGTGCCAGCTATCCAGGGGGAAAGGCAGAAGCATGCTGCTGGCTGGAACACACTTTCTGGCTACCGCACTGCCCAGATTACATTGCAAAAGGCTGCTTCAGGACTCAGGAGGAGGAAGAAGGAACTGCTACAAGCAAGCCTGCAACTCGGATAAATGTGAAAAGAGTTTGAAACTGCCACAAAAAGAAATGTGAATGTGAAGAATGATGAATAATTTAAATATTTTTATGAGTTGCCACCAAGGTGTCAACTACCAGTGGCCAGGCACTGTCCTTCAGGCAACTGGCACATACTAGCTGCCCAGTAAAATGAGTAAATAAAAGTAATTCCCCCAAAAACTCATATCTCAGGCTTCTGCTAGGGGTTTCAGTCATCTGTGTGTATGCCCTGCTAAAATGCTAGTTCTTCAATAAACAAAATGTGTGCTGCACTGCTGAGATTAGGCAACAAGTGGACACTGGCAGATTGCCATCTCATGTCCCATCTGCCCACTTCCCAGCCCCAAGCACACTCCTGCAGAGTCCAGTCTCTTCCCTTTCAGCTCTCTCAGGCAAACCCCTGGTCCCAGAAGCCCGTAGCAATGCTGCTCAGCCTGACTCCTCTCTCTCTCTCTCTCTCTCTCTCTCTCTCTCTCTCTCTCTCTCTCTCTCTCCTTTCCTTCTTAATATCCCCATCCCCTTCAGCAGCCCTGCTGTTTGCAGGACTAGTACAGGTTGAAGTTGTAAAACCTTTGAAGATTTTTGATATTCTTTTGCTTTTTAAAGAGCTTCCTAATTTAGCTAGACATGAATCACAGCCCTGCCAGAGCTACCTAACAGCTAACGATGTGTGAGTGAGCTTTTACGCCGAGTCATGCTGCCGAGTTCAGTCTAGCTCCAAAACCAGGCTTTGACTCACACTGTGCCCTAGTTAACTGTTCCAGGTACAAACTAGTCTGCACCATTCAGATCAGGGCAAGCCAGTCAGACCAAAAGTCTGTCTATTTCCCCTAAACATTCATCACAGTCTGAAAGAATCAAACACCCAAAGTTCAAAGTGTTGGATTCTCTTGTAGAACTGAACCTTCAGCCCTAATCAGGACCTTCAGCAAAGTCATAACTGTTACTGTATGTCTGTCCCTGCTTTTATTAAACAGTTTTTTAGACTTTTGTAACATATGTAAGATATATACAGCAATTATGTCCGAGGGGATGAGAACAGCACTTTAGATACAACACAGTTCCAGAAACAAGGAACTCGTAAGGTCAAACAGCAACTTGTTTCAAATGAGGACTTTGCCCTTGCATCTCCTGTGGCAACCTGTTCCTCGGACTTACCGCTCTCTTTGTAAAAATGGCCCCTCTTGTTAATCCTATATGGTTTGATCATAAGTTGCTTGTTATCGTCCCTATGGTTATGGCCTGATTTTTTTCAGCCATTAGCTAGTTATCCTTAAAGAGGTTATACATTAAAATCGGATCTCCTCAAACCCATCTTCTCTCCAAACTGTGCAAACTCAGATGTAGTAGCCTACCCTTGCAACGTTTGTTGCTTAATCCACAAACCACCTTTGTTAACTTCCGTATGCTGATCAAACATGGGAGGATGGGGTGGTACCCGAGGACTGGAGGAGGGCAGATGTGATTCCCCTTCACAAAAGTGGTACCTTTACAGTGAATGATAGTACAGTGATACAGTGATAGGTCACTGTACTGTCACTGTGGGGCCCCGGCACTACTTTTCAGGTCTTGCTTCCTCACTAATCAACTCCAACTTGGAGTTGATTATATTAGTACAGGGTGCAGGGCCAGAGCCCCTGCATTGGGGGGGATTTGGAGGGGCAAAGCCCCCCCCCGAAGAAAACAAAGTGTTCTTGGACGGATATATGCCTACCACAATTGCGATCGACATAAATCTGTCACTGTAACATTGGTCAACAAAATATTTGTCAAACCTGTGTCATAGAGCCATTAACTTCCTTTGGACCCTCTCTCTAGTGCTCATTTCACCCTTTAAATGAGGGCAGAGAATTGCTAGCAAAAGTCCAAATGTGGTCTGGCTAATGACTGATTTGTATTAATTAATTTATTTATTTGAAAAGTTTCACCAGGAAAGACATAATGAGCTAAACATAGCTTGTTTCCAAATGTGTCCTGGCAGAAGGGGGATGGGATAAGTATAATAAATGTTACTACAAAATAAAACATCATACAGAGTTTAAGTAACAGTGCAAAGCTTTGTACATTAGAGAAGTAGGTGTACTAGACATACACTTAGAGAATAAGTATAATATCTTAAGGCTGGGGCAGTAGGCAAGTCCATTAGAAGCAGAGTAAGGAACAAATATACTGGTGAGGGCAGTAGGGGAGATGGTGGCATGGGGGATTGAAGGGGGCAGAGACAGTGTGGAAAGGAAAATAGGGAAAAAAGGGGTGTTGAATGGTAGAGAGGGAGAGACAAACCATTCATCACTCTGGGGTGCAAACCCCACAAGGGCCAGGCATGACTGGGTGCACATCCAGCCCATGACCTAATTTTCCGGCCTTCAAAGGAGAAGAGTAGGAGTGGGGAAGGGGAAGAGGAAGGACAAGGAGAAGTAAGAAGCAGGCAGGAGGAAGGAAGGAAGAAAGTGGACTGGGGAAGTAAAGAAATGAGAGTGAAAGGGAATAGGAAAGGGGAGAGAGGGAGTATGGTAGAGAGGGAATAGGCAGACTTTCGACCCTCTGAGATGCAAACCCTGCATGGGTCAGACAAGGCTGGGTACACACCCAGCCTGTGCCCTGTGCTCCAGGCCTGCAAGGGATTGGAGAAAGGTAGGAGTGGGGGAAGGTCAGGAGTAGGAAAGAAACAGTCAGGAAGGAGAAAGTGGAGCGGGTAGGCTGTCCTTTGACCATCTGGGATACAAACCCCACAGACACGGCTTGGTGCACACCCATCCCATGTCCTGTATTCCAGGCCTGCATAGGTTTGGAGAAAGGTAGGAGTGGGGAAGGGAAGAAGTTGAACAGAAACATGCAGGATGGAGAAAGTGGAGCAGGTAGGGTTATGGATTAGGGCAATTACAGGAGGGAGCAGTGTGGTCATGGATCAGAGAGGAGAGAGACAGCTTTTAGAAGATGAAGAGAGAATGGCTAGGGAGAGAGAGTTCCAAAGTTTAGGAAAGCGGAAGGAGGAGGCAGTCTGACCAGCAAGAGATTTATGAGAGGGGAGTAAGAGGGAACGATAGCCTGAGTTATGGAGGGAGTACAAGGAGGAGGCAGAGGGGAGAGTAGAGAGCTGAGATAAGTGGGAGTGATGCTAGCCAGAATTTAGAAATGAAGGAGGCACAGTGGATAGTGTAATGATTTTCCAGGGAAAGGAGGGAGAGGGCAGAGTACAGGGAGCAGTGTTGCATGCGGGGGGGGGGGCAGTCCAAGACAAAATGGCAGAAGGAGTGAAAGAGAGGGTCTAGTCTGGCCAGGGTGGACTTCGGGGGAGGCACCATAGACAATGTTGCCACAAATCAATGATGAGTAGGATCATTTTAGTGATTATATCTCGGCAGATAGGGAGAGGGATGCAGCTTTTATGACAGTATAGAGCACCGAGCTTGGGGTGGAGTTTTTTATGAATGGTATCCATGTACTGTGAGAAGTCAAGGTGTTGGTCAAGCCAGACCACTAGGTACTTAAAAGAGGGCACATCATCAACTGTGACGCTATCCAGGATGTGGAAGGTGGGGAGGGATGGGAGCTTGGGAAGTCTCTGGCAAGTACCAAAGAACATAGAGACAGGTTTTTTTGCATTTAGAGATAGCTGATTTGATCTGAACCAGTACTGGATAGCATCAAAATCAGTTTTGAGCCTGACTGTTAACTCAGCTGGGGAAAGCCCGGAGGCAATCAGGACCGTGTTGTCTGTGTACATGCGGATGGCTGCAGATGAACATGCAGAGGCAAGATCAATGAGGAAAATGGAGAAAAGTAGCGGGCCAAGGACGGAGTCTTGGGGAACGTCAGTGCAAATGGGGATGGGGGAACAGGAACTCTCTGAGTCTAACTGATTTAGATCTTCCCACTAAGTAAGAGCTGAACCAGCTAGTTGCAAAGTCTGAGAGACCCGCTGACTTTAGCTTGCCAAGGAGAAAATGGTGGGAAACAGTGTTGAAAACTTTGGCTAAATCAACAAAGATGGAGGCAGTGAGGAGGCCCTGAGCCATACCTGTGAGGATAGGGTCAGTGAGCCGGAGGAGGGAGGGAAGAGGTGGTGGATTGGTGTTTGTGGAAGCCAGACTGGAAGGGGGTGAAGAGGTAGGAGGAGTCGAGGAAGATAGAGAGTTAAGACAGTACTATGTGCTCTTGCAGTTTGGACAGGGTTGGTAGGAGGGAGATAGGGCAGTAGTTGCTGGGGGGGGGAGGAGGAGTCACCCCCCTTAGGAAGGGGAATGACAGTAGAATGCTTCCAGGTGTCTGGGATTGATGCCAGAGAGAGTGAGAGGTTGAGAAGGGAAGAGATGGGAAAGGTGCTGGCAGGGGTAGAGAGGTATAGGAGCTTGGGATCTAACCCATCAGGGCTCACACCTTTCTGTGGTTTGATGGCTAGGATGGCTCTTAAAGACATAGCAGGGGCCGGCTCCATGGCACCAGGTGATAGGGGTTCATCTGACATGCTGGTGACCCAGGTTCATGCCCAAGCCCAGGATGACAGGAACAGAGATCAGCAGGGAAGGTACGGAGCATCTCTGAGATGCTGTCCTCCATAGGAGCATGGGCTTGAGCCTTCACCCCTCTTGGGGTGGCTCCTGGCAGTCCTCAGTGGCAGCACACATTTGCAGTGTGGGTGACCATGCACCGCAGGGGCATTTGCCAGGATGCTGCGAGTGTGCAGCCATATTGGGAAGGTAGGGTATTCCTAATAGAAAAATATGGCCATCTGACTGACCAGATGATGGCGACCTCCCCCTCATCTGCTGCAAAGCCCAGAGGTGTCCGAGCAGTGCCCCCACCATACCCGGTGAGGAATAGAATGCCACTGGGCAGGTCTCCTCTCCCAGTCATGACCACGGGAGGGGGGACTCCGATGAAGGGATACGTCAAGTCAACCGGGCCATGGCAAGATTTGGGCAGCGGATGGCAATGGAGGAAGCTCAGTGGCGGGAGAGGCTTGGCTGCCTGAAGGAGTGGCTGGCCAGGAAGGGCCACAGGGATAAACAGATTAAGCAAAAAAAAGACATAGCAGGGGGTAACTGGTGAGAAGGAGAAAAGGAGGGAAGTAGGGGCATGGGAAACGGTGATGAGGAGGATGTGGGTGAGGGAAAGGCAGATAGAGAGGAGGCACAGGTGGTGAAGTAAGAGTTGAAAGCAGATGCCACTGAAGGAGGATCAGAAATGATGGAGTAACCCACCTTGAGACTTGGGGGGGGACAGGTTTGGTGGGGAGAAGAGGGCATGGATAACTCTGCGGAACTTGAAGGGATGATTAAGATTGTTCTGGAAAGGGGTGGAAAAGAATTCAGCCTTAGCAAGTCTGGTGGCTTTGGTACAAGTGTTCCTCAGGGCACGGTACTTGATAAGGTCGGCCAGCGCACCAGTGGATTTGAAAGTCTGCCATGCCAGGTCACATGCACGGAAGCAGGCCAAAAGTTTGGCTGAGATCCAAGAGAGATAAGAGCCTCTGACCCTGGTTTTCCAGAGGGGGACATGCCAATCCCAGATTAATAAAAATTTGGAGCAGAAATAGTCAAGGGCTTGGTTTATGTTACTAGCATTAGAGATATAGGACCAGTCAGAGGTAAGCAAGTCATCATGTAGCCGAGATAGGTCAAGTTACTAGAAGGACCTGATCTAGACTGTTTTAGGAGGGACTTTAGGGTGGTGAATTTCATGCATGCAGTAGATCATATGGTGGTCACTGACTGCATCCGGGAGGATGCCAGCATCGATTATGTGGCCCTGGTGGTTTGTGAGTATCTAGTCCAGTAGCATGTGATTCAGGGATTTTGAGTTGTGCCAGGTTGGGACAGAAATGAGCTGTGTAAGATGAAGGGATTTCATATTTTGGCAGAGTTTAGATCGAGAGTGAGAGAGCCAGTTAATACTGAAATCACCCAAGATGCGAAGTTCACCAGAGGGGGCATGAGAAGAGATAGTGGTTACAAGTTTGGTAACTGAGGAAGGGGATATTCCTGGGCAGCAGCAGACGCCAGCCATGACAATGGGGACAGAGAAAGGGAGGGAGAGTTTGAGGACGAGGAGCTTGTACATGTCAGTAGAAGTGATGGAGAGCACTGGAGTGGACTGAATGGTGGAAGAGAGGTAGGTGGCAACACCACCACTTTCTTAGTGTGGTCTTGACAGATGAGGGTGTAGCCTGTGATAGTGATGGCAGAGTCAGGAATCTTGGGGGTAAGCCAGGATTCCAAAACTATCAGGACATTGGGGGGAAGGGAAACCATGAGAGGTTGTATCAGATCAAGTTTAGAAAGGAGGCTGCAGATATTAGTGTGGGCCACCCATAGACCTTTGGGGAGGTCGGTGGGAAGGGAGTAAGCAGAGCTTTGGTTTGGTTCAGTATCACCAGCTATGAGGAGAAGCAGGGTTATGATGAGCTTGGCAGGGATTGAGATACATCTGTGAGGAAAAGGAGGAGGGGGGGAGGGACGGGAGGTGGGAAGGGAAGTTCTGATGGACAACAGGTGGAACCAAGAGGAAGCAGAGGGGAGGATGGAGTAACATGGAAGCCATGGGGTGTAGGATAGGCAGATGAGGGAGGAGGAAGGGATGGTAGGGGAGTAGACAGAGGTGATAGAGAATAAAGTGGAGGCAGGGAAGCTGGCAGGAAGGATGGAGGTTGCAGGAAACAGAAAGTTTATGAAAGAGAGGGTGAGAGATATTGTATTAGATAGTAGCATAATAGGAAAGAATTGTGGGGCTGGAGATGCCCTAGATTGCCAGCAATGTCGGCAAATGGACAACAGTGACACCTCCCACAGGAGGTGTCAGGAGTGGAGGGGGAGGGGTTAGAGCAGCATGATTGGAGTCCCTAGGTTGGGTGGCTCAAGGAAAAAGTGGCCTAGAGAGGGACATTGAAGTATCCTACATAGGTGGTAAGGAGAGGAATAGGAAATTACCATTTGAAGAGGATGCCTACTTGCTCCCTTATTTAGTTTATATATTGACTCGTTATTATATTTTGACTCGTCCTTAGTACTTGATTCTCCTAAAATTGGGAATCCATATATTCACATATTAGCCTATGCAGACAGTCTTCTTCATTCCCTTTTGGTAGCTGGTCTCCAGAGTAAATTGAATATTCTAAAAGCTAAAAGTGATTCACTGGCCCTGAAGATTAATTTACATAAAACCAAAATTGTAGTATTTGGGCCTTCGCATCCACAAGCCCCTTTACCCAAAATTTATTTTGAAAATAAATTAATTGAGGTGGCCCCATCTTATACCTACCTCGGTATTAAATATACATCAAATTCGCAATGGACCTTACACTTAAAAGAACAGATCTCTAAAGCCAAACTTGCCACCAAGGCTTTACTAAGGTTCAATTATAAATATGGGGGACACACTGTTGCACCAGCACTGGTTGCTGGTGAAGCTAAGTTAAACCCAATCATACACTATGGGTCTGAGGTATGGGGCATAAATCCTCCTGAAAATATTGAGCTTCCCTTGTCAATTTATTATAAAGCCCTCTTAGAAGTTTCAATTTCCACTGCTAATTCAGTCGTCAGGGCAGATCTAGGTAGGGTACCCATAGCCACCACAGTAGATATAAGAGTAACCTCCTATTGGCTGAAAATAGTCAGTAATCAGTTTAACACTTTATCGGATTTATGCCTTAAAGAGAAGATAAGTTGGGTCGAGAAGGACTTTTTTGTCTCCTTGGTTGAAACAACTTAAAGCAGTACTGTTAAAAGCTGCTTTAACCCATTTATGGAAGGATTCATTGAAAGGGATACATATATCCCCTCGTTTTAAAACCACATTTATTTATTTATTTAGCTTTTGTTGACCAGGTAAGTACACTAGACAAGACATTTGCCTATTTTCAGGTATGACCCGGGAGAGTACAATGAAATGCAAGTTCATACATAGGAAAACATGATACAAGTTAGGTATTACACAGAAGCAGGTAGAACCAGATGAACATAACACAAGCAGTCAGTAAACACAGAATAGGAACAAAGAGTATCTTCATAGAGTCACCAAGTCTATGAACAGTGTATTATAACAAAGGCTTTACCATGAAGTGAGGAAACATCAGATGACATTAATCAAATTACAGAAACAAGCTATTTGCTTTGGGTTGAATAAAAATTGATCCTTTTCTAGAAGAATACCTTTTATTACCTCTTGACCCCTGTCTTAAGAAATTAATTACTTGGGTATGAGTCGGCATGCTTATCTCCAGAAACTCTTTTCTTAATAAATCACCTATGACAGGTTTATCGCAAGATTTTTGTAGGTGTAATACAGGTTTTGGGGAAACTCTTTACCATATAGTAATACGGTGTCCCCTTTATAATACTGTACGAGACCATTTATTAAAATCGTTTTTAATGAAGTATGCAAATTTGGACTACAATGCCCTGTTTATTTTATTGCACCCCAAAACCATTTCTGAAGCTCTTCTAATTGCAAAATTTCTTGATTCAGTAGTAAAGACCAAAAGGAAGCATTTGCCTCTGCTATAAAATATGTATGCTAATCAGGTGGCTTTGGACGAGAATTATAGTATGGCTTTTATATGACCATGATATCTTATTATGTACTTATATCTGATCCCTTTTTATGACATGGGATAGGATACTCCTGGCCACACTGCTCTTTATGTACATATGTAACGCTTGTGTTCACATTTTCTTTCCCTTCCTTTTTTCACTTATTTATGTATAACTGTTGTAATGTCCAATATTTTATACTGGATGAACAATGAAAACTTTGATGATGAAAAAAAAACATTTGAGGTAGTTTAAGTCACTGTATACTGTATAATTTAAAACTCATTCTCTCCTGGTGGCCATTTTGGGTCGGGTTCAGCAATGGATGGTTCCGACGCCATATGGCGGCTATGGGACTGAGGCATAACAAATGCTGCAGAACAGATTAACAAATTGTAAACCTTAAACATATGCTGTAAGGCAGATTACCAACGCTGGGCAGAAATAAAACATAGTAAACAGTAATGAAGTAAGTAGCTGATATGTGCAGTAGTGTGAATTAGGTTTGCCTAGGCATGTGAAACAATGAGATGAGAAACATTCACAGAAGACAATTGGATTGTGACCTGTTTGGCAATTAAAAAGAAATTACCCCTGTGAGTGACTAGAAATACTCACCCTGTATTAGGTTATTTTATCAATACAAATTCCCCCACTTCTACGGTACAGACCACTGAATATAAGCATATCAATATTAGGAACAGCATTGACAGCAATGACATAAATGTATTACAACCTCCTTTTTGTGACATACAAGGTTTTTCTTAATACATCCAAGAATCCCATTTGCTCTTGCCACTACCAGTCTGTTGTTGCTTTTAAAGGAGAGGTTAGATTGCACCAATACCCCTAAATCTCTCTCCTCCTAAACTGGTTTTAGTTTAATCCCATCCAGCCTGTAAATGGTACAAGGGAAACTTGTTACTACCCATGTGCAGCACAACACATTTATCAGCATTATATTGCATTCCCCTCTCAGCGGCCCATTTGTGCAAACTATCCAAGTCTAACTGCAGTCGTTTGATATTGTTGTCTGTAAGTGATGGTCCCCCTATTTTAGTGTTGTCAGCAAACGCATTTACTGTATATGATATGAATGTGACATGTATAAGTTGGGAAGTTTGGCTGTACTTACAGTACTTTCTCTATCATAGTATTTCAGCTTTGCACACATAGAGGGTGCCTCTGTTGCAATTTACTAGCACTATAGGACTATTCTATTGCAGGATCATGAGTCTAGGTGGTACTGTTTACAGGCTGCCATTTACATGCACAGCATTTACTTCCCTTGGATTAGGCGAGGGTGTTTTTTTTTCATCTTTGTCAACACTGTTTTGTTCTCCAAGGGTTCATGGAAAAAATTACTCTTTTGGGAAACTCAAGGTTCTATGTTAGTTTCAAGTGTTCCATTCTGCTACATAAAATGTAATTAAACAAAAACAAGGCACTGATTCAGCATGTAGTCTAAAAGCAAAACAAAATGGTTATATTAAATGCATGCTGAAAATAGAAAATATAGTTAAAAATCTATGTTTCAACCTTAGGTCTTCTTCAGAAAGTATATAAAACAGAAAAAAAACAAAGTTAGTGTAGAGGGGAGGTAAAATGAGGTAACATTCTGCTATATATACCGCCACAGAGATCACTCTTTCAGTTGTAAGAGAGCTCTCATATGCATTCTTAGGGTATAAGAAAAACACAAACCAAAGGTAAGCAGATCTTAAATGCTAAGGATGTAAGTGAGACCACTCTTACAACTGTGTGAGTAGTCTCAGTAGTGGTATTATATACATAAATGGGGCTTTCAAGATATCTCTTAGTTTTGATTATCAAGAGTGTCATCTCGTGCATTCTTAGGGTTTGACAACTGTGAAGCAAAGCTGAGAACTACTGGAACCTTAAGGAGGTATGAGATGTTACTCTAGATAAGCCAGGAGATATCTCAAAAGCCCATCTACCTTTTATATATTATGCAACTTGTAACTCTCAGCTGTGAAAGTATTAAACAAAATGCTGCAACATGCAGCTAACATTAACTGCTGCCCCCATCCCCACCTGCCAGCTTGTCTGCCCACCGGCCAGTCTCGTATCCAGACAAGTTCAGTTCAAACTGAACTGAGTTGATAAAGCAACAGGACCAGATGGGATGCACCCCAGGGTCCTAAAGGAACTAAGAGAGGTTGTGGCTGAACCTCTGGCAATCCTGTTTAGCCAGTCGCTGGAAACAGGGGAGGTACCCAAAGACTGGAGGACAGCAGATGTAGTCCCCTTCTACAAAAGCGGGAACAAAGAGGAAGTGGGGAACTACAGACCAGTCAGCCTGACCTCAGTAGTGGGGAATATCATGGAAGCACTACTGAAGGAGAGATTGGTGGAACAGCCAGTTGCCAACGGACTACAGGACCCAAGGCAGCATGATTTCATTGGGGGGTCATATCAGACCAGCCTCATTGAATTTTCCAACTGGGTGACAAGGGAGGTGGATCAGGGGAAGGCAGTTGGCGTGGCCTATTTGGACTTCAGCAAGGCCTTTGACACTGTGCCACACAGAAGGCTATTAAACAAACTGGAGAATATGGGAGTGGGCAGGACAGTAGTGTGGTGGGTAGGTGATTGGCTGGGTGGCAAGACACAGGCGGTGGTGGTAAATGGCTGTCACTCCACAGAAGGAAGAGTGACCAGTGGGGTACCACAGGGATCAGTGCTGGCACCGGTCCTATTCAACGTCTTCATCAGTGACATTGCGCAGGACCTAGAAGGCAGAATTTCCCTATTTGCTGATGACACGAAGCTCTGTAATAGAGTGGACACACCAGAGGGTGTAGACAGAATAAGGAGGGACCTGCAGACGCTTGAAGAATGTTTAAGGGTTTGGCAGTTGATATTAAATGCAAAGAAATGCAAGATAATGCATATGGGGCACAAACCTGGAACAACATGTCAGTTGGGGGGGGATACAGCATGCACCAAGCAGGAAAGGGACCTTGGGGTTATTATCTATGATGACCTCAAGATAGGGAAACAGTGCGACAAGGCAGCGGGTAAAGCAAATAGGATTCTGGGATGCAGAGGTAGGGGCATCACCAGCAGGAAAAGGGAGGTCATAATTCCACTATACAAGACACTAGTGAGGCCCCACCTGGAGTACAGTGTACAGTTCTGGAGACCTTACCTACATAAGGACATAGACAGGATAGAGAAGGTTCAGAGGAGGGCAACAAAGATGGTACAGGGATTGCATCACAAGTTCTATGAGAACAGGTTGAAGGACTTGAATATGTACTCCCTAGAGGAGAGAAGGGAGAGAAGGAATATGATAGAGACATACAAGTACCTTACAGGGAGGAACAGGGTGCAGGAACACACTATTTTCCAGCGAAAAAGATGTTCCGGGACTAGAGGGCATGGGATGAAGTTAGAGGGAGGGTGATTCAGAGGAAACATGAGAAAGAATTTCTTCACTGAATGGGTGGTGGACAAGTGGAACACCCCGCCAGAGGAAGTGGTGGGGGCTGAAACAATCACAGGATTTAAGAATGCATGGGATAGATATAAGGGAATTCTGGAGGTCAGAAGTAAGGGGCAACAGGCTTCTAGGAAAGCATAAAGTGAACTTACAAGCTCAAATGGGCAGACTTGGTGGGCCATAGGCCCTTATCTGCCAACAGTGTCTATGTTTATGTATCTAGGTAACTGCCAAAAAAAATTGCATTCTCTCATCAAAAGCAGCCCAGGTCAATTTAGTCACTGCCGTTTTTAATAATCACACCATTACTTCACTTCCAAAACGACCATCCATGTCTGCATTTTTCAACACCCCAACTCCGTGTGTGTGTGTGTGTGTGTGCCTACAGTTTCTGTGCATGTGGCTGTGATCTTCATCATCATGGATCACCAAGCCATACTTTTAAAATCATGGGCAAATTTAATGTTTACATTACTAAAGCCACTTTTTTTATAGCTGGAAACATCCCGACCCACAGAGCAAAAAGATGCAGGCACAGATGGTAGTGACAGAAGTGACAGTAATGGCATGACTATTATTAAAGACAGAGATTAAATGCACCTTGGCTGCCTTTGGTGAGAGATCACTATATGTTTTGAGGCAGGCTAAATTGAACTTGTCTGTATACAAGACTGGTAGGCAGATGGGCTGACGGGTGGGAATGGTTGGGGGAGCAGGTAATGTTAGCTGCACATTGCAGCAGTTGGATTAATTCATTCATAGTTGAGAGCACTTTTGGTAGCAAGGGCTACTGTGGTTATAAAAAAGAAGACATGACTGTGGAAGGTTTCAAGTATTCCAGCATGAAAGAACATGATACATGTGAAGTCCTCCTTGCTGTATAAGAGGTCTTCACATGCAACACAGCCTCCAATTGTCTTCTACGGGAGCTAAAAAGGGCATGATTTATAAATGTATTATAGAATGAGACTGATCAATAATATATTAGAATTTTAAAAACTTTCCCCAAACATGCCTGTTTCCAGGGCAGCTGTACAGGAGACACTCTTCACAGAATAAAAGTGTTCACACACAGAGGAAATAAGAGCTCTGATTGGTTGAGAGTGCCTCTTGATCTATAATATACAGTATATATGGATACTGCGTCCCTTACTGTTATAAGAGTGCATTCTTGAGTTAGAACTGTGAAGCAAAGCTGAGCAGTTCTGGCACACTAAGAACTTAAAAAATATATATAACCATAAGAGACACAGGGGGTTGGGTGTCTAGAGGCCCTGAAATCCCTGCAGCTGTGGGAAAAAAACTGACACAAGTGAGTTGCCACTTCTGGATCCGCAGTTTTCCCCGTAGCTGCTGTATTCTCAGTGGTTGCCGGTTTACCATTGGCTCTCCAATTTACGGCAGCTTGTGGCCAGATTTTCTCCACACCTGTGGCAGAACAGTATGCCTAGTGGAACCAAGGATACCATCACCTGCAGCGGCATGGACTGAACATATGAAAGTCCATGGGTGCAGGGATTTCCGTCCATACCAGCTGCTGCGGAGTAGGACTTAGTCTCAGGAGGGCTGAAAATCCAGTCCTGGAACTCTACATAATTATAAACATGTTATAGATCATATTGAAGATCTTTTTTAATGGAATTTGAGTTTAAGATCAAATTGTTTTACTTTGCTAAATATTAGAAAATACCTTCTGTGGAAAATAGACTATGTCAACTAAACTCAGAAATTCAGAATTTTATAATTGTACAAGACACCCTCTTGTGGTTATTAGAGTACCTGGAATGTTTTGACACAAACAAAACTGACAGGCTAAAAATGATGTCATGATTTATAATGCATTAGCTGATGTCACCATTCGCAGTCACAAGAGGGTACTACTGTTGCAGTTTCTCAAAAATTGAGAACTCTCCTCTTACAGTGTTTCACGCCCAGGTAATATTGTGTTCACACTTGTTTATAAGGAAACAGGGTATTTTTCCATTTTATCAATAAAATAAATGAGCCAGATATGACAATGACACCCAAGGAACTGCGGGTGAACACATTTCTGTAAATTTTTAGCAATATGAAAGAAAAAGGTAATGTGTAAGAGTGTCCATAAAACAGAATACAGCAAAAAGGCAAAGAAACAAAGACCTTTGGGTCCAACACATGGCATCCTAAAGTTCTGCATTGCCTGCTATTTGTTTAAATCTTTGGATCTTGGGAGGTTTTGATTTCCATAAACACAGGCCTTCCCCCTAATTTGAGCTGACTGCCAGTATATGTAAGTGTAGTGTAAGATTAGACTGTTGTGTTGTCCTGATGATATGACTTTGCAAGGTTGGCATTGGTTGGGACTGAATGGCTGCTTGGTAAGGTCTGGGCCAGGGCAAGGGCTGGATCATGGCAGATATTTGGAATGGGCTAGGTGAGGGTCATAAAAGTGATGACACTGGGTGAGGGCTGGGACTGGCATGAGTGAGGCCATTTAGGGACTGGGGCTGAGTGAGGGTTGGAACTGAGACTGGTTGAGGGATGGGACTAGGTTAAATTATGGCAGTGTAAGGGTTGGGACTGAGTTAGGTGTGGGCCATGTAAGGGTTGGGTTAGGTGAGCGCCATGTGAGGGATGGGACTGAGTTAGAGGAGAGCCATGTGAGAGTTGAGACTGAGTTAGGTGGGGGCCTTCTGAGGGTTGGGACTGGGTTGGAGAAGGACCTTGTGAGGGCTGAAACTAGGTTAGAGGAAGGCCATGTGAGGGCTGGGGCTGAGTTAGATGAGGCCCATGTCAGAGATGGGACTGGGTTAAATTAGGGCCATGTGAGGGTTGGGAACGTGTTAGAAAAGGGCCATGTGAGGTTTGGGACTGACTTAGATCAGGGCCATGTGAGGGGTTGGCCATGGTTTGATGAGGGCCATGTAAAGGTTGGGACTAGGTTAGATCTGGACCTCATGTGGAATGGGACTGGGTTAGATGAGGGCCATGTGAAGGTTGGGACTAGGTTAAGTGAGGGTTGGGACCTGGTTAGAAGTGGGCCATTTGAGGTTTGGGACTAGGTTAGATGAGAGCCATGTGAGGGCTGAGACTGCATTAGAGGAGGGCCATGTGAGGGACAGAACTAAGTTAGAGGAGGGCCATGAGAGGGTTGGGTCTTTGTTAGATGAAAACCATGTGAGAGTTGGGACTGGGTTAGATGTGGGCCATATGAAGGATGGGACATGGTTAGGTGAGGGCCATGTGAGAGTTGGGACTGGGTAAGGTGAGGTCCATGTGAGGGCTGGGACAGGGTCAGGTGAGGTCCATGTGATGGTTGTGACTGGGTTAGATGAAGCCCATGTGAGGGCTGAGACTGCGCTAGATGAGGGCCATGTGAAGTCTGCGACTTGGTTAGATGAGGGGCATGCAAGGGTTAGGACAGACTTAGGTGAGGGCCATGTGAGGGATGGGACTGGGTTAGAGGAGTGCCATGTGAGGGTTGGGAATAGATATGCACGGTCCATGTGAGAGCTGGGACTAAGCAATGGCTAGTACTGAGTGAGGCCTAAGGCTGTGTCTGGGTGAAAGTTGGGTCCGAGGCTGGTCTAGTGATGGATTAGATTAGATGAGAGTGATGTGAGGGTTAGGACTGGGTTAGATGAGGGCCATGTGATGGTTGGATCTGAGTTAGATAAGTGCCTTGTGAGGGTTGGGACTGTGTTAGGTGAGGCCTTGTGAGGGTTGGGACTGGGTTAGAGGAGGGCCTTGTGAGGGCTGGAACTGGGTTAGATGAGGGACATGTGAGGATTGGGACTGGATTAGGTGAGACCAAGTGAGGGATGGGACTGGGTTAGATGAGGACCATATGAGGGCTGGAACTGTGTTACAAGAGGGCCATGTGAGGGATGGGACTGGGTTAGATGACGGTATTGTGTGGACTGGGACTGTGTTACAAGAGGGCCATGTGAGGGTTGGGACTGGGTTATATGAGGGCCGTGAGGGTTGGGACTGGGTTAAGTTAGGGCCATGTGGTGATTGGGACTGGATTAGGTGAGGCCATGTGAGGGGTGGGAATGTGTTACAAGAGGGCCATGTGAGGGATGGGACTGGGTTAGATGATGATATTGTGTGGATTGGGACTGTGTTACAAGAGGGCCATGTAAGGGTTGGGACTGGGTTAAGTTAGGGCCATGTGGTGATTGGGACTGGGTTAGGTGAGGCCATGTGAGGGGTGGGACTGGGTTAGATCAGGGCCATTAGAGGGCTGGGACTGGGTTAAGTGAGGGCTATGTAAGGTTTAAGACTAGGTAAAGTGAGAGCCATGTGAGAGATGAGACTGAGTTATATGAGGGTCAGGTAAGGGTTGAGACTTGGTTAGAGGAGGGCCATGTGAGGGTTGGGACATGTTTAGATGAGAGTTATGTGAGGGTTGGGACTGTGTTAGAAGAGGGCCATGTTAGGGTTGGGACTGGGTTAGGAGAGGGCCATGTGAGGGCTGTGACTGGGTTAAGTGAGGGTCACGTGAGGTTTAGGACTAGGTTAGGTGAGGGCCATGTGAAGGATGGGACTGGGTTAAATGAGGGCTAGGTAAGGGTTGGAACTTGGTTAGAGGAGCACCATCTGAGGGTTGGGACATGTTTAGATGAGGGCCCTGTGAGGGTTGGGACTAGATTAGATAAGAGCCATGTGAGGGCTGAGACTGCATTAGAGGAGGGCCATATGAGGGACAGAACTAAGTTAGAGGAGGGCCATGAGAGGGTCGGGTCTTTGTTAGATGAAAACCATGTGAGAGTTGGGACTGGGTTAGATGTGGGCCATATCAGGGATGGGACATGGTTAGGTGAGGGCCATGTGAGAGTTGGGACTGGGTAAGCTGAGGTCCATGTGAGGGCTGGGACAGGGTCAGGTGAGGTCCATGTGATGATTGTGACTGGGTTAGATGAAGCCCATGTGAGGGCTGAGACTGGGCTAGATGAGGGCCATGTGATGTCTGTGACTTGGTTAGATGAGGGGCATGTGAGGGTTAGGACAGACTTAGGTGAGGGCCATGTGGGGGGATGGGACTGAGTTAGAGGAGTGCCATGTGAGGGATGGGACTGGATTAGATGAGTGTTTTGTGAGGGTTGGGAATAGATATGTGCGGGCCATGTGAGAGTTGGAACTGAGCAATGGCTAGTACTGAGTGAGGCCTAAGGCTGTGTCTGGGTGAAAGTTGGGTCTGAGGCTGGTCTAGTGATGGGATTGGGTTAGATGAGAGTGATGTGAGGGTTAGGACTGGGTTAGATGAGGGCCATGTGATGGTTGGATCTGGGTTAGATAAGGGCCTTGTGAGGGTTGGGACTGGGTTAGGTGAGGCCATGTGAGGGTTGGGACTGGGTTAGACGAGGGTCTTGTGAGGGCTGGAACTGGGTTAGATGAGGGACATGTGAGGGTTGGGACTGGATTAGGTGAGACCAAGTGAGGGATGGGACTGGGTTAGATGACGGTATTGTGTGGCTTGGGACTGTGTTACAAGAGGGCCATGTAAGGGTTGGGACTGGGTTAAGTTAGGGCCATGTGGTGATTGGGACTGGGTTAGGTGAGGCCATGTGAAGGGTGGGACTGGGTTAGATCAGGGCCATTAGAGGGTTGGGACTGGGTTAAGTGAGGGCTATGTAAGGTTTAGGACTCGGTAAAGTGAGAACCATGTGAGAGATGAGACTGAGTTATATGAGGGTCAGGTAAGGGTTGAGACTTGGTTAGAGGAGGGCCATGTGAGGGTTGGGACATGTTTAGGTGAGAGTTATGTGAGGGTTGGGACTTGTGTTAGAAGAGGGCCATGTTAGGGTTGGGACTGGGTTAGGAGAGGGCCATGTGAGGGCTGTGACTGGGTTAAGTGAGGGTCACGTGAGGTTTAGGACTAGGTTAGGTGAGGGCCATGTGAAGGATGGAACTGGGTTAAATGAGGGCTAGGTAAGGGTTGGAACTTGGTTAGAGGAGCACCATGTGAAGGTTGGGACATGTTTAGATGAGGGCCATGTGAGGGTTGGGACTCAGAAGTGGGCCATGTGAGGGTTGGGACTCAGTTAGAAGTGGGCCATGTGAGAGTTGGGACTGGGTTCGATGAGGGCCATGTGAGGGCTGGGACTGGTTCAGGTGAGGGCCATGTGAGCAGTAGTACTAGATTAGAGGAGGGTCATGTGAGGGATAGGACTGGTTTTGGTAACAGCCATGTGAGAGTTGGGATTGGTTAAGGTGAGGTCCATGTGAGAGTTGGGACTGGGTTAGATGAGGGCCATGTGAGCAATGTGACTGGGTTATGTCACAGCCATGTAAGGTTTGGAACTTGGTTAGATGAGGACAATGTGAGGGTTGGGACTGGGTTAGAGTAGTGCCATGTGAGGAATGGGACTGGGTTAGATGAGGGTCATGTGAGGGTTTAGCCTGGGTTAGGCAAGGGCAATGTGAGGGCTGCGACTGGGTTAGATGAGGGCTGTGTGATGTTTGGGACTTGATTAGATGAGGGCCATGTGAGGGTCAGGACTAGGTTAGATGATGGCCATGTGATGGTTTGGACTTGGTTAGATGAGGGCCATATGGGGGTTGGGACTGGGTGGGCCACGTGAGGACTGAGACTGGTTTAGTTGAGGGCCAAAGAAGATATGGGACTGGGTTAGGTGAGGGCCATGTGGTGGTAGGACTGGGTTAGATAAGGGCCATATGACAGCTGAGACTCAGTTAGGTGAAGGCCATGTGAGGGTTGGACTGGGTAAGGTGAAGGTATGCGAGGGATGGATTTGGATTAGGTTAGGGCCATGTGAGGTCTGGAACTGGGTTAAATGAGGGCTATGTGAGGATTGGGATTGTTTTAGGTTAGGGCCAAGTGATGGTCAGGACTTGATAAAGTGAGGGCTATGTAAGGGATGTGATTGGATTAGGTTAGGGTCATGTGAGAGTTGGGACTGGGTTAGGTGAGGTTATGTGAGTGATGGAATTGGATTAGGTGAGAGCCATGTGAGGGTTGGGACTGGGTTAGGCGAGGTCTGTATGAGGGTTAGGACTGGGTTATTTGAGGGCTGTGAAAGGGTCAGGACTGGATTAGGTCATGGCCATGTGGGTGATTGGACTGGATTACACAAAGGTCATGTGAGAACTGGGACTCAGTTAGGTGAGGGCCATGTTGTAGTTTGGACTGCATTAGATGTGGGCCATGTGAGGGATGGGACTGGGTTAGATGAGGCCATGTGAGGGCTGGAACTGGGTTAGGTGAGGACCATGTGAGAGTTGGGACTGGGTCATGTAAAGTCCATGTGGGGGTTGGGACTGGATTAGATGACGGCCATGTGATGGGTCAGTCTGTTAGATGAGGGCAATGTGAGGGATGGGACTAGGTTAGATCAAGGCCACTTGAGGGTGGAGACTGGGTTAGAGATGGCCTTGTGAAGGTCTAGGACTGGGTTAGGTAAGGGCCATGTGAGGGATGGGATTGGGTTAGAGGAGGGCCATGTGAGAAATGGGACTGGGTTAGATGAGGGACATCTGAGGGCTGGGACAGGGTTAGATGAGGCCATGTGAGGGTCGGGACTGGGTTAGGTGAGGGCCATATTAGGGATGGGACTGGGATAAAGGAGGACCACGTGAGAGATGGGACTGTGTTAGATGAGTGTTATGTGAAGGTCGGGACTGGATAAGTGAGGGCCTTGTAAGGGTTAGGAGTGCATTAGGTGAGGACTATGTGAAGGATGGGACTTGGCTAGATAAGGGCCATGTCAGGGTTGGGAGTATGTTAGAGGAGGGCCATGTGAGGGTCAGGACTGGGTTAGGTAAAGGCCATGTGAGGGATGGGACTGGGTTAGATGAGTGCTATGAGAGTGCTGGGACTGGATAAGTGAGGGCCATGTGGTGGTTGGGAGTATGTTAGATGAAAGGTCCTATGACAGATGGGTCTGGGTTAGATGAGGGCCATGTGAAGGTTGGGACTGAGTTAGATGAGAGTCATGTGATGTTTGGGACTTGGCTAGATAAGGGTCATATCAGGGTTGGAACTGGGTTAGAGGAAGGCCATGTGAGGGATGGACCTGGTTTAGATGAGAGCCTTGTGATGGCTGGGACTTAGTTATCTGACGGCTATGTAGTGGTTGGGACTGGGTTAGATGTGGGCTACGTGAGGTATGGAACTGGGTTAGGTAAGAGGCATGTGATGGTCTGTACTGGGTTAGGTGAGGGCCATGTGAGGGATGGGATTAGATTAGATGAGGGCAACGTGAGGTGTGTGACTGGGTTAGCAGAGGGCTGAATAAGGGTTGCATTGTAACTGGGTTAGGTAAGGGCCATATGAGGGTTGAGACTGGATTAGGAAGGCCATGTGGGGGATGAGACTGGGTTAGGTGAGGGCTATGTGAAAGTTGTGACTGGATTAGGTGAGGGCCATGTGAGGGGTGGGACTGGGTTAGGTGAGGGCCAAATAAGGGTTGTGTTGTGACTGGGTTAGGTAAGGGCCATATGAGGGTTGAGACTGGGTTAGGAAGGCCATGTGGGGGATGGGACTGGGTTAGGTGAGGGCTATGTGAATGTTGAGAGTGGGTTAGGTGAGGGCAATGTGAGGGATGGGACTGGGTTAGAGGAGGGCCATGTAGTGATTGGGAGTTGGTTAGGTGAGGGCTATGTGACAGCTGGAACTCAGTTAGGTGAGCGCTATATTAGGGGCGGGACTGGGAAGCTAAGGGCTATGTGAGGGATGGATTGGATTCGGTAAGGGATATGTGAGGGCTAGGACTGAGTTAGATGAAGTCTGTGTGAGGGTTAGGATTGGGTTATGTAAGGGTTGTAAAAGGGTCGAAACTGGGTTAGGTGATGGCCATGCAGGGGATAGGACTGGGTTATGTGTGGGCCATGTGAGAACTGGGACTCAGGTGAGAGCCACGTGACAGTCTGGACTGTGTTAGATGTGGGCCATGTGAGGGATGGGACTGGGTTAAATGAGGCATGTGAGGGCTGGGACTTGGTTAGGTGAAGTCCATGTGAGGGTTGGGACTGGGTTTGATAAGGGCTATTTGATGGTTCAGACTGGGTTAGGTGAGGATAATGTGAGGGATGGGAGGGGGTTAGGTGAGGGCCATGTGAGGTATGGGACTGGGTTAGAAGAGGGCCATGTGAGGGATGGGACTGGGTTAGATGAGGGGAAGCTAAGGGTTGGGACTGGGTTAGGGGAGGACCATGTGAGGGATAGGACTGGGACAGAGGAGGGTCACGTGGGGGATGTGACTGGGTTAGATGAGTGTTATGTGAGAGCTGGGACTAGATAAGTGAGTGCCATGCAGGGGTTGGGACTGAGTTAGTTAAGGGCCATGTGAGGGATGGGACTGGGTTACAGGAAGGCCATGTGAGGGATGGGACTGATTTACAGGAAGGTCATATAAGGGATGGGACTGGGTTAGATGGGGGCCATGTAAGGGATGGGACTGGGTTAGATGGGGGCCATGTGAGGGCTGGGACTGGGTTAGAGGAGAGCCATGTTGGGGTTGGGACTGGGATAGTTGAGGGCCATGTGAGGATGGGACTGGGATAGATGGGGGCCATGTGAGGGTTGGGACAGGGTTACATGAGAGCCATGTGATGTTTGGGACTTGACTAGATAAGGGCCATGTCAGGGTTGAGAGTACTGTAGGTTAGAGGAGGGCCATGTGAGGGATGGAACTGGGTCAGATGAGAGCAATATGAGGGATGGGACTTCATTAGGTGAAGGCTGTGGGAGGGTCAGGTCAGGGTTAAGCGAAGGCCATCTGAGGGATGAGGTTGGATCATGTGAGGGTCATGTGAGGGTCGGACGGGGTTAGGTGAGGGCCATGTGAGAGATGGGACTGGGTTAGAGCAGGGCCATATCGGGGTGGGACTGGGTTAGATGAGTGCTATGAGAAGGTTGGGACTGGATAAGTGAGGGCCATGTGGGGGTTGGGACTGAGTTAGTTAAGGGCCATGTGAAGGATGGGACTTGGTTACAGGAAGGCCATGTGAGGGATGGGACTGGGTTAGATGAGAGTCATGTGATGTTTGGGATTTGGCAAGGGCCATGTCTGGGTTGAGAGTGGGTTAGAGGAGGGCCATGTGAGGGTTGGAACTGGGTTAGATGAAGGCCATGTGAGAGTTGGGATTGGTTTAGATGAGAACCATTTGATGTTTGGGACTTTGTAAGGGCCATGTCAGGGTTGGGAGTGGGCTAAAGGAGGGTCATGTGAGGGATGAAACTGGGTTAGATGAGGGCCAGGTGATAGCTGGGACTTGGTTAGATGAGGGCTATGTAATGGCTTGGACTGGCTTAGATGAGGTCCATATACGGGATGGTACTGGGTTAGGTGAGAGCCATGTGAGGGTCAGAAATGGGTTAGACGAGGGCCATTTGAAGGATGGAAATGGATATAGGTGAGACCCTGGTGAGGTTTGTGACTGGGTTAGGTGAGGGATGAATGAGGGTTGTCACTGGGTTGGGTGAGGGCCATGTGAGAGATGGGTCTGGGTTAGAGGAAGGTTGTGTAAGGAATGAGACTTGGTTAAATGAGGATTATGTGAGGATAGGGACTGGGTTTGGTGAAGGTCATGTGAGGGCTGGAACTGGGTTAGGTGAGGGTCGTGTGAGGGTTGGGCCTGCTTTTGGTGAGGGCCATGTGAGGGCTGGGACTGGGTTCGATAAGGACCATGTGAGGGTTGAAACTGGGTTAGGTGAGGGCCATGTAAGAATTGTTACTGGGTTAGTTTAGGCCATGTGAGCATTGGGACTGGGTGAGAGTTGGGTGTCGGCAAGCATTGATGCTAAGACTGGACTATGGCAGAGACTTGACAAGGGCTAGGACTGGGCAAGGGTTGGGATCGGCAGGGTTGGGACTGGGTGAGTGTTGAAGCTTGGACTTGGTGAGGGTTGGGGCTGGTCAAGCTGGATCTGGGCAAAGGTTGGGACTGCATGAGGGCTGGAACTATGTGAGATATGAGACTAAGCAGGGCTAGCACAGGGTGAGAGTCAGGACTGGATGTGGTTTGGGACTGAGTGACGATTGGAACTGGGCGAGGATTGGGACTAGATGAGGGTTTGGACTGGGTGAGGGTTTGAACTGGATTCAGGTTGGGACTGGGCAAGGGTTGGGACTGGGTGAGGGTTGAGACTGGGTGAGTATTGGGACTGGGTGAGAGTTGGGACTGGGTGAGGGTTGAGACTAAGTGATGGATGGGCTGGGTGAGGGTTGGAACTAGGAGAAAGGTTTGGACTTGGTGAAGGTTTGAACTGGGTAAGGGTTGGGACTGGATGAGGGTTGGGACTGGATGCAGGTTGGAACTGTGTGAGAGTTGGGACTGGGTGAGGGTTGAGACTAGGCAAGGGTTGGGATTGGGTGAGGGTTGAAACTGGATGAGGGTTGGGATTAAGTAGCTTTTCTTGTGTTTGCACACACTGTACTACTGTTGCTTTGCTGTTCTACATTTATTGTGATGACTGTGCTCTTACCTTTTGCTTTTCTTTCCTCTTTTATCTTTCTCCTTCTCTCTCTCTCTTTCTTTCTCCCCAGCACAAAGTCCTACTTTGGCAGACCCTCTCCAGCAAGCCTATGCAGGCATGCAGCACTATGCAGGTCTTGAACGTTATTCCTCGCTTCTGATTTTCTCATTCTTGTTTTCTGTCATCTATCATCTCTCACCCCACTCCCTTCATCTTTTTCATCAGAGTACCACACATGCAACAGTTTTGAAATGACAGTTATGAAGGAAACACACTTAACAAGGTGTCATGAAATGGGACTTTTGAAACAAATTGCTGCATTATTGGAAAACTGAAGCTCTAATGGACATGAGTTTAATGGTATAGTCCCAAAATCGGGTGTCGGAACACAAAGATCTTGTCCCTGGTGCTTTGTCTTTCTTGAAACTCTACCTTCATTGCTCTGTTCAGACCTAGCCCCTTGAATCTTTCAAAGAAATGCTAAAAATGTGTTAATGTAGCCTGCAGAACTTAAATCAGTTGGTTTAAAGGTAAACATAGTTGTGCAGGCTTTGTTGTACTTTAAAAGCCCGTAAAAAAACTTTTTATAATGAGTTGTTAGGGTTACTTGTAGGTGTCGGCAGTGTGGAGGAATCAACACTGGTCAGCCCTATATTAAATCACATATGGAATCCTGAGACAGAAAGTGATTTTACAGCTGGAGAAGTTGTTTGTTGATAAGTATAGCGACCCTAACTGTGACATCACTTTCTGCCTTAAAGTTCCATAACATGGCTGCTATCATCAAAAATATAGAGCAGACTTTGACATGCCTATTTCCAGACTGCTGACATGAACAGGTAAGCCCAGTACCTTGTTTAAAAGAGATGTTCATGAGCTTTTCAGACCTTACTAGTCTCTGCACATCTACATTCCCATTTATCCTCTGGGCATTTAGTTTTGCTTACATTTTTGTACATTATTTTTGTTTTAACATTTAAATATATACATGAATCTGTTTATCTTCTTAGGGGTATCTCAGTCATCAGGTAACAACATAGGAACCTTCGCCATCGGTGAAGGGGAATCCATACGGAAGATTTTCCACAGAACAACTGGGGCTGCCCATGCCATCGACGTCAACTGACATCACCAACCATATATAGGCAAAGCTGCTCTGCTCCCTCCTTAGTTCTTTCCCGCCATTGACTCACTTGCATGGGACTCCGCGGAAGCTTTGTCGCAGTATTCGCAACCTTTTTTCAGCCTATGGCTTTTTTCATTTGCTTTATTGAAATCTCTTTTTTAAGAGATTTCTTCTTTTGTGTATGTCGAGAGTTAATCCTTCCTCTTCTCTTTTCTGTCGCTGCTGCTGCAGAAAGAAGATTGCCTCTACAGATGAACATTCAATTTGTGTTTACTGTCTTGGGCCTGACCACAAAGTCACTGACTGTGAGCTCTGCCAGAAATTTAACCAAACAACTCTTCAGCAACACAAAAAGGTTCTTAAAAGATTCCTGATGGATCAACAGGTAGCCAGCTCTGGGCAGGGGTCCACTGGGGCCCTGGTCTCCCAGTCACTGACTGGATCTTTGAGCTCCCAGGCTGCCAAGGCCTGAGATGAGTCCTCAGAGAAAAGTCACAAAAAAGACCAAGATCGTGACGACCCCCCCCCCGTGTCGATCTCACTCCCTTTGTCCTCTCCTTCTTCTGAGAGGATCTTCATCGGCGTGCGGCTGCTCCAATGAAGAGAATTGCTGTCCAGGTCTCTGTGCCTACCAGACCCATACCGACAGCACCTCCGCCCGATTCTCATGGTGCCCAGCTGTCGACCTCCCGATCACCGGCCCCTCCATCATCGACGACAGGTTCATTATTGATGACTATCACATCGAGGCCTGCCCCTTCTCCCACCAGGACTACTGGCTCATCGCGTTTGCAGAACACAGCCTGAGGGTCGTCGACACCTGTACCATCAAGCCCCTCTCCGTCGATGTCTACTATGGACTTGAACAAAGTACCGATCAAGTTCACCAGTGTACTACTTCAGCAGCTAGGTGCCTTTTACAAACCCCCTTCGTTGATGCCATCAACAGCAGCTACGTCATCAATACCTGCTTATTGACCCCGGGAGACTCCCCACTGGCCGCCGCCAGAGAGCCCGACACCAGACCCAGAGGTTGAGGAGGTCGACGTTGAGGAGGAGTATCACCCTGACCTCATTCTTCCTGATGATGTGGAGGAAGAAGAGGAAGAGATCCTGCTTTCTGACAAGTCCTCAGCCTCTTCTGTCAGTGAGGACTCTGTGAATCATACCCCCAGGTTTCCTCCTGAGGATCCCACATTCTTTAATGTGATGAAGCAGTTGTCATCCACTATGGGCTTCCACACTGAGGAAGAGGATGCCATCAGGAAAGACCTGGTGGATTTCCTGGAGATTCCAGAATCTTCCCCAAAGATCATCCCTCCATTGCTTTCAGCATTGAAGAATGCAGCCACGACAGCCTGGCACAGACCAGACATGGTGCCAGCTATGCCATGCAGGGTGGACAAACTTTATCATGCCCCTCAGGATCTCCTCAATTTTGCTGCCCAGGCATAAACTGATTCAGCTGTCATCAAGGCAGCTCATGACAGATCAAAGGTGCCCAAACATCTTAGTTTCCTTTCCCCAGACAAGGAATCTCATAGGATGGACCTCTGGGTAAAAAGGGTTTATACCTCCTCCACCTTATGTTTGAGGATTGCAAATTATCTGTCACACATGGTCAAATACCAAAATACCAACTGGAAGAAGGGCAAAGCTACAGCTCAGGCCCTCCCTGATGGCTCACAAAAGCAGGAATTGCTTCAGTGTTTCCAGACTGCTGAGGATGTTAGTAAACATCAACTCAGAGTACTATATTACATGGCTGATACAGTTGCCAGAGCAGCTGCCACTGTCATATGCCTCCCTAGGCACTCCTGGCTGACAGAGTCTGCATCTGTAGCTGATGTGCAGCACAAAGTGCTTAATGCCCCTTTCAGTGGCACTAAGCTGTTCAGCCCTGATGTCCAGGACCTCATAAATGATCTGCAGGCCTTGGGCACAGCCATCAAATCAGTCCATTCCCTCTGCCACACTCAACCAAGGGGCAGAGGGCAGCCTACTTTTTGTAAACAGACCAGTAGGCCTGGATCAGCTCCCCGTACCCAGGAAAAGCATAGAGCCCAGGCTCCCTTGCCTGCCCCCTCTGGTGCTGGAGTGGCAGCCAAGTGCCCCAGAAGTGACTGACCAGCTTGTGCAGCTGGCTCCACCTCTGCTTGATTCCTTGCCAGACCCACCTCCTCTGGTCCAGACACAGGAGGTGATGGTTGGAGGTCAGTTCTCCTTCCATCTGAATCAATGGAGAACCATAACTTTGGATGCATGGATTCTGCAGATCAATAGAAAAGGGTCACACCCTGAAACTCATAGAGCAACCTCCAGACACCCCGTCCCCACCCTCCAATTACCCCCCGGCTCACTTGTCAGTTCTCTGGGAGGAAGTACAGTCTATTCTGTGCAACAAGGCCATCAAACCAGTGCCCAGGCAACAGAGAAAGTACAGTTTTGCACTTACTGTAACGGTAGCTCTTCGAGAGGATCTCACAGCAGGTCATACTCTTGGGTATCTGTCAGAGGGTGCTCTCGTCAATGGTAGCTTTCATCAGCAGTGCTGACTGGGGCCACCCACAGTGATATCACCCTGTTCATATCTATAAATACTATGCCAGCTCCTAGCAGCCTCAGTTCCTGGCCAGTGACCAGCTCGTGGAGCAGGACACCGAGGTGAACCATGGAGTCCCGAGGAACCTCCCACTGGAATAATGAGGATAGAAGCAGAAGATAGCTCTCCCCAAGAAGGAGGAGAAAGGAGGGTGGGGACATGAACTGCTGCAAGAGATCCTCTCGAAGATCTACCATTACGGTAAGTATGGAACTGTACTATCTTCTTCGAGGGAATCTTTTGCAGCAGGTCTTACTCTTGGGATGATTCCCAAGCATTTGAATAGGAAAGGCAGTCAAGACAGAAGGCCTTGCAGAATGGCACTGATAAAGGCGGTGCATTGGCTGGAGGCTAAGTCAAGGCTGTAGTGCTTAGTGAAGGTATGTACAGTTTACCAGGCAGTGGCATCACAGATGTCCATTATGGATATGCCACGGAAGCAGGCAGCAGAGGTAGAAAGAGCCCTTGTGGAATGGGCACATACAGTTCCAGGGCGAGCTTTCTTGTATTTAGTGTAGCAATATGTTATGCAATGGGCCAGCTAAGGTCTGCTTAGTGACAGGGAGGCCTTCTTTGCCAGGGGCGAAGGTGACAAAGTGTTGTTTGTACTTACAAGAGGATTTGGTGCATGCAAGATAGTAACACAGGATGCAGTGGACAATGGACATCCACAGTGTAGAGGAGAGATTCCCCTGGATTTGAATGATCCAGGTAGAGGACAAGCAAATTAATAGATTGGTTCAGTGTAAACTCTGAAACTACTTTGGGAAGAAATGTTGGATTGGTACGAAGTGAAACCCCGTCTTTGTGGAAGAGCAGCTTGGGCTCGGAGCACATGAGGACCTGGAGATCTAAAATCTGCTGAGCTGACGTAATAGCCACGAGAATCAATGTTTTCCATGCTATGAAGCACAAGTCACATGTGGCAGCTGGTTTGAATGGCTTGAGAATTAATTTCTCTAGGACGAAATTAAGGTCCCATGGCAGAACTGGTTTCCGAATGGGGGGTTTAAGATGGAGTATGCCCTTAAGAAACATCTTGGCAAGGTCCAGATGGGCTACCTAGTGGCCCTCAATGGGCTCATGGAAAGTGGAAGTTGCAGATAAATGGGCTTTTACAGAATAGTAACCTACACCCCGTGAGGAAAGGGGGGAAAGGTATTCTAGAACTGTCAGAATAGGGCACGAAAAAGGGTAAGGCCCCTGTCAGTCATCCAGATAACAAAATGTTTCCATTTTGCTGGATATGTTTTTCTGGTTGAAGCCTTTCTTGATGCCAAAAGAATGGCAGCCACTGAGGGAGAGACGTTCTGTCAATTTATGAAGGCGTCCTCAGGAGCCAAGCATGCAGGTGAAGGGACCAGAGGTTGGGATGCAGGAGAGACCTGCGGTTCTGAGTGAGCAGGTCTGGATGAAGAGGGAGTGGGAGGGGATCCACCACTGAAAATTGCTGGAGGAGAGGAAAACAGATTTGTCAGGGCCAAAATGGAGCTATTAGTATCATGGAAGCAGGTTCCAGCTGCAGTTTGAGGAGAATGCGCTAGAGGAGTGGGACGGGCAGTAAAGCATATAAAAATCACCCATGCCAGGAGAGGGACAATGCATCCAGAAAGTGGCCCTGTTTGTCTGGAATAACTGAGAAATAGTGTGGAAACCTGTGATTGTCCAGGGAGGCAAACAAGTCCATCTCTGGAGTGCCCCAGAGAAGAAAGATGTCCTGGAGCACCACCCTGGGTGAGGACCACTTGTGGCCCTGAGTGTGTCATCCAAGGTGATCAGCTAGGAAGTTCTGGGCTCCCGGAACATGGACTACTACTAGATGAAGTTGTTGAGCCAGATCTTGTTTCCAAATCTGGATGGCTTCATGGCATAGTGTCTGGAACTTTGTGCCCACTTGTTTGTTGATGTAATACACCACGCAGGTGTTGTCTGTTTGAACCAGGAGGGGTCCTGGGAGCAGGAAGGGCCCGAAGGCTTGCAAAGTGAGACGGATGGCTCACATCTCAAGAGATTGATATGGAGAGATGAGGCGTGGGGGCCCCAAAGACCTTGTGTCTGATGAGGGCCGAGGTGGATGCCCCAGTAGAGGTTGGAGGTGTCCGTCATGAGTGTTTGGGATGGCGGATGGAAGCAGTCTGACACGCCTGTCCGCAAATGTGCCAGGTCCACCCACCACGTTAGAGCCCATCTGAGGGCAGGAGTCACCATGATGGAATCCTTTAAATACCTGGTTTTCTTTTTTTTTTATTTATTCTACTTTTTGTCCCCTACCGTCAGCTGCCCGGAACCTCAGCCCAGTCATGGACCTCAGGCTTCCACCTCCATATCGGCCGCGACCCTCCAATACCCCCGGCTTACCCCCCAGGGTGGGGTTGCGGCAGACTCCCCAACAGTGCTGCAACGACGGGATCAGGTTGGAGGGCCAACCTAGGAGTCTGATTGAAGCTGAGACAGGCTTCATTTAGGGCGACTGACAGCTGAAGTCTAGTTCTTGGTTTTTCTGGGGGCCGGGACAAGCAATGATGTCCTGTGTCCGCCCCAACCCCCAGCGTGCTCTGATGCTGGTTGCTGTGGTACCTCTGGCCATCACCAGGGGTCTGTCAAACACCAGTCATAATCCCCTCTCTACCTCCAGAAAAGGAGAGCAGTCTTCAGGACACTTCATCCTTCTACCCCTGGCCGTCCCTCCGACGACCCGGGTCCATTTCCTAACCCAGGTTGCTGGCGTTGCAAGCAGAAATCCAACCGTTGCACCAATGGGCTAGCAAATACCTGGTTTTCTGGTGCCATTGACTTCTTAGGGCCCGTTGTACTGGGTGCATATATAAGTGTGTGTGGGGTACCATGGAAATGGCCGTGGTCATGTGACCCAGGAGTCGCATGTACTGTTTTGATGTGATGTTTTGAGCCGTTTGGCATTGTCACGCCAGGGAGATGAGTTTGTGGCACCTGTCTTCGGGCAGAAGGGCTCGACCAATCTCTGTATCAAGCATGGCCCCGATGTACTGGAGGTGTTGGGAGGGCTCCAGGTGGGATTTTGCAATATTTACCATGATTCCAACCTCCTGGAAGAGCTGAAGACTGGTGGCGAGGGAGTGTAGTGGTCCCTCGTGTGTGGAGGCTTGTGGGTCCTACCTGAAAATAGGCATATGTTTGTCTAGTGTACCCCACCCGGTAAACAAAAGCTAAATTAAAAAAATAAATAAATAAAATGAGCCAGTCATCCAGATACGGGAACACATAGTAACCCTGGCAACGGAGGGCGGCAGCCACGACCACCAGGCACTTGGTGAAGACCCTTGGTGTGGAAGATAGGCTGAAGGGCAGGACACGGAACTGATAATGCAGGTGCAGTACCTGGATCTGAAGGTACTGATGATGGGCGGTATGGATTTGAATGTGGAGGTAAGCGAGATTCATGTCAAGGGCACATAGCCAATCCCCTTGATTTAGAAGTGGTAGAACAGTGGCCAAGATGGCCATCCAGAATTTTTTGTATTGGATGTACCAATATAGGTCCCTGAGGTCCAGGACAGGGTGAAGACTGCCTGTCCATTTGGGCACCAGAAAAAGAGGGAATAGAATCCTGTGCCCTGCTCTTCCGGAGGCACCCATTGAATGGTGCGCTTTTGAATCAGTGAAAGCAGTTCTTCCATGAGGACTGGAACATGTTCGAGGTGGATGGGTCAGTTGGGTGGTGGTCAGTTCTAAAGTGTGTCCCATGCGTATGATTTGCAGGACCCATTCATCTGTAGTTATCCTTTGCCAGACCTCAAAATGCAGTGAAAATCAACCTCCCACAGCCTCCAAGGCTGGCTGAGTAGCGCTGGGGAGGGAGGGAAGTGAGTCAAAAAGACTGAGGGGTGGCAGCTGCCACAGGAGGGTTCACCCTGGCCAAAGGCTGGGTCTGCTGGCGGCCTCTAGTGGGCTGATGTGCAGGACCACGCTGGCAATAGGCTCATCAGAATTGAAACAATTGGTATGGTCTCTGCTGAGACATGGGCTGCAGAGTATGATATATGCCATGGACAGTCCGAAGAGTGCGGCCTGAGGCCTGTGGATTGTTCAGAATGGTTTCTGTGTCTGATCCAACTAGCTTGTGCCCATTAAAAGGGGCATTTAGGATCAACTGTTGGACAGCTGGAGTAAAGCCAGAGACCCGCAACCAAGCATGATGGCAAAGGGTAATGCCCATCGCCGAGGTACAGACCAAAGTATCCACTGCATCATAACCTGTGCATAGGAGATGGCGAGAAAGGTTCATACCCATCTGAAGCATGGCAATTGGATGATCAATTTCAGCAGACTGAGGGAGCTTGGCAGCCACTTCTGATGTAGCAGTCCATAAGGTTTTCTGATATTTCAGCATATGCCCCATATAGCTAAGGATACGCATATTGAGGGTGGAAGCTTGATAAACCCTCTTGCCCATCAAGTCTAACTTCCTTGATTCCCTGTCCGGCAGAAGGGAGCTGAGGTGTTGCAGATAGTCAGATCATGGGCAGCATTAATGATCATGGAATCTGCCTGTGGTGCAGCAGCAAAAAAGGGTGGTCATTGGGAGCCTGATATAGGCAATCCACTTTCTTTGGGACTGGAGGCACAGTAGAGGATGGTGCCAAGCCACAAGTACCGCATCCTGAGCCACGAGTATCATCTACGTTTTTTCAGTTGGAGTCAGAGGCCTGGTCCATCGACTGGTGACCAGAACTGGAAGCTGTTAACTGGTGGGTGTCCTTTCCATGGCTCATCAATGACTTTTCCTTATCTCGATGTTTGTGCTTTGAGGAGTGTTTGGAATGCAATATCTGGGAGGTTGTCAACTGTGGATGAGATGAGGAGTGGGACTTCACCTCCTGCTTAAGGAGAGATACCTTGTGCTCCATAAGCAAAGCTTCAAGTTCCTGGAGTCATCAACAATGGGTCGCTTGACTAAATTCTTGGCAGTGGGCACATGAGCAAACGTTGTGAGCAGCCCCCAGACAGCAGACACACAGAGTATAGTTGCCATACCAATAGATGTTCCGGCCACAATAGCACTTACAGAACAAAGAATCTGAAGTAATCATAAGGTTGAAAGAAAATAATAAACAGGAGTGTTGTTTTCCATGACGATGAATACATCGATACACTAGCGGTGAGAGTTACATGTGCAGCGAGCTGGGAGATGGCGGGAAAATAACTGAGGCCACTAGGGGCCGACCACATGTTTATAGACATAAACAGAGTGATGTCATTGTGGGCAGCTCTCAGTCAGCACTACTGATGAAAGCTACCATAGACGAGAGCACACTGGCAGATACCCAAGAGTATGACTTGCTGCAAGAGATTAATTAGAAGAAGATCCAGGGGTTTTATTCCAAGTTTTTCCTGGTCCCCAAAAAGACCAGGGATCTGAGGCCCATCTTGGATCTAAAGGACCTCAATCTGTTTGTTCAGTACAAAAAGTTCCAGGTGGTAACTTTGTCAGGCCTAATGCCCCTCCTTAAGACAGGGGACTGGCTCTGTTCACTGGAAATGCAGGATGCCTACCTGCACATCTCGGTTTTTCTTCCACTCAGGAAGTTTCTTTGTTTTGCCTTTCAGGGTGAGCATTATCATTTCAAAGTGTTGCCCTTTGGCTTATCCTCTGGACTGTGAGTCTTTACCAAATGCTTGGCACTGGTTGCAGTGGCTCTTAGAAGAGAGAGACTTTATGTCTTCCTTACCTGGATGATTGGATCCTAAAGGCTCCGTCCAGGGAACAGCTCGTGCTGACTCTGGAGTGCACTCTCTAGCTCTTCCACTCCCTGGGCATTACTGTCAACCTGCCAAGTTGGTTCTGGTACCATCCCAAAGGCTGCAATACATAAGAGCAGTTCTGAACTCAGCGAAAGGCAAGGCCTTCCTGCCCCAAAACAGGGCAGAGTGCCTCATAGCCCAAGCTCAGGAAGTTGCTGAGTTGGTACATTCCTGCCAGGGTGCATCTCAGATCATTGGGCCTAATGGCAGCAACCATACCTACTGTTTCGCTGGCCAGGCTTCATATGCATACCCTCCAGTGGAACCTCAGGGTACAGTGGGACCAGCGCATGGGAATCTTCCCCAGCATGCAGGGTACTGCAGCGGTGGATGGACCCCTTGAATCTGCTTCAAGGTGTTCCCTTCCAGATCTCTTCACCACATCAGATCCTAACCACAGATGCATCAGACCTGGGCTGGGGAGCACACCTGGGCCCCTTCCAAACCCAGGGCTCCTGGTCCCAGTGGGAAGCCTCCCTGCATATCAAGGTCCTGGAGATAAGAGCGGTGCTCTACGCCATGCAGGCTTTCAGGACCATCTTGTTCCAGGTCAGCTGCTGGTGCAATCGGACAATATGAACATAGTGTACTACATCAACAAGCAGGGTGGCACTGACTCGTACTCCCTTTGTTGGGAGGCCATGAGAGTGTGGTACTGGGAATTGAATCACAGTCTGGCACTTTCTGCAGTTCATGTGCCAGGCATCCTAAACACTTTGGCGAACAGCCTCAGTAGGACTCAGTCCAGCATGCACAAATGGGAGCTTCTCTCATCTGCTGCAGAAGACTTGTTCAACAGATGGGGTCATCCAGAGCTAGACCTTTTTGTGTCCCCACACAATGCAAAACTGCTCAATTTCTGCTCGCTAGATCCAAGGCCTGGAGTTTTCTGGTGAAATGCATTGTCCCTCTCTTGGAATGGGAGGTTTCTTTACACATTCTCTTCAATTCCTCTGATACAGAGGATCCTAATAAAGTTGCTGATGAAGGGGGCCAGCATGATTCTGGTTGCTCCATTCTGGCCTTGCCAGATATGGTCCCTCTACTTCAGCAGCTGGCAGAGGAACCCCTGGTCCCTCTTCCTCTCTGCAGGAATCTGCTGACCCAGGATCAGGGGACCCTAGTCCATCTCAACCTCGGGTTCCTTCATCTGCATGCCTGGCTCCTGAGAATGTAGCCATTGCCAGGTTTAGGGTCTCTAACACGGTAGCAGATGTCTTGGTGGCCACTTGGAAGCCTTTCACTCAAGCCACTTATGCCATGAAGTGGAAGCGATTTGCCATCTGGGCTGCTAAACATGACCTGGACCCTTTCACCTGTTTGGTGAATCATATCCTGGACTGCCTGATCTCACTGTCTGACTCAGGCCTCCAGTATTCCTCCCTCAAGGTCCACCTTTCAGCTATTTCTGCATTTCATGAGCCCATGGGTGACTGTATGGTTGCTCAGCTGGATGTCTCCAATACCTTTCTTAGGGGCATCCTACATCTGAAGCCTCCAATCCGTTCCCCTGTCCCGGCTTGGGACTTGAATTTTATTTTGGAGAAGTTGACCCTGTCTTCTTTTGAACCAATCACAACTTGTGATTTGTGCTTTCTCTCTTGGAAAGCACTGTTTTTAGTTGCAATTACTTCTGCTCAAAGAATTTCAGAGCTTCAGGTCCTCTGCTGTGAGGAGCCTTATTTGATTTTTCACAAAGACAGGGTGTCTTTGCGCACAAATCCTAAGTTCCTGTCTAAGGTGATTTCTGAGTTCACACTAAATCAGTCTATCCACCTTCCTGTTTATTTTCCCCGAGTGTGCCAGTCCAGAGGAAGCACTGCTCCATACGTTAGATGTGTGCAGAACTTTGAAGTACTACTTGTTTAGGAATAAAGAGTCCAGAAAGTCAAAGCAGTTGTTTGTTTCCTTCGGCCCGGGTATAGAGGGCGTTTCAGTTTCTGAGCAATGTTTATCCAGATGGTTGGCAAATTGCATTGTGTTCTGCTACAACAAGTACAGCAAAGAATTGCCTGGTGCTGTCAAGGCTCATTCTACCAGAGGCATGACTACCTCAGTGGCTTGTTTTAAAGGGGTCTCAGCCACTGACATTTGTGTGGCTGCCACCTGGAGTACATGCCACACTTTCACCAAGCATTTTGCCTCAAGATCCCATGCAGGATTTGGCAGGGCTGTGTTTCAGGGACTCCTGTCTTAAGTTTATGGAGGGCCCTCCTCCCAGACTGTCTGTTTACACTTGTCACTGCTTAGTACTCATTCCTACGGTGTTACATGATGACTGAGATACCCCCAAAGAAGATAGAACAATTATGTAAGAACTTACATAACAGTAAATCTTTGAGGGGATCTCAGTCATCAGGTATATTTCCCCCCCACCATCCCCCTTCTTGGGGCTCCTGTCTAGGATCTGGCTACCTGGTGTATCCAACTTTTTACTTAGGTCTTGGTACCTCTTTCTGTCCTCGGTCCCCCAAGGTGAGGGTCTATCCCCCTTTGTCTCTGGGGGAAAGAACTGAGGAGGGAGTGGGGATGCTCACGCCTATATAGGGTTGGTGACGTCGAATGATGTCGACGGCGTGGGATGCCCCAGTTGTACTGCTGAAAATCTTCTGTGTGGATTCCCCTTCACTGATGGTGAAGGTTCCTACAGTGTTACCTGAAGACTGAGATCCCTTCAAAGATCTACTGTTATGGTAAGTTCTTACGTAACTGTTCTTTTTCCTGTTAGTACAGTAGAGAACTCCAAGTCTAGAAAAGGACCTATTTATAGGAACTAGCACACGGGGTATGCAGAAATAAGCTTTTTATTCACTCTAGAATGCTACCAGCAATGCTGCCTAGCAACAATTAACAGAGCAAAATGGAGCTCCAAGTTCTAGGTCAGCATTGTTTGCAGTGAGTCCTCTTGCCCTGTCTCAACTGTGTTTGAACCCGTAAGGGTACCTGCCTCCACCACTTCAGCTGGTAGTTTGTTCCATGGTTCCACCACCCTCTCAGTGAAGAAGAACATCCTCAAGTTTCCCCTGAATTTGCCCCACAGTAGCCTCCAGTCATGTCCCCCAGCAACAGCATCTCTGTTTCTTACAAATAAGTCCTTGCTGTTTACCTTGTTTATACCCCTGAGAAGCTTATGTGTTTCAGTCATGACCCTCTGCTCCTGCCTGGCCTCCAGTGAATACATGGTTAGGACCTCCAGCCTTTCCTTATAGGACCTGCCATGCTGCCATGTTGGTGGCCCTTCACTGTACTCACTCTGGTCTGTTGATGTCCTTCTCCAAGTGAGGGTTCCAGAGCTGAGCACAGTACTCCATTTGAGGCCTCACCAGGGTTCTGTACAGTGGCAGAATCATCTCACTTCTTCTACTGCCAAAACTGTTCCCTGTACAGCCCAGCATCTTCGATGCCTTGCTATATGCTTTGCTGCACTGACTTCTTTGCTTGAGGGAGGTACTAATTATGACCCTCAGAGCTTTCTCCCCTGTGTTGCAGTGGTCAGTCTAACTCCTCCCACTCAATATGCTCTGGGTGACTTTTGACTACATAAGTGCATTGCTTTGCATTTCTTGGCATTGAATCTCAACTACCAGACCTTAGACCATTCCTCTAGTTTCTCTAGGTCCTTCTGGAGCTCCTGCACCCCTTCCTCATGATCCATCCTGCACATACCTCGTAGCTTTGTGTCATCAGCAAAGAGACACAGTTTCCCTGGATTCCTTCTCTGATGTCACTTATGAACATATTAAAAAGGATAGATCACAGAACCAATCCCTGCAGCACTCCACTTGTGACAGCTTTGTCCCCCAATTTAGCCCTGTTAACCACCACTCTCTGATGCCTCCCCTTTCACCAATTTCCTACCCACCTAACTAAAACCAGATCCACTCTCAAGTCTTCCAACTTGTTCAGCAGCCTCCAGCGTGGTACTGAATCAAAGGACTTGCTGAAGTTGAAGTAGGGCACATCTACTGTCTGCCCCTGTCTATTGCCTTGGTGATCCAATCAAGAAACAGTTTCAGGTTGGCCTGGCAAGATCTCCCTGACACAAACCTAGGCTGCTTTTCATCCTGTTTTATCCTGCAGTCCATTGGCCTCTAGGCAGACCACCAGGCTCTCCTTCACCATGGTGTCTGTCAGCTTACCTATGTTGAAGGTAAGGCTGACAAACCTGTAGTTACCTGGATCCTCCCTGCCCCCCCCCAGTGGAGTGGTACTATACTACATCAGTAGATCTCCAATTCACGGGTACCATCTGGACTGCAGTGAGTCACTGAAGAAAAAGGTTAAGGGTACTGTTGATAATGCGGCCAATCCCCTTGAGCCACACGAATCACTACCCCTGGCTGGCCCAATGTTTGGAAGCAATGCTGTGTGCAAGGGGAGGGGCAAGCCTGCAGGCCAGACCTGGGCTGGACGCTGAGCTTTCAATCATGAGTCACAGTAGATCCTAGAGTAGAGACCTTGCTCTACTGGAGCATTATGGAATATGGTAGTCCACATAAAGACTGCTGTTTCCTCAGCAACACAGATGCAATTTTATTTGTTTTTTTAAATGTGTTCTGCAAGCCACCCCAGTGGCATGGAGGACTGAGACATTGCACCTTACCTCCTGCCACACCAGCAACCTGTGTTCTGTGGTGAACATGGGTTGCTGTGGGTCAGCCAGGGAGAGAGAGAGAGAGAGAGAGAGGATCGAGCATCTGGAAGACAACTCTCTTCTCCCAGGGAGGGTGGCTTGGCGTTCCCACTGAATGATGGGCAGTTATTCGTCTGGAATGCCAAGCCACCCTACCTGGGAGAGGTGGCGACCTGAGGGTAGAATAGATCCAGTAAAATAATGACAGGAGGGTGCTGCAGGACTCCACATTGTGCACACACCTCCATGTGCACATGTTGATGTGCATGCCCCAGCAACGGGGGGAGGGGGAAGGAGAACAAGGGACACTGGCAGGCTTCATAAAGCCCTGATAGCACTCCCAACCCATGGCTGTGCCCCGGAGCCTGGATTTTGCACCAGGGGAAGGACTTCCCTTCCTTTCTGGTCATGCCATGGGGAAGAATCCATGGGGGCACACCTGGGGTCTGAGCTGGGATTGGGAGTGACGTGCTCACGGGCGGATACGGAGCCCTGTCACAGAGAGCTGAAGTCATGCCTGCTAGCCGCCCCATAGGAGAGAAAAAGCTCTATGGAAAAGAGAATGTGCTCTGTAGCCATCACCCTCACCTCAACCCTCTGTGGCAAGGACGGGGGCTGTGGGTCCATGACAGCATGGCACAAATGAGTCCTTTGGATGGTTATGGGGGGGCACATCTGCTATGGCAACTCTCTGGCTGGCATTACAAACTCCCCCCCTGGACATTGGGCTGGCAGAGCACAAATGGCATTATGCATGCCATGTTCTGCCAGCCCAGCCCCAAAATGCCCACTTCCCGCACCCAGTTCTGACTGTCTATGCAGCTGCCAGTGCAGTCAGACTTGGGAGGACAATGCAGCAATGGATGACCTGTAGCGCATCTGCGGGTGTCCGATGGATACCCTGTATACTCATAAATTGGCCGTATGCACCACATATCATGCACATGGGGCAAAAATTCATTAGTGCATAGGACCCGTAGTGAATTGTTTATACTGAAGCACCTCTTATGCCCCTATAACAGAACCTGAAAGAATTTATTTCCTCTGTAATTATGACTTTTGTGTCATGGCAAATTGGATTTTACTATAACTGGGTTCCACAGAATGTCTAAATGTTATATTTGCAGTAAAGTTATTATTTTTGAAAAGTAAAATAAAAATGTAGGGATAAGCTTTAGTAGCGGGTGCTAAGAGATATAAATGTGGCAGTTGATCTGAAATTTAGATTTTTTTAATACAGTTTAACTACCAAGTGATAAGTGACTGAGTTGTTGATTTTTCTCCTGCTTTTCTGTACATTTTATAGCAGCCTACCCAGCAGCCTATGCACCAATCAGTCAGGCATTTCCTCAACAACCACCCATAATGCCTCAGCAACAGAGAGAAGGTAAGTTCTCCTGCATATTAGGCCAGACTATTTTCATCGGTTTTTTCATTTTATTTTAGTTTAGTTTATTGCTTTCCAATGGTGTCACAGGCTATGCCTGTAAGATTTTGGGTCATACTACAGAAATGCAGGTTTTGTGTTTTGCAGTTGGATCTCTTTGGAAATACTTTATTATGCCCAGATATATGCCATTTTGTACTGGTTTCTCACTGGTCAGTGTCCCACATCAATCTCCTTTGCAGCTACAACATGCTTGCGCAACTGCTGTGGAACTGCTTTACATAGTTTTACAGTGATTTGAGCCGCTGTTGCTTTTTGCTGGTTGTTTGGGTACAAGGGAAGTGTCTATGCACAGTACAGCACTTCATTAGCATGCCAGCCCAACCCTTTACCCTGTGCTAGCGCAGTGACCCTTGCACCAGCATAGAAAAAGGCTTGGAATCCCCTTTTTTTTTATAACAGAAAGAGGTGCAAGTTACAACAGTTCTTGTGACCACTATGAACACTTCCTAGGGATGGTGGTTGGGGCACCTAATTCTGACCTCTAACAGTTCCAGTTAGCCCAATCAAAAGATCATTTCTTTGAAAAGTGCTCCTTTTAGAACTGTATGAGCTAAGAGCATAACTAATTTTTGTTTAAATAAAAGCTTGGAGTGCTGTCAACTTAGCCATAATCTATACCATATCATAGCCATGGACTCACTTTATGAACTTGAGCAAATTACTTGACCTCATTGTATAACTAGGAGCAGCTAAAGCTCAGAGAGGTCAAGTGTTCTGCTCAAGGTCATAAAGAGAAGCCACTGCTATGGTAGGATTACCACAGAGAGGTTAGGTGATTTGCTCAAGGTCATAAAGGGAGTCCACAGCTATGGTAGATTAGCACAGAGAGGTCAAGTAATTTGCTCAAGGTCATAAAGTGAGTCCATGGCAATGGTAGGATTGGTACAGGGAGGTCAAGTGATCTGCTCAAGGATATCACGTGAGTCCATAGCTATAGTAGGACTCAAGCTGGGGACTGACACATGCTCACTGAGTGATGTGACATCAAGGAAAGAGGAACTCCACTGAAAAACAAAACAACAGTTATAAGCAGCAGTCCTATTTCTGCTCCCTGCCTGGTTGGCCCCCTCACACTGAAACATAGAAACACAGAAACATAGAAATTGATGGCAGATAAGTACTGCTAGGCCCATCCAGTCTGCCCATTTTCCCCTGCATACTGTAAAAGCCGCAGATTCTACTTGATCTCCGGCTTTACCTTCTCGTTCTTATTGATAGGGTTCCCCATGACTGTCCTGTGCATGCTTGAATTCCCCCACTGTGTTTGCTCCCGCCATCTCTGCTGGGGGTCTATTCCTTGCATCATCCACCCTTTCCATGAAGAAATATTTCCTCATGCTACCCCCTTAGTCTACCCCCTTCTAACCTCATGTCATGCCCTCTTGTTCCTGGGCATCTCCTTTTCTGAAAGATGCTACACTCTGGTACACTATTTATGCCTTTTAGATATTTGTAGGTTTCTGTCATATCTCCCCTGACTCTCCTCTTCTTCAGGTTATACATATTAAGGTCTCCCAGTCTCTCCTCATATGAAGTTTGGTGCAGGTCCAGCACCATCTTTGTTGCCCTTCTTTGAACTGCCTCCACCCTGTCTATTTCCTTATGGAGATGAGGCCTCCAGAAATGGACAAAGTATTCCAAATGAGTCCTCACCAATGATCTATACAGCGGGCATCACCACCTCCTTTCTTCTGCTGGTGATACCTCTCCCTATGCACCCCAGCATCCCACTGGCTCACCCCAGAGCCATGGCACATTGTTTGGCCACCATTAGGTCATCAGATATGATTACCCCCAAATCCCTTTCCTGTTTGGTGACCATCAGTATCTCCCCCTCCCCCCCCACCACCATCATGTAATCCTCCCCTGGATTCTTGTGCCCCAAATGCATGATTTTGCACTTTTTTGCATTAAATCTTAGCTGCCACACTCTAGACCATTCCTGCAGTTTACCTAGGTCCCTCCTCATTTTTCACCCCTCCTGGCATGTCCACCCTGTTGCAGATCTTAGTGTCATCCGCAAAGAGGCACACCTTTCCTTCCAGTGCCTCCGTAATGTCACTTATGAAGACATTAAACAGGACTGGCCCCAGGACTGATCCCTGTGGCACCCCGCTGGTCACCCTCCTTTCCTCCGATTGAGCTCCATTTAACACGACCCTCTGTCTTCCATCACTCAACAGTTCCTAACCCAGTTTACCACCATGTGGTCCACTCCCAGGCTGCCCAGCTTGCTCATCAGTCTTCTATGTGGAATGTAATTGAAAGCCTTACTGAAATCCAGGTAGGCCACATCCACCGCCTGCCCCATGATATCCATGACCCTAGTCACCCAGTCAAAGAAATCAATTAGATTTGTTTGACATGACTTTCTTGATGTGAATCCATGCTGTCTCAGATCCTGTGCTCCGCTGTATTCAAGGTGTTCCACAATTCTTTCTTTAAGTAGTGATTCCATCATTTTCCTCACAATTGAGGTGAGGCTGACTGGTCTATAGTTTCCAGCGTTCTCTCACTTTCGTGAAGAGGGACTACATCTGTTCTCCTCCAGTCCTCTGGAACCATTGCTGTCAGTGGTGCTGCTAGCACCTCCTGTAGTTCACTTAATATTCTAGGATGTAGCCCACCCAATCCCATTGCCTTGTCCACTTTCTGTTTTGTGAGTTCTTTTAGGACTCTCTCTTCCGTAAATAGATTGGTGTCCATTTCCCTCCCATATTTGTTAATGTTGCCGAACTGTGGACCCTCACCTTCTCCTTCTTCCGTGAATACAGAACAAAATATTTCTTCAATATTGATGCTTTTTCCAGATCCCCCTCCACATACTCTCTTTCTTCCCCTTTTAGCCTTACTACCCCACCCCTGTTTTTTCTCCTTTCACTAATATACCTATAAAAAGTCTTGTCCCCAATTTTTTTTACCTCCTGTGCTATTTTTTCCTCTGTTTGTGCCTTTGCTCGCCTGACTGCTTTCCCTGCCTCCCTCTGTTTATCCAGGTACACTACCCTGTCCTCCTCATCCTGCTGTGCTTCCTTGTATTTTCTGAAAGCCATCTTTTTCTGACCCCTCCCCCCAACCCTATCACCCAGCTTCTCCCTGGACTTATCTCGGCCGGTGCTCCCATTGTTTGCCCCCCATGACTGGGGGTACTTTCAACCAGGTGGTCAAAAATACAGTTGATGCATGGCTCACCAGTGTGGGGTCTGTTAGGAATTGGTGCTTGTTCTTCCCACTCTTGAAGAACATGTGCAATGATGCCAAGGGCAACAACAACGTCTACTGCTTCTCCACCCACTGGTTGTGGCTCCCATTTTGGGCCCCCCCCCCCAGCCACTGCTAGGGACTGGGCAAATACTGGGTGCCATGCTTCCTCCACCCAGAAGGAGGAGAGCTGCCCTCTAGATGCCCACTCATCCTCCCTCTGGCCAACCCTCTGATGCTCTGGGTTTACTCCCAAAACCCAGGTAGTCGGCACCACAAGTGGTAGCACTACCACTTTTTCTGCAGGATGGAATAGTTGTATGGCAGTTTAATGAATTTAAATTTTGGCCCAGTGGCGTGGAGGGTTGAGGTACTGGATGCCACACTGATGACCCGAGTTCGGGATCAAGCTCAGGTTGCCGTGGGTCAGCGGGGTGGCAAGGAGCTGGACTGAGCTGCTAATAGGCAGCTCTCCTCTCCCAGGGAGGGATCTGGAGTCTCCCAGGCTTTTGGCTGCCACTGAGTGGAGGCTTGGTGGTAATGCCATGCACAAGGGGAGACTTGGCACTAGGCCGGACAGGGGGAAGGGGCTATCACCGGAGCCACAGGGTGTGTGCTCACCTCTACGAGGATGTACAGCCATGTTCTGGGGTCCCGGGGTTAGGAGGGAGAAAAACTAAGTAAAAATACCTGTGTTTCCCCATTGCTGAAGTAAGGTAGGAGGTGGCAACAGGGAGCAAAAAGCTATATAAAAAATTTGAATTTCAAGACATTCCATTTTCATTATAGTGAACTGCACTGAACCTGCAAGTCATTTTTCCCATTAAAAGATTTTTTTTAATACTAGTTTAAATACTGTTATTACTCTATCTATACAGGCTTTTTTGTTACCTCAGTGACTGCTTCTGATTTACACACTGCTGGTAAGGACCATTTTAGAACTGCATAGTCTATGTTCTTGTTAAGCTCTTACATTGTTGTCATAATGCATCTGTGTTCTACTATGGAACTCAGTAGCTGAAAGAGACATAAATTGCTCTGTGTTATACAGTTCTGAAGTGGAAGAGTAAATCAGAAATAAAAACAACAAAGTCTGAGCACACCATCACACCCCCCTCCCCCCACCCCCGAGGTAAATGTAACAGTAAACATATTTTTTCAGCCTGGATTGGCAACTTATTAATTTGATTTCAAAAGGAGTGGGGGTCTCTTGGTATTCACGTCAGGGCCCTGCTGTGAAGTCACCCAGCTACCAACGTTGAGGTAGACCACCCATCAGCTGGGTTCCTACTCTAAACTGCATCTACCTCAAATGGCTTACCTTTATAGGGTGCATCAGCCTAAAATTGGCTTAATTAAGGTGTAGTCCCCAGCCAATGTGCAGGTAACTGGTGGGGAGCTAGTTAAATGGGAAAGCCATACTTCTCCTCCATTTACAAAGTTTATTCAGTGTTAACTGCACATCCTTGCTCATTCACAAACTATAAATGGGATTCTAAATGAGGGGTGCTACTGTATATGGCATACATCAACAAAAACAACAAAGTCAGAGCACACCCTGACCCTCCCCCGAGGTAAATGTAACAATAAACATATTTTTTCAGCCTGGATTGGCAATTTACTAATCTGATTAGTAAATAAATCAGAAACACACACAGGGCCGGATATTCAGACTGCGCCTGGCAATGGTGTAAGCGTGGGCACAATGCATCTGGATGTGCCGGGGCCAGGACCAGGTGATATTCAACGGTGAAGCGCCATGGCGCAGCACCATTGAATATGGCATGGACTGCACATGGCGCAGTGGCACTGTGCCAGCGCAAACCACAGATGGGAGGACAGGGATGCACCAGTGCAAATGCAGTTGCACTGGGCGCAGCACCCGTGATATTCAGACGAGGGCATGTAAATGGGGCCATAATATATGCATGGTGCAAACGGGGCCATTAGCATGTCATTATGTCCCCATTTGCACGCGTTGCGCAGGGCAGCCCGGTGACTTGCGCCTGGCACTCTGTGTAGCTGCTTGCAGCAGGTATCTACCATGGTGGGCTAGTGCACACCCCCCTTCTGTATGCCCGTTCGTGGGCTTATGTAACAGACAGTATACCCTGGTTGTCTAGCGGTCATCCCCCCTGCATGCCCGATTGTGGGCATCAGTGAATTAAACTCCTACCTGGTGGTCTAGTGTTCCTCCCCATCATGCCCGATCATGGGCATCAGTAAATTACACTCCTACCTGGTGGTCTAGTGGTCCCATCCCCAGCATGCCTAATCGTGAGAAGTTTCCAGTATTACTGCCTTTCTGTCATCAGCGGCGGCAATATTTCGTTCGATACTACCTAGTCAGCCACCAATGATAGTATAGTATGTGTTGTACGCTTATTGGTTCACAGAATGGATTAATGGGCTGCAGAACACACTGTATTACATAGGCACGTAATATGTGAATGAACGCTCTTTTCATATTCATGCTCGGTAGTACAGTATGGTCTGCAGGCCCATTGGTCCACACTGTGGACCAATAGGTGTACAGCACATACTGTATGCAGTCATTCAGTGGGTGGCCGGGTGGTATGCAGGTGGGGTGCTGCTGCCCGCTGATGACTGGGGGGAGCTGGGTGGCTGGGGGTCTCTGAGGGTGGGAGGGGAGAGGGGACCACTGGACCACCAGGTAATGGGATACCTTTACTGACGCCCATGATCGGGCATGCCGGGGAGACCACTAGACCACCAGGTACTGTAGGAGTGTAATTCACTGATGCCCACGATCAGGCATGATGGGGGGGACACTAGACCACCAGGCAGGAGTTTAATTCACTGAGACCCGTGATCAGGAATGCCGGGGGGGACCACTAGACCACCAGGTAGAAGTGTAATTCACTGATGCCTGCGATCAGGCATGAAGGGGGGGGGACACTAGACCACCAGGTAGGAGTTTAATTCACTGATGCCCACGATCGGGCATGACGGGGGAGGAACACTACACCACCAGGTTATTAGTGCTTGTACATAGGCCCACGATTGGGCATACTGGCGGGAGGGTCACATTGGGCAATGGGGAGGGTGTGTGTGCTACTGGATGGTGTCCCTGCTGGGCGGGTGGCCACCCACGGCAGGTGGGTGCTGCATTGCATCCTGCAATGCAGCAGCCCACTTGTGGGTGGCCAGGATTTGTTCCTCCTTTTCACAGGCTCAACATTGCACCCCCGTGACAGCGGCGACATCAGGTTGTGCCAGCATATGCGCCGCGCATTCCAGGCTGAATATCGGGATGTGACACATATGCATGGAATGCCCCTGCATTTGCGCTGTATACATTACAATTGCGCCCCGGCGCATCGAGATTTGCACTGCGCCTGGCAGCCTTTTGAATATCCCACCGGGGTGCATTGCCAGGTTGTGCCGGTGCAACCCCTTTGAATACCTGGGCCACAGAGTTTACTAAAGGGCCTGTACAGATGGAAGAATAGCAGCATTGGAAGTAGTACTTAAAAAGCAACTTCAGTCGGGGGAAATCACTTATATTCAGTGCAGTCCTCCTTTAAAAGGGGTATTTATATAAACTAAACCTGTGATTCTGCCCATCCTTCTTACCGTGGTTGAAGGTTTTGTACTACACTTTCTCATATGAAGAGGCAATGTGGAAACCCGGATATCACAGGTTCAAAGTTTGCTAGAGGCAAATGCTCACTGTGTAATCTTGGGCAAATCATTTAGCCTCATTGCATCAGTCCACCCAGATGCAGAAATGGGTAGAAGTAAGGCACCACTGGAAACAAGGTGTTGCATCTCCGCTGGGCTAGCCTGGGTAAATAACTGGAAAACATAAAACCAATGTATTGCAGTGTTACTATGTAAAGCTTCTTCTGGCTACTAGGATGTGCTTTTGTATATTCTACGGTTTTTCAGGTTTTTTTCTCTGTAGTAATTACCTGTTTCTAACGACATGAATTAGAACAGCCCTTTCCGCTTTCTGCAACATTTTCTGCTGATGGGTGATGCCCCAGAACTTAGGATGTTTTTTTAAAGGATGCTTTATTCACTGTTGAGGTTGAGCCTCCTTGCATTCCAACCCCAGGTCTTTTCTTTCCGCTGAAGAGAGTGGATACCCTGGACTGTTGCTCCCATCTATTCAACATTTAGCCACCAGAGTCTATTGTTTTACAAGCGTAAAGTTATAATTTATTTAAATACAGGTTGCTCTTGTTTCCCACTCTGTGCTTTTTAGCAATTTCTTTTTCATCTTTTTACAGTTCCCGAATGGTTCCAGGAACCATGGGCTAAACTGTGTTTCACACTCTACTCACAAAGGTTGTGTTGCTGTGCCTAGTGTTCCACAGGGTATGCCAACTGAACAACAAAACTTCTACAGTGAAGTCCATTACAGTGACACTGCATCTCCCGGTGTTTCGCCCCCTCCCTGAGACAACTCCGACTCAGAGTTGGTTATATAAATACTGGGGGGGGGGGGCAGAGCCCCTGGAAGAAGACACACTGGCATATCTACAGCACAATGCCAACACTCGGCATTGTGTCTGTCGATGTCGGGGATGTCAGCAATCTTGGTGTCGCTGCGGTATAGGTGAACCATTTCACAGCCTAACAATTCCAGTTACTGATTCTTTTAAAATTTATTATACTGCTTTTACCTAATTTTTAGCTCTACAGGTTGTAACCTTCAGCTCAAGGACCTCACAAAGACTGTGGTCAGCGTTACTATCAGCTGTCAAGGACTGAGGTCAATTTAAACCGTGATCTCTATTGTTCTTGGCACATTTTAGCACTATAGGCTATATATTTCAGCTTATAATGAATGTGGTCAATTACTGTAAAAAAATAATCTGAGCACAATGACTGTAGTTAATCTTACTATCGGCTCTCTGCACACAATGACTGCAGTCAATGTTACTATCGGCTCTCTGCGACAATGACTGTGATCGATGTTACTATCAGCTCTCAGTAACTGTGGTCGAAACTACAATCGGCTCTCAGTAACTGACATTGATTTATCTGTGGTGCTTATTCAGGTTTCGTGTCTGCAGCTGAAGAAAAAATAAAGCAAAAAAAAAGAAAACTGATGTCCTCCTATCCACACACACCTGGCCACCTAGGTGCTGCCTCCCACAACTGGATCCATCAGCAATGGGGATTGGGGGACCACGGTCACCCTCGCCAGAGGGGGAAGCCCTGGGGACACATAGGGAGGTGTAAAGATAAGTCCTAGGGGATGCCAGGGTGATGGGGCTGGGGCAGGTCAAACAAATGGGGGCTGACCAGTGAGCAGGGGGCATAAACAAATTAACAAAAAAAAAATAGTAAAACTGGGAACACAGGTGTTTAAAAATGACCACGAGGTGGCACTGTTTGTCTAAAGCAGATAGGCATTCAGACTATTACCATTGACTGTGCTAGATTACTATTCAGCAGCTCTGATCTGTGTATGGTGCTTCATCCAAAGTGTGTTTCCTTGTAAAAAAGGCTGAGAGGGAACTCTGAGAAAAACAAAATGCCAACAAAAATGTCTACAGAAACATCTTTCCTTAAAGACCAGCCTAATGAAGACATACACACAGAGGAGAGAAAGAAATAAGTGCCTCAGCTGGGTCTTGAACCCAGACCACCCGGAATACCATTCCAGTCATGCTAACCAGCTGCGCCACCAAGGCAACTAGAACCTGGTCTGTCCCGGAGGACACAATACTATTTTTCCAATGCACAACCTGGAGCTGCACAAATAATTACTTCATTTTGAATCACATGGGTGTGGTGTACATATTTATGGAATACATGCAAACAGAGGAGAGAAAGAAGTAAGTGCCTTAGCTGGGACTTGAACCCAGGCAACTCAGAATACCATTCCAATCATGCTGACAAGCTGCAACACCAAGTGATGAAGAGTCTTCAAGAAAGCCGAGAAAGGAGCATGAATCCTCAGCTGAGGTGCGCTCAGGCAAGAAACACTCTAAGAAAAGACATGCTGAGGAGTCACTGTCTTATTCTAGTTTGAGAAAGACTATAAAATGGAGTAAACTGTAGAAACTGAAGCATTTAAACCCCGCCCACCAACAGCATTAGATTATTATTCAAACTGTTCTGCCTTTCTACTATCCCGCTGATCACACTATCACAGACTCTGGGGAAGTCAGATCTCCTAAACTTGCTGTGCACTACCTCAACAGAGTCAGCAGCGTACCCATTTAAGAAATATTTGAAAGAATGGTGAAGAAAAGCTTGCATTTGCCAGCCAGCATCTGCGGCAGCAATTGGCAAGACAGTGGAAAAGATGTGTTTGGAGCCCAGGCAGAGTTTCAAAAAACATCCATACCCAGAAGAGTTCATTCAGGTTGCTGCATGTAAAAGAAGATCTGGCCAGAGCCGTTAGGGCTGTGAAGCGCTAGCAAGTGACGAAAGTTACACATGTGCATAGAAATTATTCAATGCCCAGGTGTAACTTGGCCACATGTTGGAGGTAGTGCACCAGATTTTCAAAATGGCCTTTTTTGGACCCCTCCTCATGAACAGTGCCAGTGTCATTTTGTTCAATTGTCCCGAAAGGTGATTGCGCATACCAAACGAGCTATTCTGCACCACATGTGCAAAAACATGGTTCGGGCAGGTTGTGGAAAATGACAGCTGTACTATTGTGAAGGAGGTGTACAAAAATGCCTATGTTAAAAATGTGAAGTGAAAATATTAAAAATTAGCGACATTAGGAGCGTGCGTAGAAACTGTGCAATGCACGCTCATAATGCAGTCATTTTTTGGAATTGTTTCACCAAATTTGCAACATGGGCATTTTGGGACCCCACCTCATGAACAGTGGCACTGTCATTTCGTAACTTAGTCCAGAAAGGTGACTCCGTGCAGTGACCGCAAAATCACCTTTTGGGACCGGGTAACAAAATGACAGTAGCAGTGTTCATGCGGTGGGGTCCCACGAACCCCATGTTGAAAATTTAGGACAAAAATTCAAAAAAATGGCTGAGATATCAGCATAAGTTGAAAATCCCATTGAATGGCTGTATAGCACGCTTACCTTTAATTCTTCAGTTCACAGTTCGGCTTTGAAGAGTGCAGACGTGTCCCAGTCCAGAGAAGATGACAGTGCCGACCTGTGGAAGTAAGTATGGGGTAAGGGTGTGTGTAGGGAGGTGGATGTGCAGTGGGAGGTGGGGGAGGAGACACATGGCGACGACGAGGACCAGTTTACTTTCACAGGGAAACAAAACCAACAATGAGGGACTGTTTTCAAATTTACAGGAAGAGGAGAAAAAAAAAAAATTAAGCACACTGGGGTGGGCTCTCAGTGTATCACATGAATGCCAACATGGGGATTGGGCACCCCATGTCGGGCATAATGGGGACAGGGGCACCAGAAAGAACAACACTGACAATGAACCGTTTTCTAATTTATAGGAAAAAAAAAACACTATTCTGCACACTGAGGTGGGCTCCCAGTGTGTGACAGGAGATGGCCATGACTTCAGGAGGGGCACAAACAGAAGAAGATGGCGCAGGTGCCGCTACACAACATGGCAGCACTGCGGCACTGCGCATGCACGACTTGTGTGCATGCGCGGTGCATGCATATGAATACGAAAGTAACAGCGGAAATAGTGCGGCTGTTTTTCCATAGCCCGATCATGGCGGAAGGCTTTCAGCTCTGTTGGGCTTTTGGAAGGATACTTCCAAAAGTCCAATGGAAGAGGTTGTGAGATCGGCCGTTTCCAGGGTTAAAAAGCTCTCGCAAAATGACTGTAGGCTCCGCCAACAGCCCTAAAAAGGCAGAACAACTTTTTCATCAGTACCCCCTGACAAACCATCACACTGTCAGGAGTCTCTCCAGATAGCTGTGATGCCTTCCTTTGACAGCTTGCCTTTGGATGAAAGGGTACAGATGTTTCATCATGTAATGTCAGCCTTGGATAGCACCATTTGAATATGTCACCTGAGATAAATGAAACCAGAACTCTGATTAATGCAGCATCTAACAGATAGTATGTCTGGTGAAAGACCACAAGACTTACTGTGAACTAAGGGTGACAGTTGTGGGCTAAAGCCATCTTCGGTTCGGCTTCTAGCGGGGACCACAAAATGCAGTTTGGCTTCATAAATTTGGCTGAACCACTTCTGCTCTCAGCGCAGTAACTGGTGTAATGTAAAACAGACTAAAAATAGGGGAGAAAAAAGCCTTGAGGTCAGCAATAAATATTCATTACTATAACTTACTTGTGTCAGGTGGTGTTTGCATGTCAGTGCTGGGGCTGGTGTGTTTGTACCAGTGTGACACAGTCCGCAATGAATATAACTGTTGCATCCCAGTTCTGAGCTGTAGTAATTGCTGGTAGAGATGCAGTGAATATTTACTCTGCCCATGAAGCTGGTGCAAAGTCCAGAACTTTGTGCTATGCATAGCAGGTAGAGTTATCCCGACTTCTCCCAACTTTGAGTGGCAAAGTTCTATTTTTCTTAAAAAACATTTTTTTAATATAATGAACTCCCCACCCACTGTGCAAATTGCTACCACCCCTTTAAGCCACCCACGTCTTTATCAATGGTATACTCCCACCCTGCCGTCCTTTAGCACCCACCACTGGTCCCCAAACCCATAGTCACTACAAGTTTCGTTATGATAAAGTATATTAGTGGGCAGAAAACAGTATATTAACCCCTTCACCCACCATGGCATATCACATTATTTGAACCACCTACCTCTCCCTACCCCATTAATATTGCCAGAATTCATTTCACCTCACCTACCCTCCAGCAACCAACTTCCCTCCCCTTCCACATGGGCCCTCAGAGTATAAGGATATGCTTGCCTTAAACCTAAAAAAAAAGAAATAAAAACTATCACATGGTGAATCAATCCTCTTCAGTGTCCTGCATAGCATGAATGAACAATGATGTGCTCTTGTAGTAACACCTGATTGATTGCTTGTCTGAGTGGTTTGAGGAGGTTGGAGTGGTTTGCATAGTGGGTGTGGGGTTCATTTAAGAGCAGCTTCTTAGTTTAATAGTAGCCACTCACCCAAACATATATCTCAACTGACCTGATAGGGTCCCTGTTAGTTGAGCGGTCACTTTGATTTATTAAAATTCAAATGATAAGTAGTGCTAATATGTATCCGAAAATATCCCCCATTCAAATCAATGGTGCGTGCACTTGCAGCCTTTGTTTATTGACATCACAAAACAGGGCTGCGTGCGCAGGCATGGGGGCAAGGTTCCAGTACAGGGAAGTTGCTCCATTTTTGTTGGCGAGGTCTAGGAAAAAAATTACAAGTAAAATAACTTTTTAACATGGAAGAAGTTTGAAGAAAGATTTGTATCCAGCAACTCCTGGCCAGTTCAGTTGTGTTATGTGTTTGGGTGAGCGGCTACTAGGAAGCTGCTCTTTAATTTAAAAACAAGAATACTTTTATTAATCAAAAAAAAGAAACACTGCGTGTAGTTTCGGCCGTGATGTGTTACTTCACCAGGCAAAATTTATGAATAGTGGCACTTTACTGACACTTTTGCCAGCAAAGTGCCATTATGCATAGTTTTACTGACAAAAATGGGTACTTTGCCAGGTGAAATCTACGCAAAATGCACCCCCCAGTGAAACGAAGTCAGAGAAACTTTGTGAAGTATTTTACAAAGTGATTTTTCCAACTTAGAAGACAAGCAAAGAGGCTGCTCTAAATAAACTGATGTGCCAGGTCCAACACCGAAACTGAGCAAACCAAGAAGATACCAGCATGAAACATTAGGGTCAGTGCACTCTCTTTATTAAAATGCAACAGTGCAGTGCAAATATACTAATATATATGTAGAAAATACACAAGACAGTACAATACTAAGCATTCTTACCAGGCAGTGGCAAAACAAGACAACTGGGGTCGGCAACTTAATCGGTTTCGCCTGAGCATTTTCAAGAGTCCCAGAAGTTGCATCTAGTATCCTTTTATATTGTTTGCATACTGGGTGTGTGGTTCATTAATTTAAAAACAAGAATACTTTTGTGACCCAAAAAAACACACTGCATTTAGTTTTTGGCAAAGATGTGTTGCTTCACCAGGCAAAATAAATGCATAGTGGTACTTCATCAACACTTTTGCCAGCAAAGTGCCAATATGCATAGTTTTGCTGGTAAAAATGGGCACTTCACCAGGTGAAATCTAGACAAAGTGCACTCCCAGTGAAGTGAAGATGAGGTAGCTTCGTGAAGTATTTTACAAAATGAGTTCTCCAACTTAACCTATCTTTAATTGTTAGTATTCATTTCTGAGCTCAAGGCTTACTCCAGTGTAGTCTCTGTTTTACCTCCATGCCAATTTTACAGTTTCACTGGCACCATATAGTTTCTAAATGTATAATAACCATAGTGCCATGTGATAACAGCGCCTGCATAATGACACCAGCAACAACACCTACTGCACATCACTAAAAAGCAAAACAGCGATGTGCACCATAGTGTCCGTCACAAACAGCTACACTTCCTAGCTATCACTGAAAATGACAATGCTTCTCCACTTGTGGAGGGCTTTGCCCCCTCACCCCTAGTCTAAAAATAATCAACTCGGGGGGGCATGACAATGGGGAGAGTGGAAAACTCGAGAGAGGGGCTACTTCAAGGGACAGACAGTGGAATGTAGAGAACATTTTGGGGGCAACCTATAGGTGGGGAGACAAAGTCAGAACAGCAAGGATATATGGGACTTACAAATAAATAAAAAACACACCAAGTACTAGTTAAATAAAAAAACTTCCTTTCACACAGCCAGTCCTGAACCCAGGTTGCATGCCTCAAAGGCAGTAACTTTAGCCAGCACACCAGATGGCTGGCTTGGAAAGAATCTGCTCAACAAACCTACAAATACTCTCCTGAAAAACAATGGAACGTAGCAGCTCAAATTATGATGTGCTCTTAATGGCCACATAGCTATCCAAAAACCATATAAACACTACAAACAGGTATCTGCCTCTATCTCTGAAATCAAACAAAGAGGCAGAAGACACTGCAGAGCAAGACACTGCAGCACATGAGATAGCACAACAAAACTCACCCAAATCAGGAACCAAAACAAAAAAAGCAAAAAGGAAATCCAAAAAACTTCTGATCATACGAGACTCCATGATTCGGGGAGTTGATACCCATCTCCAGCCAGGGGTAATGGTCAGATGTCTCCCAGGTACATCAGCATGGAGAGACACTGACCGCATTGCTAAAATTGTTCACAAAGCAGGAGAAAACATTGATGTCCTAGTACACATAGGGACTAATGATCTCGCCAGCCGGTCAGTTGTTTTAGTTTTTTAGTTTTAGTTTATTAGTCTAGGAATTAATACCTTTGAGCCAGGGCTCTTTTACAAAGGTTCCACGTCACAAAGAACATTTAACAAAGCATGATACACATTACAGGTAAAACCAGACAGGAAAGTTACATCATAAATTTGCTATTAACAGTTTAAGGCAGTAGCGTTTTAAGTTTCATAGAAAAACCAGCTATAACAGGTTCCAGCGGTGAGACAATTTTAGAGAGTTAAGGAAACTTCCAGGGAGAGGGTGATCATTAGGCGAAAGGAGGCTAGAGGAGGGAAGGTGGTGAGCAGGAGAGTAAGTGAGAGGGACAGGAAAAAAGGAGTGAGTTTGGGTGGGAGACAGGAAGTAGTAGAGGTACCAAAGGGTTCATTAGTCAGGAGGAAGAGGCCTCAGATGTGAGGATGGACATGAGGAGTAGTAGTCTTTATCTAGCGCAATCACAGTTGCTAGTGGTGGTGAGGTGGGCATAGAGCATGGATTTGAAAGCCTCAAGCGAGGTTGAGGATGAAGTAGGTGGACTAAGTGCATTGAACCATGTCGGGCCCTGTATCACGAAAGATCTTTGTCCCTGTGCAGGCCAGCATCTTGGAACCAGGAAAGGTTGGCGTTCAGATCTGGTGGAGGGTCGTGAGCCAGGATTCAGTCGGAGTAGGTTTTGAATACATAATGGAGTCAGTCCCAAGATAGATTTTTTTGCCATTGTGCAGGTGAGATAAATAAGACGATTTGATAGGTTCAACCAGCCTGATTCATAGGACAGATCACACGTGTGAGTCAGTCTTTGAGCCCCCGTGAGGAGCCGGCAGGTCTTATTTAGAGTGATTGAGATACTTTAGAGCAGTGGAGGTAGCTGAGCCATAAATAATAAGGCCATAGTCAATGATTGAGATTATGGAACTCTGTATAGCTATTCTCAATGCCGCTTGATTTAGAAATTGACGGTTATGGAATAGTATTCCAAGGCGTTGGTTCACTGTTTTCGCAGTGTTGTCAATGTGGGTTGTAAAGGTGAGCCCTTGGTCAAAAGTGATGCCAAGGTATTTGAAAGTATTTACTTGGTCCAGTGTAATTCCTTAGGAGGTTTGTATGGTGAGTGGAGTATGCCTATTTTTGTTTTGGTGATTGGAGAAGAGCATGGCTTTTGTTTTATTGTGGTTTAGCACAAGTTTACTATCCAGGAACCACCTTTCAACACTAGAGAAAGCAAGTTGCAGGCTTTTTCGTAAGGAGTTAGGATCCTTGTGGAAAGAGAGAATTACAGCATCATCAGCGTATAAGATTATTTTCTCCTGCCAGATATCTGGGAGGGAGTTAAGGAACAGGCTAAAGAGGAGTGGTCCAAGAATTGATCCCTGTGGTACACCCGAGAGAACTGGTTTGAAGTCGGAGAGTTCATTCAAGATTTTTACAGCCTGTGACCGATTGGACAGGTAACTTTTTACCCAAGCACAAGGACCTTCAGCCAGGCCTAGGCTAGAAAGTAGGGAGGTAAGTAGGCCATGATGGACTGTGTCGAAAGCTTTTGTAAGATCGATAAAGACTGCACCTGTTTGGCACCCTTTGTCCAGGGCTGAGTGGACGTCCCCAGAGAAATCAAGTAAAGCTGTTGTTGTACTATGTCCTTTCCTAAAGCCGTGATGTTGATTACAGAGTAGATTGTATTTGTCCAGGTAATCAGAGAGTTGGTCTGCCACTATTCATTCAAGTGCTTTGGAGAGGGGAAGGAGTATTGATATTGGTCGATAGTTTCCTGTTGAGGTTTTGTCCCCCTTTGTGTAGGCGTAACTATGGCAGATTTCCATTTGTTGGGAAATTGACTTTGCAAAGTGACAGATTAAGAATTTTTAAGGGGTGAATTACTTCATCCAGGGTGAGAGACAGGATTTTTAGATCTAGCGTGTCACTACTTGTTCTGGATTTGGAGCAGGCCTTTCTTATGTACTTGTGTGCTTCGTGCACTTTGATTTTCTTGAAGTAAAATTGTGGTTTGTCACGAGGGGTGTTTTGTGATACTAGGCTAGGCACAGGTAAGTCCGAGAAGAAATCTGGGGGGAGGACCCCACTAAGGTCTGTGAATGTCTTATTAAGCGCATCTGCAATGGACTTTGGGTCAAGAGTGGTGGATCCATCAACTTTCATAATGGTAGGTTGTGGAGACCAAGGAGCACCTGACCAGGCTGGGTGACAAACTATCATCTATTTCATCCGGCATCTCCTTCTCTGAGATCCTGCTAGTCTGGGAGAGGGGAGCAGATGGACGGAAGGTCAGAGAAGGGGAGATAGGGGAGCTAAACACTTGGCTCAAGGACTGGTGCCAGGAAAAAGGACACAGATTTGTAGGGAACTGGCAACAGTTCTGGGGGCGAAAGTTCTTTAAATTTGATGGACTGCATCTGACTAAGGAGGGAGTCAGTGCATTGGGGCAGAAGTTTGACGTCTTTGCAGAATATTTAAACTAGCAAATGGGGAGAGGGGTGCAGCACCCCATACGTCAAATGGGAAGAACACCCCTTCCCCCTCAGCTAGTGGTCAAACAGGAATTCAACATGTTTGCAGTTCATCTGCATCACCAGGTAAGGAAAAAGGTTTGTCTCCTCATATGACGCACAGGGGTAATGCCAAACCTCACCCAACAACTAACACACCAAAATCTGGCCAATGGAAAATCATGTACACAAATGCTCATGGTCATAGTAGCAATTAGTGAAACGTGGTTTACCAGTAACCACACTTGGAAGACTTCAGTACCTGGCTATGTATTGTTCAGAAGAGACCGAGGTACAAAAAGGGGGGGAGGAGTGGCCCTGTATGTCAATGAAAACATCAAAACTACAGAAATTCAGAATACACATAAGGAGCCAGAAGAACTGTGAGTCACCCTGGAAACAGGAAATGGAACAGCCATAAGAACTGGGGTTGTCTACAGGCCCCCAGACCAGGGGGAGGACATAGACACATTACTGTTAGAAGATATACAAAACATGACAGCTAAAGGGAGGTTCTGATAATGGGAGACTTCAACATGCCGGATACAGATTGGTCAATACCAGCAGGAACATCTGCCAGAACTAGACACATAGTGGATTCCCTGCAGGAGGGCCTCAAACAACTGGTACAGCAACCCACAAGAGACAGGGCTATCCTAGATCTAGTATTGACTAACAGGAAGGGATCACAGATCTCCAGGTAGAAGGTCACCTGGGGCCAGTGACCATCACATGGTATGGTTCAATTTGGCTACTACATCTAAATCATCCCATCCCATTCCAAGGCAAAAATATGGGACTTCAGAGGAGCTGACTTTGATAAGATGGCCAACAGAGTTAAGCTAGCCTTGGCAAAAAGAAACACAGGTGAGGGGGTACAGGCAAAGTGGGCAAGCATTAAGGATGCGATACTTGAAGCAACATCCCATTGCGTCAGACAGAAAAGGAAGTGCAAAAGAAGAAGGAAACCACTTTGGTTCTCAAATACAGTAGCAGAAAAGGTCAGAGCCAAAAGGCTGGCCTTCAGGAAATATAAGGGAACACAGCGGGATGAAGATAGGGAGGCATACCAAACTGCCCTAAGGGAAGCAGGGAAGGCAGTAAGGCAGGCAAAGTCCCAAACTGAGGAAACACTAGCACGAACAGTAAAAGAAGGTGACAAGACTTTCTATAGATACATTAGTGAAAGGAGAAAGTCCAAAGGGGTATTGCTAAGCTTAATGGAGAAAAGGGAGCATGTGAGGAGGAGGACCCTGTAAAGGCATCTATCCTAAATAGATACTTTTGCTCAGTATTTACTGAAGAGAAGGTAGGGCAGGGCCCACAGCTCAGCATCGTGGACACAGGGGAGGGAGGTGAGCACCACTCCCTTCACAAAAGAAAGGGTCCTACAGGAGCTTGCTAAGCTCAGGGTGGATAAGGCAATGGGACCTGATGGCATACATCCCAGAGTACTTAAGGAGCTAAAGGTGGAACTAGCAGAGCCATTAGCAGAACTGTTTAGTGAGTCTCTGAACACAGGAGAGGTCCCAGAAGACTGGAGAAGGGCTCATGTGATCCCGCTCCACAAGAGTGGTAGCAGAGAGGAGGCTGGGAACTACAGACCAGTCTTACCTCAGTAGTGGGCAAGATTATGGAGGCACTCCTTAAGGAAAGGATAGTGCAACACCTGGAATCCATAGGGGCACAGGATCCAAGACAGCATGGGTTTACAAAAGGAAGGTCCTGTCAAACTAATCTCATAGATTTCTTTGACTGGGTAACCAGAGTGGTGGACCAAGGGGGGAGCAGTTGATGTCGCCTACCTTGACTTCAGCAAAGCTTTTGACACTGTTCCACATAGAAGATTGATAAATAAGCTGGGTAGGCTTGGGGTGGGTCAGAAGTTGGTCAACTGGGTGGCAAACTGGTTGACGGGCAGAAAACAAAGAGTGGTGGTAAATGGTATACAGTCAGAAGAGATGCAAGTCACAAGTGGGGTACCTCAGGGATCAGTCCTGGGGCCAGTCCTCTTCAACATCTTCATTAGTGACCTTGCAGATGGACTAGAGGGTAAGGCTTGTCTGTTTGCAGATGACACCAAGATCTGCAACAGAGTAGATGATCCAGATGGGGTGGGCAGAATGAGAAGAGATCTGGATAAACTAGCAAAATGGTCAGAAGAGTGGCAACTGGAATTTAATGCAAAGAAGTGCAAAATCATGCACATAGGGAAGAGAAACCCTGACGCCACCTATAGGCTGGGAGAGGAGTTGCTAGCAGTCACAAAGGAAGAAAGAGACTTGGGCATCATCATCACTGATGACCTGAAATCATCCAAGCAGACCTCTAAAGCAGTAGGTAAGGCTAGGGGGGTGTTAGGGTGTATTAGTAGGGGTATCACAAGTCGTAAGAGGGAGGTAATAATCACTCTTTACAAGACACTGGTTAGGCCCCATCTGGAGTACTGCGTGCAGTATTGGAGGCCACACCTTCACAAGGACATTAACCAAATTGAGGCAGTCCAGAGAAGGGCAACCAAAATGGTGCAGGGACTGCATCAGAAGACATATGAGGACAGATTAACAGAGCTCAGTATGTATACCCTTGAGCAAAGGAGGGAGAGAGGTGATATGATCGAGGCATTCAAACACCTTAAGGGCATTAACAAGGTGAAAGAGTCTAACATGTTTAAATATAAGAAAAATAGCAGGACAAGAGGACACAGCATGAGATTAGAGGGGGCCGATTAAGGGGGAATGTGAGGAAATTCTTTTTCACAGAAAGGGTGGTGGATGCATGGAATGGCTTACCACAAGAAGTGGTGGCTATGAATACAGTGCAAGGCTTCAAACAGGCATGGGATAGGCATAAGGGAGCAATACAAATGACTATGAATAGATAGGCCACTGACAGAGCAAAGGCCGATGGCACATTTATAAGGTAGAAAAAGAAATGGGCAGACTGGATGGGCCTTGCGGTCCTTATCTGCCATCAACTTCTATGTTTCTATGTTTCTATCGCCCAATTCAACTTCACTATTCCGACTTCGCCCATATTGACTCGCTCAAAAGGAGTCGCTGTATTCATGGGTTGCCAATAACCCCTCCCCAAAAAAAGTTATGCATCCAAGAACATAAACACTATCTAAAAGGCAATAAATTTGGTGCTTTAAATTTACCTTCCCAATATTTTGTTATGCACAAATGTTGAGTTTTTCTTTTTTTTCTTGTTATGTGTTTTATTTTTTACTATATTAACATTTTTAAGTTTTTCATATTGATTGAACTGGAGTAACAATTAAGACAGCTGCTGTCCACTGGTAGGCAAACTTGTAGTCAATGGATTACATGAGGTCATGAGACCGAGGAACTTGTGCATCAGTGTACTACCATCACTGATGACTCATTCAGTGTTAAGGTACCATTGCTGTCCCTTAGCAGTGGGTTGGGTGATATAGTGGGTCTTATTTAATCTATAATGATCCAGTGTGAGCCATGAATAACACTTTAAAGTGTGATATTGTAAAAGTTGTCCTGTCTTCAGGACAGGAAGTGTTTGTGTGTGTCATAGTCTTTGTGCTGCCAGTTCTGCAGGGAGTGGTGAGCTGGACTCTGGTGCTGCCTGTGCCAATGGAAGTCTGGGGAGACTTGCCAGCAGGAGGTATAGGAGTGGGAAAAATGGTTGATAGGATTTGCTGAACATGGAAATTATCAAATGGATAGCCAACTCAGTTAAGAAGGGGGATAAAACATTTTATAAGTACATCAGGGAGCGTAGAAAGACAAAGGGAGGGATAGTGAGGCTGAATAGAATGGACGGTAGGTGGGCAGAGACGGACAGTGGAAAAGCAGGGATACTGAATGAATACTTCTGCTCAGTATTCACAAAAGAGGAGGAGGAGGAGGTGCCTAATCCAATTAACAGAAACACTCTGGATAGTGGGGTCGATCCCAGTCCTTTCACAGAAGAAAGGTTTCTGAAAGAACTCCTAAAACTGAAGGTGGACAATGCAGTGGGGCCTGATGGAATTCACCCCAGAATTCTAAAAGAATTAAGGAGAGAACTAGTGACACCACTGACTACCCTTTTTAACAAATCATGGGAGGATGGTGTGGTACCTGAGGACTGGAGGAAGGCGATGTGATTCCCCTTCACAAAAGTGGGAGCAAGACAGAGGCAGGAAACTAGACCTGTCAGTTTGACCTCTGTGGTAGGGAAAGTGATGGAATCACTTCTGAAGGAAAGAACTGTTGAGTACCTAGAGGCCAGTGAGGTACAGGACCCAAGGCAGCATGGGTTCACAGCGGGAAGGTCATGTCAGACAAATCTAATTGATTTCTTTGACTGGGTGACCAAAGTAGTAGACCAGGGAGGTGCTGTGGACATGGCCTACCTAGACTTTAGTAAGGCATTTGAGACAGTCCCACACACAGGATTAATAGTCAAATTAACCAGCCTGGGAGTGGATCCCAGGGTGGTAGCCTGAGTAAAACACTGGCTGGACAACAGGACACCGAAGGTAATTGTAAATGGAGTCCACTCTGAAGAAAGAGGGGTTACTAGTGGGGTACTGCAGGGTTCAGTACTGGGTCCAGTCCCTTTTAATTCCTTTATAAGTGTGTAACCCCTAGATGGCACTATCCCAAGGGCTACTACCCCTGCCTGATTTGCCACTAACAGGTTGAAGGGCCTGGATCCGATGGTGGGTGCCTCCACCCAGAGGTCAGGGTTTGCAATAGTTAAACTAACTTGGTCACAGCCCTCTGGGACACTGCGACCCCCTTTTCTTCCCACTAGTGGCCCACACAATATATCAGAATTACCTTCACAGTATACGCTTACCCCCAGGACTGGTTCAGGCAGTGTGACTCCTGGGACTCCCTGTAAAATAAGATGATACAGTGCAAAAACCACAGTACAATACTTTAGCATAGATGAATACCTCAGGCAGTGTAACTTTGCTGAAATAAACAGATCTGATTTATTTACGGGGATATAACAAGGACAGGGGGAAATCAGGTTAATTAGTTTAAACGCATTAATAATCACAGTACTGTGCACATATTTCAGAATCCCAAATGTCCCTAATGTCACTCTTACTGGGTACCCAGGCAATAAGAGGCCAGCCTATTTGGTGCAGCTGGTTGAGGCCCTGAAGATGGAAAATGCATGCACAATACCCAAATTGTAATCCGGAGCCCGTAGGCTCAGTTCGTGGAGAAAGAAAGGAAAAGTAATCAGATGGAACACTTGCAATTAGATGATGGCAGGGAGCTACCCTGATTTGTACTCATAAATTCAATGCTGAAACTGAATGGAAGGCAGATTGTCCTGGATTGCCAGGCGGAGCAGACCATGTGGACAAGGTCCTTGTGACTGGACCCCAAGGCAGTTCAGAGCAAATGGATGTAGTCTGGATTAAACTGGGGTTTACTTGCAGCTTCATGCACTCAATTCATTGTACAGGGGATTTGAAACATGAGTCCCCACTAGCACTACACACATTTATATGGAAAAAGAAAGTACTCTACCAGGCAGGCTGCTTCTCTATCCCGATCGCAATTACTGCACAGTACCCGGAAGAACACACAGCAGATTCAGTTCCTGACAGACTGAGCGCAATTCAGCAATTTCTCCAGTCTTCTACAGGGTGAGCCTGGTTTCTACTTTTCAGATCTCCTTGATCCTCTTCACAGATCAGATTCAGTCCAGACAAGCACTTGCACAAGCTGCAGACCGAAACTTGGGGCCTTACACGCATTTCCCGACTAAAACTGCGCACCGAAGGAGCACAGGGCTCCTTCCCTCTTCACTGCCAGAGCTAAACTGAGACTCCAGTAGACAAAACCGGGCACTTCCTTTGAGTTCCTCCCAGTTCTTAGCTGGATTGGCTGTCACTCACAATAGCCTCCCCCTCTTGGTGCAAAAAGGCACCAAAGTCCAAACTACATTTCCCAGAGTCACTGCCCATACAATCCTCTTGTGGCTGGCTCAGATTACAAGTCCAAGTTCTGATTCATCCACAGGCACCATTTTAGAGCTACCTTAACCCCCCACACTGATTGGTCCAGTTCAGCAGTTCAAAACTAGAATGGGGAACTAGGCAAACACAGTTCTGATTGCAAAAAAGCAGGTTAGACAAACTGTATTTTCATTATTACTCTAAATGATTTCTGGCAAACAGTTACATCTTTCAGATAGGTTCCTTTGCACTCCTAGTGACTGCAAAACGGAGTGAATTGGCAGCAGCTCGAGTGGGACTCAAACAGAGAAACACACAGTCCCTCCCATACAAACTAATTATGTCTGCAAGCAGACAGCTCTTAAAGAGACAGTACCAGAGGCTCTAAAAACACTCACAGATAAATGGCTTAAACGCCAAACACCATTCAGGCTCGGAGCATTCAAGCAAGCTCCTGGAAGTCTTTTGGGAACCCCCATTTGAAGGGGGGTTACACCCCTCCTGGCCTGGGAAAGCTTGACGTCCACGTCAAGCAAGTACCCCCATAAGTTTCAATTGCAACCATATACATTTGCATTAGGCTCACACATGTAATCATCAGTCAATATATCACTTTACCAGGAACACATTTCTGAAACGTTGCAGTACGTCACTCTTTACACAGTATTACAGACACATTGTACCATAACTCAGGTTATTACCTCTTGTACATGAAATCTGAAGAGAGGGGGCCCTTCCCTATCAGCTACCTTGGGGCTGGACGGGGCAAGGGCACCATACCTAGAGGGCAACACAAGTAACTTGGAGTTAGCACTGACGCTCAGTTTGGGCAATGAGCTCGGGGACACATACACTCCTTTATGGACAACATTGAGAGGCAAGTCCACAGGCCTCCCAAGTGAATCATAACTGAGGTGCACCACAGGCTTTACAGCTCAACCAGTCTTTCTAGGGGGAACTGTTACAGTCTCTGCACTCTGAGCCTCATTTTCGGCATTGTCCTCACTTGTCAGGGGAGTCTCCATGGGGGTAGAAAGGCTAGAACTTGGGGCACTTTCAGCTCCAGGAGTTACAGTCTCTGAGTCCACAACATTTGGCTCTTGTGGAGAACTTTCGGACACTGGCAGTGGACCGTCAGGGCACTCAAAATACTCTTCTTGTTCTGGTGTATTACCAGTCTGTCCCAGTCCATCACTTTCCTCCCCTGAAAGCTCAAACAGTTCAACCATACACAATGATTCCATTTCGTCTGATCTGATGCTTTGCACTTCACTTTCTGGGAGCATTGGCTCCAGGGACAAAGCTGGGGGCTTAGACAGTCCAGAAGGCCCAGCTTCGTCTCCAGTATTGACTAGGGGATTGCCCCGAAACAATTGACTCAGTTCGTAAGAAGGGTAGTATTCAAAGTCACACTCACTTTCTTCTGATATGGACTAACAGTCATGCTCAACTGGGACTTGTGGAGGGAAACACTTTAACTCTGCTTCTGTAGGTGCAGACTTTCATGATCTTTTCTTAGCAGCAGCTCTAGTCACTGGTCCAGAGGGGGCATCTCCTGGGGGCTCAGACTCAATCAAGATTTGTCCAATGGGCAGTAAATGATTTCTATGCATTGTTTTTACATCTTTTGAATTATTCTCAGGCCTTACTTTGTACACTGGCAGATCATCTAGTTTGCCCACTACAATGTGAGAGAGATGGTGCCACCTGTCAGCAATCTTGTGTTTGCCATGCAGTCCCAGACTTCTTAGCAATACCTGATCTCCCTCCCGGAGTTCCTGTGCTTTCACCTTTTTATCATACCTTTTCTTTGTTGGCCAGATTTCTTTTGGCAGCCATGGTTTGAGCCAGTTGGTACGCATGAGTTAGCTGGGCCTTTAACTTTTGCACATACTGTTAATAGTTGTCAGCTTGAACCCCATCAGGAAAGACCCCAAAACACACATCTACCGGCAGTTGAGCTTCTCTTCCAAACATCAGGTGGTAGGGGGAGAACCCAGTGGCATCACTTTTGGTGCAGTTATAAGCATGTACTAGGGTGCTAATTTGTTGGCTCCATCTAGGCTTGTCCTTTGGGTATAGGGTGCCTAGCATATCTAGCAAAGTGCGGTTGAAACTTTCAGGCTGTGGGTCCCCCTTGGGGTGGTAAGGAGTGGTTCGGGACTTTTGCACTCCCCACAGAGAAAGCATCTCTTTGATCAGACGACTCTCAAAGTCTCTCCCTTGATCAGAATGGATTCTTTGTGGAACCCCATAGTGAACAAACAAGTTTTCTACAAGTACTTTGGCTACAGTGGATGCCTTCTGGTCTTTGGTGGGGAAAGCTTGGGCATATCTCGTAAAATGGTCAGTGACCACCAGCACATTACTGATATTTCTTTGATCTGACTCCAGACTCAGAAAATCAATACAGACCAGCTCCATGGGTGCACTGGTGGTGATGTTAACAAGGGGGGAAGCCCTCTGGGGCAAAGCTTTCCTATGTAAGCAGTGACTACAAGTTCAAATGTGTTGCTCCACATCAGCCCCCATCTTAGGCCAATAGAATCTGGATTTCACCAAGTCAAGTGTTCTGTCTATACCAAGGTGCCCCATGTGGTTGTGCAAGGACCTCAGTACTGAGTCTCGAAAGGCAGTGGGCAGCACTAGCTGTTGTTTCTCTACTTGTCCCCCTCTGTCTACTGTTTCTCTGTATAACAGTTTATTGATCAATTTCAACTTAGTAACTTCTATGTATAACAATGCAGTTCTCAAATCAGTGGAGCGTAATTTGGACACATCTTTCCTGCATAGAGGGCTTCTCAAGCTGATTTGATCATGGGATCACGGGATTGAGCCCGCCGAATACTGTCATTGTCCAACTGAGGCAGTGCACCAATGTCTATTGCAGAAAAGTGGCAATAAGCAGCAGGTATGCAGTTCTCAGAGGGTCCCAAGCAATCCACCATGCAGTCCACTGCATTCGTGGACATTTGTTCCTCCCTGTCAAACTTCTGGCAGAGTGCCTGAATATCAGGTTCTGACAATCTGACCCAATCATTCTGGGGAACAGGCCTCCGGGGAGAGAGCATCAGCATCTATGTGGTTCAGGCCTGCTCAGTATTCAACAGCATAGTCATATGTAGATAATGCAGAAAGCCACCTATGGCCAGTGGCATCCAACTTAGCTGAGGTCTGCACATAGGTCAAAGGATTATTGTCAGTTTTTACTAGTATTTTAGCCCCATACAAGTACTCATGGAATTGGTCAACAATAGCCCACTTCAAAGCTAGGAACTCTAACTTATGTACAGGATAGTTCTTTTCGGATGGGGTCAGGCTTCTACTGGCAAAGGCCACTGGTCTCAGGCCATTCTCATGCTCTTGGTACAACACAGCCCCCAACCCTTGCAAGCTAGCATCAGTGTGCAGGACATAAGGTTTTCTTGGATCGGCATAAGCCAGCACTGGAGCGTGGGTAAGTTGATATATGATCTCATGAAAAGCAGTCTCACAATCAGGAGTTCAGCGGGCCCCAGATACTTCACTCGGATAAAAATACACCCTTTCAGTCTTGAGGGACGCTGACTTTTTGTATTTTTTGTGGGCTGGGGGATACCCTTGAGTAAGGTTAAGTAAAGGGCGGATCACTCTTGAATAGTCCTTGATGAAACGCCGATAATAACCACAGAATCCCAGGAATCTTTGCAGTTCTTTTAGATTTTTGGGCTGTGGTCAGGTGGTCAAGGCCTCAACTTACTTGGGTCGGTCTCTATTCCCTCGGTGGATACTATGTGTCCCACATACTTTACTGATGTTTGAAAGAATTGACACTTATCAATGGACAGTTTAAGGCCAAAGTCTTCCAATCAGTCCAATACCTTAAATAATCTGCTCTCATGTTCCTCCACTGAGCTGCCAAACACAATAACATCATCTAGGTATACCAGGCACTCTAGTAAGTTCATGTCCCCCACTGCACACTCCATCAATCGTTGAAAAGTGGCTGGGGCACCTGAAATCCCTTGAGGCATCCTCATGAATTCATAGAAGCCAAGCGGACAGATAAAGGCTGTCTTCTCACGGTCCTCTGGAGCCATCGGGATCTGGTAGTACCCACTGCGGAGATCCAGCACAGAGAACCACTTGCTCCCGTTTAGGCAGTCCAAAGCATCCTGAATGCGGGGCATTGTGTACTGATCAGGGATAGTCTGCCAGTTTAAGGTGCGATAATCCACGCACATCCTTATTGCCCCATTCTTTTTTCTCACTACCACAATGGAGGAAGCATATGGGTTTCTGGATTCTTGTATTACACCAGCAGCTAACATCTCTTGCAGATGCCGTCTCACATCACCTATGTCAGCAGGTGCCAGGCGTCGAGACCTCTCACGAAATGGTCTTTCATGCAGCGGATATGGTGCTCAGCTCCTGCACACATCCCACGTCCCATTCCTTTAAAGAAAACACCTGGTCTCTCTGGGCAAGCTTCTCACTGATCCTCACTTTCCATTCAGCTGGCAACGGGGAGTCACCGAAATCAAACAAGTCAGGAGTTAATCTGTCATTCTTCCCCGAACTCTTGCTGCTGGGTAGCACTGCAGTGTCTGCACAATGCACATTAGCCAAGGTGCAACCTCTATTTACTCGAATCTCTCTGTCAGACACATTATGAACTTGAACCATTACCCTTCTGGCATAAGCATTGGCTCTAGCAGGCAAAATACTAGGCTTGACCAGCAGTCCCTCCGGCAATTTTCCATCGCCTGGTGCATCAAACATTAATATTTTATTCTTGACATCCTTTCTGATATGGACCTCTCCCTGTAAGGTACACTGGGCATTTGGAGCCAGGATCAGAGACTCAGGATCCTTCTTCCAGACAATTCCAACTGGTTCCTCTGGTTCTACTGTTTCAACATCTCTCTGTGCCTCATAGGCCTTCTTAATCAAGGCTGGAATTCTTAAAGCTCTACCAGCCCTTGACCCCTGTTTTTCATAACACAACTGTGCCAGCCATCCAAACATATGTGCATTAGTCCCAATTAGTAGAGGAACCCCATCATACAGTCCGGTAGGGGGACACACTAAGGCCAGGGTCTCTACTTGCTCGGCCACTCCAGCCACAGAGGTGGGAAAAGACAGCCAAATTCGGATATATCCAGACTAGGGGTAGGCCTTCTCACTTAACCCCCAGACATGCAGCCCCTCCAACGGTTGTAAGGGTATGTCAGTCAAATGCTTCTGATACCAGTCTTGGAACATAATTGTCACTTGGGAGCCACTGTCTAATACAGCTCTTGTAGACACTCCATTCACCTTTACAGTGGTCTCCATGGAGGGACCCACTATTCTGGACCATTCTGAAGAGGCGGTAGCGGGGCCTGGGTAACTGACCTTGCCACAAAGGAACGTGAGTTAGCATTTTTGGGGCCCTCACTGGGATCATTGCGTGCACCCTTTAACCGCTGATTTGTTCTCCGGAGCTCTCCTTGTAGCCTATATGCAACTTTGTCTGTGTCTTTTGGGGACCAGCATTCTCTCTTCATGTGCCCATCCTTCCCACAATTATAACAAAACATACTTTCTGGAGTTTGAGCTGGCTGAGGCATCACACTGGGAGCCAGGGCGGGGTACTACTAACTGGAAACCTTGGTGCCATTTCTGTCTCATGTGATAAGCATTTGGAGACATCTCGTCAATTTCTACTTCCATGGTCAAGACATCGAGTTTTGAGCTGTTGTCAGCAGGAGATGCATGAGTGGGTACCCCACCCCATAGCAGATGCAGTCGGATGAGGGTCGGGGCCTGTACTTGCAGGAGCGGCCTTCATAAAGGACTGTTTTACTTCCCCGAACTCTCTCAACAGTTCGCCCCATTGAGATATATCTTTTTCCTTCTCAGAGCACTCATTAACTGCCAACCTCTGCCCCTGAACTTCACTTGAGGGGTCACCCTCAGTCACTCGGATCGTAGCCGCAGCTATTGGTGCAAGTCCCTCCTGAGGTCGCCTTTTCTAACTCCTTGAATTTCTCTCATTAGCTCAGCATAGGAGGGTGGGGATTCCAGTCGATTTGCCAGGCATAACTGAAGCAACAGCAGTTCTGAGAAGGGGGTAGACTTAAGGATCCTGTCCAGCCTGATTCAGTCCAGTTCAATCACTGGCAAACTACCCTTTCTGAGGCATTCTTGCAACAATTTTTCCAGCCGAGATACATACACAGACAACAACTCCCCTTGGTACTGTTGTGCACTTATTACTCTCCACTACAGGTCCTCATCAGAATCTGGGCTCCCATACACATTCTCCAAGGCCTCAAGATAGGCCTGTGCAGTCGCTTCAGGGTTACTGGCCCTTTTAGCATGGATGATAGCCAGGGCAGGACCTCAGAGGCTCTCACTAACCCTCTTTCGCTTTTCAGCTTCCGAGCATTGCCATTCTAGCACTTGGGGGGCAACATAGTCTATCCAGGTCTCCCAGTCATCCTCCCCTTGGGGGGGTGGGGAGGGTGCCAGAGAAGATCCTCAACCTTCGGTAAGAGTCGTGACTAATGGCAGGTGCAGAAATAGGAGTCTGCATTGGTTCAGCCACCATTACGGGTACTGGAGCAGGAGAGGGTGTTGGGGGAGGAACACCCCCAGGTGGCAAGAATAGTTTCTTCAAGTCCTCCACAGTTTTCCCTTCCCCCAGCAACCATTTAGCAAATTTCTCCTCAAAAGTTTCAGATAGTGGTGGGGGCTCATTCCCCCCCGGGTCTTTACTGTCTTTAGTTATCACTCTTCAGGCAGTGAGGGCTCCCTCTGGGGTAATAGTCTGTAGCACTTTGGAGCTATCTATGGGATCCTTAAACTCAGCTAGGGCCAGGAAAGTGTGGGTGAGCAGATTAGCATGCCGACCCACCACCACAGGGTTTTGTAAACCTTCCACCTTGGAAAGTACTACCTGTACAGTGTCCATATTGATACCCAGGGGGATGTCCAGGATAAGCATAGCATTTTGGGGGTCGATCTCCTCCCCAGTACACCACTCCACCAGCCGGTGCACAGCCACTTCTGTCGGGGTACCCATTTATTTTTTTTTTTCTTAACAGTGGTTCGTAAATATGGCCACTAGAGGACATACAATCCCAGCGGTGAGCCTCCAATATGTAACCCCTAGATGGCGCTATCCCAAGGGCTACTACCCCTGCCTGATTTGCCACTAACAGGTTGAGGGGCCTGGATCCGATGGCGGGTGCCTCCACCCAGAGGTCAGGGTTGCAATAGTTACACTAACTTGGTGCAGCCCTCTGGAACACTAAAATTGCCCTTTCTTCCCACTAGTGGCCCACACAATATATCAGAATTACCTTCACAGTATACACTTACCCCAGGACTGGTTCAGGCAGTGTGCTGTGGGACTCCCTGTAAAATAAGATGATACAGTGCAAAAACCACAGTACAATACTTTAACATAGACGAATACCTCAGGCAGTGTAACTTTGCTGAAACAAACAGATCTGATTTATTTAGGGGGATATAATAAGGACAGGGGGAAATCAGGTTAATTAGTTTAAACACATTAATAATCACAGTACTGTGCACATATTTCAGAATCCCAAATGTCCCTAATGTCACTCTTACTGGGTACCCAGGCAATAAGAGGCCAGCCTATTTGGTGCAGCTGGTTGAGGCCCTGAAGATGGAAAATGCATGCACAATACCCAAATTGTAATCCGGAGCCCGTAGGCTCAGTTCGTAGAGAAAGAAAGGAAAAGTAATCAGATGGAACACTTGCAATTAGATGATGGCAGGGAGCTACCCTGATTTGTACTCATAAATTCAATGCTGAAACTGAATGGAAGGCAGATTGTCCTGGATTGCCAGGCGGAGGAGACCATGTTGACAAGGTCCTTGTGACTGGACCCCAAGGCAGTTCAGAGCAAATGAATGTAGTCTGGATTAAGCTGAGGTTTACTTGCAGCTTCATGCACTCAATTCACTGTACAGGGGATTTGAAACGTGAGTCCCCACTAGCACTACACACATTTATATGGAAAAAGAAAGTACTCTACCAGGCAGGCTGCTTCTCTATCCCGATCGCAATTACTGCACAGTAGCCGGAAGAACACACAGCAGATTCAGTTCCTGACAGACCGAGTGCGATTCATTTCCCCTTGGGTGCCATAAAGATGAGGCACACTGATGAGTCCTGGGTAGGATGAAAAACGTGTCTGTGTCTTCAGTTTGCACCCTTTGCAGATTGTGTGAGAGGCCTTTTGGCACCATGCATTCCTGCTTAAAGCTGAAACCGGCCTAACATGTCATGGTAATTTGCATATACAGCTCATGATGTTTTGCATTATGGGGGCATGTGTGATTCTGTATTTCTTGTTAAATTAGCCAGTGCTGGGCAAATGACATGTCTTGCCAGAATAATTTGATAGGATAACTACTATAGTTAGACAGTGGTTTTGCTAGATAAGCTTCTATCATGTACTCTGGTGAGCAGATGTTTGTGCCTTCCTCCATAATATCTATGTTTCACCAGAAATCAGTGTCAAAAAGCTCCCTAATGTCACTTGTTGTTCAGGATCATCACTGTCAAAGTCATATTCCATGTAATCATTCCAGCACCTGGTACTGGAAGAATGAGAGGTTGACTGAGGTGGAAGAGGAGCAGTACAAGCAGGAGGAGGTTGCTTCATGGTGGTTTATTCACATTGTCTGTGCATCTCCATTTGAAGTGTATTCAACAGTTTCTGCTTGATTTAGCTGATGGAGCCAGAGTAAATCCATATATTTTTATATCTGGGTCTTCTTGAATCAAGTTGTGTTGAAATGCCAAATTGTGTGCCCGGTGTAATGCTTTCAAATTTGATTTGAAGTTGTTTCAGAAACATCTCACCCAATTTTTTTATTGAGTATTGCATCTTGCTTGTGCTGCTGCTGAGATAACACAGATGAAATACTGGTGTTACCTCTACCTCTTTCACCACTATAATCATTGCTCTCATTTTCACCACTGTCAGTGGTGCCACCTCCTCAGTGGCCACCATCACCAGCCTTGCGTTGGGTTGCTGCAGAAGATCTTAAATAACAGCACGAGTGTCATTCAAATAGACTCACCAAGGAAAGGACTATGCTAAGAGTTACTGAATCAGCATTCACACCTTTGGTGATCTATTCATAAGGTCTCAGAAGTGGAACAAGCTTTTGCAAAACACACCACTGCCCCCAAGAACAATAGCCCCCACAGGCCACATCATTGCATTCCATAACCTGCGACACATCTTTCTGTTCCATCATCCTCTCTACCATATAAAATATAGAGTTTCACCTTTTTGCCATATCTTTAACCCTTACAATGTTTCAGGAGTATATATCTGTCCAGCATCTATATATGTTTGAACATGTCCAGCACTCAAAGAGATTTATTAAGCAGTGCTGCAGAACATTATGCTTCTGCTGGTACTGGCAGAGGAGCTCAGTGCATTTGGGGGAATGATGGGAATATCTAGTCATATCCCTTACAATGTCAAGTATTTATTTGAGAGTTGCATGTTTGTCAAGCACATGACGCACCCCCATATTCAGTGCAGGTACAAAACAAGATGCATGTCAGAAACCCCCATCATTCTTGGCCTTCTGCATGTTACTCTCACTATCCACTATGAACATTCCCAACTTAAGATCATGAGGCTATAGCAAGATGACCAGCAGTGACTGGATGAGATTCAGAGTGGTTTCCCCTCTCTATTCCCCTCCAGGACTGACACATTAAGTAAAACATTTCCTCTCTTGGGGTGCCTCAGTGAGGCTGTCTTCTTTGATTTAACTCCTGCAGGGGCTAGTGGTAGTAGAGATGGTACAGTAATGGTGATGGTGCTTCTTGATATATATGGACACAACACTATGGGCAGTAAGACTTAGGAAGCTTTGGTGTGCACTACTGCTGTAAATATCACTAGTTAAATGTATATAACCCCCTCTGCCTCCTTCAGAAGTGACAACATCTGTGTGCATACTAACTCATGCATACTAGGAAGAACATGCTGCAAAATGTGAAACATGATGGAATGTAATATTTTTGCTTCAGCTCATGAAAGCTGGAGTCCTCTACAATGGAGAATGTCTGAATATCAAGGGCCATCATCTCTGTAATCAGCTGTGTGATTCAGACAGACTGTGTGAGATTGAGGCAGTTTAGTGTGGGCATGTAATGACTCAAGCAGTGTAGTTTGTTTTGTTGCTGTGGTTGAAGTGATTCTTTTGAAGCAGTGTCTATACCTGGGGGTGCATCAGTTAGCTGCTGTAGCTGATACTGTGGCTGAATTACTTGAACAGGTTGTCTTATCCCACCACCCTTGCCCAATTGCCCCTGCTGCTGCTGTTATTATAATGTATTATTCTTTGTTAACCTGGTAAGGCCTACTAGGCACAACTGCCTGTTTTCAGGGGTGACCCAGGAGCTTTAGGCTGGTTAAGTGACTTGCTCAGAGTCCCACAGTAGGCAAGCTGAACAACGTTCATTCACAGCTCGTTACTCTAACCTATAGGCTATACTGCCAGCCCGCTGTTGGTCCGTGTGATCTGAGTAGGGACTGGGAATCGATGTGACTATTAGAAAGATGCCATGTTCACTCTTTAAATGATCAGCCAGAGCACTGGTTCTAAATGTCTGAGTAGATGACACCGGCTGATCTTTCTGTTACAGTGATTGCAGTATGCTTTCAGTGGATTTGTGGGATCACTCATGGGATCTGAATACATTTTTGACATACAATTATATTGCTCTTTCCCATTTAAAACAATGGGAATGGCATAAGTTGAAAAAGACAACCAGGTGGGAAGGAGGTGAGGGCTGTTGTTGTCCGGCTACCCACCATGGGACCATTTTTGTCACATTTCCTAAGGTGAGTGAGACTGGGATGGCATAGCAGGTGGGAAGGGTTAAGAATTGGGAATAGGGCAAGTGCTGCTATAGTTAATGTTTTACTCATTTACTGATAGACTTCACTGTCATGGGTGCAGGGAGAGGAATATATGCACACAGAGGATGAGAAGGGTGTGGGTTTCACTTACTTTTTGAGGAGGTGGGAGGGTGCAATGTATACTTGTGGCAGTGGGTTTTGCTCTATTGGGCTTTTTTTTTATATACAGTTTTTTTTTATAACTTAAATTTTATTGACTTTTCCAAACATACATAACATATAAGACACTTAGATTAATCAAAACTTATTCAAGTGACAGGATGTTAGTTCATCAATAGTAAATGACAGAATTTATATACATATTCAAGCAATAAAATATAAATTCATCATCCAGCAATATTAGTAAAAAAAACAATTATACAGATACAGATACTATCTACATTTTTGACATTTCACTACTGCATACCAAGAATTGAATTCACTCTGCTTCAGTATTATTTTTCAGAGTGCAATTTCTTTTACCGTATGTAATAAACTGCATTATAAAATGGGTTGGGATATTTCAGGCTCTTGATTGGCTAAGAGGTGCCTTTTGCCGTGTCCTTATCAGCGCATATAGTGGCAACCGGCACCTCTTCAGCCAGTCAGGGCTACTTACAAAATAGATCCTTCCAACCTCCACTGTTTAAAACTCTGGCTGCCTACCCGAACTGGAGAATGTTACTGCCTCTCCCCCGCCCCCCACCACACACTTTACAGAAACAGTAAAAAATACGCCATTCTGAGCCATGCAACTTATCTTTAAATTTGTCAGTGAATGAAGGATCCGTGATGCCATCACAACGACTTAATCACCAAGACACTTTACAGAAACAGTAAAAAATACATCATTCTGAGCCATGTAACTTATCTTTAAATTTGCTCAGTGAACGAAAGATCCAAGATGCCATCACAGCGACTTATCTGGTTAATGCCCCGCTTAAAAAAGACTGCGCCCCAGAAAAAAATGATATTTAACCATAACTGCACTGCAGTCCTCACCTTGAGTTCCCATCCTCCTACCATTAAACGGAAAGCCCACCAAACAAGTGCATTCCACAAAACAAGTGCATTCACAAGTGTTTAAAAACGGAAGACGAGAGAGAGAACCATGAACTACAGTAGCCGCTAACGGACACGCGCACTCCCAATCTACAGAGCTGTAAATCTAAATAAAAACAAGCTTCCTAAGTAGCAAAGGGGAAAAAATACATAAACACAAAAAACGGAAGAAGAGAGAGAGAGAACCGTAAACTACAGTAGCCGCTAACGGACATGCGCACTCCCAATCTACGGAGCTGTAAATCTAAATAAAAACAAGCTTCCTAAGCAGCAAAGGGGGAAAAATACATAAACACACTCAAGGTACATGTTAAAATGAATTTTAACATGATCTACTGTTGCAATTTCTTCCTTTTTATCCAGTGTCATTTAACTGTTCTAGTTAAGAAAACTGATTGCTAATGAATCCAATTAGGAACTATTTTATCTTATTTTTAAGATTGTTGTCAAATAAATATCTTCAACTTTTAAACCACACAACTCTGTTTCTACTTTTATTTACAAAAGTGCAGTGCCCATTTTATAAGTGGAATAAGACACTCCGAGGTGTGGTTTATGAGCTTGATAAGAGCACTTCCTAGGTGCTACATTACTAAGCAAGCGCCTGTGCCTCATTACGTACCTGGGCGCAAGGTTTTCATTGCTGATAAACCACAATTCCTCGTCCATGTCTTATTCCTTACATAAACCTTCCTAGGAGTGTGTGTAGTCTCATTCTTTGTGGGTTGCAGAGTGTTTAATGTGTTTCCAACACATCTCTTTGTTCATTGAATGAGTGAGAGGTGGTAGTCTCACATGCAGTATTCCTCCCACTTGAGCCATTTCATCAGGGAATTTATGTTTTTTTCCATCATAATTAAAATTTTACTTAATATACATCTCTTCCATGATATGTATTTCCTTAGCTAGACTTATCCATTTGTTTTTTGTGGGAGATAGTGAGGCTAGAGGTACCTAGTAATGGATTTCAGGGATGCAACAACAAATATCCAGAATAGATATTTATTCTGTGGTGGCCTTGCTCCACGAGGAAGATGGCCAGAATCAGGCTTTCAAAAGTTTGTGGTATACTGGTTACCAGAATCTCAGAAATAGTTTGAGCAAGATCAGCCCAGAAGGTCTGCAATCTAGGGCAGTCCCAGAATATATGAAAATGGTCCACCTTTTCCCCACAATTTTGCCATTATCTATCAGACTCCCTGATATATAGTGTTTTGTTATTGTTGGTGTCCTAAAGAAATTGACTAAGACCTACCATCTAAATTCCCAGCATTGCTGGGAGTAGGTTGTTTGTTTGTGCTTCTGTCCAAACTATTTGTCTTGTCTGTGGTTCTTTTTCTCTTCCCCCTGCTTTCTGCCATTTTCCCCAAGCTAGATAGGTCTCTTTTTCTTTTTTTTTTAAATGCAGCAATCTATACAGTTGGGAGATCTGGTGTGGCTCTATTCCTTATTTTCATTTCTACTGAGATATATTGTTCCAGGGAAGTGGGGGTTCTATGGATCTCTTGAGCCACTTCTGGGGACTGTATATAGTTTCTGAGTTGGAGAAACTTACAGTAGTCTGTTTTTGGAAGGTGACATTTATTTCTTATTTGCTCAATGCTCATGAAGAATCTTTGATCTAATAGATCTTCAATGATGTGAATGCCTCTCAGAGCCCAATGCATAAAGCCCAAGTCTATGATCTCTGGGCCAAATTCCTTGTTGCCACTAATAGAGGTTAATTGACCCAGTCTATCCACCTCTCCTGTCATTCTTCTAAATTCCCCTTGAATGTAAAGAGTGCATGGTCCATGGGTTGGGAGATTTTACCATTCTAAGTTTAGTAATAGGTAGCAAAGGGATTAAGTGTAAAGGTTGACCAATTAGTTCCTCTCTCCTTCTATCCAGCCTGCATCTGTGTTGCATTTTAAAATGTCTAGTATTGGAGAGATTTGGTCTGAGATGTAGTATTCTCAAAAGTTCGTTAGGACTAGTCACCCCCGATTTGCCCTTTTAGTATACATTTTTTATGGGAGTGTTTACCATTCCATAAGCATTTAAAATTTTTCCCTGGTCCACCTGCTTCCAAAAATTATTGGGTTGGTTGAACTGGACGCATTCAAATGACATATAGGAATCTTGTTAGTATATGCATTCTGATGGATTCAACTTGGGCCTCCGGGGGGGGGGCATTCTATCTGTCCATGTCCCTTTTAGCTTCTGTTAAAATTGCTTTTTTTATACAACTGGGGTATATGTTTCCTTATATTCAGGCCTAGATATCTGAAAGGCCCATCCTGCTGTGGGTCATATATGCCACTTAGGAGCAAGGCTTTGGTTTTATCATAAGTTATTTTAAAGTCTGATATTTCACCACATTTTGTTAATGTGTCTAGTGGGTGGGGAAATGATGACTTAGGGTAATCCACAAACAATGAGGTATCATTGGCATAGAGGGCAATTGTGTGCATTATGGGGACAATTGTTATTCCTTTTATTTTTATCATTGTTCCTAGTACTAGCTGGTAGAGGTTTCATACCCAGAGAAAAGAGCAATGGTGACATTGGACAACCCTGTCATATGCCCCTTTTCAGTTGGAAAGCTGGGAAGAATGTTCTATTTTTGACTACTCATACCATAGAATCCTTGTCAAGGGCCAGCAGATTATGCGTACATTTTTGGCCAAATCTGAAGGTAGCTAGAACCTCAGACAGATATTGCCAGCTGAGTCTGTCAAAAGCATTTTCTGCATCTATTGTGATTGCTAATGTTTAGATTTACATGATTTTGCAGTTGTGATGACATTAGAAAATGCATCTGACATTATTATATGAATTATTTTATTAGTTGTGATGTGGTATAAAACCTGTCTGGTTATGATGTACTAATTTGGTTATTATTTCCTGCATTCTGTTTGCCATAATTTTAGTATAAATTTTGTTGTCTATATTTATTAAAGATATCGGGTGATAGGACATGCAGCTTTCAGGATTTTTCCCTGGTTTAGGGATCACCATAATTATAGACATTTGCCATTCTTATGAAAAGATATGGTTCTGTGTACTGAATACCATTGCTCTCTGGAAAGGTTTTCCAAGTATGTCTATAAATTGTTTGTAAAATTCTGCTGAGAAACCATCTTCCACTGTTGCTTTTCTGGTTTTGAGAGTTTTAATTACTAGTCTAGTTGCTTCCCTCTCTATAGGTCTATGTAGGTCTCTTTCTTCTGTTAGTATGGATAAGTTTAATCCTCCCTGTAGGAATGAGTCATTGAGTTTTTGGTCATGTGGCAATGTGAGAGTCTGGTTTCTAGTTCCCTCTGTGCAAATCCCTATAGAGGCCTGTTCTTTTTCAGTTATCAGGTTTGGAGCCTGCCTGCCCTGTTTCCATGGGCACAGTATGTGAATTTTGTGCATCTGAGCATTCTGTCTGCTTCCTCATTTGATATCTTAAGCAGCTGTATTCTTATATCCTTGATCTGGTTAAGTAAATCTTGTCCCCCCTCTTTTTATCTACTTGATCTCCGGCTCTCCCAATGTTTTCCCCAACTCTAGCCTTTTTTAACGCTCTCTTTCTTTTGATATATAACATAGGCAATAACCTTTCCCCTAAGAATTAGCTTCATCACATTCCATAAGGTTGTGGGGCTGACCAATTCCATAGTAGAGAGGAAGTGAAAGTATTCCTTTAAGGCTTCCTTAAGCTTACCTGTAAAGGGTTCATGTGCTAATGTTCCCACATGTAGGCACCACAGCCCCTTACTGGGCTCACTACCCAATGCTATTTCCATGGACACTGACGTATGGTCATTAAGATCTATCATGTGTATCCTGGAATCTGTGACACAGTATAGATGTGGCAGAGGAAAATTTCATCTGTCTATATGACTCTAGGATTTGCGTGGGTTCGAGTATAATGTATAATTTTGTTTTGTGGAATACTGCCATCTTCATGTGTCTTGTATCCCTGATTCTGCTACTAGGGCTCTCAGTGGTTTTGCTTCCAGTGTTTCCCTTGGAGGACATGTATGTGTCCTGGATGAGTCTGCCCCTGAGTCTGCTATACAATTAAAGTTGCCACCTAAAATGCAACGTTCATGTGCCTTCTCTGCTATGATTTGAAATACTCCTTTAAAGAAAGTATGCAAAGCTAGGTTAGGGGCATGTATATTTAATATTGATACCTGGGTGTCTTGGTGTGTTGCATTTACTAGCATCCACCTGCCATGGGTGTCCTTCCAGTGTTTCTGTGGTATAAATATTGAATTTCTTTTAATTAGAATAGCCATACCATTTATTTTACCCCTTGGGCGGGATGTAACGTATACTTCCCCCACCCATTGCCTGCGGAGATTTTTTATGATCTGCTTTGATAATTGGGATTCTTGGATTAATGCCATCTCTGAGTCTAGTCTTTTCAAGTAGCAGAGCATGTGGGTTCTCTTAATAGCATTGTTTGGACCCTTCACATTATAGGTAGTGACTTTTACTGTAGTCATGAGTTCCCTCAAGATTTTCTAATTCTAATATAAAAGCTGTGTTGATTGGCTGGCTGAAATTCCTGTTCCTTATCATATCCATCTACTGTTGGCTGTTTCAGAACCTTTGACCCTTTCTTTGGATGGCATAAGTACACTATGGAATAATCAGCAGAAGGTAGCACTAGTGCACTCCATTTTTTGACCATTAGGGCTCCGATTCTAGGAAGGTTATGCCTGGTGTAACAGCACTTGTGCCAAGTAGAAAGGTGCAAGTAGCAACTTATGCCAGCAGTTGCGACTTGTGCGATGCTACAAAGTGGCCTGCGACATATTGCAGGCCACTTGCGCTGAACAGCAGTTACGCCACCAGTTGCGCCATAAACCCCCTGCAACATGCGCTACAGGGTTTATGGCAGCTGTTGTGCCCCATTCCAGAAGAGCAGCAACAAAGACCCCAATGTCGGGATTCTACAAGAACCCCCAAGGGGAGAACTGTCATTGTAAGTTACACCTGCATTTAGCTGGTGTAACATACATACATCCTCTGAGGTTCTGTAGAACCCGGTCCATGTGCCCCCCCATGCCCAGACTGCCCCTGTTGTTGCTCCAATGGGCACCACACAAAAAGTCCTAGACTCAGGGCCATGATCCCACCCCATCCCCCTACTGTACACGCCACTGTACAGTAAGTGCCCCGCAGGGCCGCCCACACCAACTGCCCCTCGAACCCTGTGCATGGTACGCCCACAGGCTTCCCATGTTTCAGCTTCGAAGGTCAACAGAGTTTCTGTAGGGCATCCCACACCCCAGCCCCCGACGCAGCTGAACATGTTACGTAGGGTGAGTTGTATCTTCACCTGCTCCCCACCCTAAGTTACAGTCATGAAATGCAGCAATATTTGCCTCAGAAATTATGGGTTCTCTGTTTGCTGTTAGCTAACCCAGTTTCTTACTCATCTCATTCCAGCTGGCACCGGCACAGCCCATTTCAATACTATGGCTAGCCACCACCGAGTTCAGTATGAGCGCACTGTAAAGACGCATTCAGAAAATTAATTTCTGAGTGTGTCTTTTCAGTACATGCTCATACTGATCTCAGTCGGTGGCTGGCCATGGTGGTGAGAGGTGGGCTGTGCCAGTCACCAGCTGGGGATGGGTGGAGGGCGCTGGGTGGGCTGGCACGGCTGGGTGGGGGGCCACTAGACTACCAGGGCAGGGCATTTGCCACATTTGTGGCCAGTGACTCTGGGGTCGGGGCACGGGTGGGGGGATGACAGCTCCACCCTGTGGGGCATGTTCCAATGGGGGATTCAGGGAGCTGGGGATGTGGGAAGCCCTACGGGACTCTGTTTGAACACTTCAGGGGGCAGGGGGTATGGGAAGCCCTGGGAAGCCCTGTTTGAACACTTCAGGGGGCTGGGGGTATGGGAAGCCCTGCAGTGCTCTGTTTGAACACTTGGGGGGCTGGGGGTGTGACAGCCTGCAGGGCAGTTAATGTAGTTTTTTGGGGGCAGGGGTTTTGCAGCCCTGCAGGGCTCTCTTGTACACCTGGGGGCAGTTGATGTGGGCACCCTGAGGGCGCCTATTGTGGCTATGGGCATGGGGGGGCACTCGCATGCTATGCTATGCTCATGCATATGCTCTAGGTGCGCCTGTTCGGCATACCTGGCCACATGTCACAAGTTGCAGGACTTAGCTGCAGTGACCGTGCCCCTTCTAGAATATGGCACAGGGTCAATGTCGGAGTTGCGGATGGTGCAAGTTGCATTTGGCAGTGACTTGCGCCACCCTTCTAGAATCGGGCCCTAGGTGTCTAATATGTGTATTTATCACCATTAGAAATGTATCATACCTCTACTGTGTGCTATAGCCTGTACAGTTCCCTAGGTTGCATCCATCCAGTCTCCCCCTTTACACCACCCTTTCAGGTGCCTGAATCTGGGGGAGTGCAAGACTTTTGCACCCGTAGAATTGCAATTCCATGACATAACAATGAGAACAATAAAGATTGCAGCAACTGGCCAATAAACATATAATAAACTATTGCATTTAACCAAGTGTATTTTGACTTCCAAACATTTATTTAGAGAGAGCAAGTGCTCTAATCCCCAGGCGGTGCCTGTATATGAAGGCAGTCTTCCCTGGGGGGACATATTCTCACAGAGAGGTGCTTCTAGATGCGTATGGCATCTGTTGATATGTCATGCCTGCCATTCCATCATATGAGAGCATAAAGAAGTTTTCTAGTCAGTGGGTAGAGATGGAGTCGTTCTCAATCTCCTCATCCCGGCCCACTAGCAGTTATTTTATGCATGTTTTCAGGGCATGGCACCTTGCTTCTTTCAGAATAAAATGTACCAGTTTTCCAGGAGGAAACAGTGATAACACTTACATTGCAACATGGATATATAAAACACTCAGCTAAATCAAAAAGATAAGCAGCAGCATGACTTGAATGATGCTATAAGAAGAAGAAGAAGAAGAATCAGCATTTATATAGCACTTTTCATACACAGTGTATCCCAAAGCACTTTACAATCAATGCTAGACTGGTAGTGAAGGGACTGAATGTGTAGTGGCAGCCATATCGCACATCAGCACCCATACACAGCCTGGATAATTGCATGAACTGGTTTATGAGAAGAGGAATGTTGGCCAGGACACCGGGAATGTGCCCTACTCTTTGCGAAGGGCGCCCTGGGTTATTTTACTTCCACCTGGACACCCGCCAGGGCAACACCAGGATGGGTAGAAGGGACCTTGGTTTAACGTCTCATCCAAAGGACGGCACACCCCAGCAGTACAGCACCCCCCTAATACTGCACTCGGATGCCAGTTTTTAGGTTCAAGTTCAATCCCAGTGTGGGACAAGAACCCATGACCTTCTTGTCCAGAGGCAGATGTGCTACCAACTGAGCAACGCTACGGGTCTGTATAAGAGTGTAAAGGTTGCTATGTTAAAGAGAAGGCAGTCAACAGAATATATGGCTATGCACTGTACTAGGGAGGCTCTCCAGTCATGAGGTGGTGGTAGGGTGGCTTGTCAGCTGCCCTTGCAAAAGGTTGAGTACTATGTACTACAAGATGAGCGAGCAGAGCTCTTATGTCATGATTACTGTAAGGTGCTCTTCTAGGAGTCTCCTAGCTCTCCAGTAGGCTGAGAAGGTTCTTCCTCCCCACTCCACTGCAGTTAGACATGGTCTCCCAACCTGCTTGACTCTTTGAACCCTGATAGCCATACCATGTAAGGCTGAGCCATTTCTCAGCCCTCCCTGTGCAGTTCAGGCCCTCAAAGGTGCTTGGTAGTTCAGTATTGTCAGCTTACCCCCAAGCAAAATTACTCATTTCCAGCTCAGAATGTTCCCCTTCTTCTTCACTCCTACTGCTGTCTCTTGTCATTCTTTACTCTGCTGCATTCCTCCAGTGCTTACATTATTTCAACTTGCCGCCTGCTGCAGTTACTCAAAGTTTATCCTCCTCGCTCCCCCTCTGCCTGAGTCTATAAGTACTGTTCATGTTTAGGTTTAACTGCCTGTCTCATTTGATGCATTCAAACAACTCTGCTGTTTTAGCATCTCTTGTTAATTTGTCTCACACCAGCGTCCCTATGAACAACCTTGAAAATGTATTTTACATTCTCCAGGAAAAAGAATAACAGGAGGGTTAGAAGGAGCAATGGGATGGACATCTACGTTGGCTTCATATGACCTACATGCTTCCTATGCACAACATCAGCAATGAGTTTCAGTTTGTTTAGCTGCTGTCTCTCGGCTTCAGAGCTATGTTGTTTATTGTGTGGTTGGAGCATTTCCTGCTGGTGAGAGCAGGGCTCCTGTGCCACAAGTTACTGCAGTTTAGCTTACCCCCCACCCTTGTGTAATTACATTCATCACCTTCTGCTCCATCCGTCCCCCTTCCAACCCTAGCCACCCTCCACCATTGTTTTAGTTCTAGTTCTCCAGCATTTCTACCCTCCCTCCAAAAAGTCCAGGATTACCCACTGTGTTTGCTAAGTCATTTGTTCAGTCATAGATGCAGCATTTTCTGTTTTTTAGGTGTGCTTCTCACATTGGAAAGACTGAATGAGTGCTTAGATCTCTGATAGTGCGTGATCGCTCTATTTCTTCTTTTTAGCTGAAAAGCTGGCTTTGTTCCGAGCTGTCTTCTTCAGGATTTGCCTCTCGCAGTTGGCAGGTAGGCTCTGGGGGCACAAGAGACCTCAGTATTTCTGGCACACAGTTCTTGAATTCCTGCCTTGGGGTGGAGGAAGTCTTTGGGACATCTAGGAAGATGATGTGCAGTTTTGCCAGATAGGGGGGTTAGAAACTTTATTTTCTGTGCTTTGAGGACTCTCAGGATATGGGAGTAGGCTTCCCATTTTGATAAGATAGCTGGGGAATAGTCATTATAGAAGAAGAGTCTCTGCCCCTTGTATTTGATTTACCTTTTTTCCAGGCTTCAGTAATCACCTCCTGTTTTATGGCAAAGTTTAAAAACTTCAGTATAATCGACTCAGGCCTCATGTCAATCAATCAACCAATTGAAATCTTCATTTAGCCAGGTGGAACATCATTGAGACAAGTTCATTTACAAGATGGACCTGGGACAAAACAATTACCAACAGGGTTAAGACATCACAGGTTGAGTGAATGTACATAACAATTACATAGTAATAATAACAACATAATAACATATAACCATGTCTGGTCCCAAAGACCTGGGGTCCAGCACGCAGTGTGTTTTCACTCAGTGTTCAGTGGGTGGAGGATCTCTGTGTCCAGGACTGATGGCAGAAAGCTGTTTAAAAAAGTTATCATGTTTCTGCCTTCCTTCCTCCCTCCCTCTCTGGAATGCCATAAATCCTCAGGCTGTTGCAGCATTAGTAGCTCTCCAGATCTTCACATTTCTCTGCTAATTGTTGATCCTGCAAGACATGAAGGATAACTTCCTCCAGCCAATTGTCTCTTGAATCAGCCTCAGAGGTATGTGTTTCAAGAGTTTTAACTTTCATTTTCAGTGAAGACATACTCTCTTCTAGTTCAGAATGAAGGGTTCTAAAATCTGCATGAAAGTATTTTAGCTCATATAGGATAGCTGCATTTGTCAGCTGTCCTTTGGTCAGTCCTTCCTGCACCATGTTTTCCACTTCTTGCCTGTCTTTGAGGGTACTTGTTGAGATCCAGTGAAATCCATTGTCTGGTCTACTCTTTGTTCTTTCTACCACCACCAATCTAAGCAGTAAGCTTTGTTCTTTTGACTGAGTTGTTTTTTCGCGTACAAAAACCTGCCAAAATGTGAAACTTTAGACTGACCAGTAACAGAGCTGTACAATCACTCCTCCATTCAGAACAGTGACATCACCGGAAGTAAAAAAAAGGTTTTTTAATGAAAAAACTGTATGGTGAAGTTAGGCACAAGGCCAGGAACTTCACAAAGTGATGTAAAGTGTGAGGTTCCTCAACTTCACACCAACTTCACCGGCAAAGTTTTAACTCTCTAAAAACCCTCCAATCTTGGGTACTGTTGCACAAGTTTGACAGGACCATTCTAATCCATGTGGTTAGAAAGAAAAGTTACTCACCCAAGAAACATAATTTCTTCAAATGGATTAGAATAGTCAGTCAAACTATACTTCCTTATATCCCCTTTTTTAGGATAAGGTAATTAGATTATTCTGAATCCTTTGGGTGTTTTACAATGCAAATGTTAAAACAGTTTTTCTAATAGCTATTATTGGAATATTTTTCATACTAGGTCTCAAGTCCTCTTGATCTCTTCTGCTCCAACATCTTGGGTTAGAATGCTGGGAATCTTGAGCCCAACAGTGCATACAGCATACTTAGAAACCTACAGTATGCTAAATTCTGGGGCATTAAGCATCAGCAGGAGAGTATGCATACATCTGACAGGCTGTTCTAATTTTTTTTGAAGAAAAGACGTTACTGTACTATGGTGAGTAATTGTTTCTTCTTGGTTCTTTCCCCCATGATGCCACTGAAAATCAGCAGTTCTCAGCTCAGTGTGTCCTCCAGGTCAAATTAATTAATGGCATTACTGAAAAATAAAGAATTATCATAATATTCTTATAACAAATGCTCTGCTTTGTACTTCAGGTCCAGAAGGCTGTAACCTGTTCATCTACCACCTGCCTCAGGAGTTTGGAGATGCTGAGCTCATGCAGATGTTCCTGCCTTTTGGCAATGTCATCTCAGCCAAAGTCTTTGTTGACCGAGCCACGAACCAAAGTAAATGCTTTGGTAAGTAAGGTGCTGTTTGTGCTTCTGAACTACTGTTTGACTAGGATATTCCCCTTCGACTTTCGTGTAAGGAGGGCTATTTTATACCCCAAGCATTAATGCCACACCCGTGTTGTGTGAGTGACCACACCTACAGCTTTTCTTAATATGGGAGGGTGTATGGAAGAGAACTTACTTTTCCTAAACCAGTAGCAGCTCTGCTCCTCTAATGAGCTAAGAGATGGTGTGACAGAGTGATGTTGCTCTACCCCCCCAATGTATGAGCACTTAATGGAGGTAACACATTCAGTCATGTATCACTCGAGGTGGGAGTTTCCCAGGTGGGTTTAAATCTCTGCAACACATTGCTTATGTTCTTATCTTTCTGAGGATGTAGGAACTGTGGAGGGGAAATGTGACTTGAAGAGACTGATCTGGGAACCAGATCTTTCACCTAACTCAGTGTCCTGTAAGAAGTTGTGCTGGTGGAGTGGATGATTTGCTAGTATTAGGAAAGGACAATGTGTAAAAATGAATTGCTCTTCCCATAGATGAACAGAAGTTTTGTGTTAATGTTTCTGCCATCTCCTGGTGCTCAGCATGATATCTCCATGGGGGTCAGCACCACTTAAAAATAGTGTTCCTAATTGTAGACTAAAGGATACCTATGGCTTAAATCAAATAGTAAGTGAACTGCCTTCAAACAAAATGTGGCACCTCACCCTCTCTCTCTCTCTGTCTCACCCCCCCCACCACCACCAATTGTATTGCATCTTAGTAGACAGATATTTTTTTTTTAAGTCAACAGTTATCCTAAAAGGATGTAAAAATCTGAAATATGCCGACATGACTGGGTACACCATACACTAACTGTTAGCCAGGCCCTGAGTGAAGTCACTGTGAGGAAGCCTGCAGTTTCCACATCCTTATCTCTCCCAGTAGATGTCACTGAGTAACAGTGGTGTGCAGGAGTAGGCAGCTGATCCAGGAGTAGACAGTGACCCTGGTTTGGGAAGCCAGCAGTTACCCTAGTCCCTGCCTCTCCCAGCAGGTGTCTCTGTGGAACACTGGTATGCCATAGTGAGCTCCTGATCCAGGTGTGGGCTATGAAACTCATATGGGAAGACTGCAGTTACCCCAGTCCCAGTTTCTGCCAGCAGGTGTCACTATAACATTGATGTGTGGGACCATGCTACTAATCAAGGAATAGACTGTAACACAGAGGCTGTTATGTGGGGAAGCTTGCAGTTGGTATAGTCCCAGCTTCTACCAACAGATAACTCTGTGTAGCAATGATGTGGACCCACATTGCCAATCCAGGAATGGGCTGTGACATAGCAGCTGTAGGACAATGAAAACAACTGGTGGAACTCAGCAGAAAAATAAACAGAAATAGAGCCAATGGTAAATCCAAAATTATTTATTTATTCACAACAAAGCACAGTGCTTGGCTCCAGGCCTTTGCCTCGTAAACATGATGCTTCATTAGGGGTATGGCTTCACTGTAGAAGCTGCGTACATCATAAAGTCATTTTGTTAAATGTACAGTTACCAATATATGTAGCAACCGTAATATTAGCTCATCAGTTTAAACAGCCATAATTAAAAATACAAGCTCATCAGTATTGAATAAGGAGAAATATAAATACTCCAACCCAAAATGTACCCATATAACACTGTGCAAAACAGCTTGTATGAAAATCCTTTAAAGCAGCTATTAGCAAAAAATAGGATTGGTAGGAGCCACACAAGTACATCTGAAGTGTTTTCACCAACCATATGCATCACATAAAAATTCATTAAGTCAAATGTGACTAACAACAAAAAGAAAGGAAAGGAAAGGAGAAAAGGAGGGGAAGGAAATGGAAAAAGGGAGGGGGAAGGGGAGAAAGAGATAGTATTAGAAGGGCTATGAAACCAATATGGGTAATATTTAATAATGACTAAGTTCGCTATAAAAAGTGATTTCAGTCTACATCATATAGGTAAATATATTTTCTGCATAAAATTGCACTTGTGTGGTTTTATGCCCTTAAATAATGATATAATGAAGAGGGGGAAAGGGTGCATCTAAAGAAAGAAGGGGGGTTTAATGGAAAAAAGATTTGGAAAGGAAGAGATGCCTGATATTTAATAACCATACTCCATAGAAACATCTTTTATAGGGATCACTACAAAGGTCCTGATAATAGGATTACAGTCTTATAAAAAAGGCAAAATATCAGTTGCGTCATTGAAACCCTCTGGAAGCAATGCATTTAGTGCACAAATCCATTTCAACTCTTTCTGTAAAAGTAACTTTTTCCTATCCCCTCTTCTCATGCTTCTAGGCACATGTTCTATGCCCATAACCCTAAACCCTGTTGTGTCACTGCTGTGAAATTCTGCAAACTATGTGACTAAAGGTGTGTCTGGAGTAGCTTTTAAAATGGAGTGTACATGGTTTTGAATACGCTCTTTCCAAGCTCTAATAGTTCAAGCAACATAAATTATTGGACAGGTACATAATAGAACATAAAGAACAAATGACATATGCCACTTTTGTCCAATGTCCCAGTTGTTATAGTAAAGGGATATTTGAAAATTGTATCTTGAATGCATAAGTTACAAATGTTACAACAGTCACATTTGTAGTAGCCCACTGGTTTGCTGGAAAGCCAACTAGATCTTATCTCTGCTTCTGTTTTTTTATATAAGCTGTGGGTCACTAAATCACCAATATTGTTCCTACGTCTATCTGAGATTCTCAGTTTATCCCCTACTGTTTCCTTAAGTGAGGTGTCACTGTCATACTAATAGGTTAGAATGCCAATTCTTATTACGGGCACTCAGTCATGCCTCTAGCCTTATATCACAGAATTTCCTTGAATCATATAAATAGTAAGACTGGCTTAAATTTTATTGTATTACCTATTGCAGATACATTCAAGGATAACAGTAAATAGTTTGTTTTGTCACACCCAAATGTGATATAGAAAAATAAGATTTTATTTATTCCTGTACAAATCTTCTAATTACTACTAATTTGCATATATGCAGAGCATTGTAAACATCATAAAAAACAATGTAATCATAAAAGAATAAAGGTTTCAGAAAATCAAATATAACAAAACAAATATTTCAGAAAATAAGCAAAACAACCAAGGAATGAGCAAGGTTTAAAGGCTACCTAAACATACACCAAATGGGGTATACAGTTTTAAAAACCCCTCCTGTGGAAGCAGAGATACATATATACAGTACAGTATACTGTTCATGTTACATAGCGATCAAGATCTCAAGGTACACATATATTACTAATTTGAGACACAGAACATAGGGCTCCATAGGGACTGAATACTGGGAATGTCGTAACTTGCTAAGATTACATCATCATGTTAGACATTCCCAGCAGTCTTAGGCTCCAATCAGCGCAGGGCTCTGAAACTGTTTCCTGGTTTCGGCAATACAAAAAAACTCGCCAAAAAGGCATTAAATGCTGGATTTTAAGGTAACTGCTTCTACCATTCAAAACCTCTCCCTGTCTGCTCTGCTTCCACTGGAGGGTTTTTAGAACTGTATACCCCATTTGGTGTATGTTTAGGTAGCCTTTAACACAATAAATGGTATTAACTCTATACTATGCTTTTAGCATGCATTGTATCTAACATAACCTCCTTGCATAAGAACTTACAAATGCCTTGCATTAGTGTATTGGATTATAGTTCTATATAGAACTTATTTTAATACTTTATAGCATGCAAAATGTTTATCTTTTAAATTAGACTCAAGCTTAACCTATGTACCCAAGATTTTGTATTTGAAATGTTAAGTTTACCATGTTACTTTCCCAGCTAAGCCAAATTAAAATATTATGAAAAACAGTTAAAATAATACTTAGACATTTGATCATATGTAGGGCTTGGCTTTCTTCCTCTTAACTTTAAAGTCTTGATGAGTTCCTCTCCTTCTGAATGATAAAAAGTTATTTTTTGGTGGTTGATTTCATAGGTTTTCCTGAGCTCTATAGAGACTGAAGGCCATTATAGCTCACTTTAAAATCTAGGGATACCAAATAATATTTTTAGTAGTCAAGTAGGAGTCTAGGGTATGCTTAAATGCCTTCATGGTTTTACTCCCTACTACTTCTATTGGGAGTTCATTCCAAATTTTAACTACCCTCACTGAGAACCAATGCTTGCATGTATACATGTTGTATCTATCTCCCTTGAGCTGTAAGGGATGGGCTCTGGTGTTGTAATTCTGATGTCCAAGAGTGAGGCCCAGCTGTTCCCAAAGATGTGGATCTGATAGTGCTCAAAAAATCAGGCACATATCCCCCTTAATCTGCGATATTCCAAAGAATACAGGTCTAGTTCTTTCAGTAGTTGTTCATCGTCTAATCCCTGGACCTCTTTAATTCTTTGTGTTGCCCTTCTTTGAATTCTCTGTAGGGCTTTAATATCACTCTTATTCCCAAGAGCCTTGTTGTAGTCTCTATTTCACTCCACACACTCTCAAATCCTGGACTTTGACTTCCTCTAGCATCAAATCAGCAGTGCACGCTTGCTCCTTCTGGTTTAGACATCAATGGGCATCTCAAGTCCTTTGTCCTGGTTTTGGGAAAAAGTCCAAACAGTAAGATAACAAACAACAAAGTTCCACAACACAGCAGCAGATACTTCTACCATCTCTGTTAAAAGCATACTGGGTGGATTTCCCAGTGTTCAGTTTTATTATTTCTAGTCCAGAGTGACATCTCGCCAGTTTTAATTGGTCCTAGCAGAGAAGGGAAATGGTTAGTTGTTTTTTTTTTCCTTTGGAGTCTCCATCTCTTATTGGGACAGTATAGTTTTAAGTGCAAAGTCTATTTTTTCAATAACTCCACAATGAAAATGATACAGTCTCCAAACAAACATTTTTAAATTCCTCTCATTAAAAGCAGTCTCCTGTTTATAGGACAAGTATTTCTTGTGATAAGTTATTTGTGATTATAACTCTATTTTTTTTTTTTTTTGCAAAGTCCTTTAAAAACAAAGTGATACCCTTTTCCTTATATTCCAGGCTCCCAAATGGGGTAAGTCTTTCCCAGGTAGCACTTTAAAAATGTCCTCAAAAGTCAAAAATGTTCTTCCTGGGGATAGGTTATTTGGTCTATGGGCACTAAAGCATGTAACCATGCTCTCTGTAACTGTTAAAAAATCATTTAGTAGATTTACACCTTCCTGCATCCATGCAGTTATCCAAAAGTCATAGTTCTAGATTTGTCATGCCATCTGCTTCAATTTAAGACCAAACATGACATGCTTACTTAAAAACAAATTGTCCCAGGGCTTCCATAAAAATGACTCTGATCTATCATCAATTATGGTTACACAATCTGGACAGACAGTAAGTCACAATGTCTTCTATTAACTGTGTAAAGTTCATGCTAGCAGCATTACAATTGGCCTCACAAGAGACCAAAGTGTTTTACTCTCATTAAAGCTTATGAAAATTTAAACACACACTTTTTTCTTTGAAGAGAATTTCTGTACCAGGCTGTAACATCATCATAAATTTTAATAAAAGTGTCATCCTGGTAGATGGTTACCATAAAACTGTCTCTCAGTCCTTGTTTTAATAAGCTTGCTAGCAGATGTCCAACGGGTAACGTCATAGCCTACAAAGGCCATCTTTTAGGGTAGTCCTTAGCTCAAAGAGTTTTAAAACTAGACTAGACTGTCTCTGACAGCACTGTTTAATCATGGAAAATACTATTAAGTCCTTGGATGGAGATGTGGAAGTAAAATGCACTCAGTGCTGCATGTACCAGTTTGCTGACTCATGTTCAACTCAACTCCTTCATATGTACTAAATGCACCTATATCCAAACTCTTGAAAGTAAAATTATGTCAATAACCAGTAAACTTAAATGTTTTGAATCCAAATAAAATGAAATGTGGCAACAAATTGTGGCCCTTAATAAATCCACCATGGCCCCCTCAGCCCTCTCTCGAGGTCTCGTAGTTAGTGTCAACCTCCCTGCCACTGAAGAGGGTGTTCCCTCAGTTCAGAATAAGATTACCAGCCTGACCTTTGGGCCAAGGAAAAGGAACAGGGATGAAACCCATGATGACATGCCACCGGGTGCATTAGAATAGATGGAAGTAGTTACTGCCCAACCCCCCCAAAAAAAGGCCACAGATCTATGACCTTTGAAATCCCTCTAAATAATAGATTTGCAATGTTAACAGACACTGACACTGCCTCTGCAGGTTGCTTGAAAGTTGGCTGTACCTCCCACTACTCCCATCATGTCCTCAAGCCCTGATGATATAGAGCTAGACAATACTGTTAGTACTAACAACCCCATCCAACAAACCCCCCAGGAGACCAACCTTACTACTAATAGCCAGATTTCAAATTCTATGAACAATGGAGTTCCAACAGCCAATCCCTTACCTTCCAGTTTAACCACACCAATAAACCCTCCCATAGCTAATACTACCAATGGACTAGTGACCAATACAGGAATTCCTCATGTGGTAGTGTCTACATAAATCTACGTGCTAGGTGATTCTATCACCAAACACCTTAATAGAGCTATTTGTGGGCAAGACAAGGTTAATAGAGCTAGCTGCAGCATTGGGGGGCAGAAATTAAGGACATCACTAATATGCTGGACAACATACTCAGTGATGCAGGTCCTAACCCACTAGTTATAATCCATATAGGCACTGATAATATTAACAATTCCACAGTAGACAGTATCCAGGCTGACTATACTAACTTGTGTAACAACCTCAAATCGAAAGGCTGCACAATATGTCTTTCTGAAATACTGCCTGTGCCCAGGGCTGGATATTTCATTAACCTGAAAAAAAATGATGAATGAATGGTTACGCAAATGGACATTACATAAAGGCTATAGCTGTTTAATGCATTGGGAGGAATTTAAAAATAAATATAATTGATTTAGTTGGGACAGACTGCACCTGAGTCAGCACTGTAACTTCCTGTTAGGGAAAGAGATCAAAACATTTTCAGAAAATAATTTAAAACTAACACCTTGAGGGATGGGGCACACTCCCATCTGAGGGTACTGCCACGAGACTATCTACTACTTCAGGGCACCAATTAAACATCATGAGTTTGAATGCACGGAGCCTTAATGCAACCAAAATGTCTGAGTTACAAGCTATTATGTTGAGTGACAATGTGGATATTATAGCAGTCACCAAAACCTGGTGGGGTGATTCTAGCCTATGGTTCTCTCATATTGGGGGCTTCAAACTCTACTGTTATAACAGAATTAACAAAAGGGGAGGCAGTGTTTGTTTATACATTAAAGACAATATGGGAGGTACGGGTACTGGGGTGATTGATTTTAAGGAAGAGGACTTCAAAAGGATGGGGGAATTTTTGGTTGAGCACCTGATGGGATTTCAGACATACATGGGTGCTAGCCAAAATTGGGATATCAATAAAAAAGGGTTAACAGAGGCAACTGAGACTTGTAGCAGGACACGGAGCAAAAAGGGTAGGGTAAAGAAGCCAAGCTGGCTGACTCGGGAGGTCATGGATGGGGTGAGGGCCAAGAGAAAGGCATTCCAGAGGCTTAGGAAATTATGAGGGTAAGGGGACAAAGACGAGTACACAAAGAGGGCCACAGAGGTTACCTGGCTAGTCAGAATTGCCAAGGTTTACAGTGAGTTGAGACTGGCACAGGGAATCAAGGACAGGGAAAAGAACTTCTTCCCCTACATTGGCTAGAGAAGAAGGAACAAAGACCACGTTGTAAGGATTAAGAAGGATGGGGGGTGGGTGGAGAAGGGGGAGGACCAGGCAGAGGCTCTGAATGAGTACTTTTGCTCTGTGTTCATGAAGGAAAAGGGGGGGCAAATACCCCATAGGAAAGGTGGAGTAGGTAGAGAGGGGGCAGGAGTGACTGATTTCAGGATTAGAGAGAACAGGGTGCTGGAAGGGCTAAGGGTGCTGAGGGTGGACAATGCACTGGGTCCATATGGCATTCACCCTAGGGTACTCAGGGAGCTAGTGGAGATCCTGGCAGAACCACTGACAGACCTGTTCAATACATCACTGGACACAAGATACATGCCACAGGACTGGAGGATCACCCATGTGATGCCCATTCATGAAAGTGGCCCAAAGGATGATCCAGGCAACTACAGACTGGTGATCCTCACTTCAATCATGGGGAAGCTCATGGAGTCAATCCTTAAAGAGAGGCTGGTGGCCTTTTTGGAAGACAGTGGTCTCCAAGATGGTCATCAACACAGTTTTGTCTCAGGCAGGTCCTGTCAAAGAAACCTAGTCGAGTACTACAACTGGGTTACCAGGGAACTGGACAGGGGCCATGCAGTGAACATCCTGTACTTGGACTTCAACAAGGCATTTGACTTGGTGCTGCACGGGAGGCTGGGGGGAAACTGGAATACATAGGGGTGGGAACAAAAATGGTCAGTTGGATCACCAACTGGCTGAGGGGTAGGTAGCAAAGGGTGGTGGTGGGAAGGGAACTTTCATCACCAAGGGACTCTATGAGCTGGGTGCCCCAGGGATCAGTTCTGGGACCAGTGCTGTTTGGGATAGTCATAGCCAATATCTCAAACTGGATCTGGAGTAGGATCAATCTGTTTGCAGATGATACTAAAGTCAGAGCTGTGGAAGATGACATATAGGTGTGGAGGGGGCTGCAGAAGGACCTGACCAAACTACAGGAGTGGTCAGAGACATGGCAGATAGGGTTCAACACCAAGAAGTGCAATGTCCTGCACTTCAGAGCAAGGAACCAGTGGAGGAAATATCATTTGAGAGGGGCACAATTGGAAAGCACCTTGGAGGAAAAGGATCTAGGGTTATTAATAACAGGGAGTATAAACCACTCAGCTCAGTGCAGAAAAGTGACTGCAAAGGCAAACAATATGCTGGGGTGCATAGCAAAGGTAATCTCCTCCAGGCACAGGGAGGTGATCTTTCCCCTGTACAGGTTACTGGTCAGATTGCACCTGGAATACAGCTGCAGTATTGGTGCCCATTCCTGAAGAAGGACATCAGATTGCTGGAGGGGGTACAGCATAGGACTACAAAGATGATCCAGAGACTGGAGGGAAATTCCTATGAGGAGAGACTGGGAGAGCTGAACATGTATTCCCTGGAGGACAGGAGGGATGGGGGATATGATTAAAACCTTTAAATACTTAAAGGGAATAAACAAGACTAATACCGAAGGGATTCTTCAGATCAGAAGGGGGAGGGACACGAGAGGGAACTGATTGAGATTGGGTGGGGGAGATTTAGGAGGGAAATCCAGAGACACTTTTTCACAGAAAGGGTCATAGACTAGTGAAATACACTGCCCGAGGAAGTGGCATTGTGTAGAATGGTGGGGAGATTTAAGAGGGGTTGTGACAGAGTGAGAGGGGGTTGTTAAGAGGTGGGTAGGGTGGGGCAGCTGCAAGTTGGGCTAGCTGCACATTGGAGCAGACTTGATAGACTGCAAGACCGGTTTCTGCTGGCATTTTGTATGTTTGTATGTTTGCAATATCGACTGTCATTAAGTCTTTCCTCAAACTACTAATAATTGCGAAGTGAAAAGTATTTGGGTTCAGATTGTACTTAACAAAAACAAAGAAACTATGATCGCTGGTAACTGCTGTAGGCCCCCTAATGCTACTCAGGATTACAACAATGCCATCACCAATAAGATTACTCATTCTGATGAAATAGACGTAGCAGTCATTCTCGGTGACCTGAATTTCCCAAGAATTAACTGGGAACTGTTAACTGGCTCCAGCCTTATTGAACATGCTTTCAGTGACTCTATGGCCTCAGTGGGCATTAATCAGTTGGTCACCACTCCCATGAGAGGGGACAACATTTTGGACCACATCCTTGCTAACAGTTCTATGATGCTGGTTCAACAACACTTTTCTCGACCGGCATCTCAGCAACGGTATTTATGTCGACCGCAAGTTGCAGTAGACATAAATCATGTTTGTCTCCCAGTCCTGTGTTTCTATCCTTTGGATTGTCAACTCCAGTTGGAGTTGATTCAGGGAGAGAGTGCAGGACCATGAGACAGTGTGCCCCTGTCTCAGGTGCACCAACACAACGACCTGTCAACAAAGTGTTGATTTTGCCAACAGCAAGGTATGTCGCTGTGTTGGTGTCGCCATCAGGTCAGCATACCCTTATGAACCATGGAAGCCTGATTCATAACATTAAAGTTAAGTGTCTCCTAGATGGTAGTGACCACAACACCATTACTTTTACTATTAACTCAGTCTCTCATAAACCATCTGTGCCCCTGACTATCAAGAATTACAACAGAACTAACTTTCATAGTATTAATCAGTAGCTTAACAGTATTGATTGGGATATTGAGTTTAGGGATGCTTCAACGCATGATTCCTGGAACTCCTGAAACATCACATCCTAACAGCAGAATCAAGATATGTCCCCTCACTAGTCAAACACAATCAGAAAGGCAGAATTCCTCCGTGGCTAACCAAAGCAGTTAAAAAAATAATTAAAGTCAAAGAAAAAGCCTACCACACATTAAAAAGAAGGAATCTATATGTAGATTATGTTAAATACAAGAAAGAACTACAAATCCTAAAACAATTAATTAAGAGAGAAAAAGCTATGGTAGAACTCAAAATAGCATAGACATGAATGACAACCACAAATATTTTTACACCTGTGTTAATGGCAAAAAAAACATTACCAACCAACTGGGACCTATAGTTAGTGATGGCATTACAATAACTGATGATAGCATTATTGCACACAAATTCAATAGATATTTTTTTTCAGTTTTTAATCAAAATAACTTGCCCCTATCTTATCCCTGTACCAATGATTATAGCATACAATTCACCAGTGAAGACATTGGACTCTCACTAGATAAACTTAGAGTCAGCTCCTTAGCTGGACCTGACCAACTGAGCCCCAGGTTACTTAAGGAGGTAGCGCTTGGTCTAATACACCCTTGTTTTCTATTATCTTTAATAAATGTATTTCAACAGACCAAATCCCCCATGACTGGAGAACCTCCATGGTGGTCCACATTTACAAAAAAGGTGCCAAAGACAATGTTGCCAACTATAGGCCCATTAGTCTTACATCCACTGTTAGTAAAACCATGGGACAACTAATCAAAAACAGAATCGAGCTTGAACTGAACTCATTAAACATCTTCAACAACTCCCAACATGGCTTTACTTAAGGGTGCTCTTGCACTACCAATTTGGTGACATTTTACAAGAAGATTGGATCCAGCCTTGATAACAAAATTCCAGTGGGTGTCATTTTACTAGACTTCGGTAAGGCCTTCGACAACGTCCCACAGCCAGAACTTATCTATAAACTTGCAGACATTGAGCTAAGCACCCCAATAGTTGGATGGGTTAGTAATTGGCTCCTGGACCATGCCCAGAGGGTAACAGTAGATAGTGACCTGTCTCCAGTAGGTGTAGTCAGCAGTGGTGTCCCCTAGGGTTCAGTCCTCAGACCGACACCATTCAGTCTCTTTGTTAGTGACCGTAACAGAAACATCAAGAACCAACTGGTTAAATTTGCTGATGACACTAAAATAGGAGGGGAAGTGGACACCATGGACAAACAACTATCCCTCACCCATGAGCTTGAGGAGATTGTGTCATGGGCAAAAAACAAAAAAAACAAAATGACACTGAATCTAAACAAATGTGTTGTCTTACACATGGGCAGGAATAACCTCCTATTAGCTTATCATATTGACAACCAGCCAGTTTCTAAAGAAAGAGATCTGAGGATTATCATAAATAATTCTTTTTCCACTAATAATCATTGCAAAAAAATCACACAAACCAGCAATATGATCCTAAACTGCATTAAGCATACTTTTGTGAACAAAAGTAAACAATATAACATTCCGCTTTACTCTACCTATATCAGGCCTCATCTCAGCTTCTGCTTCCCTTTCTGGAATCCTTACCCGATAAAATAAATCAATCTAATTGAACGTGTTGAACACAGAGCAACTAAATTAATTCATTCTTTAAAACATCTTCCCTACAGTGTCAGATTGAAAAGAGCAGGCTTGATTACTTTAGAAGACAGAAGAAAAAGGGGTGATCTTCAACTTTTCAGAATACTTAACCCTACTTTAAGAACTCAATGTGAGCTGGTGTTTACAAATCATAATGTCAACCTTAGAAGCCATAAGCAATGATTACTTATACCAAGGGTAAATACCAAGAAAAGAGATCACTTCTTTACAATTCATGCAGCCAAGCAATGGAATTTGCTCCCTCAACACGTGGTCAAAGCTCCAAAATTCAACATTTTTAAAACTAGACTTGACAAGTATCTTAATTGGACATAGGTCATAACTTATACACCCACATGGACATGGGAGACAACCTTGATAGGCTTCAACCTCCTCTTGTCTCAAACACTTAGTAACCTAGTAAGTTTCACTTAGGCAGGCATCCTCCCTTTTTCAAAGTTCACTTAAGCAGTTTTTTTTCTTGCTTAAAGCTAATGTAAACAAAGATGATGACCCAGTGTCTTAGTATAACCTCCCTATTACCTTACTTAATAATTCAGCATTTATAAAAAAATACAAAATAGCAGTTATAAAATAATGCAAAATAATAATAATAAAATATTTTATAACTAAGGGTTTTCTCCTACATCACCATCATGATCATGCCAATGTTTGTGTAAAATTCCTGAAACCTGCTGTGAAATGTGATTATACTGAGTAATCAGAGTTACAGGAATTTCTTTTGAATGTGTTCCAGGTTTAGGGATCAACAAAGTGTGTCTATTCATAGACCTAGCTTTATCTATGGCTTTTTCCAAAAGTTATAATGGATATCCCCTTCCCAAAAATCTATTTTTCACATCATCGGAATTAATTTCATACGTTTCCATAGTTAAACAATTCTGTCTGAGTAAATTGTCCAAAGGGAATCCCTTTCTTTAGATGCTGTGGAGGTGCACTAGAAGAATGAAGGAATGTGTTTCTAGAGATAGGTTTTCTGAATGCTTCTGATTTTATAACTTCACCCTCATTAAAGGAGAGACATATATCCAAAAATGTAATTCTAGTTGGATTACAATCATATGTAAATAGGCATACCAAACTTCCCTAAGGGAAGCAGGGAAGGCAGTAAGGCAGGCAAAGGCCCAAAACTGAGGAAACACTAGCATGAATAGTAAAAGAAGGGGACAAGATTTTCCATAGATACATTAGTGAAAGGAGAAAGTCCAGAGGGGGTATTGCAAAGATCAAAGGGGATAAGGGTGAGCATGTGGAGGAGAACCAAGGAAAAGCATCTATCCTAAATAGATACTTCTGCTCAGTATTTACTGAGAAGAAGGTAGGGCAGGGCCCACAGCTCAACACCATGGACACAGGGGGGATGGAGGTGTGCACAAGTCCCTTCAAAAAGAAAGGGTCCTACAAGAGCTCGCTAAGCTCATGGTGGGCAAGGCAATAGGACCTGATGGCATGCATCCCAGGGTACTAAAGGAGATAAGGGTGGAACTAGCAGAGCCATTAGCAAAATTGTTTAATGAGTCTCTGAGCACAGAAGAGGTCCCAGAAGACTGGAGAAGAGCTAATGTGATTCTGCTCCACAAGAGTGGCAGCAGGGAGGAGGCAGGGAACTACAGACCAGTCAGTCTTACCTCAATAGTGGGCAAGATTATGGAGGCACTCCTTAAGGAAAGGACAGTGCAACACCTGGAATCCATAGGAGCACAGGATCCAAGACAGGATGGGTTTACAACAGGAAGATCCTGTCAAACTAATCTCATAGATTTCTTTGACTGGGTAACCACAGTGGTGGACCAAGGGGGTGCAGTTGATATCACCTACTTTGACTTCAGCAAAGCTTTCAATACTGTTCCACATAGAAGATTGATTAATAAGCTGAGTAGGCTCAGGGTGGGCCAGAAGTTGGTCAACTGGGAGTCAAACTGGTTTGCGGGCAGAAAACAGAGAGTGGTGGTAAATGATATGCAGTCAGAAGAGCTGCAAGTCACAAGTGGGGTACCTTAGGGATCGGTCCTGGGGCCAGTCCTCTTATTTATTTATTTATTGAAATAGTTTCACCAGGAAATGCACACTGAGCAACAAGATGCTCGTCTCCCGGTGCGACCTGGGGGGAAGGGATACAAGGGGGTTGGATAACATGCAGGTTATCAACTGAGCAAATAACAGAGGTGACTAGCAGTATATGGATACAATTGCATTAAACTACAAGCAACAACACATGGAGTACATTGGATATTGTATGGTGCATTTAATAATTATCTGACATATAGCAGCAATACAAGGGAAAATTTAGAACACAGTAATATGCAGGTATAAGCAACAGGAGACATAGAACACATGATGGTGCAGGACAAAAAAGCACAGGACAAAAGTGCATAGGTTGGGGCTATATGCCAGCATTTATAGCAAAGCTAAGGCCGCTGGTCGGGCAGTGGGGAAGGGAGCAATTGGTGCATGGCCGAATCAGGTACAGGAGCAATTAGTGGTTCAATATCTTTATCAGTAAAATTGCAGATGGACTGGAGGGTAAGGTTTGCCTATTTGCAGATGACATCAAGATCTGCAACAGAGTAGATGATCCAGATGGGGTGGGCAGAATGAGACGAGATCTGGAAAAAATGGCAAAATGGTCAGAAGAATGGCAACTGGGGTTTAATGCAAAGAAGTGCAAGATCATGCACATAGAGAAGAGAAACCCTGAAGCTACTTATAGGTTGGGAGGGGAGTTGCTGACAATCACAAGGGAAGAAAGAGACTTGACCATCATCATCACAGATGACCTGAAATCATTCAAGCAGACCATTAAAGCAGTAGGTAAGGCTAGAGGGATGTTGGGGTGTATTAGTAGGGGTATCACAAGTCATAAGAGGGAGGTAATAATCCCTATTTACAAGACACTGGTTAGGCCCCATCTGGAGTACTGCATACAGTACTGGAGGCCACACCTGCACAAGGACATTAACAAAATGGAGGCATTCCAGAGAAGAGCAACCAAAATAGTGCAGGGACTGCATCAGAAAACATATGGGGACAGATTAACAGAGCTCAATATGTATACCCTAGAGCAAAGGAGGGAGAGAGGTGTTATGATCAAAACATTCAAACATCTTAAGGGCATTAACAATGTGAAAGGGTCTAGCATGTTTCAATATAAGAAAAATAGCAGGACAAGAGGACACAGCATGAGATTAGAGGGAGACTAATTAAGGGGTAATGTGAGTAAGTTATTTTTCACAGAAAGTGTGGTGGATGCATGGAGTGGCCTACCTCAGGAACTGGTGGATATGAATAAAGTGCAGGGCTTCAAATAGGCATGGGATAGGCATAAGGGAGCACTACAGATGAGTATGAATAGATAGGCCATTGACAGAGTAAAGGCCTATGGCACATTCATAAGGTAGAAAAAATGGACAGACTGGATGGGCCTTGCTGTCCTTATCTGCCATCAGCTTCTATGTTTCTATCAGACTCGCATCGTCTTTCAAAAAACTGACAAAGGCTGTGGCAGTCTGAATATCTCCCTCCCGTGCAATTAAAATGTCATCAGTAAACCTACCCCAGTATTTAATCTGGGGTAGGAAAGGGTTTATACCATGGCTGAACACGACAGCACCCTCCCACCATGCCAAAAACAAATTAGCAAAGGAGGGTGCTATCATGGTCCCCATGGCAGTACCACATATTTCAAGAAATAATTTATTGTCAAAAATAAAGTAATTATTGGTTAGGATGATTTCCACAGCCTGTGGTGGGTTTATAGATGAAATTTTAATCGTATGAGAGGGAAATGTTCAATCTGCCACAGCCTTTGTAAGTTTTTTGAAAGACAATTATGGGGGTCTGACATTTACACATGATTGCAATCCGACTAGAATTACATTTTTGGATGCATGTCTCTCATCTAATGATGGTGAAGTTATAAAATCAGAAGCATTCAGAAAGCCTATCACTGGAAACACACTCCTTCATTCTTCTAGTGCACTTCCACAGCACCTAAAGAAAGGAATCCCCATTGGACAATTTATCTGTCTCAAATGGAATTGTTCAACTCTGTAAGCTTATGAAATGTATTCCAATGATGTGAAAAATAGATTTTTGGGAAGTGGAAACCTAGTATAACTTTTGGATGAAGCCAAAGATAAAGCTAGGTCTATGAATAGACAAGTTTTGTTGATCCCTAAACCCAGAACACATTCAAAAGAAATTCCTGTAACTTTGATTACTGAATACAATCACATTTCACCGCAGGTTTCAAGAATTTTACACAAACATTGGCATGTTCTTGACAGTGACCCCTCAATTAAAGAAGTAGTAAGGGATACACCAAGAATCTCATATATACATAGGAACAATATTGATGATTTAGTGACCCACAGGTTAGATAAAAAACCAAAGCTGAGATTAGATCCAATTGGCTTTCCAACAAACCAGTGGGCTGCTGCAGTACAAATGTGGCTGTTATAACATTTATAACTTCTTTATTCAAGATAAAATGTTCAAACACCCCTCAACCACAAGACTTGTGAACATTAGACAATGTATTAGTTCTCATACATCATTTGTATTTTATGTTCTATTATGTCCCTGCCCAAGAATTTATGCTGGTCAAACTATTAGAGCTTTGAAAGAGTGTATTCAACAACATGTATGCCCCATTTTAAAAGTTACTCCAGACACACCTTTAGGCACACATGTTGAAGAATGTCACAATAGTGACACAACTGGGTTTAGGTTTATGGACATAGAACATGTGCCTAGAAGCACAAGAGGAGGACATAGGAAAAAGTTACTTTTACAAAAAGAGTCGAAACAGATTTGTACACTAAAGGCATTGCTTACAGAGGGTTTCAATGATGCAATTGATATTTTGCCTTTTTTATAAGATTGCAACCCTGTTGTCAGGACCTTTGTAGTGCTCCTTAATAAAAGATTTTTGTATGGAGTATGGTTATTAGCTATCACATATCTCTTCCATTCCAAATCTTTTTTCCTTTAATCCCCCTTCATTCCTTATGCTCCCCCTATTCCCCTCTTCTGTATATCAGTTATCTAAGGGCATAAAGCCACACAGGTGCAGTTTTATGCAGAAAATATAATTGCCTATGAGATGTGGACTGAGATCACTTTTTATAGCGAACTTGATCATTATCAAATATTACCCATATTGGTTTCATAGCCCTCCTAATACTACCTCTTCCTCCCCCTTCCCCTCCTTTTTTCCATTTCCTTCCCCTCCTTTTCTTCTTTCCTTTCTTATCTTTTTGTTTTGGTGTTAGTCACATTTGAATTAATTAATTTGTATGTGATGCATTTAGTTAAAGAAAACACTACAGATGTACTTGTGTGGCTCCTACCAATCCTATTTTTGCTAATAGCTGCTTTAAATGATTTTCATACAAGCTGTTTTGCACAGTGTTATATGGGTACATTTTGGGTTGGGTGTATTTATATTTCTCCTTATTCAGCATTGATGAGCTTGTATTTCTAATTATGGCTGTTTAAACTGATGATCTATCATTGCAGTTGCTGCTTGTATTGGTAACTGTACCTTTAAGAAAGTGGCTCTATAATGTATTCAGCTGCCGCAGTGAAGCCACACCCCCTGACAAAACCTCACAGTTACAAGGCAATGAGCTGGGTCCAAGTGCTGTGCTTTCTTGTGGTCAAATAAATAATTTTGGATTTATCATTGGCTCTATTTCTGTTTATTTTTCTGCTGAGTGTCGCTGGTTGTTTTCGTACTCTTGTTGATTATGTGGCGGGGCACCTCTTCTGCATCGGCAGCATGTGGTGTTTGTGTGTTTATTTAGTGGCTGTGGGATAGCCTATAGCTATCCCAGTCCCAGCCACTCCCAGTGGTTGACACTGAATAACATCAGTCTGTGGAACTCTGCAGTCGATCCAGAAGTGGGCAGTGACACTGCTGTGGGGAAGCCTGCAGTTATCCCAGTCCCAGCCTCTTGCAGCAAGTGTCACTGTGTAGCAGTGGTCCGTAGGACCATGCTGCTGACCCAGGAGTGTCATTAACACAGTGGCTATGAGACAGTCTGCAGTTACACCCTAGCCCAATCTCTTCCAGTAGGTGTCAGTGTGTAATAGTGGTGTATGGGATGACATGGCTGAATGAGGAATGAGCAATGAGACACAGTGTCTGTGGAGAAGCCTGAAGATTCCCCCTATCTCAGCCTCTCCTAGCAGGGGGAACTGCATGATGGATGGGTTTAAAACTCAAGTGATGGGGTGGGACTAAACTGACACAGCAGTTTTTAAAACTGTAGATTAGATTATTTAGTGGCTCACTGATGGATCATTGCCATCGCTCTTTCCCCAAATTAGTCTTATGTTCTGTCTAACTCATCACTGACCCTGCCAGGTGGTGAAGGTCAATTGCTGTCTAATTGGGATATGGTAGAGTTCGGCTCATACAGCAGAGCTTTATTCATCCTAACATCCAGCCTAGAGAAGTAGTGTCCAACAACCCCAAGCACCATGGGCACTCTCAAATCCAGAGTACCTTACCTTCCAAGCTCCAGTGGCAACTCCATTTTCTGATGGTGAAGGAGGTAGACCTAGGGAGGTAGCAAGCTGCTCCTTCATCATGATTAGGCAGTCTGCTTGTTATGCTTGCTGTATTAATGTTCCAACCTTCTTTTTGTGGTACCACATGGTAGTTTGGTACATTTTTAATAAGTTCTTTGTTATGTTTGTGTAATATAACAAACACCTACTTAAACTGCACTAAACCTGAGTGAAGTTACTTGAAAATTCATATCTGCAGACAATGTACTGTTTCTGGGGAACTGTGATACTATTTCTAGAGAAAAGGGTAATTAATATTCTGCAGATTCTATTGTGTGTGTGTGTCACTATGAAACTGTCACCCTAAAGACTAGTATCCTTCTCAGTGTCCTGGGCATATTTGCCACTGGGAGGTATGTGACTACCTGCACGCAAATTGTTTCTGTACTTTTGCCAGTGTCTATGCCCTTGACCCCCTGGTTTTATCTCCTCCCTTACATACAATTTCCCCCACCCACTCTTCTCTTTTCCCTGTCCCCTGTCCTTTCTGAATCCTGCATATCCTGGAATGGCCAGGCACCAGTCATGGTACTGTGTTGCCCGTATCTCTGTTGAGTGTTACCAGGTCCAGTTGGGCTTCAGCCATCCAATGCCTCTAGGTTGCTGAGCTTATTACTGTATCCATGCTCCTGTATGTACGCGTGCACACGCGTGTGTGTGTGTGTGTGTGTGTGTGTGTGTGTGATGAGACATCAAATGGGCGAGCTTGTTGGCTTTAGCCAATTATTGTTTTAAAAAAGACTCCTTGGGGAAAACCATAATATTTAGATACAATTCATCATTCATTGCAGAAATATTTCAGTACTTCTCTTCCCCAAATTCTTAATTATGAAGTAAATTTGCATGAAAACAACAGTTTTGTTCCTTAGACGTCATGTATTACTACTGCTTACCTACCCTTCTAAGTCATATTTGTCTGGTCGGGAAAGTTCAAGCTTTTCCACAACAACCAATTCCCATGTCACAAAGGATTTGGGGCATCACAAGATGTTACTGTAAAACATTGATATGATGGGTTTGGAACTAGAGTTCTTTGAGAAATCAGAACTCCAGGATGTCAGGTGTTGGATCTGGAGTCATTTGATGACTCAGAACTCCAGGTTGCTGGCATTTGGATTCAGCATTTTTTGTTTGATGAACTTGGACTCCAAGATGCTGGATGTTGGATCGAAAGTCTGTTGTTTGATGCCTGAGAACTCCAGGATGCTGACTTTTGAACCCAGCATCCTTTGTTTGATGACTTAGGAGTCCAGGATTCTAGCAATAGGACACAATGCCTCTTTGTTTGATGAATCAGGACTCCAGGATGCCAGTATTTGGACCTAGCATCCTTGGTTTGATGACTCAGGAAATCCAGAATGCTGGCATTTGGATCTGAAACCCTTTGTTTGATGAATCAGGACCCCAGAATGCTAGTTTTTAATCTGGAATCTTTTCTTTGATGAATCATAACTGCAGGATGCTAGTTTTGGATCTAGAGCCCTGCATTTGATGAACCTGAGCTGCAGAATATCATGGTTTAGATCCAGTTTGAGTCCTTTGTTTGATGAATCAGAACTCCAGGATGCCGGCATTTGAATCCGGTGTCCTTTGTTTGATGAGTCAGGACTCCAGTGTGCCAGTACGTGGACCAAGTGTTCTTTGTTTAATGAGTCAGAACTCCAGGATGCTGTTTTTTTTATCTGAAATCCTTTGTTTGATTATCAGAATTGCAGGATACCAGGGTTTGGATCCAGAGTAGAGGTGATTTGACAATCCAGATCCATGGGATTCTGACCCTAAAACTGGGATTTAGGATTATTGGATATAGTTGCAGAAAATTCTAAATCCTAATTATTAAGATTCCTGTTAGATACAGGTTCTAAAATCTGACATCTAAGTGGGGAATCTGAGATTTCCATGCTAAAAGTGCATGTGTTTGTGTGTGTGTGTGTGTGTGTGTAATAGTTAATCACCCATGTGTTAAATCACTAATCATCTATCTCTCCAACCCCCTCCATTACCCCAACCCCTGAATTCATCAGGTAACCCCCCCACCTTACTAACCCTCTAGCATTTAACCTCCTTCCTCCCCCCAAGCCCTTGGTGAAGTTTTCCTATTAAGTCATGTAAATAAATCCCTTCCTCCACCCATGGCAAATCATGTACCACCTGCCTCCCCAAACCCATCAATTACCCTGACTCCCAAATTAAAGTGGCACCCCTTCACCATACGCACCCTCAGGAACCTAACCGCCCTCCTCCCCACAACCCCCAAATTATAAGGATGCAGCACCTAAACTGTTCTGTGGTGGAGTCATCATGCTCTCTTCAGTGTCCCAATTCTATGAATGAATGATGTTGTCCTCCAATAGTATCACCTGATTGGCCAATTGTCAGCCAATCAGTTGTTGCTATAGGAGGAGATCATCAGATGTTGTAAAGTGTCTTTTTCGGAATGCTGGTGCCTCCCCACTTCTTTCTGTTGATCAGACACAGTAAAACACTAAATCAACTCTCAGTCATTTTAGAAGTTGTTTTTTTTGTCCCGTGGATCAAACTTTATCACATGTTTAGGCTCAGCACAATGTCAAGGCTCTTCCAGCACCTGAGGAGCTGCCTTGACATGGTAATGAGTTTAACTAAATTTCACATACCTCAATAATGCAAAACATCATGGTAAATATATGTAAAACACCATGAAACATTTAGGCTGGATCTGTTTTTAACAGCAGTCTGTGGTGCCAAATGGCCAATTACACAGTCTGTAAAAGTTAAAAGCAGAAGATGCAAACACATGTTTTGTCCTTCTCAGGACTCACAAGGATGAAACACGTGTCTGCGTCTTCTGTTTTCAATCTTAGCAGACTGTGTGAGAAACCATTTGGCACTGTACACTCCTGATTAAAGCACAGCCAGTCTAAATTCTTTTATGGTGATTGGTATATACTTCCCATGATGCTTTGCTTGTTTGGGGTAAATGTAATTTTATATTTTTGAAACCTGGCTTTACTGTCAGTGCCTTTTCTGGACAACTCTTGCCTCTGTGCTTTTGTGCTGAGGTTCTTTGTCGTTTTGATTGGTAAGCTTAACTGTCTGATGCGATTTAAATTCCTGGAGTCAAAGTCTCCTGAAATGACTTCGAGATTTTCTTTTTGTGGGTAAATGTGGCACAGTATCTCTCGTGTTTAAATACGAAACATTTATACATTCAGAGGACCCAGATGGCACCATCCCACCTGAAAGCACAGTACCGTGCCCAGTGGGCTACATGAGCAGCTCCACTAACTCAGCAGAATGGAGTCTGTGGTATACACTTAGGTTCATTACACAGTGCATTGACAAGGTGTATGAGTGTGTGTGTGCGTGTGTGTGTTTGTATGTGTGTGTTCATGTGTATACACAGATGTGGCATTGAGAGAGCTAGGGCTTTGGGCTGCTGTCCATTAAAAACACAGCTGAGATTAACAAGCTCATTCCACCTGTGATCTGAGTTGCTTCCCTCTGGTGAAAAGACAGTTAACCATCAACCCATTTCCAGTGGACCCCAGGAACTTCTTCAGCAGAATAGGTTGCTTGTGCTATTCGGTAAAACGTAGTAGTACCCCTTCCCCCCATGCAACCCAAATCACCATTCCTGCTCTGTCCCACTGCAGGCTTCGTCAGCTTTGACAACCCAGCCAGTGCTCAGGCAGCTATCCAGGCCATGAACGGCTTCCAGATCGGCATGAAGAGGCTAAAGGTGCAACTAAAGAGGCCAAAGGATGCCAACCGACCTTACTGACCCACCACCATGCCCTGTCACAGGTAGGCAATCACATCCCATAACCTAGGAGCTTAAGTCCAGTAGCTGAGTGACAATGAGAGATGGAGACAGAGAGAGACAGAAGGAGGGTCCCAGTTACATAAGTTTCAATATCCTTGAGGTTTGTGATATAAAATAGTTAAAAAATATAAACTGGCAAGTAAAATAAATGTGGAATAATGCAAATAATCTTCCCTCAAAATACTGCCTTGCAGGCTGAAGGTTTGGAATATTGTAATGTCTTCTGCAACTGTTGCAGCAAAGAAACCTGCCAGAGGTAGTGGCAAGGCTAGCTACACTCACCACAAAATACAGTTCATATCTGCAGTGCATAGACTGGATAGAAAATCTAAGGACAACAGCACAGTGTGTTCAATGAATATTCAGAGTCATTGACAAAGTTCTTCTGAAATAATAATAATAAGATAATAATCAAAAGTAATAGTTCAGTGCATTCTGAAACTGTGTCAATCACATTCTGCTCTTTACAGGCCAGGGTACAGAGATCATTAGTTTGCCTACCAAATGGCCAGTGACTTTCAAGGCTTCTTGACCAGTGCCGTTATGTGCATAGCTGATGCACTTCCGGGGCATTTTGGGGATTCAGCTCACTGATGCATTGATCCAACTCCCCTCAGAGGCTGTTAGTTTGAACTTCCTTTGCCCTAGTGCACTGGTGTGTTGATCCTATTGCACTCTGAGACTGTAAGCTTGAATCCCAGTGTCCTAGTGATTAGTGTGTTTATTCTACTGCAGTCAGAGGCTGTGAGTTTGAATAGCAGTGCTCTAGTGTACTAGTGTGTTGACCATTCAGCACTGAGTGACTGTGAATTTGAAATCTTTTTCTTTTTTTTTTTTTTTATTAATTTTCTGTTTAGCCCCCTACATCATAACTGGCCCCCGCCTAAGCTTGTCACCCACCATCTCTTGTACTTACCGCAACCTCAAAGTTTCCCCATGTATAACCCCCCATGGCAAGGGCTGCTGAGGGGGGCTGAGACCCTTAATCTCCCCCTGGGCAGAGTCAACACATCCATCAGTGAGGCAGAGAACGAAGTCAGCAGTATAGGGCTTATAGTGGGCGGTGGATGGCACCCTGTATTTGGTTGAGTATTTTCCACTTTTCTGTCCCACCCCCTGGCATGGGGAAGACCTTGGCTGATGCATAGTGTCATGCTTCTGATGTTCCCCTCACTCGATCCATGGCTCCAGCTGCACCTCCAGCTGTGATCACCCAAGTGTTTGTGCTTCAGCAAAGACCATTCTCCCTCCCACCCCAGAGGGGGTGAGCATCCATAGGATGCTCAGCCATCCTCCCCTAGCAGGACCTCTAGTGACCCAGGCTTGTTCCTGAACCTGGGTCATCAGCATAGCAAGCAGTAGCGCTACCGCTATGTTGGTGGGCAGGCTAGTGAATTTGAATTCTTGAAATGAAATCAGCAAGCTACCTGCCTGACTCTGTGTTTGGTAGGGAGGGATGGAGGGGTCTTCTCAGTGTTGTTTTGCCCACCCACCCACCTCTTTGGAGTCATACAGCAGATGGTGCTGACAAAGCATTTTAGTGTAGAATCTCACTCTTGTCATTATGCTGACTGGAAGATGAGCTGTGTGGCTAGGCACCATGATTGTGTTGCTTTTTTTTAGCTACATTTTAGTTACAAGTATGCCTGTGTTTGTTTGTTTTACTAAAAACTAGAAACAAATGTCAAAAAGTGTCTGTGAGACCTGTGTCCTTTCTGTCATGTTTCTATTGCTGACCTCGCAAAGAATTCTGGGTCAGTGGAGGGCTTGTCTCAGTCCTCCACACTGAAATCCTCACAAGCCAAGTTATAAGAGTGACTGGGGTTGTGATTCAGCCATATACAGACTGGTAACTGGCTCAAGATCACTATAGGTGACTTAGAAAGCCCTTTATTGTAAATTTGAAGGCTTGAACCGGTTTTGCCAGGCCAGATGTTCTGTTCCGTGGCACTTCCAGTTTTCCATTTCTTAAGCTTGACAGTTAGAGGGGTAGGCCTGACTCAGAGAGGGACTGGGTGGCTGGGCACCTTGATTCTGGTGCTTCTTTTAGTTAATTTTTCATTATATGTGTGACTGTGCTTATTTGTTCTACTGAAAACTAGAAGGCTAGAAAAAATGCCAAAAAAGTGTCTGTGTGAAACCTGTGTCCTCTCTATTATCTCTGTACACTGCTGACCTTGCAAAGCATTTTGGGCCAGTGGAGGGCTTGTCCCAGTCCTCCACACTGAAGTCCTCAAATGCCAAGTTATATCAGTGACTGGGGTTGCAATTCAGACATATATATAGGCTGGTAACTAGCTCAAGACCACTGTAGGTGGCTTAGAAAGCACTTTATTGTAAATTTGAAGGTTTGAACCAGTTTCACCAGACTGGACATCCCAACCCCTGGTACTTCCAGTTTTCTGGTTCTTAAGCTCACCAGTTCATGAGTGGTGGCATGTGCATGATGGAGCCAATGCACAGGCAGAGGCAAGCATGTTTGCTTATGTCCACCGAGGAAGAAGAGGCTCCTCCATTTGGCCTTGGGACATACATTATTTGAAAGCTACTCTTTGTCAATGCATAGTCAACAGTTCTGAAATTATTTTCTATCATGGATCCAACAGGAGACTTTCTTGAGCTCCTTCATAAAATGGGATCAGCAGTTAAATGTACGTGCTGCTTCATGTTCACACTAGCACTTCCTCACCAACAAAAAGAAAACTTTATCTGTGTTAAATGTAAACATATTTCTAGTCTGGAAAAAGAGTGTGATGTACAAAACAAACTTCGTAAGGCTGAAGAGATAAATAATTCTGAGAAGTTCATTCATACTAATGAAGTAGAAAACCCGCTAAATGGCACAAGTAAAGTAGAAAATAAAAAAAAGAGCTAAAGAGGATGCTAGTGAGCAAAACAGTCCCAGTAACAATGTGCACATTGCTAAAAGGGGCAGACGTGATATAGCAACAGAAGAAGAAGATTGCTGTCTGCTTTGGTTACCTCAACAAAACATACAAAGGCGGGGAAAGCACTGGGTGTATCTAAAAAATCTATTACTACTATGAGCAAGTACAGCCTATTACAAGCAAAAGGTGCACAAAATGAACAAGATGCTATAACTAATAACGTTTCCACACCTTCTAAACAATTGACCTTAGTGACTTAATCATTAGGTGTATGGATGATTCTCATGTTTACAGAAATGATAAATTGAATACTATGGTATCTTGTCTGCTAGGAGCTAGAATCACGGACATAGATAAAAGAGCTGACTGCCTTAGTCTAATAAATAAAACATCTGTTACTATTCATGTTGGTAGCAACTATGTAGGCAGATCACATGAAAAAGATATCTGCTAAGAGCTAATTGAACCAGGAAATAGGTTTAATTCAAAAGGGTGTAAGGTAATCTCTAGTATTCTTTCAATTCCCAAAGCACATTCTGAAAAAAAAACCTGATGGTAAGTAAATTTAACCCTCAGTTGTCCAACTTGTGCACAAGGGAGAATATTGGAATTCTGAATCTGTGGGACATATTTAAAAAGCAGCCTGGTCTCCAGTGAAAGGATGGCTTGCATCTTAACAAAAATGGAGCTGAAGCCCAAGGAGGCAAGTTGAAACTTAGTCTGGACAGGATGACATTAAACTAAATAGAAAGGGGGAACAGCTCCCTTATGCCATTAACCACATGGGTGGCTCAAAAACCAAAAAAAAAACCAAATTAAAACTCCCTTCACTGCTAAGACGCATGATCCTAAACACATGTAGCCTGACAAATAAGTCAAATGAACGTTTGTCTATTACTTAAGAAAGGAACAATGACATCATAGCAATTTCAAGGACATGGTGAATCGATTCCCAGGACTGGGGAACAAACAAAGAGGGTTGTGATTTATATAAATGTAACAGAACTAATAAGAAGGGAGGAGGGGTAGTCCTCTATATTTGTTCAAATTTAAACTCCATCAACATTTCAAGTAATATTAAGGTGTCCAATTCAACTGGAACAATTTGGGTTAAAATACAAGTTCAATTCTTTAATGCTTGGCATGTGCTATTACTCTCCTGACACGTCTAATAAAATTACAAATCAGATAATTACCGGAAAAGAAACAGCACGTGAACTAAGTGAGGTTATACTAATGGGTGATCTTAACTGGGGTAATGTAAACTGAACAACTAAGACTGTGTCAAGTACTACTGGGAAAAATGTTTTAAGACTTTGTGAACAAATTTATATGAAACAGTTTTTAAATGAACCTACAAAAGGTTCCAAACTTTTTCGATATTGTACAAGGAACAGAAAATGTATTAATTAGGAACTGTTACATAGGTTCCCTGCTATGGAATAGCATAGTACCATAAAAAAACAAGGTGCTGCATCAGTGTGTGGTCTGAAAACAAAACACCTGAAAAGAAAAAGAAACCTCGCGCAATACCTCTCAAGGAGTCCAGATCCAAACATATTTTGTAAACCTTGAAAAAGCACCTGCACAGGTGCGAAACAGTCATCAGGCATTCTCTGTATTTTTGCACTTTCTGGGAGTAGTGTACCTATCTCTAATAATGTGTCTGCTGTACTAAATAAATGTTTTTTTAACTTACAAACAAAATATCTTTGGATTTGAACTCCTTGAGGGGTATTGAGTGAGGTCTCTTTCCCTTTTCACATGTGTACCTATTTTAATATTACACACTGCCTGACTCTGTGAGCAACCCTGTATTTTTCTGTAACTGAAAACAAACCAGAATGGTAATATTAAATGCATGCTGAAAATAGAAAATAGAGTTAGAAGAGATGTTTTGACCATAAGTCTTCTTTTCATTTTTTTCCCTTTTAGATAATTCCTGAAGAAAACATATGGTTGAAACTTCAGTTCTAACATTATAATACCACACATTTTAATATTCATTTGGAACATAATAAAGCCTTCAGGACTACAGCAATCGTTCTCTATAATAAAGCCAGTGTTTTCAAAATCATTGAAGAATTGTCATAAATTGGTTAAGTGAAAAGTATATTCCAAAAATCAACAAATGTGAGAAAAAACAGAATTAAACCAAAATGGCTAAATCAGAAAATCCAAAAACTGCTGAAAAAAAAATAAGCTCCATAACAGATATATTAGCAAAAAAAAATACAACATGGGAGGCCTTCATTAAAATACAAAAAAAAATGTGTGAAAAAGAGATTAGGATAGCTAAAAGAAATATGGAGACCAATCTTGCTTTAAATGCTAAAAAATATAATAGCAAAGCATGTTTGCATATATCAACTCACTTCAGAATCCATCCAGCAAAGTAAGTCCATTAGTTGTAGATTATAAACCAATTAATGAACCAGAAGAGATGGCACAAACCCTAAATAAATACTTCTGTGGGAATATTTGTTACAAAAATAAAATCCATCCCAGTATTAGATCCCACTGACTCAAGCAAGACAGAGGTATCTATATCTGATATAAACAATAACATTCAAAAACTTAAAACTAACTCATTACCTGGGCCAGATAGCATATCAGGACACATGCTGAAACTAATGGTATCACATTTTCTCAGTCCTCTAAAATTATTCTTTAAAAAATGTATCAACTCAGGGGAGTTCCACAGGAATGGAAAACTGCTGATGTTGTATTAATCTAAAACATACTAAAACCATTTGCCCAGTAATTATAGGCCTTTTATCCCCACCTCAGTTCTTACTAGAAAGGGTAATAAAAGCTAAAATGATATCTAAGTCAGAAGTTCTAGATTTAGACCAACATGGTTTTATAAAGGGGAGGAGTTACGTAACCTATCTCATCTGTTTTTATGAGAAGATAAGTAGCACTCCGCATCTAAATATTCTGTTTAATATTATATACCTTGACTTCAGCAAAGCTTTTCATTTGATGCCACACTAGGCATAAACACTAAACTAAATAAAGCAACAATAGATGTAAATCTTATTCGCTGGATCTTGGAGTGGTTAAATAACAGAACACAGCAGGTATAATTTATTGGGAATCTATCTGACCTAGGTGAAGCCTTCTGCAAGGTTCCACAGGGATCGGCATTGAGCCCCGTTATATTTCAGATATTCATATCTGATATAACAAACCATTTAAATAGTTGGTCAGCAAAATATGCTGAGGACTCAAGACTGGTGGACCCTGTGAAACAGCTGTACAAGTGAACTACATCCAAAGTGATCTGGATAGTGTTGGAAATGGTAAAAAAATGGGGAATGTGTTTTCATTTGGATAAATTAAAGGTTATGCACATGCAGAAGAAAAACAAAAACAATGTGTATACCCAGTGTGGACACCCTCTGAAAACTACAATGAATGAAAAAGACCTTGGAGTCTTATTACAAATGACCTAGGTTGTACTACACAGACAAATGGGGCTATAGCTAAAACAAATAAAATCATTTGGGCTATTAAGAGAAATATTAGATCACAGGATAGAAATGTTCTATTGCCTCTCTACAGGGCATATGCAAGACCCCATCTGGATTATACTTCTCAGGATGTGGTGCCCATATAAGAAAGGAGACATAGCCCACATAGAAGAGTTCAGAGAAAATTCATACCATTGAGTTTAAGGTTAAGACTTATAGGAATGCTTACAACAACCAAACTTAATGCCACTTGATATTAAGAGATTTAGGGGGACTTATTTCTCATGTTTGATATTGTTAATGACCCATATTTATTAACAAAACTACAAATCAGTTTCAAACATGACACAATATCCACCACAGGACATCCTTTACAGATTGTTGGGAAAACATTCAGGACATTAAAAAGGAAATGTTTCTTCATCCCACATATTTCTAACCAAGGGAGTGCCTTGCCGCTCAAGCTAATAATTAATAAAACCAAGTCAGAATTTAAAAATCAACTTGACAGGTTTACCTTGAATAGTGAAATATTAAAATATTACAATGACAAAGCTTCTTAATGGAACATATATGGGCATCATTGTCTTCTAGCTCCTTACCCTTCCTTAGTATGAAGTTTAGTATTATGCAGCACTGTAAGTGCCAGTCCACTGGTGCTGGATGCAGGCAGGGGCAACTCTACATCAGGGCATACTAGGACATGTACCTTGGTAAAAAAGTGCTGTGTCCCATGTGGTACAGAGCTACATCCAGAGGAACAATTTGTGAACTCTGTATTGGTGCCCTGGCTGCCAGCAGTTGTACCCCCATGCCCTAGTAACTAGTAGTAATAATGCTTCAGGGGCACTGTGGAGATTAAGTGATGTGCTCAGAGCCCACAGGTCTTGCAACTGACTACTCAGGCATCATCTCCACACCTACTGGATCTGTTCTGTGATGGAGAATGAGGGAGGCCTCCACTACCCCCTTCCAGAGGAGGTCATGCTCTGGGGGAACTTTGGAGGTAGCAAGTAAGCAAAGTTTATTTATAAAATGCTATTCCAGCAAGATCATAGTATTGTACAAAAGAGGATATAAAGTCATGAAACATCCATTTCAACAAAATAATAACATATTAAAAACAGTTTATAAATAGCAGGATTAAATGTCAGAAAACACCAATTCAAATAGATAGGCTTTAAAGGCAGATTTAAAGGCCTCAACGGATGAGCACTCCCTAACCCGGCGAGGTAGAGAATTCCACAGGGTCAGTGCTGCAAAACCAAATGATATAGCACATGATGTTGTCAAACAAACCCTGGGAATCTTCAGCAATCCGTCAGTGGCAGAGCGGAGAGGACAAAGGGGGCAGTAGGGACAAAGGAGATCTTGCAGATACCATGGTCCCTGTCAATGTAGGGCCTTGTAGGTCAGTAATCCAACCTTGAAGGTGATCCTGCACTACACCAGCAGCCAGTGCAGTCCGCAGAGCACAGGTGTGACATGGCAAGATCTTGATAAACCAGTCAACAACCTGGCAGCTGCATTCTGCACCAGCTGCAGGTGGCAAAGGTCCACAACCAGTAGCCCTAGGTATAGGGCACTGCAGTAATCAAGGCAAAGGCAAGTCCTGGAAGACACCAGGATGATGGGGCTGGAGTGGCCAAGCAGATGAGGGCTGATCAGCACTGCAGGGGGCATAAACAGTAGCTGCAAAAGTATCCACTATTAATTTTAACCTACTAAACCACATGTATCCAGCTTAATTAGATTTCAGGACATATTTACTTTGGTATGCATGCCACATTTCAGAGCTCTAGCTGTAAGCCTGATCAAGTTATGACCAGTTAAAGGATTTGGGGAAATTCCACAAAGTTTTTTGAACTTCCACAAAATTCAAGGAATTTTGTGAAAAGCACACAAAATTTTGCCCAGCCCTAACATTGGGAATAGCCCCACATTTGGGTGTGGGGCTCTTGGTGCTGACTGTTCCCCTTTAATGAAGAATTAACTCTATAAATTAGTACACACTGTTTATGAACTGCTTAATCACTCCATCTATAGGCTGCTCTAAGGATAGCGCACTATCAAGGATGAGAACTAGATATTTCAAAATACCAACTTGTTCAATTAATATCTTTTCAAGAGTAAAACTGTCAAAGTACTGATGTTCAGTCAACTTATTTGTTATGCTAATAACCACCATAGTTTTAGTCTTACCAGCATTGAAAGCCAAGTTATGCTGTAAAACCTAGCACTGCAGACAATTAAAATCTTTCTTTTCTGTACTGTGTAAATTCTGTGATGATTTATTTAAAATTTGGTGAATGATAAAAGCCCGCTGAACTGGAGCTTATTTTCAGGTATGTCGCAGTGGAATGACACTAGTGCAGTTGTCTTTTAGATTTTTATATATTTTAGAGGCCATTTTGTTGAAAATCAAAGCAACCATTCAACTAATAAGGCTCTTGCTAGTTGATAAATGGCTTTGTTTTTCAAAATTAAAGTCTATAAAACATACTAAAAAAATTGGTATTAAAAGACACCCCCATGCAATTCAGTGGAAAGCTCTGCAGTGCTCTCCAAACACATGCATCAGAGATCATCACAGCACGGGGGGGAGACAATCCACAACTACAACGGGTTGAGTTGACAGTTTCTTGGAACCAAAATATGATTTCTTCCAACTCTTAAACCACACAAACAAAATTTTAGAAAATTGTGCCTTAGGTAAAACCTTCTTTCTGCTGATTTGATGGCATTTTGATAAAAACTGAAATTGGTGCTCTTAAAACAGAGGCATTTTAGGTACATTTTCAGAAAGGTATTTGAAACAGTAAAAGGAAATGCAAAGAAAAGAATAACAGTCCAGTCTTTGCATTCCACTGCTTTCCAGTTAGTTCCTAACAATAAAAGTGGCAGTTTGGTTTACGTGTTCATGCGACTGTGACTGACAAATTATGTTGTACCATTGATCTAATGTCAGAAAGATATACAACAGCATCCTGACATTAAAATGATGCTGTAAAAATTCTGTGATGCCACTGTTTCTCCATGGGAAAGTAGCTGGATAGTAGGGGTCTGCGAATACCTTCTAGCAAGTACTCAGTGAGTATTCATACTCAAGATCCCCAAATATTCCGTGAGTAGTCATACCCGGATTTCCCCAAATACTCAACTACTCATTATTTAGTTGGCAATAAGTAAAACAAAAAGTACACAAAAAAAACAAGCACCTTGCCTTTCTTGGATGGTTAGGGCTAGTCCACTGGCAACCCAGTTTCATCTGGTTCAAGGTCAGTTGGCATTCATCTGTTTCCCCCTCCCCCGGGTTGTGCCTGAAAATAGGCAGGATTTCTCTAGTGTACTTTCCCGGTCAACAAAAACTAAATAAATAAATAACCCATACCCCCATTCATCTCCCACCCTCTACCTTGCCCTTCCATCCTCCCGTACACTGCAGCTAACTCAGTGTAAACCTAATGCTGACACAGTGCTATGAACCAATCTTTTGATGGTCGAGGGGCTACGGAGCAGGAAATATTTCAAAAGATGTGTCAGGTTCTAACACTATGCCAGGATACATTTCACAAAGAGCAGCACTTAATGAGAAAGATAAAAACATAGAAACATAGACTTTGATGGCAGATAAGGACCACTTGGCTCACCTAGTCTGCACATTTCCTACCTATTCTACCCCTCACTAAGATTGCCTTATGTCTGTCCCATGCATTCTTGAATTCCCCCACTGTATTTGACCCCACGACCTCCTCAGAGAAGATCAGGGTGGCAGATTACTGGGGTGGAGGTGGCCGTTGGGTTACCCTGACCACCTGTGGAGGGCTAGGATTTTTTAAATAACTTTATTTCATAAATACCACGAATAGTGAAAAATACTGTCCCTGCTCAAGTACATCCTTATTTATGGTATTCAGGAATAATATTCATCATTTTATCACTTGCACACCCCTACCACCCTTATACTACACACAGACACACACACACACACACACACGTACATATATGTTTGCTGGCTTGTAATTCTTTATACACATGTGACTATTTGTACATCATATACATGGATCTATAGGTATGTGTGTACAATGTGTGTGTGTGTGTATGTGTGTGTGCATGCGCACGCACACGCACACGCACATGCATGCATGCATGTGTGATGTATGTATACAGGTCTCAACAGGATAATTGTATAGGCATGCATGTGTGCCTGTTAGAGATTTGACAGTACCTAAATTCGAACACTCAGCAAGTGCTTGTACTCAGCGCCTCTGGTACTAGTTACTCAGTAGTCAAGGCCAAAATTTTAACAAATTCCTCTATAGCCTGGGGTGCTGGTGGAGCACATCACATTCCAATGTGGGTGACCCTGTTCACAACCTGCTCCAGACCAGTGGGGCTAGGGTCCTAGGCTCTATATGGTGAGGAAGGAGCCTCCTGTTGCAACAGTGCTTCCTGCGGACTGTGGATTGACCTGACTTTGCAGGTGACATGTGATGTCAGTCCCTCCCTGCATTGAGGGCATGTAGGAGAAGGCGTGCATAGCACTGGGGTGGTGAGATGGAGAAAAATATGGGAACAAAATTGCCACACCAGGCTACCAATGATGGCTACCCTCCCGCTCCACTACTATGCCCTTGGCACCATGCAGCACCTCCCCCCACCCAGTGCCAGTGCATGTTCTCAGGCCAGGTCCTCCCACAACCTGGCTTTGTTCTGCCAGAGGGAATGAGCTCTGGGACAACAAGCTGGCACACTGAGGGTAGGGATAGCTAGGCATGTGGGCAACCCAATTCATGGACAGGACAAGAGGGATCAGGAATGGCCCCATCAAGCAGCACCAGAGCTGCCGGAGTCTGGTAGGCAGGGAAAAGTATAAATTATAAAACCCTCCATCCCTCCCCACATACAATGGGGTTGTCCCTGGGCCCCCACCCCTGTAATTTTCCTCTTACAATCCTTTTCTGTTCTCCCTCATACGCTGGGTTAAGCAAATGCTGGCTCCTGGCACTTTGTCAAGAGACAACAATGTCTTTTGATGGCTACCAAACCAGGAAGTCCTTTGTACTCATAGAATACCAACCACTGTCCACACCGTGATATTTCTTCAGAATGCTTAGTTTATTAATAAAAAGTGGAGACAGAGTTTAGTGTGTCAGCTACATGCCAGAAACAGACTTTTGGAAAATATACCAGAAAGGCTGGTTAAGGAGGAGGGTTCTTCTAGACATCCGCCTGGATTTTTAAAGCTTTCTGGCACAATTTTTCCACACTTGCAGTGTTTGAGAAAAGACTGTTAGACCACATTAAATGTAGTCTAACTTCATGTCGCAAGAGCCACAAGTTGCACACCGGAAATGTCGCATGCGTCAAAAAGTGATGCATGCGTTATTTTTCGGCCATAAAATGAGCAGTGTTGCAGATGCATCAGACTGCTTGAAAATTACATGCAAACAATCTGGCACATTTGCTGGGACAGAAGTCCTGCATCCAAACTTTTGAAAAACCAGGCCATCATTTTTATTCCGTTCCGATCCATTTTCAGAGTTTACATCCACATGTTTAGCATACCCCAGCCAGACCACTTCCGATCTGGCGTAATCCCTGAGTGCCAGGGTTTATTTATTTGTTTGAAAATTGGTAACCAGGAAAGGTACAGTGAGCCGAAGCTTGTTTCCTTACTGTCAGGGACATCTCTGTCTCCCACTCCCATGCTTGTTTTATTCTATTTGTGTGATCCTGGTTTATACCTTGGAAAGCCTTATAGAGTGCCGAGATCTGTCCCTTTACTACCTTGCCTGAGGGGAGGGGAAACAGAGGAAATACATGTTATAGGTGGTTAAGACTATAAATCAGTAAGTGGAATATATAATCAAACATGCTAAGAGAGAGCAGCTAATGGCAACAGTAGCAACAAATCAGCAAAACCAAGAATTTCAACAGGCTTTCACTGCTTGAGGAAAACGATCTAGGGTCAGATGCCAGCTAAGTGAGGACAGGCACAAGCAGGAGAGAGAAAAGTAGGGTTACCAGACATCCGGTTTTACACGGACGTGTCCTCTTTCTAAGCGGTGTTAATTGCGTCTGGGCTTATATTTTTTTTTTAGTGCAGTTTGTCTGGATTTTGGGCTTGGCAATGGACTTGTTGTTTGTTGCTAAGCAACTGTACACTGCCACGGGGCTGCCAGTGGGGAAAACAAAACAAAACTGAATGCTGCTGTCATGCACCGGTCTAACCTTGCTGTCACGCATGACACAGCATAACCCACACACGAGATTTACAGAGTGTGGAGTAAAGAAGTGCAGAACATGGCTGGCGGAATTGAATTGCCAGCTGCTAAAAATTGGAACCCGTCTTGATGCTGAGACTCCTGGAGGTAGGAGACAGGAGGACGGCTCCCTGGCAAATACAATCCTGGAGGAGATGAAAGGCAACCTCGGGTAATGTTGCAATTTTTTGTATATACTTAACATATGGGCTGCATTGTACCATCGCTGAGGGCATGTTTATAACTATGTATTTAATTGCACATTCACTTTATTTTCTTACTTACAAGAGGTTTCCCCATGGTAGAAGCACAACTCCTGACTAAGACTGAGTGATGATTGATGTGCCGGGGCCCTTGTTCAGCCCTCTCCTGCTATGGATGCTACTTTACAATTTGCACCAGCAGGGATTTCTTGAATTCATTGTTTTTTGACCGAGTTCAGTTCCTGCTTTTGTGCTGGCGCTCTGTATGTAAATGCTGCTTTCCTGGCTGACCAGATGTCTTTACGGATCTTTGTGCAGTTGTTGGAACATAAACTACTTCAGTATGTTGGCAGAATGTCCCCAAATAATCTGAATACCAGGCATGCAAAAAGAATAGTACTTCTAGAGGAAACCATGTTTATTTTAAGCTACATAGTCTACTGTTAAGGAACCCTGGGTGAAACCTCTAAATATTGACATTGTCTGCAAGAGTGTAATACTGAATACAAACAATAACATTTTTTTATTGAAATGTTTTTTATTTTTAATATATTGTGGTAATGTGCTACACGAGTGTAATGGAGAATCAAGTAGCTTATAAAGGGACACTGCCTCCTGCCTATAATTGACTCCGCTAAGTACCTTGGAGTCACCCTCGACCCTCAACTTGACCTCTCCGCACACATCAAAACCATATGCAATGCCACAAATGGCAAACTTGGCCTAGCATACAGGGCCAAAGATTGCCTTACCCTAGCCGCCCGGCTGGCACTTGTCAGGGGAATACTATTGCCCACCCTCTCCTATGGTCTCATTGCCTTTGCCTCTGTCCCTTCCTCCAGCCTAGCCAAGTGGGACACCACGTACAACACCATATGCTGCTTTGCACTCATGGCCCCCCATCTCACCCACCGATGTACGCTCTACTCTCGTCTGGAATGGCTCCCCCCTGAAAAACACCGGATCTACAACATGGGAAACTTTATTAACAACATAATTCGAATGGCCACCCCCGCCTTGCTCGCCCTCCCCCTGAAACATGCCTAACCCGTTTACCAGCTTAGGTCTTGTGCATCCCAGACCCACCTGGTCCCCAAGACCCGCACCCTCGCTGGGGATAGAGCATTTACCACCCATGCACCTAAGCTGTGGAACTCCTTTCCCTCCCAAGTTCGTGCTTCCCCCTCTCATTCCACCTTCAAAACCTCCCTCTGGAGTTTCCTGAAATCTGCTGCGTCCTGCCTGCATGCTGCCTAACCTCCAGCCCTTCAGCCCACCATCCCATCTGCATTGGTACCCCAGCTAGGCTCTTACTCCCTCACCGCCTTGGTGTTTCACTCTACCACTGGGTATGTGACACTGTTACTCATTCAACCCAGGGTGAGGTCTTATATCTCCATGTTGCCCCTGGCTTGTATGTTTGGAAACCTGTGATTGTTGATATGCTAATCCCGTCTGCTGTGTCCTACCACTTTAGAATTTCTCTGGTGTCTTATCCCACTGTTTGGAGTATGCTGCTCCTGATAGCAACGTTGACTATGTATTTCTCTCATGTAAATTCCACTGTTGGAGTATGCCGCTCCAGATTGTTATGCTTACTATGTATTTCTCCTATGTAATTACCCTGTAATTCTCCCGGGTCACACCTGAAAATAGGCATTTGCTGTCTAGCGTGCTTACCCAGTTACCAAAAGCAAATAAATAAATAACCCCCGTTTAGGTCTCAAAGTGTCCCTAGTTTAAAAAAACACATTTTATGATTGTCAGCATTCTGTAAAGATTACTGATGTAGCTGGTAGTTTAATTCTGACTCTTTTTTTCTTAGAAAAAGTGAAAAACAGACTGCCCACCAAACTGGTGTTACCACACAAACACAGGTTTGTTTACATTCCTTGATCAGCTCCAGCTGCACCTTTCCTGGACTTGGGAACACCCACAACACAGTCTAGCCACTTGTGATGCAATGGGAGTTTAGGAAGCTACTGTCTCATGAGTGACTGCACTGTTTGGGTGTGTTTCTCGTGCTCATGAAGTATGCTGTAAGAACAGATCCAGGATTGTAAACAAGAACAAAATTGTTTATAAATATACATTGCCATGCATTTCAGTTCTACTAAACAAGGAGACAGACAAAACAAACAGCAACATCAATGAATTTTAGAGAAGGTAAGCAATCATAAAATGTGAGTTTTTAACTAGAAATGATATGATGAAAAACAGATTGACAATGTCCCTTTAACTTACAGCTGAAACCAAGTCTTAGTTTCTTTATACGTTTCATCAGTTTCAGCTTCCATGTATGAGGCTGATGATGGGAATCAAACAGGCAGAATTTCTTTGTCTGAACTGGGCACATTTAGACCAAGTTCATATAAAAATCTCCCCATGCCTCAGTGTGCTCTTACCTCCTGTGGGGGTTTCAAAGCAAGGCTGCCCACTTTGAAAATCCTTTTTAAATATTGTGTTTCCTTTAAACTGATGCACTGGCAGCCCACAGCAAAAGATGTCCATCTACTGTATGTGCTGTGGACAGCCCTCAAAGTCCTGCAAGCACTATATCACATGGTGATGTGTGCAAGAAGAAGATGCTAATTGGCTGCTGCTCATGTGAACCTCCATGTGATGTGACTCACCTCTGTCTAGTGCCTCACTCATGAGCCTGTGACCATCACAAGTTGAATGACTGACTGGAGACTCAAAGTCAATCCATGCTGCCCAAAATGTACATCGGTTCAGGCGGGGGGGAGGGGCGCAGGGCTGTGCTTGCAGTCCATCCTGGGCACAGCTGAGGGTGGGGGGGGGCTCTTTTTGACATCCCAAAATATGGCAACCCTAGAAGTGGTCATGCAGATGCATTCTAAAGGAAAGGTAGGAGGGGGCTAGTCTAAGAGTGAATGGAAGAGGGTTATAGATAAAGGGCAGATTTATATTTATTATATGATTACATTTAGAACCAGTGTTACCCACTCTTGAGTTCATGACAGATCGATGGAGCGCTTCCAACCAAGTGGAGCATTTCTTTCCTTTGCACGTGAGACACTCTTATTCCATGAAGAGTGCCTCATGCACAGCCACTCTGGAAACGGCACGTTCGTTTTTTTTTTTTGTTTTTTTTTAATGTTAATATATTATTGATCGATCTCAGTCAATAATTTATTACTACTGCTGCCAAGAACACACATTTTTTATTTAAATTTTATTGAAAATTGGTACTGGTATAAAAAACAGACAGTCTCCAGCAATGCATCACATTTCACAGCAATTGATTATCTGCAGTACAAATTAGGGAATGGATCTTCTTTTATTTATCTATTGGCACAATATCGGAAGCTCTTTGGTGTTGCACTCTCTTCTTTACAATATATGTTACTCGTGTGCTCAGTGCCCATCTTCCAGAGCAATCCCTCTCAAGTATGTGGTGACTCCCTGTTCTGTCCACCCCTGCACTAATTAATCTACAGAACATAATTAGGACCATGTATAGGATCCATCTTAACCATCAGGTGGTGAAGCTAGGGGTCCTTTGATTAACTAGAAATGTCAGCTGCTCCATTTTGTGGCTCTCTCCTACCACCTCTGTCCAGTTCTGTAGGGAATGGACTTCTTCCAGGAGCCAGCTGTAAGTGATCATTTTCTGAGCAGCCACTGGTAGAATGTGCTATAAATAGAGGGCAACCCTACCACAAACCCCATCTGGGACTACCCAGATAATTGTTTGTGTAATTTTCAACATGTAGTCACAATAAAACAATAAAACAACATGTAGTCACAATAAAACATTTCTTTAAATTAAGTGCTCCCCCCACATCCTCCCAAAATAGCATAAATTTGAGGCACTACAGGAATATATGGGAGTGATGGGCTCTAGCCTCCCTACATCGTCTCTAGCACTCCTCTGTTGTCTCCATGCCCCATTTGCTCTGAATCACCAGGGTGTAAAAGTGTCTACACTTGCTCTTCCAGCTGTAGTCTTGCCTTAGTGGAGAATACAAAGTTTTAAAGGATGAATGAAATGCTGAAGACCACTCTTTTACCATCAGGGATATCCCTGTCTCCCACTCCTATGCTTGCTTTATTCTACCTGCATGATCCTGGTTTAAACCTGGGAAAGCCATATAAAGTGCTGAGATCTGCCCTTTACTACCTTACCTCCCAGAATGTCCTGCAGCATGCCTAATGTTTAGGAGACCTAAGGCGAGGACAGGATCACTCTGTTCTTCATTTGGATAAATGCCTGGACTTGCAGATACCTAAAAAATGTCAGTTTTCCAGATCAAATACCTGCCCCTGAGAGTCTGAAAGTCCAGCATTGTCCCTTGTGAATAGAATTGGATCAGGGCACACAGACCTCTTCTTGTCTACTGTCTATATTTAGCATCTGTCTGGGCTGGTATAAATTAATCGCCCCCAAGCCATCCACATAAAGGGCTATAAGAATTGTGTCAAATGCAATTCATCCCAAGCTCTATATCCCACTTCCAACGAAGTTCTGATGGCTGACAATGTTAGGTCCATATCTGAGTGACTAGAGTTTATATCTACTGTACTAGCTCCTGGGGGGAGCACCCTCTTCTACCTGCTCAATTATCTTCCATCCCACTTTGTAAGAGAATACTACCCAGAGCAATAGAATTCAACCTGTGAGGCATAATAATACAGCTACAAAGGGACCACCCTACACCCTTGTGCCTTCCCCTGTTGCATTAACTTATATTTTATTCTCGGGTGCATCCCCGCGCCCATATATATTTGGACAGTAATTTTTGTCTTTACATAAGAACATATGAAAATGCCAGCATATACAGGCCATACGATTTATTGAGGCTGCTCAAGTACCCAGCTCCCAGTCTAATCTACCGTAGCTGCCCCCAACCCCTTGCCTGTCCATGTGATTTATCACCTCCTTCTGCCGACACACCTCTCCCCAGCTTCCACCAGTTTTGACCTTACTTTGATCCTGTCCCACCCCCTCTTAAAACTGCCCACAGATTTCAATGATATCACCTCCTCTGGCAGTATGTTCCACCTCGCTACCACCCTTTCCATGCAGTAGTGCCTCTTCATTTCCATCCTGAATCTTCCACCCTCCAGTTTCAGACTGTGTCCCCTTGTGTCCCCCCAATCTAAATACGCCCTCAGTACTAACCCTATTCATGTCCTTTAAGTATTTGAAGGTCTCAATCATATCCCCTCTCTCCTTTCTATCCTCCAGGGAATACATGTTGAGCTTCCCCATTTTTCCTCATATGGTTTGTCCCCCAGCCCAAGGATCATCTTTGTTACCCTGCACTGGACCCCCTTCAGTAGTCTGACATCTTTCTTTAAATAGGGGCACCAGAACTGCACACAGTACTCCAAGTGAGGTCTCACCAGTGACATGTACAGTGGCATAGTGACTTCCACTCTCCTACAGGTGATTTCCCTGGCAATGCACCCCAGCATCTTATTAGCCTTGGCCGCCACCTTCCTACACTGTGCTGAGTGATTTATGTCCCCTGTGACTAGTACCCATAGATCCTTCTCCTACAATGAAGTGGATAACTGTGCTCCCCCCAGCCAGTAGCAATTCCAAGGGTTCCTGGCTCCCAAGTCCATGACTTTGCACTTCTTAAAGTTGAACCCCAGTTGCCATGTGTCTGACCAGTGCTCAAGTCCTGCCAAATCCTCTTGGAGTACCTGACCCCCTTCCACACTATCCATCTCCGCCCTGATCTTTGTGTCGTCTGTAAAAAGGCTGATCTTTCTTTTAATCCCATCAGATATGTCGGCAATGAAGATGTTAAATAGCATCAGTCCTAGTACTCAGCCTTGTGGGACCATTATTAGATTGATTCTTTGTTAGAATTGCTTCTTGATTATCAGTATCGGCATACATTGAACCAAGTACAGATATCTAGAAAAAACACTCATTGTTACAGAATCGATTCTAGAGTAAAGGGAGAACTTAGTCATGGACCACGTCTTCAGGAATTCCTCTACTTTACAGGTTATGGGGTTAAAGGTCACCTCGTAAAGCTTCATTAGAAACTTTGTAACCTGTATCCCCAAGTAATGTATCTTTTTAACAGTCCAGTTTAGGAGCAAAAATTCCTGTAGTTGTTCTGAGGGGTGATAATTAAATGTGAGGACCTCTGTCTTAGCTTTGTTCTGGACATATCCTGCATGTCTCCCAGATATTTCTATCCCTCCCATACCTTCTTTATTGAGCTCTCAGAATCTGAAAGGTATTGCAGTGTGTCATCTGCATACAAAGCTGTTTTTTACAGCCTCCCACCAATGTCAATCCCTGTTAATTTCTGGTTAAGGAGTATCCACTGAGCCAGCAGTTCAATGTATAGGATGAATAATAGGGGGAAAGGGGGAAATCCTGTTGTGCTCCCCTGCATAGATCAAAATATGCAGATATGCCACCATTTGTTTGGACATAAGCTCAGGGTAAGAGGTAAAGGGAGACAACACTAGTTATGACAGAAAAACAACAAAGCTGCTGTCAAACTACTATTCGACAAAACCCAGCACATATATTCTACCTCACAGCATTCAACCACAAATGCTTGGACCACAGAGACAGACCACAAGCACAGACCATGCGCCCTACAGTTCAACATTCAATCCCTCCCCAAAAAAACTGCAAAAATTACAGCAACATTGGAAGAAGCCACACAAGACCACTACATGAAAGAAACAGCACAATGACAGATCCATTCACCCTTCTCTAAGCCTTTTTGAGAGTGGGGATGAGGGGGGCAAACGCAGCCACGGCATCAATGTGAAAAAAATCAACATCACACTGGACCTGAACCAAGCAAATAAAAAAATGCTGAACAGCTTCCGGCACTTGCACTCCCCTCCAACCCCCATGACAGTCAGACATAAACAGCAACGGCCTGCAGCCCACAACAGCCCCCCTCCCCGGCCCACAAAACAAAGAGAGAAAAAAGAGGAAAGCACCAAGCAAAAAATATTTTCATAAACATCCCTCTGCACAGCACCAATCTACACCACTGACAACCCAAGTCACAGTCCACCAGAGTTGGGACCCACCGTGGCACCCATAGGGCAATGACAGCTCCCACCAGCCGCAGCCCCCAGACAGCACGCAGTCCCCCCACCATCACCCCACCCCCATCTCTCGACCAGATGCGTGATGCACAGACACCCAGTGAGTCTAACAAAAAGCACAGCTGAAGCAGAACCTCTGCTACAAAGGCAAGTTCACTCAAATAATCACAACACCAAAACTAAACCAACTTCATACCTCCAGACATCATTACGTGGCCAATCCAATTATGTACACCAGCTCCTTAATCCACAATTCATATATTCCTTCCACAACTCAGTGAGTCACTGAACTACAGAATGAATGCATGAACTGCGGATTGATGAATTATACTGCAGAAAGAAATTCTGCAGAACTGATCACAAAACTGCAGAATAACTGCACGCACTGCAGAATGATCCATTAAACTGCAGAATAAAATTCCTCAGGACTCTCATTCCACAGTTCATGTGCATCATTCAGCAGTTCAGTCCAAATACTCCATGGAACAGGGTGAAAATCCACCAGATACATTTGGAAGATTCCAATCTCGCCAATGGAGGGAGTTTGGAAAATTGTGTGAAATTTATGAAATTGAATGTTACATGAAACTAGAATTCACAACTTTCACCCAGTTCTATCTACAGCTGCACTAAACTTCCTAGACAAGAGATGCATGCTGTGTAAAAACACATCTAACAATGGGTGCAGATCCCCTCACACACACACAGCTACAGTTGATTTTTGTAATTAACCATCTGTCTGTTTGAAGTAATGTTTTGCAAACTGTATATAAAGCTCAAGATCTGAGCTGGAACTTTTCAAGTTATCAGCAATATTGAACTCAGTCCCTCATGAAGCTCTATCACTTACACCAGAAATGATATCTAACAACTAATCTTATACAACATAAACTATAGTGAGAAAAAAAATGTTCCACAGCAGAGGACTGAACCCAGGCCTCCTAACTTCTACTGCTGGGTAGCCTGTAACTGTACCTCTGTACTAAGCTTCCTATACAGGAGGAGCACACTGTGGTGAAGGACATCCAGCAGTTAGTGCAGACCCACCCCACACAGACACTGCTGCAGTAGATGTTCATAATTAACAGGCTGTTTGTTTGAAGTAGTGTTTTCTAAGCTGCATTTAAAACTCAAAGTCTGAGCTAGAACTTTTCAAATTATCAGTAATTTAGAACTTCAAACCTTGCTGAAAGTATATCGCTATCACCAGCAATGCCATTTAACAATTTCTCTAATACTACATAAGCTGTAGTGAAAAAGAAAAAAATGTTCCACTGTAGGGATCAAATACAGGCCCCCTACCCTCTACTGCTTGGTAGCCTGTAACTCCACCACTGTGCTAAGTCTCCTGTACAGGAAATGTATGCTGCGGCAAAGGACATCAAACAGTGAGTGCAGACCCACAGCTGCAGATGATTTTTGTAATGTACAGTCTGCCAATTTCAAGTAATGTTTCCTAAGTTGCATTTAAACCTCAAAGTCTCAGCTGGAACTTTTCAAGTTATTGGCACTATAGAACCTTAGACCTTGCAGAAACTGTATCACTTACATCAGCAGTGACAACTAACAAGTTCTCTCATTCTACATAAATTGTAGTGAGAAAGAGAATAATATTCTGCTTTGGGGATCAAACTCAGGCTTGCGTAGGTCTAAAACACTATGGCAACACCTACAAGCTCTATCACTGATATCAATGACATCATGCAGTCGAATCACTCACACTAAATGTACCTCTGAACTTGACTAAATGCAAAAAAAGAGTATGCATGACCACAGTAGGTGCTTACAGCTATGCTGCTGACACCTACAAAGTGCTCTGCCCCCACTCTGCTGAGAGTGGCAGGTGAGAAAGTACAATAAATGCCTCTAAGTTGCAAGGTAACAAAGATGGCACTGCCATTATGTGGAGGGGGAATGGTAGACAGAACAAGTGCCACCGAGTGGCATGGCTGACATGGCAGGACACTGACAGAAACAAGTTGAAGATGTTGTGCAATATCTTTGCCATTCCCTTGCGGCAGAGAAACAAAGCACTGAACAGCATTACCTCTATGGAGCGAAGAGCACGGGAAACATTGCCTGTAGGACTACAAGCTGCACGAGAAAACCCACTTCCACATTGAATTTTCTAGACTTTTAATTGGCCAAATACTTCAAAGCAAAAAGCAGCATGGAAACAAACAGTGAGTGTAATTGGGTTGGAAATTGATGATTCTGAGGCTGAGTTAGGTAGAGGATGACCAAGCCCCAAAATGCCCTCTCCCAGCTTAGAGTGTTCACAATATGTTTGCTAGTCTTTGGCAAGCAAACATAAAAATTGGCCTCTTTTCCATCCAGTTGTTTTTTGAAACAAATGTCACTAGCCCAGTTTGATAAAAGGCCAGTTAAATAAGAATTAAGCTAACCACCAGCCTGGTCAAATTTTTCTTGGATAGTCCAGAAAATGCCTCTCTTCTGCATACGAGGGGGATTGCCAGTCTCAAATATAACCAAGGTCCTTGAAGAATTATTCCAGTTAGCCAGGGGACTTGCTAGGGCTCACAGAAATCTCACAGCAGACATGGACCAGCAGGTCTGGGTGCCTCGCAGACATGCTGAAACCAGGGGGAAAAAAAGAGTGCATAACACAAGTCTATGATGCAAATGCTGCCTTTACATTAAACTCAAAACAGTAGCCACAAGGTGGCACAGCCCCAGCACTTTGAAACCTTCTGTTTCTTCATCAAGGGGCCAACCAGGTTTCACAAAACGTATGGACATAAACTGCAAAGATGGGTGGTGGTCTGGAAAAAATATTTGCAGACATTTTAACCTTTGAAGTGATCCTTGTTCTCTGCAAGTACATAAATTAACTGTGATAGCTCCCTAGGAGGGAAAGCTCTCAAACCTGGGTCTAACAGCCACTCTTTGATGAAGGAACCAAACACATGACATGGACACAGATAGCTGCTTCAACACATGTTATCTATTTTATTTAACAGATGCACCTTAAGAGAAAATGCTAAGAGTCTTTGGAAAACTTGGAACTTGGGCCTAGCGGTTACCAGGTGTAAAGTGTAACATAGGCACATGCAGAAAGCACACCAGTAGGTTGAGTTACATAACTCGGAATTCTGGAACAGAAGAATTAAAAAGAAGTAAATGTAGAAAACATCAGCATTGGACCCATCCATCCTAGTTTCCTGCAGAATAAGATACAATATTTCAAACACTTTAACTGGTTCCAACCCCCCCCCCCCCGGGCATTGTTACCTTTGGTTCCTGACACCTCCGAGTGATGTCCCTAGCCAAACTGAATATCTTGGACCATTACAGAGTCATCCCCTTTGCATTCCATGCAAGGATTTTTGTTTACTAGAGGGTGTCTACATTGCTCTCAGGCCCCGTCTTCAGACCATGTGGAGACCATGCAGAGACAGCTGCAGCTAACCAAGCCTCATGGACCCAAGGCCATACATTACCACACTTTCTCACTACCTAAAGATGCTCTCCTAGCCTCACAGTCTCAGTCACCAGCTACAGTATTCCTTTACCTTCAGGCCCTGGATGAAGCCCTTTTATCTCTCCTGGACAGACATGGCGAGCAAGCTTGCTACCTTGTCATAGGACTCTGTTGTTGATCAACTTTTGGTGCTTGAGGGGTCCTGCTCTGCCAAGGGGTGAAGCCCTAGACAGAGCTGGACCAAGGGCCATGCATTATCCAGGACCTGGTGTCCCTTCCTAGATGTGGTTGCCCCTCACCAGGTTCACAACTGACCTCGCACCAGAACTCTCAAACTGAAGATAAATACCCATCCAAACATGGTGGGGCCCCTATTTATGCCCACTCCTACACCAAAGTAACAGGGTGCTCTCTGCCAGGAACACTCTGGATTGCTCCACAACCCCCAAAATTGGTAAGGGAGTTACACAAATGTTTTCTTTACTTCACAAGTACACATTTATAGAATTAATCCTGAATTCTGTTTCCAAAAGGTGATCCCTCTACCTGCTCCAGCTGGAAAGGGGGTGGAGGAATGAGGTTTAGGGTTGGATTCATTAATCTGTGGACATATCCCACAGTTTCCACCAAATTCTCCACCCTGCATCTCCCCACTCAAAAAACAGCCTCTTGGCGTCACCACACAAAGAGACACTCAGATTGTTTGTTTGAAAAGTCTTGTTCTCCAGTTGAGTTTCAAGGTTTATGCATGAAATGTTACAAGTCCCATTTGGCAAAATAACATAGTTACATGAGAAGTAAAAGTGAAGAAAACATTTTGAATGCAAGGGTGAAAAGAATGGCGCATCAATGGACCACTGCTTAAGTAATGTGCTAGAGGTGGCTCTCACAGTCTCTATAAAGGTGGCTGTTGCATTTGTACTTGCTCTAATATGAAAGGAAAAGTTAAAGTAAAGAGCCAGTTGTTACATCTTAGTCTGTTAAAAATGTGACAACACATCAGTGCCCTATCCTTCTGTTCAAGAGTCTCAAGCAATGGTCAGGGATCCTGGACCCTCGCTGTTGGGTTAACAGTAGTTCTGCTCCCCTATAGCATGGTTTATTAAGTCTAAATTCTTTGCTGCATTCAAAGGAAATTGAAGAGAAAAAAAAGTTCATTAATGTGCGTTCCACAAAACACCTTTTCTCTTTCTGTTTTTTTCCCTTCCATACCACCACCAACCCAAGCAAGGCCAAAAACACCTCCAAGATGGCCTCAGTTGCCTAACAATCCTAGCTGTCATGGCAAATAAAATGTCCTAAAGAAAAAATCAAGCTTGTAAGTGAACCCATGGTGTCATTCCTTTGATGACGTCATGTGATGAACTATGACTGCGATGCATGACATGGCGTCGAGTTCTGTATATAGTTAATGTTTTTTTTAACTGCGTAGTGAAGTACTTGATTCCTATTGGTTGATGGTTGTTGTAAATACATTTGAGAGTGCTGATTTGTCAACCATAATCAGTGGTAAAGTTTTACCCCACCCGTCCCCTTTGCTGTTGTAGTGTAACGTTGTGCTTTTGTTGAGATATCCAATGTATATGAATATAAAACAAATATCTGTTTTCATTTTGGTGTATCATTTGATTGAATTCACACTTTTCCAAACAAATGAATCTTTTTCACTGGCCATTTTTAAACATCATGGGTGGGATTTTCTAATCCCTGGATGCAGCATTTCCATTCATATTTCGGATGCATGCTGCGTCCAGAAAAATGTGTTGAGGTGCTTGTGGCATATTTACAAACATCCCAACATATTGGTGACAATTCCAGCACTTTACAGCAATTTCTACTGCAATTGCGAGAATTGTGTCCATTTTTCAGACATAACTACAGAATTCCACCCCGGTAGTTAGACCACCTTTTTGTGGTCTAACTCCTGGGATGGACTTTGCAGCTGCATCCGAAAAATGGATGCGATGCTTTGCAAATCACCGCCCAAGTGTCCTCGCTAAACTAATCCTTACTAGGAGGGCTGTGTGAATACCTGTTTGTGGAATTGGGTAGCAGCAGTACCCATCTGACACAAAGATGATGCATGGGCTCATAGGGAATGCAAGCCCAAAACCAAAAAGGGTAAAGGGTCCATCATGTCATCACCTGTTATCCAGGCAGCTGCAGTGTTAAATATGTGAGCAATAAGACCCTCCAGCATCTGGGTTTCTTTTCATGCCCACATGCCCAGGTGCTTTGGGAGGCATGAAGTGCTTGCACTGAGTGTGATAAACCACCTGGATGTGTGGTTTAGGAAAAGAAACCCACACCCCGGTGCGTCGTATGGTGCTTATGAAATGGGTACTCATGTGAAAAATGAAGAAGTGCAATGCCATGGTTTTTTTTTCCTGAACCACATGGCTTCAGAACCTTTTGAACCAATCAAGATGCAGGAAATGTCCAACCCATTTTATGATATGAGAAACACCTGTAGCCATTGCTTAATGGGAAGTGGTACCAGTACATTTTATGAACATTTGCACTGAGGTTGCTCAGGTACCCTAAAATCTGATCCATTTTTGGACAGTTGGATGTTAAGATGATCAGTATCTGATCCAACATCCAATCCAAGCTTCAGATTACATCAGATTAGGATGCAGGTATCATAATATCTGACTGTCGTAATATCCTATGTGATTCCTCTCACCCTGCCACCCTGTTCAGACCCCCCAAGCCCACTGATACCGTGATCTGTTATTTTTTAATATGCTTACTTGCTCCTCCTTATAATACTATAAAACTGTGATTAAACTGTATTACCCCACACACACACACTAACTCACAAGCTTCCCCCCAAGCCACAATGTCCACATCACCCAGATTAAAGAAAGCACAACCCACCTAACATGCCCACTAGTCACCATCTGCTTCTTCCCCCCATAACATCCAAAATACTTTAACAAGTGAGTCAGGTGACAGCACTCAGGGAGAGTCCATGGAGAAGCAGTTGCCTTGTGCTCATCTTCTCTCTGGTAGACTTAAATGAAAAAAATGCCCTCTAATAATAGTAACACCTGATTGGTCATCAGTGGGCTAATCAGGTGTTACTGCTATAGGAGGATGTATCTTCATTCATGGCCTACTGGAATAAAGACAAGCACAAGATTGCTGGTCCTCCATGGGACCTTCCTGAGCTCGGTCACTCAGCTCACTTGTTAAACTATTTTGGGTGCAATGAGGAGGGTCATGGGAGCTAGTGGGTATGTTGGATTGAGGGAGCTTTCTTGAATCCAGGTGAGGGGACATGGTGGCTTGTTCAGGGGGGAGTTTATGATTTAGCAGGGGGTAATACAGTTTAATTGCAGTTTTATATTTATTATAAGGAGGAGCATGCTATCATATAAAAAAAAAAATTACTGTATCAGTAGGCTTGGAGAAGGAGGAAGGTTGTCAGTTACAGGGTGTCTGGGAGGGGGGTTTGCCTACTTGGGGGGGTGAGGAACATGGTGGCAAGGTGAGGGGAGTTTTTCACTTATGAATTTGGATTTATCTGCAGTGTTATACAAAAATTCAACATTTTATTTTTTGCTTTAATCCGAGGTATCCATTTTCTTAAATGGATATCTGAGCAACCCTACCTGGCATTACAGTACTGCCTGACAGCTTGAAGCACATTTATCACCATTTCTGTCAGTGCTGTCTTGCAAGAACCTGCAGAGACAGAGGCCAGCTGATATGCCTCATGCCTGTGTCATCAGGATTTACTACACCCCTGGCTGGGCAGTTATCTCAGCCTAACCCACACCCTGTCACATCTTATTGCTTGCACCATGCATAGTGCTCTGTGTACATGGCACTACTACTGTGGTCATTCCCCCGCCTGCCACAAACCTTACCTTTAGGTCCACTTTTTGGCTGCCAAAGTTTTATTGTTTCTGTAGCTCCTTGTGTGCTGATAGAAACACAGAATTGGTTTGCAGCCGCAGAAAAGGACCATTTGGTCCACCCAGTCTGCCAAGATGTTTCCTGCCTAATCTGTCTCCACAGACCCTAACTGGTCTCTGGTGACTTTTACCTCTCTGGTGATCCAGTGGCTCCATCCTTATTAAGAAAGTATTAATATCTACTCAATGTACAGTAGACAGTGCAGACCAAATAGGTTTATTTTTCCAAAATCAAGAACCAGTACAAATACAGTGAGGACAGTGTGTAGGAGCCCAAGCTCTTCAACTCACATAAAGTCTTCATCAGGTTGCACTGTCTACATTGAGTTTGATCTTAATACTTTCTTGCTCAGACCACAAGCTTGTCTTGAGTGTACTGTTCTCCCTGTCTGCCTTGTTGTTTACTTGGGGATAGCAACCCCACATCAGCACCAGCTCACCTGTACTGTCTGAGCACAGCTCCACCCTCTTGGATTGGCCCTTCCTTATCCCCAGCCCATTTCAGCCCCTTGTGTACAGTGAGTTTCCCTCCCTAGCCTGTTCCTCCATGCCACCTGATTTGCATAATGGCCCTTATTCCATCTCCCTGCCATGCAGGATTTTCAGTGCCCTATCACATAACTACACAACACAGTAAAACTGCTTCAAACTGAAGGCATTCTAGACCTTGTTCTCAGCAGTGGACAAAAGGTCATCTATCTATAGTGTAAACATCAAGGAATCAACGGGATGCAGTGACCACAGCTGAGTAACCTTCTCGCTGGTGAAAGGAAAGACTAGCCAGGCCTCAGCCACTAGTACCCAGAATGTCAGAAAGGCATACTACCCTGGTGTACTTTGCCCAGAAGCTTGTCATACACAACTGTGTCAAAGGACTTACTGAAGTCCAAATAGACTACATCTGCCATCCTGCCCCTGTCCACCTACCTGGTCACCACCTACAAAAAATCAATTTGGTTTGTTGGCATGATCTGCCCCTCCTAAAGCTATGTTGGAACGGAGCAAAAATCCCTTAACCCAGAGGTGGAGAGTTTTTCTTGAGACACTCAGTTCACCTCCGCAGGCCTGCAGCAATGACCAGGGTTTGGGGTATGAACACAGGTGGCTTACATGGCAAATGGTTTTCAGAGAGGCCCCTAAGATTCTCAGAGCTCTAGTAAAAAGTAGCTGTGCATATCAGCTAGCACACAATTCCATCCCAAACTCCATAAGCAATCAAGTGGAAGTATATCTTTCTACATGTGTCCCCCTCAGGTAACTGTTGTCATGAAGCCCCTGACCCAGAAATTGGAGCTACTTTTGTGCAATATTTGGCCTACTACATTGAAGACTGCAGTTCAAATCCCAGTACAGCTCTGAAGAGAAAAAATATGTTCTGGGACTTTACTGGGAGGTCACTCATCTATGGGTTAATTAGCACATTAAAGGGACACATATTTCACATTTGGGGAGGGAGCAGACAAACTGGAAGAAGGCTTATTTTGAATAATGAAAAGGCTATGCCTGTGATGGTATACTGACCGTACGGCAAAACCCGCATGGTAAAATCCCCCACAGCGACAATCTTGACAGGATTGAAATTGTCACTGTGAGGGACCGAAGCGACAGTTCACCCTTTCACGTGTGTTGCCTCCCCCAGATTAACTCTGACTTGGAGTTATTAATCAATAGTAGGGAGGTGTGGAGGGGCACAGCCCCCACATGGGAGTTGGGGGGCACAGCCCCTTGAGAGAAACACACCGATGTCGGACAGGCAAAAGTTCACCTGTCAACATCGGGGATATCGCTATGCCGAACATCAACAACAGTGTTGTCGACTTAGCATAGGTAAACCGCCTGTAATTTGATGGGCAGGAATAACCAGCCACACACATACACCCCTTCCTGGACTATATAAACCAACTTCCTCCAGCCTCATTCAGAAACTACATTTCTTTGCTCCAGCTATCCTTCCCTCCTCCTCCAGTGGCTCACTTCTCTCCTTGGTTTTCTTCCTATGGTACCTTTAACCTTTAAGAAATTATGTTCCCACAGCATCTCATTGGATGGAAGGTAGAGGGTTCCTTTTTCTTCATGGTACCCAACAGGGCGGTAGTCCCACAAGGGACAGAGAGTGCAAATGGCCAAGGAATCTACATGTCACAGTCAAATAATTTGGTCATACAGTTAGCCTTCTGACTGTAAGCAGTGTTGCTCAAACATTGCTCCATACTTTGGTTGAGAACGCCCATGGAACCCCTACATTAGTTTTCAGGGCCTATTGTTGCTGGGTCCTGGCAAGTGTGGGGTAGATGCCAGTACAAGGTATAGTGAAAGCAAACAGTGAAAAAGGTGGCAGCTTTGGAGATAAGGGGAAAATGGAACACATTTTAGAATAATGGATAAGCCCCAAAGCTGGAATCTAGTGATTTAAATGTATGATCAACTTTAATGTATAGAAACAACAGTATTCAAATTAAATTACAAGTACATCAGGTAATTTTTATTCCATGAATATACAAAATGAAAATGAACTGTTTTGCAAATATCCAATGACTAGCCCCTCTGGTTCTGTTTCAACTAAAATTCAGTGGCCGTTTTGTTAAAAAAAAAAGTTCTCGTTTAGCAGACTCTACAACAATGAGCATATACCTTTAGTATACCCTAGCATGCACCTGTACAGCACTACAGCTAATTGGATATGGGTTAATTAAGACATGAAGGGACATACAGTATATGTCATATTCATTTTCTTTTAGCTCAAAATAGACAAGAATCCATAACTGAAGTTAAACTTTCTATGTATCTGTTTTCTCTGATATTTTTCTGATCCAAGTTTATTGAATTGCAAACCTTCAAGGTGTTGTTTTCTGCACCAGTGACCCAGGTTCAAGAACGAGCCCAGGTTGGTGGGGTGGTGTTGGGGGGGAGACTGAGCCACCATTAGGCAGTTCCTCTCTGGGGGAGGGTTGGGCACCAATCCAACCAGCAGATGGTGTCAGGAGGGGAGGGCACTGTTAGGTGCTTGGCGGAAGCCATGTCTCCGCTCAGCTTTCTGCCTGGACCTTGGTCCTTCGCACTGGCACCCTCTGATGGGGGTTAGGGCTTCCCATAGCTACTTCCATAACCATGGAAAAAATCCACACACCCCTGCCATGCCCTGTGATCCCCACAAGAGGGGACGGAGTGGATGGTCGACATGCTGCCACCGAGCCTCTCTGGTAGTCCAGGAAAAATGTTCCCATAAAAAAAAGGTGTTCTTTTCATACATAAAAAATATGCATCAGTATATCAAAGAATATGAAGTGTCACATCAAAACTAAATGATTTAACAACCTCTTCTACCAGATTTCCAGGACTCTACAGCATGATATAACTGTATGTCAGGTTTATTTATGAAATGCTGTGTACAGCAGTTTTACAAATCTGGGTGCCATATTATTACTTGCTTAGTATAGTTTGTATTAAATGTAGACACAAATTTATTAACTTGGCTGGCCTATTGGCACAGTGGTAGCACTACTGCCTGTGACACCAGCAGCCCGGGTTCAGGAACAAGCCAGGGGGAGGAGGTCTGTGCCTCCCATAGGATGGTCTCCTCCTCTAAGGGGGGAAGGCTGTCACGTTGCCCCATTACCACCACCTATGGATACATGGGCAGCTGCATGGGACGCATGGTATGGGGAAGGGAGGACATCATTAGGCACTTGGCTGGGGCATGCCCCAGCATGTTTCCAGCCTGGATTCACGTCCTTCATGCCAGTGTCCTCAGGGGTAGGGTCTGGGGGAAAAACAATCTAACAAAAGGTAAAAAGAAAATTGCTGCAGGGCAGAGCACAGATGGTCAGTATAATTGCCACTGAGGCCGGACAGCACCGGGAGATAAAAATATGTAAAAAAAAGTTATTAAACTTCACAGGATACATAGATTAAAGAGACTCACAATGAAAAAGCCCTGCACCTTACCTATCAGTGCCTTGCCACCAGAGGATCCCAATAAAATAAGGATGTCTGAAAAGTTTAAAGTAATTAAAAAGTTGAATCGCTTGTAAAAATTTAAAAAACGGGTCCCAAGGACTTCCTGTTTTTTTCCTGCCGCCCCAGCTCCACCCCCACGCTCACTAGCATGATGACGAGATGCCAGTGAGAGCGCAGGGGCTCACTCCATTATTTGCAATGGGCAGCAGCTTTTCTATGTGCTTTAAATGATATAGTGGCCACTTGGCAGTAAACGTGGGCACTGGTCAACTAACAAAAGGGACTTGTTAGTTGACCCAGTGTACGTTCAACCAAATATTAAATACATAGAAAAGCTGCTATAACCAAATAAATACACACCTAACTCTCACTGGCATCTCATCATCATGCTAGTAAGTGCAGGGGTGGAGCTGGGGTGGCAGAAAAAAAACAGGAAGTCCTTGGGACCCGGTTTTCACATTTTTATGAGTTATTCAACTTTTTAATTACTTTAAACTTTGTAGACATCCTTACTTTATTGGGATCCTCTGGTGGCAAGGCACTGATAGGTATGATGCAGGGGCTGACTGCGTTAGCTTGGTGAGTCTCTTTAAATCTGAGTACCAGATAATTCGGAAAAACATTTATGGACAATATTTAATTAGTCTAATATAGATCTATTCTGTGTTGAACATTTAATGCACATGAAAACCTATATTAAATCTGGACATTTTCTACATATGGAAAAGAAGCATTAACTATGTCCATTATTTAATATAGTGTATCTCAATTTTTTAATATGAATATTTACTAAAAATGGGAAAAACTGTAAAATCTAAGAAACAAATCTAGAAGTAGTTTATTAAATCTAGACAATGAGTAACTTAGTCACAGATATTTTAAATCTGAATAACCAAAAATACATTCTGAAAAAAAAAAACATTTAAATGCACAATATGTTTTTTAGATATGCTTCCTAAGGAAGACTCAGATTGAGGTTAAAGTGCAGGAACTTTGGTTTGTGCTTTGCATCCTGCCGAATAAATTAGCACTTTGGGCTGTTTAAAAAACAGACTCTAGAGTGCAAGTGTTTTCTTTTTTTTTTTGTGCAAAATAAGCTGGCAGCTTTCATTTTTTGCACTGCATCTCCTGTGCACACCTTTTCTCTCTGACAATATATTTTGCACAGCTGGAAATACGTTTCTATTTTGAAACTGTCTTTGCTCTAGATAAAATTTATCTCATTTAGAATCACACTTAAAACTTTGTGTAATGTTCATTACTTTCAAAAATATTAATAATTCAGAAAAGGTTAGGGAAAACTTCCTTTATATACTCAGCATTAAATACTTCTGGAAAATAATAGTTCTGAGAACCTGTCTGCTGCTTTCACATACCTTTTAAGAGAGGCATCGGACTTAAAAGGAGATTTCCCTGTCTAAAGTGCTAGTTAATACTGAGTTCATTTGGTAAACAAGGAAGTAAGCATGGGCTTATTGCAGGTCCCAATTGCCCAACCACAAAGGTTCATGGGAAATTAAGCTGACATTGTGATGTAGAACCCATCACTGCTGGGAATGAAATAGCTGGGAATGAAATAGCTGTGGCTGGGCATTTCTTTAGCATTTTAAATGTTTCAATGGTGGATTTAGTGTTTGAAATTATTGTTTTGAATTCTGAACATTGCTATAAGTATTATTTTAAATATTAAACCTCCTGCTGAAACATTTAAAACACTATTCTAATACCAGGCCACTGTTGCTTCACTCACAGCAATAGCAGATTCTATGACACAATTTCAGCCTAATTTCCTGGGGGGGGTCAGAAAAATGAAGAGCAACCTGCAAAGGCTAGAGACATGGGCTAAAATTTGGCAGTTGAAATTTAACATTAAAAAGTGTAAGGTTATGCACCTAGGGGACAATAACCCCAGAAATGAGTCCTGGAGGGGTGGGGTGAGACTCAGCACTATGGCTGAGGAACAGGATCTAGGAGTTATCATCAGCAACACCCTCAGACAATTAAGCCAGTGCAACAAGCCCTATAGTAAGGCAAACAGGATGCTGGGGTATACCAGGGAGGGGTACTGACAGCAAAAAGAAAGAAGTATTTCTAACTCTTTATATATCTTTAGTGAGGCTTCAACTGGAGTACTGCACCCAGTTCTGCAGTTCTCACCTCAGGAAAGACAAGGACAGGTGGAGACAGTGCAGCAAAAGGTAACCAAAATGATTCAGGGCCAACAAGGCAGGTCTTACAAGGAGCACTTCAAGGCACTGGACAGGTACTCACTGGAGACTAGAAGGGATGGTGGTATATGGTAGAGACCTCCAAGTTCCTAAATGGAATTTAGCAAGATGAACCACAAGGAACTTTTTAGCTTGAATAGTAGCTCATGGTAAAGGGGACATGGGTGAAAACTGACTGCCAGCTGAGGTGCTGGGTCCAAAACCTGTTAGTGGCTTCAAGCACAGTTGGGACTGTATGAAGGACATTGTTGTTGCCCAGGGTGACAGAACCAGGATGGAGTCTGGGGGGGGGGGATTGGGAGGTCTAGGACCTTGGAGGGGCAGTAGGTCTCGGGGCTAAACAGGGAACTCGAGCAAACTGGATGGACCTTTGCTCTTTTTCTGCTATTACTGTCTATGTTTCTAAGAAGCTTTGTGGCCACTTGACTGGGATCAGTTCTACTTCCTTATTTTCGGAATTAAGTTGACCTTAAATAGCACTTCAGCTACAACTTTGAAAACAATGGTAAAAGCTCCTTTGAAGCCTGGTGACACTCTTACAAGGTACAGTAGGTAAGAGTGGCAGCCTGCTTCTCAAAACCATTGCTGGTCAGCTGTAAATATGACTAGTAAATAAATTTGGTATGGATTTATTTTGTCTGGTTAACACGACATATTTCTGGAAACTATGTAAAACTAGAGAAGATTTGCGCCATAACTCTACAGAGTGGGCCTTTATATCCACATACATGATCCAAATATACAGTGATATACAGCAGTGGCAACATCAAGGACTTAGTTGTCATGCAGCCTTTACCTGAGGACTTAAACGCAGCTGGTGCAGACCTGACAGATACACCTGTGCTTAGTTTTCCTTTGCCTACTAATATAGTGACAGCTAGAGGAGCATTGTGGAGGCTTGCATCTAATCCATTCCAAGCATTTTACATTAAGGATGGCTGCAAACATTGCTTCCTTTGGGGGGACAACTCTGCATTCCAAAGCACTTTACACTGGGAGAAGAGAACCACTCAGCAGCCTGTATTTTTTATTGAACGTTTTGGCCTGGAAAGGCATATTAATACAAGGCTCATTTCCAGGTGCAACTCAGGTGGGACAGGATTACAGCAGAAGGAGGTACTGTTACACAGGCAGTTCAAAATGAAGCAAAACTCAGATACTGTAAGTACAAAATCAGCTGAGAGGACAATACAAAAAGCCAAGTATGATGCAAAATGCAAAGCTTTAAAACTTAACAAAATATTCAAAAGATCAAATACAATCACTGTATGAGCAAAAAAAACAAAAGTTATGTGCAGAAGGCAGGGGGTAAAATAACAGATGCAGGAGTTTCTATAAATCAGCTTGTGCACCTGGGAGGCAAGAGGAGGAGTGACTAAAGGAAAGAAGAGGGTGATTACAGGAGGGAACAGGAACAGGGGCCAAGACTGGAAGAGGCAAGTGATGGGTGGGGGAGGTTAGCTATAGGAGCTGAAGTGAAAGGAAAAATCATGATTATACATTAAAAGGAGAAATGCAAACAAAATTCAAAACCAAGTACACACACCTCCGAGGGAGCTACCATATTGAGTACTGCTATACTTCATGCAGAAATTGGAAAAGAAATACACAGTGTACTCATCGTTACTACCAAAGAACAAATTTATGGAGCCACAGGATGCAGTGCAAAAACTCCTCAGCTCTATGGCTCAATAAATTTGTTCTTTGGTAGTAACAGTGAGTGCTCTGCTTCTGCATACATTGAAAGGAGATGGAGGAAGAGGACTAGATTGCAGGGGGTGATTATTCAAGTGGCTGGGGAGTAGGGTTTTTCAAATTTCAAGTCATGAAATTGGATTTGCTGGATTCCAATGTGAATTTTTCGAATTAGGATTTTTGGAAGCTGCAGTCTGAAAATCCTAATTCCCAAATTAAAAGCTAACTCATGTTTTTCAATAGGAATTTAAGATTTAGAATTCCAAATCTGATTCTAATTCTAAGTTCCTTTTCAGTATCAGAATAAGAATCTCATTCTGAATTATTAATTCTTAAATTCCTTAAAAGTCCTATCCGATTGGAATCAGCCAATTCCAAGCATCCCTAATTGGGGGAGTATGTGAGATGGCTGCTTCCCCATTAGAGGTTTTGGAATGTGGAAGAGCATAGGAGCAGGTGTTTGAAGAGTGGACGGATTAGGAAGAAGGGAAGAGGGATTAGGGAGAAGGGAAAAGAGATAGCAGGAGAGAGAGAGAGAGAGAACTGAGCCAGAATTTGAAAAGAAAGGAGACACAGTGGAAGAGGTGCCTTTACATTTCATTTGCAAAACAAGTTACTCAAGCATGTTACATTATGGAGGGCTGAGAATACTGCTGCCTCTTGGGGAAGGGGAAGAGGAGAACCACTATATATCACAAATCACTTTGTGCTGAAGAGGGGGGATGCTGCTCCTGCTGCTGCCACTAGGTCCTAGGTTGAAACAAAAATGTACCCATTAAGTGCTACTTAAACTTTGCTCTTTCTATACAGAATTTCATTTGCATAGCAGTCACCACTAGACAAAGATCTCATAGTAAAATGTTGCCTGGTGTTTGACAATGTACAAGGTCTAGAACTGCTGTGTCTGGAAACAGGTGCCTAAAATCGAATGCAGACAATATTTCCCATGATGTCCACATTTAGACACCATTGTCAATATCAAAGTATATAGCCAGGACACAGGGCTTTCAAAATTGTGTCCCAATTCTTAAAATGCCACCCACCTCACTCAGAAAATCTGTGAGCCATGTGTTGTGTCACTAGTGTGCACACTGATCTATAACAACTTCAGTTTTGATGTTTCGTTGAAAAGCCTGTTGTAAAGCTCTGCTTCAAAAATCCCTTGAGGAAATGTGGTTTAACAGCTCTCTCTCTTTCTATTTGTGTTTCCTTCTCCTCTCTCTCTGTCTCTCACTCTCTCTTTCTCTCTCTCTCCTCCCCACCCCCTCTCTCTGCTGTTTTACAGGACAAGGACAGGTGGTGGAGCCCTTGACTTTCACAAGTGCAGTATCGGAATATTGACTCTCTTTCTTTGCTACATATCACGCCAGAGAAACAGTGTTGTGTGAGGGGGGAAAGCAAAAACTAAATAAAAAAATAAACAATAGAAAAGTCATGCGTGAAGCAGTGAAGGGAGAGCTTTACAGTTGAGACTACAAATACAGTTGAAGAGGACCCTCTATTGCAACATAGGGAATGCATTTTTGGAGAGACTGAACAACATCATGAGGATTAAATGAATTCTAACTTCAAGCAACGATTTGCTGCTGTCTTAAAATGAAGAACCTTGACGTTGTTTGAGCAAGACAATTAACCAAAGCCAACAGGCTTAATGACTGTGTGCCTAGGCTGGGATTTTGAGTGAGGGACTTTTTGGTGAGGAAGAGGGGCCCTCTAGAAAGTTAAGAAAATGAGAGAAAGAACAAAGAAGGAGAGGTGTAGGGGAGCCCCCTTCACTGGCACAGAGAGAGCCGAGTTTTACTTCTTTCAAAATCGCATCATTCCTTAGAGTTTAGGGACCAAAGGACTATCGCTTTTTTAACAAACAACAAATGAGTCATGAAATAAAATTGTATCTTATAGCTGCAACCATTAAGAGGACAAAAAAAAAGGAAAAAAAATATTGCATTATGTCTAGTGATAGGATGAGCCCAAGGCTTAGTTTATGGTAAAGACATGTGAGCTATTGTTTGCAAGAAAGCCTACAAAGAGCAGATGTTATAACTGCCACAAGTTTGTTTGGGGGAATGGCCACTGACCATTTGTAGGTTGCCAGTGGGTTGCTTGGCCGCTAGAAACATTTTTTTTAACTTAGCCTTTCCTCGTGATTTAGAAAACAAAACACAATAGAAGCAGAATACCTTTCTGTAGGAGATTAAATGTTGCTTTTAGCCTATCCATTGGTAAGACAATCAATAATGGAACCAGGTGAAAGTGACATGTTATATATTATCTTGCTTATGTTTAACAGAAAAGGGTAGTTTAGTTAAAAAAAACAAAACAACTGTATCAATAAACAGAAGGAATGGTCAACATGTGGTAGGCTTTAAGAAGCACTGCAGAAAACAGTTGCCGTGGTAACCTCAAGTCTTGCTGTTGCTACCAGCTCTGATCCCATAGAACATGCACCTCTCATATACTCAGCAGCCCATCAATTACTGCCCAATCTGTAAATCCATGTTGGGGCTTAAGAACAGCCTCCGCCCAAACTAGGAATCCTGTTGCATCAGAATGCTCTATAACCAATACTAGGTCTTCAATGCACCCCTCTCCCCATAGACATTTAAGTGTAGAAAGGTCAGACATGACAAAGGGGTCTGTAGGGTGACCAAATCTTTATCCTACTGCCCATAACTTTTATAAAATAGTTCAGAGAAATCCTGTATTATCATTGCAAGAATCTAGTCACATGACTTTGCAGTTCACAATTATTACAGCACAACTGCATGGGTAGTAAAATAAACATGTCCTGTCTGTTTAGCTGGTGTTGACCCATCCAACATCTTTAAAGTAGCAGGTTATGTTAAAATGTGTCTGTAGACTTTGTTCATTCTGCATTGCTTTTCAACCCTGGTATTAATCTTTGCTGCTCATTTTTGTTTCCCAAATCCATTAATGCGCGGTCACATTTCATTTCAGGTTCCCCATGTTAGGGCTTATGTTTTGTGGCCTGGAGTTTGGCCTAATGATCCAGTAGAGATGTGAGGAGGGCAGAATTCTGCCAGTAGAATTCATGCAGAATGGCAATTCTGCTTCAGAATTGCCTGACAAAATTTCTTTTTTAATTCTGCTGAAGTCCAACAAGCATTTCCACGTAAACAATGGAACAATATTCCACAGATTATGTAATCTATGAAACATAGAAACATAGAAGTTGACGGCAGATAAGGACCGCAAGGCCCATCCAGTCTGCCCATTTCTTTTTCTACCTTATAAATGTGCCATCGGCCTTTGCTCTGTCAGTGGCCTATCTATTCATAGTCATTTGTATTGCTCCCTTATGCCTATCCCATGCCTGTTTGAAGCCCTGCACTGTATTCATAGCCACCACTTCTTGTGGTAAGCCATTCCATGCATCCACCACCCTTTCTGTGAAAAGAATTTCCTCCATTCCCCTTAATCGGCCTCCTCTAATCTCATGCTGTGTCCTCTTGTCCTGCTATTTTTCTTATATTTAAACATGTTAGACTCTTTCACCTTGTTTATGCCCTTAAGGTGTTTGAATGCCTCGATCATATCACCTCTCTCCCTCCTTTGCTCAAGGGTATACATATTGAGATCCGTTAATCTGTCCTCATATGTCTTCTGATGCAGTCCCTGCACCATTTTGGTTGCCCTTCTCTGGACTGCCTCAATTTGGTTAATGTCCTTGTGAAGGTGTGGCCTCCAATACTGCACGCAGTACTCCAGATAGGGCTAACCAGTGTCTTGTACAGAGGATTGTGCCTCCCCTCTTCACGACAGTGATACCCCTACTAATACACCCTAACACCCCCTAGCCTTACCTACTGCTTTAGAGGTCTGTTTGATGATTTCAGATCATCAGTGATGATGATGCCCAAGTCTCTTTCTTCCTTTGTGACTGCTAGCAACTCCCTCCAGCCTATAGGTGGCTTCAGGGTTTCTCTTCCCTATATGCATGATTTTGCACTTCTTTGAATTAAATCCCAGTTGCCACTCTTCTGACCATTCTGCTAGTTTATCCAGATCTCTTCTCATTCTGCCCACCCCATCTGGATCATCTACTCTGTTGCAGATCTTGGTGTCATCTGCAAACAGACAAGCCTTACCCTCTAGTCCATCTGCAAGGTCACTAATGAAGATGTTGAAGAGGACTGGCCCCAGGACTGATCCCTGAGGTACCCCACTTGTGACTTGCATCTCTTCTGACTGTATACTATTTACCACCACTCTCTGTTTTCTGCCCGTCAACCAGTTTGCCACCCAGTTGACCAACTTCTGACCCACCCCAAGCCTACCAGCTTATTTATCAATCTTCTATGTGGAACAGTGTCAAAAGCTTTGCTGAAGTCAAGGTAGGCGACATCAACTGCTCCCCCTTGGTCCACCACTCTGGTTACCCAGTCAAAGAAATCTATGAGATTAGTTTGACAAGACCTTCCTTTTGTAAACCCATGCTGTCTTGGATCCTGTGCCCTATGGATTCCAGGTGTTGCACTATCCTTTCCTTAAGGAGTGCCTCCATAATCTTGCCCACTACTGAGGTAAGACTGACTGGTCTGTAGTTCCCCGCCTCCTCCCTGCTACCTCTCTTGTGGAGCGGGATCACATGAGACCTTCTCCAGTCTTCTGGGACCTCTCCTGTGCTCAGAGACTCACTAAACAATTCTGCTAATGGCTCTGCTAGTTCCTCCTTTAGCTCCTTAAGTACCCTGGGATGTATGCCATCAGGTCCCATTGCCTTATCCACCCTGAGCTTAGCAAGTATCTTGTAGGACCCTTTCTTTTGTGAAGGGAGTAGTGCTCACCTCCCTTCCCCCTGTGTCCATGATGCTGAGCTGTGGGCCCTGCCCTACCTTCTCTTCAGTAAATACTGAGCAAAGTATCTATTTAGGATAGATGCCTTTACAGGGTCCTCCTCCTCACATGCTCCCTTTTCTCCATTAAGCTTAGCAATACCCTCTGGACTTTCTCCTTTCACTAATGTATCTATAGAAAGTCTTGTCACCTTCTTTACTGTTCGTGCTAGTGTTTCCTCAGTTTGGGACTTTGCCTGCCTTACTGCCTTCCCTGCTTCCCTTAGGGCAGTTTGGTATGCCTCCCTATCTTCATCCCGCTGTGTTCCCTTATATTTCCTGAAGGCCAGCCTTTTGGCTCTGACCTTTTCTGCTACTGTATTTGAGAACCAAAGTGGTTTCCTTCTTCTTTTGCACTTCCTTTTCTGTCTAACACAATGGGATGTTGCTTCAAGTATTGCATCCTTAATGCTTGCCCACTTTGCCTGTACCCCCTCACCTGTGTTTCTTTTTGCCAGGGCTAGCTTAACTCTGTTGGCCATCTTATCAAAGTCAGCTCCTCTGAAGTCCCATATTTTTGCCTTGGAATGGGATGATTTAGATGTAGTAGCCAAATTGAACCATACCATGTGATGGTCACTGGCCCCCAGGTGACCTTCTACCTGGAGATCTGTGATCCCTTCTTTGTTAGTCAGTACTAGATCTAGGATAGCCCTGTCTCTTGTGGGTTGCTGTACCAGTTGTTTGAGGCCCTCCCCCTGCAGGGAATCTTCTATGAGTCTAGTTCTGGCAGATGTTCCTGCTGGCATTGACCAATCTGTATCTTGCATGTTGAAGTCTCCCATTATCAGAACCTCCCCTTTAGCTGTCATGTTTTGTATATCTTCTAACAGTAATGTGTCTATGTCCTCCCTCTGGTCTGGGGGCCTGTAGACAACCCCAGTTCTTATGACTGTCCCATTTCCTGTTTCCAGGGTGACCCACAGTTCTTCTGGCTCCTTATGTGTATCTATGGAATATTTTATTTTTATTTATGTATTTAGTTTTTGTTGACCGGGTAAGTGCACTTGACAAATCCTGCCTATTTTCAGGCACGACCCGGGGAAGGGGGATACAGATGAATGCCAACTGACCTTGAACCAGATTATTCCGTGGTGAGCAGAAAACGAATCCACGGTGTACTGTAAGCTATGGAATAGCATTCTGCAGTTTAAAAAAAAAACTGCTTTTGGAATTTCAGAATTCCCCTTATGGAATTCCATGTCATTAGGCAGAATTTCCAAAATTCCATGGGATTCCACCACAAACAGAATGTAAAAAATTCCACAGAGCTCTAGGCCCCAGTCCCCTATCAAATCAGGGAGCAGTGTCTGCTACTGCATGTTAGTTTATCTTATTTACACGGAAAGGGATGTTAAAAAATGGGTGTTCATTGTTCATATACAGCTGAGAATACTGATGAAAACCTTGAACAGCAGTATTAAATAGTGTTCTCTTTTAGTTATTTCAAATCTGGGGAAAAATGCTAAAGCACACTCAAAATAGGGAAATGGGTGTTCTATAGGACAGGAGAAAAAGGGTAATCTGAAACAGGATAAAAAGGTACTGGTACAAAATTTTCAGTGTAATGTGCACTGCTGTAACTGAAAAGAACCCCACTTTGAACAGCTGCAATGCATTCTATTATATCAAGGCAATATCACATAAACCAATCAGATTGCTTAGTTACAGGGCATTGTGTGATGCCAGTGACCAGTAAATAAGCTTGATAAACACTTAAGGCATTTGGAACATAAAAATTAGGCAATAAACACCATTAGAATATGCAAATAGAGCAGCAGAGGCATTTGGAACATGTAAATAACCAGTGAGGCATTCTAAACATTCAGACCAGTTTCTGACCTAATGTTCACCTCATGAATGCTTAGTCAGAAAACCAGCTTTAAAACAGAAAAGGCTTTATATTTGCAGCTGACACAGCTGTCAGAAACTGACTAACTTTGTTGGCCCCCATATAGTCCAGTATAAGTGCACACTCAGTTTTACATTTTCTGTTACTTAAAGATGTTGGATGGAGGGGCTACACAATGGTGCAGCACACTGCTGTGCAAACGACCCAGGTTCAGGAGCCAGGCAGGGGGAGGCTAGCAGGTTCTGATACATGGCAGCACTATCAACCAGGGAGGGCTGACACTGGGTTCCTGCATTACAGCAAGACCCGAGGAAGGTGTGCGTGCAAGAGTGACAATCAGCATTACCAGACACCATTGAGAGGAGGCAGAGGTAAAAAAAAGGTGGTAAAAACCATGGTGTCATAGATGACCTGGGCTCAGAAATGGACTCTGGTTGCTCAGCGGACAGCCAAGGGAGGAAGGATCGAGCATCCCAAGGACAGCTGTCTTCGCTCAGGCAGGAGGGATGCTGCTTCTTGACTGCCACTTGCTGCAGACCAAGTAGCATCACAGCAGGAGTGGCTAGATGGGAAGAGAGCAGCCACTGGACACCAAGCATGCATGCATTCCATTGCATGAATGCATACACATCACGGCACCACAGAACCCATAGGGAGAGAACCAGGAGCTGGAGGAGAATGCCCTGGGCTTCTGTTGCACTGACACCCCCTGCAGGCCCACACATGACCAACATGGCTGTTCACCCACCACTATCCTGGTCTTAGGAAAGTGGTGGATAACCAGTATGTCCATTTGAAACATAGAAACATAGACTTTGACGGCAGATAAGGACCGCTTGGCCCATCTAGTCTGCCCATTTCCCTATCTACAGGATAGGCCGCAGATCCTAGTTAACCAACAGCCTATTTCTTCCTACCCCCCACAAGAATTGCCTTATGTCTGTCCCATGCATTCTTGAATTCTCCCACAGTTTTAGACCCCACAACCTCCTCAGGAAGACTGTTCCATGCATCCACTACCTCTCTGTGAAATAATACTTCTCACATTGCCCCTGAACCGCCTCCTTCTATCTTTTAAATTGTGTCCCTTGTTCTTGCACGTCTCTTTTCTGAAAGATACTACCCTCTTGGACTTTGTTGATTCCACTGAGGTACTTAAAAGTTTCTATCATGTCCCCTCTCCCTTCTTTCCTCAAGGGTATACATATTAAGCTCCTTTAGTCTCTCCTCATACAGCTTCTCTTGCAGACCCTGCACCATTCTAGTTGCCCTCCTCTGGACTACCTCTATCCTGTCTATGTCCTTGCGAGATGGGGTCTCCAGAACTGGACACAGTACTCAGATGGGGTCTCACCAACTGTCTATACAGAGGGATAACAACTTCCTATTTTCTGCTGCTGATGCCTCTCCCTATACATCCCAGTATATCCCAGCCTCCCTACTGCCTTCTCACATTGCTTGCTAACCTTAAGGTCATCTGATATGATTACCCCAGGTCCCTTTCCTTTTTGTTGTTGTTACTACCTCCCCACCCATTGTGTATTCTTCCCTGGGTTCTTGTTTCCCAGGTGCATTATTTTGCACTTCTTTGCGTCGAATCCTAGATGCCATACTTCTGACCATTCCTCCAACCTTGCCAAGTCCTTTTTCATCCTTTCCACACCTCTTTGTGTATCAACCCTGTTGCAGTTCTTTGTGTCATCTGCAAAAAGGCATACTTTTCCTTCCAGTCCCTCTGCAATGTCACTGATGAAGACATACCAAGGCATGTGCACCTGCCTTGGTATCTCTGATGGTTGGTGACTGGGCAGGGGGGTGCTGTTGGGCATGCCAGGAGACAAGAAAAACCTGATTAAAATAAAAAAAATGTTGTTATGACTGTGGAGTTCTTGGCCTCTGTGCCACGGATCCCCACCAGAGTGGTCAATGGTGCTAGCGAAAGATAGGGCTATTCACTCCACCATGGGGTACACCCACAGACCTGGAAACTGGGTAGACATAACCAAAGGAGAAAGATCTACAGTATATAAAAAAAATAAATGTTGGATGAGACTGGGCCCTCTGTTAGCTTTCTACAGACTCTGGGTTTCGCTCTAGTTTATTTTGATGTCTGTATGTGACCACAACCTGTGCTAGGTTTTGGGGGTTAATTTGGTAAAGTGGCTTGATTCTTCATCATTTGTAAATATATACAGTTTTTTTTTTTTTTTGTGAACTCTATTTATGCTCTCCCACACCCTGGCATCCTTCCAGGGTATACATCCTGACGTTAGCCTCTACTTCCTTGCTTGAACCCTGCTACTGAGGAAATCCCCCAATCACTCAGGCAGACCTAGCCTCCTCCCCCGATCACCCCCCCCGGGGTGGGCCTGTCCTCTCGTTATGGCCTTTCTGAAATTAAAGAGGTCCTACCTTGGGTGGTGGGTCATGGAGTCCTCCGCCCAGAGCCGACAGTTGGGATGTGGGCTGAGTCCCTCATACCCCCATCATCTCCATGAGAGTGGCAGGGATTTTCATTTTTTTTGTGTCCTTGTCCCCTGTGAAGCCCAGCCAACATGGCAACATGGTGCCACAGCTCCGCCCCCAGTCTTACACAGTGCTGATATGCTGGTGCCCCCCGACGAGCCCTCCCCAGGAAGAAAGCAGTCCATCAAATGCTCGATCTCTTCCCTCTCCTGCCGACCCCCGATGACCCAGGTCGCCAGCGTGGCGCGAGGTGTGGCGTCCAGAGCCTCAACCCTCTACATCACCGGGCTAGCTAAATATATACAGTTTTGATGGACAACTCATTTTGAAACTATAGAAGGGCTGGCCGGTGAGTAGCCAGGGTTCGAAGCTGAGCCGCCACACCTGCGTCACGCCAATGTTCAGGACCGAGAACAGACTCGGTGCTATGGGCCTGGCAGGGAGGATGAGGACTGAGCATCCGTTGGACTGCTCTCCTCTCCTGGGGGTGGGTACTGGGCACGTGTCGCTCTGCAGCGGCCCCCGGTGGAGACCGGGAGCGCTGCAAGAGGATGTTAACAGTTGTGGGACCAAGAAAAACCAGAAAATAGCTCGGAGCTCGGCTGGATGACGGCGGCTGGACCGCCCACACCTCCTCCAGACCTCCCGCAAGCCATGTCCGCCTCAGAAGCACAGGCCCAATTGAGAGTGTGCCGGCCCCCCTCCCCGGTGCCTTCCCCCTCAGAAAAGAGGGACCTGTCCAGTGAAGGGAAATGCTGGGTTACCCTGATGGCTGCTATGTGAGGTAAGAAGGCTCGGGGTGGAATCAGAGGGTTGTGGGAGTCCATGGCAGCCTGAAGGAGTGGTTGTGCCCTGAGCACATGGGGGGGATAAACAGATAACACAAAAAAGAAACTATAGAAGATGGGCTGCATGTCAATCCTAGTGAATCAGGGGCACTCAGTTCACATTCCGCACCAGGATTTGCTGAAAATGTGACAAAATACAACCTCACAAAATGATCTGCCTCCTATGACAATATTATTTGCTTTTTTTGCTTCTTGGCTGGATCACACATTTTCCCTGTATGTATTCCTGTGCACCTGCCTTGGTGTCTCTGAACATACAAAACTGCCAGCAGAAAAAGGCCACTTGGTCTTTCAAGTCTGCTCGATTTTGCAACTAGCACCCCTACTCTGCAGCTGCCACTCCCACCCTACCCTCCCTCCCATAAACCCTCTCTTTACCCTATCCCAGCCCCTCTTGAAGCATTACACTGTTTTACAGGCCACCACCTCTGCCGGTAGTGTGTTCCACTCTGCTACCCCCTTTCCATAAAGAAATGCCTCCTCATTTCCCTCCTGAACCTTCCATTCTCCAGTCTCATGTCATGACCCCGAGTGTCTCTCCCCACCCTCCCCATGAACAGTCCCTCCGTGCGTGTCCTGTTTATTCCTCTCATGTATTTAAAAGTCTCAGTCATATCCCCCTGCCCCTCCTCTCCTCCAGAGAGTACATGTTCAACTCCCTCAGTCTAACCTCATATGGTAACTCCCCCAGACCCTGGATCATCTTTGTTGCTCTGCGTTGCATGCCTTCCAGCAATCTAATGTCCCTCTTTAGGTAAGGGCACCAAAACTGAACGCAGTACTCCAGGTGTGGTCTGATCAGTGATCTGTATAACAACAGAATCACCTTCCTCCTCCTTGAGGTTATACCCCTTGCAATACAACCCAGCATCTTGTTGGCCACTGCTGCTACTTTCCTACACTGTGCTGAATTGTTCATTGCTCCCATAATGAGCACCCCTATATCTTTGTCCTCCTCAGTCACAGCTAGCTGCCCTCCCCAGATGGTAGCTTCTCTTTGGATCCTTTGCCACTAAATGCAGCACCTTGCATTTTTTTGGCATTGAAACCAAGTTGCCAGGTGTCAGACCATGTCTTCAGACTTGTTAGATCTTCCTGCAATCCCTGCCACCCCCCTTGGTCATCCACAACTGCTCCCATCTTGATGTCATCCACAAATAGACTGATCTTGCTATATAGGCCTACCGAGATGTCTGCAATAAATACCCCAAATAACACCAGCCCCCACTGACCCCTGTGGGACCCAGCTCATCACTGCCCTTGGGAATGATAATTCTCCTCCCACCACCACCCTCTGCTGCCGTTCCTGCAGCCAGTTCTCCACCCAACCCACCAATTTTTTCCCCCGCCTCTGTGCCCCTTAGCTTACATGCTAGTGTCCAATGTGGCACCATGTCAAATGCCTTACTGAAGTCCAGGTACAGGACATCCACTGCATGCCCTTTGTCCATTTCCCTAGTCACCCAGTATAGTAGTCCACTAGGTTGGTCTGGCTGGATCTCACCTTGACAAAGCCATGCTGCCGACTGTCCTGCACCCCCCGACCTCCAGCAGGATCACCAGCCTCAACTTCAGGATTGTTTCCATCAGTTTCCCCACTATAGACATGAGACTCATTGGTCTATAGTTCCATGGTTCATCTTTGGGACCACTCATACAGAGTGGAATCACGTGAGCCATCCTCCAATCCTCGGATACATACCCCAAGTCCAGAGAGGCATTAAATAGGTCTGCCAATGGGTCACCATTGTACATTCTCACACCTCAGATGGGAGGATGAGCAACACCATGTATTTTCATTGGTTGCAGGGTGTATGCAGATGTGGATGCCGAGCAGCCTTCCCCCTCCCTATGCAGAGGATGAATCTCATCACCATCATGTTCTATTCCCCACCTTTTAACTGACAAGCATCTTGCTAAAATAAATCTAGAACAGAAAGTGAAAAATCTTACAGGGAAGTTTTTTGTGTTATTTAGGCTATTCCTGCCACTATAGCCTCACCCCAAGAACTCATTCTGGGCAACTTTGACTGTGGTAGCCTGGGCCAAGTCCACAGTAATGTGACAATTGTACCTCCACATTATGCAGGGAGTGTGTAACACCAAACCACCCTAGACCCTCAAGGCAAGACAAGCCCTATTAACTTGCTGAAATCCATCATGGTTCTCCGCCTAAGTGGGACTAGTAGGCCAGCATTCCCAATGCATGCAATTGTCCAAGGATTCTCCTATACCAGCTGTTAACTGGTACTCAAGTCTACTCCACAGAGAGCAGCAGAGGTACCACGTCTTATTTTAAGGCTCTTTAACCAGGAGCTTTTAAACCTACAGAGCAGTAGCTGCAGGGGGTATGTTGAAGGCTCTATCATATGTAATTAGAAATGGTGCATTACCTGCAACGTAAGCCAACTTCTTCCTGCGTAAGTAGCCACCTTTGGCTGTAACTACTGCCATAATATTCTTGCCTCCAACCCAAATGCACACAATGTAGAAGCAATTTGTGCCACCATACATATTCAATAAGTCACCAATGGACTGGAATGGGGCAGTGAACAATTTCACGTCTGGAACTGATCCAGATGCAGATGGTTTGATACCTTTTATTGAACCAACAGAGATGTCACAAAAAAAAAAAACAGTGTCTAACAAACAACTAGCATACAGTAAATCTCCGAGGAAGGGCCTGGTTGGTCCGAAAGCTTATACACTGTTTTCTTTCTGTCGATCCAATAAAAGGTATCAAACCATTTGCTTCTGGATCTGTTCTTACAAGGACCAGTACAGCAACTAAACTAATTCTGTACATCTGGAACTGAAATTTGTATTTTAAGAGTGGGTGGTTGGGCAAGTGAGCAGCTGACATGGGAACATCAGAGTATTAAAAAAGACAAATACATGAATAAAAAACAACACGGAGACAGTAACAATGTGCAAGAAAGATGCTAGAAAGTGTACTGCTTCTTCCAAGGGAGAGAGCTTTTATGTACTGTTTGTGGGCACAAAAAGGAAAAGATTGCCAGAAGGAAATAAAATTCTAAAAACTGGCAGAAGGATTTTTTGATGTGCTGTATCCTGGTTGTCAGGACTTGTGTTTTACTATGCATTACACTCTTGCAATGCATGGATCTGACAAATCAAGACACAAGATTTTCCCTACCAAGTTATAAGTCAGTCCTAAACTGTGTCTTCTCTATGACTGTCCACTCCCAAGAGGTTAAAATATAAGGAACACTGAATTCTTCCCAAACCCAGAAACACTATGGGCCCACGGCAGGGGTACTGACAGCAAACAGAAGAGGTCATGTATGTACAGTATCAAATATGAAATTATTATTGTAATTTTAGAATGACTATAATATTGCTTATAGCTTCTGCAGTACAGTACTGTAACTCATAGACTGGAGTTCTGGTGAGTCTTGAACCTTTCTCTGCACTGGGCATGCTCCAATCAAAACCTCAAAAATAGTTCTGGCAATTTGGGATCTTTAGTAGATTTTCTAAGAGTGCATTCATTAATTTATGTATTTATCTATTTATTTATTTTGTTGTTAATGTAACAATTTTTATGTAATACAATATCCCATAACATTAACACTTCCAAAACCAGGACAGCAGTTCCAGGCAATCAAAGTCGGCCTCAGCTTTAACCTGCATTTGGTTGACTGAGAGAGCTGCCCCTCATTTCTCTGATGCAGAAGTACACTAAGGCACATTGGCTGCCATGTGTATCAGGCCTGGCCCTTCAACTGCTCTGACCAGCCTGCCTCACTTTCATACAGAGCATGCTTCCAGGGAAGGGTTCATTACTCATTGTTTATATGTTTATGGCAAAGTACACATCAGCAGATTATTATAAATACAATGTTTTACTCTGTTAAGTAAATAAAAACAAAGGAAACAATATTTCTGTTCAGTGTAAGCAGAGGCAGAGAATGTGGATAGGGAAGGGGAGGCAGAAACAGAGTAACCTTCACCATCTGACTACCTCATAAGAAGTTAGAGAAATTGCTCCCCACCAACTACTGTGGCCTATCTGGTATATGAAAGGCTGTGTTATTCAATTCAGTTGTATCATGTTTTCATTTCTTACACAAAAAGGTGCAAGTCTAGTCTTTGGATTCCAACACAGGGCTCGTCCGGGTGTGCTATAGTTACACCTCAACCATCTTTGTTAGTGGCACATTGGCTTGTGCAGGTAGTCAGTCAGATCAACTGCGGTAAGAAATCCCTAAGGACTCGACTTTGGGAGGGCACACTACATCAGTTTTCTTGTGCGAGTATGGTAGAAAAGGAACACAAATCAGAAACCAGTGCCAAACACATTACATTAGACATCAAACACTTCACCACACCTCGAACTGGCTCAGAGTGTTTTCCTGGTGCAGTAACATCCCTCACCATAGATCCAAGATAAGGAGAAGGTCATTGATGACAAAAGCTACAGTTATACATACCATGTATGCATAAATAGAATCTGCAAGTGGAAAAAGACCCAGTGACCTATCTGTAGTAGTCTGCCCCATGCCTAGATAAAGTTGACCTCAACTTGAGTTAGCTGGTAGCCCTAGTGTTTTTTTTTACACCCCTTACTCTTGAAAACCACCTGTCCCCTTCTTCATTAGTATGTACTAATTCCTTTATGTCTACCCCTCCTATGTTCAAATTCAGCTGCGGATTTTGCATGGACCACCTCTTTGAACAATCTATTCCAGTCACCCATCACCCACTCCATAAAGAAGAACTTCTTTACCTCCTTCTTAAATCTCCCTACCCCCCATTAATTTTAATGGGTGACATCTAGTTATTGTGCCCTGATTTCACATGAACAGTTCACTTCATTCCACCCCGTTGATGCCTTGCAAATATTCATGTGTCTGTTGTGTCCTCCATCTCCCTTCTAGCTGCCAGTGTGTACTTGTTGAGGGTTGCCAGCCTCTCCTCATACAATTTCCCCTGGATCATTTTTGTGGCACTGCTCTGGACAGACTCTAGGTGGCCTTTGTCCTTCTTTAGGTGTAGATTCCAGAATTGAAGACTATGTTTGAGCTGTGGCCTCACCATCTGTTATTAGTCTGTTAATCCATACATGGCAATATCACCTCCTTCTTTCGACTAGGAAACACTCTTCCTATGCACCCAAGCTTCCTGCTAGCGTTCCAAACTGCATTGTTCCTTGGCAGTAGTTTTAAGGCTGTCACTGATGATGACTCTGAGATCTCTTTCCTCTAAGGTCTGATCCACCATTACCCCACACACACAATACTCCATATAGGGGGCTTATTGCCAGTATGCATAAGTTTGTACTTTTTAGCATTAACCTTGAGTTGCAAAATTCTGGAACACATTTTAACCTTTCCAGATCCCTCTTCATGTCCCTTATCCCTTACTCAGTAATTATCCATACTGCTGCAGATCTTAGTCTCATCTAGTCTCATCTGCAAGGAGATACATTCCCTCCCAAATGCAACCGATAAGAAGAACCAGTTCCGAGACCAATGCTTTGGGTACCCAACATGTTACCTTCTTGACCTCTGAGTGCTCCCTGACCACTGCCGCCCTCTGAGTCTTTTCCCCAGTCAATTTTCTATCTACCTGATAAGTCAGTCCCTTATCCCCAACTCACCAAGCTTTTTTACATGCCTTCTGTGCGGTACTGAGTTGAAGACTTTGATGAAACCTTGATATTATATATATATATATATATATGTACTGCCTGGCTCTTGTCCACTACCTTCATTACCCAATCAAAACAGTGAATATGGATACTCTGGCATGATCTGCCCACCACAAACCCATATGGTCACTTATCCTGAAGCCTATTGGTCTCCAAGAAATCTACTATGATTTCATTATTGTCTCCAGTAGTGTCCCAAGGATCAAGGTTAGACTGACCAGTCTGTAATTTCCTGGGTGATGCCTGTTCTTGCTGTTGTAGGGTGATACCATGTTGACCATCTTCCAATCCACTGACCCATTCCATTTCCAGAAGCAGTTAAAAGGTCAGTCAATTGGTGCACTGCTGAGGCTGTACCATTTGTGCAACAAGCAGGTGCAAGCACCAGCAAGTCTGATGATTTGTCTACTTACAGGGACCTGAATCCCTTGAGCACCATTTGTACTGTGATCAGTTCTATCTTCAATCCATCCACACCCTCCCATATGGTGTGTATCCCACATTCTGAGAGCAGTCCTCCCTCATCCTCTTCTGTGTAGACTGAACAGAAGTACTCATTTAGGAAATCTTCCTGCTTTCTATCCTCCTCTTCCTACACCCCTCATTTTCTCAGTCCAGCTATTCCTTCCCTTGTCTTCTTCTTGCCCTTAAAATAAGAAGAGGACTTTTTCCCCTTCCTTGGCCCCTTCTGCTCTTTGCAGCTCTGCATTTATCTTAGTTTTCCTCACCACTTTATTGGTCCCTTTCAATTTCTCTGTATAGCACTCCCTGTAGTTCTCTTGCTAGTCTCCCTTGTACTTTCTAAACATTGCCCTTTTAGCCCTTATTGCCTCCCCAGCATACCTGGAGAACAAGATTTTATTTTATGGGGTTTTTTTTTTCCTTTTTTTTCACCTGCCTCATACAGGAATTGGTTACTTTTGTTAACCCCTTTTTGATGATGTCTTATTTGGCAGTTTCTCCTACTGTCTCCCCTACTACTGGTAGCTTTTCTTTTTTTTTAATTATTATTTTTTTCTTTGTCAAGCTCCCCTAGCCCCACAAGTGAGCTCACCTGGCTCCAGCAAACTGGTCCCCTCATACTCGGGGAAGCCCTCCAGGTGGGGCCTGAAGCAGACTGTCACAGCCAGAGGGACAGACACGGGCAGCTCATATGCAGGGCTGGCAATTTTCTCCTGTGATTTTCCCCTCAGGGGTTGGGACATACAATGGCACCAGCATCTGCCCCACACCCTGAGATGTGTGGCACCAGCCGCTTGGGCCCTCCAGCCTCTACCAGGGGTCCTCACTGCACCGGACACTCTCCCCCTTTCCCTGAAGAGGGAGAGCAGTCCACCGGATGCTCAGTCCCTCTCCCCCCAGCTGGCCTTCTGATGCCCCGGGTCTGTTCCTGAACCCAGGACATCGGCATTGCAGTGGACGCCTTGCAGCTGCGTCAGAAGGTGGGCACCGGTAGCTTTTCAGTAAGTGATTAACCCATCTTCCCAAAATACACCTTCATGAAGTCTAAGACCATTGTCCTCAAGTTGGATAAATGGGTTTCTAGCACTCTCCTAAACCAAACTGAGTTGTGGTCACTGGTCCCTAGAGGATTCACCACCCTGACATAACTGATGATGTATTTGTTTGAGAGCACCAAATAAAAAATATCCCCTCTCTGGTAAGTTGCTTAATCCATTATACAAGGAAGCACTCTTGTATTACTGCCACCAGAGCCTGACTTCTAGTGCATCTGGCCATTGGTATTTCCCAGGCTATATCAGGTAGGTTGAGGTCGCCCATTAACACCATCTCCCCCTTTGCAGTTGCTTTCCTGTTTCTTCCCCCAATGCCCTATCCTTGTCCTCCTGGTTTTAAAAGTGATTTTCCAAGTCAAGAGAGTAACTTACATGAAATAGTAGCTGATGCTGAAAATAGTCAGTTTCTGTAAAACTTGAATTTTTTGTGCAGCCTTATTTAACTGGAAGGGATCGTAGTTTGGCTGGGAAAAGGTGGCCATCCAATCCTTTCCACTTCCTTACTGATGTACACACCACTGCCCTCAGGCACATTATGACGTGCAGCAAGGGAGAGCGCAGGGACACGCCCCATTGAAGTGAATGGGAGTCTCTTTTGTTACTATTTCATACATATCGAGGGTGATTTGGAGATTAATGAAGGCCACCGCTTGACTAACAAGGGTCTTATTAGTCGAGCAGTAGTAGTAGTAGTAGCATATTTTATTCAAAAACCATGAATTGGATAAAAACTCTATTAAGCAAACTCATTTTCAAGGAGATCCAAAATACATTCATACAATTTCCATTCTTACAGACAGACATACATAAATAACAATTAGAAATAAAAACAAAGAGTTATATAAATAACACTATACAAAGTCAGTAGTGAGCGGTGGCCTTCATTAATCTCCAGATTGCATTCATAACGTGCAAAGGAGTCTCTGACTCAAAGGTTTGTAATTCCGATCTCTCAATAAATAAATAACTAAAATAGTAATTAAAAAAGACTCCCATTGGCTACAATGAGCATGCCCTATTGTTCTCATTTGCTGTACGTCATAATGCGCCTGAGCAAGGGGGCATGTACATCAATAGCGAAGTGGAAGGGATGAGCAGGCCACCTTGTCGGGACCAAACTATGATCCCTTCCAGTTAAATAAAAGCTGCACAAAAAACGTTTACAGAAATGGACTATCGCCAGCATCGGCTACCATTTCATTTAAGCAATATATTAAATTTTGAAAGGTGGAAAATGTCTTTAAGTTTGTATACTACAACTAATCTGATATTCCTCCTCCTGCTGTTCTCAGCTATACCCAGACTGATTCTGTCCCATTTGCCTCCCCATGGCCCTGTTCTGAGTAGCCTGTATGCAGTGTTATATTTACAGGACCATCCCACCTTCTCTACTATATAGTCTCTCCTTCCAGTAAATGGTGTAACCAGGGATTGCTATTCCCCATGGTTTAGTAGCATCCATATTTCAGCTGTGGTCATGATGTCAGGGTCACCTTTTGCTACTACAGCCGGTAGGTCCTCCATTTTGGGCCCATGATTATATGCATTCATGCAGGTTATTTTTTAAGAGTCTTAATTACTGCCCCTTTCCTGGATGCAACTTGACCCTCCCTTCCTCTCTTCCTCTCCCCTCACCCTTTTTCTTCTATTCTCATACTCCTCCTTCCTCCTGTCTATCTTGAACAGTTGGGGAAGTGCCATTTTAGTCTCCCGTATCTACAGTAGAGTCCTGGTTTATCCAATGCCAGCTCCCCCCAGCTAGTTTATATCAGAAAAGATAAAGGGAAATCCAATGTTTGCCCCAGGGCACTAGTTCACTCTTTGATTGGATGGAGCATAGCATTTATTTTTAAACAGTTTTCCATCCTTACAGACAAGGCTCTGGTCCCCCACATAGTGGGAGCCCTCCTCCACACACCATTCCTTCAACTATGTATTAACTTAAAAATGTTGAACTTTCTCACATCACCTTTCTTGAATGCTGAAAGGGCCTCTAAAAAGGCCACCAATTTGGCCATCCCCTCAGTTTGCTACCTAGTATACAGAAGATGTCCTTCACCTCTCCTAAGGTCCACGTGGCCCAGCTGTTAGTCTCTGCTTGGACTAAACAAAACAAAACATCCAGCACCAGACTCCATGCTCACAAGGAACACGGTGAAAAAGCACTGAGTTTGAGTATGAAACACTGGTGGACTATGAGGGATCCAGGGGATGAGGCATCTTTTGTATGCTTTTTAATGCTTAAATAAAATTAAACTTTTTAATGTGACCATGGAACCTGGTGCTAGATTTGTTTGGTACAGTATGTGCATGGGTCTATCCATGGCACAGGCATTATGAGGAACTGCCCCATTGTGTTTCTCTTTATGGAGTATGACATCTGGCTCCTTCCCTGCTCCCTAAAAAAAACTTAACTATTCCCCCCCCCTTACTCCCTCCCTTTAGAAGCCTACAAAGGCATCTTTCTGCTCCCTCCTGTCCCTATTAACCCCCTCCTGACATTTCTTCCTTTCTCATCTGACCCTCCTCCTGTTTAGGACTCCTTTAAATCAAGGCTAGTTGTGCTTTCGCCTGCAGTTTGTTTCTGTACCCCAATAGGACTGCCACGCTCCCCAACATGCACTACGCACTTTATATTATTCTTGCATGATTGTCCACATTTCATTGCATTAAGCCATGCTGTTGTTAATTTACTTGATCACCACATTTGCTCTTACATCTGTGATGTTGCCTATGTAAATACAGTCCAATGTTTTGTAATTTTTTTTCTGTCTGTACTCCACCTTCCTCCATCCCCCATGTCGCACCTGGAAACAAGCCATGGCTCAGTGTTCCTTTCCGTGATTATCAATTTTTAAATAAATAAATCTGTTCTGATTTGCACCATATCAGGTGTCACCCCCAGGAGATGGCAAGCTGACCTCCCCTCTGTGTCATCTCACAGACCCCCATCTCTGTGTTATAGTCCCCAATTACAATAACCCGCTCACACGGTCTCCTAGCACTAGGACCCTCCTCACTCTTTGGCTTCACACTAAGAAACTCTTTTATGTCTAACCTGTTAGTTTTTGCCAAGAAAATGTATTCCTCCTGTATTTAAGAGTCATACAGAAATTGTTACAGTACCGGGCTCATTGGTCAACAACAGGATTCAGTACCTACAGTGGTTATATACTGAAGAGTGTCCCACTTAGTGGCTAACCAAGGTGCAACATTGGCATTAGATGTGAAGGAAGCCCCATGCCTGCCCTCCCAGTCAAAGTAGGGGTGTGACCATGGCAAGCCAGATTATTGTGAACAGTTTTATATATATATATATATATATATATATATATATCTATATATATATATATCTATATATATATATCTATCTATATATGTATATATATAGTGTGTGTTTCATATTTCCTTTCTCAGAGGCTAAGTGTATCACATGATCTAAACCCTAGAAAATGAAGCAAACTGGAGCCAGTATGCTAGAGATGCATTCTCATAGTCAACATTATAGACTGCGGGAGCACTCTAAACTAATCACAGCACTCCTTTTTCTTATTCTAAACAGTGTCTCAAGAGCAGGTGCCCTGGAAATAGACGCTTTTGGCAGAGGATTTTTAATACTGTATATTATTGATCAACCTTCATCAATAATATAATAACGCATCATAGGAGATCACTCTTAACGTTGTAAGAGTGGTCTTTCTTACTTCTTAGGGTATCATTCAGAACTGCTTACCTTTGGTTTGCAGTTCCCACATCCCAAGAATGCGTGTAAGACCACTCTTAATGGCCTGATTAAAATACAAAAAGGTAGCCAATATTCTTAGGCCCTGTGCCAGCATTTTATGTAACATGAGAATGAAGGCAGACACCGCTTTTTATAGCCCCCTACTCCATATAGACAGGATGGGCTGGCAGTATAGCCTAGAGGTTAGAGTAATGAGCTGTGAACGAGCTTGGTACATCCAGCAGACCAGATCTGGGTTTGATTCTCACAACCTCCACTTGCATACTGTGTGACTCTGAGCAAGTCTCTTAACCAACCAGTGCTCTCAGGTCACCCCTGAAAACAGGCTGTTGTGCCTAGTGGGCCTTACCCGGTTACCAAAGACTAAAATAAAAACAATAAATAAATAAATATACACAAGTGTGTGCTCATACACACAAATATCTGTACAGCTCACCAGTCTTCAGCACTGATTCAAATTTACACTGGGCTATATCTTACAGAATAAATATGTTCCAGGACTGGGGGTGGTTGTTATAACCACAAACTGGCATGACCCGCCTCCTACTAAACATTGTAAAGATCTGCCTACCCCACTCTGCCCTTTATTTCTTTGCCTCTGTTTATGGCAGGTGCCAACTTCGGCCGAGCACTTGTGTAAATATAATGTAGCATAACCTTTTTTAAAAAAAAAAACATATTCTGTGATTAATTCTCTTTGCAAGTCATAGGGAAAAAAAAAGATTTACATGTAGTTCAGGGTATTGGAGTGGGAAAGGCATTGAAATAATTTCACAGAGGAGCAGGACTGAGGGCGCTGGAGTTTATCCTTCCTGCTCTGTGCAACTGCGATCTACTGTTGGTTATTTATTATTTTGCATCGTTACAGAAGGATGTCTGTTCACTGGTGTAACTTTTGCTCTGTTGCCTTTCTTTCCTTCTTTCCAATAAGGCCTGAGATGATAGGGCAAGTGACTGCACTTTCCAAGGATTTTTTTTTAATGGGGAGGAGTTGAAAGTGGGTGGTGCTCGGGAGAGGGGAGATTCACATGTGAGTATCTGGAAATGGAGGCATTGCAGAAGTTGGGCCTTGGGGAGTTGTGGATAGTGCACTGGTGCAGAATCACTTGTAGCTGTGACTCTGAAGCATTTATACTTTGAGGGAAAGAGAGCGTTTGTATGGGAGTTCTAACAAATTTAGCAAGACACTGTCAAAAACATAAACTATCAGGTTAGTTTTTTAATTCTGCTTTTTCCTCTGTTACTTTACTATATCCCCCTTGCATTTCAGCAAGCTTCCTGTTTTAGAGGTGCCCACGGTGTCAGCAAGGGTGCACATGTTCCAGCATTGGCCACCACCACTGTCTATGGCACGGCCTAGCTGCTGACCTTAGCTTCAGTTAGGGGGATATTCCCAGGCCTCTCTCTGAGGCAAACAGCCATCCATACTTCCCCACCCTCATAACTGGGCTACCAATACTTAATGCCAGTGCTGTTCTATTCATCAGTCAGAATGGGACACTGCAGTGTTACGTACCTCACACATCCTCTCTCAGAGGGTAAGTGCATCACATAATCTAAACACCACCAGCCCAGTAGAAGGAATCCAAGCATGGGTCAGATTCCAAAGGGCTGCATGCTGCTACAGCCAGGCAGTGGAGAAACCTATGTAGCTAATATGCTATATGTATCTTCTCTTAAAGGAACAAATATAAAAACAATTTACCTTTTCGTTGCATATTTTGTCAGATTGTTAACTTTTGTCCAACCATCATAGGTAATTCTATTAAAGAGTGCCCCTTCACATAGGCTGGGAGGGTGGTCGACCAAAAACAACCAGTTAACAGCCCTACCAGTTTTCCCCCTGTAAGTTTCATAACAGAAGAGATTTTTGGGGTTCATGGTGTCCAAAATCTGAGAGGAAGAGCTATGCTGTTATGTTGATGGGGATGATTAGTTTTTCACCTTATCTTAGTACAGATGTATTGTCCAACGTGGTATATTTAACAGACTAATAACAGATGGGTGAGCCAGAAGTGACATTTTCAAGTTCACCCTCCCCTCTTGACAATAGGCATCTGGGACCCCTGCCCCCATCATCTCAGTCCTTCTCTGAGGCTAACCGCAATCATTTTCACCAGCCTTACTCTTTTGGTTCTGTAGTGTTAGATTTCTCTTTGCTATGCTGTTTAAATTATTTACTTCTCTACTTTTTATTTATTTTTGGGGGTTTTGTACCTTGACTTAGAGGTGGAATGGGCAGACTTTGCCTGGCAATTCCAACGGTTTATTGTAGTGTTGGGGGAAAAAAAGAACAAAAGTAAAAACAAACTGAAAAAAACAATTTGTTCTGTTGTTAATTATGTTCTGCTTTGACTGAAATAAAGCGCACTTCCGAGTACACTGATATAACGCACAAACACACACACACACACACACACACACACACACACTTCACTCTGTTTTTTTGTCTTGCCTGTTGCACCTCTAACCTATCTGGGTCCAGATCATTGCAGCTCACCCCCTTCCTCTCAAATTTCCAGCCCTGTGACTTACACCCTTACTAGCATCTCCGGATATGTAGCAATGTAGCACCTGCTACCCCTTAGGCCTGAAAACAGTATGTGTTTTAGCCTTATCTGAGCTGTCTAAGAGAACGTTATACATTTTTTGGAAACGTGCTATCCCCCTCACAAAACTGCTACAGCCTTGAAAAATTCCAGCACCACCTATACACACACACACACACACACACACACAGACCTGTAGAGTCTCATGCATTTGGAGTGGAAAAAACACATTCAGGGTGCACCTCATGATCTCATGCTACAGGAGGTAAATGTCATGCTCTACTGTATTCAGGAACTGAAAAATGATATTAAGAAGGGCCAGGTAATGGCTTGAAAGCATGGTTCTCCCCCTCACTGCTCCATTTTTCTGTACCAAATCTCCTCTTATAGAGATTTCTTGTAACAGCAGTGTTGGAGTAGATGGGGTACAACAACAAAAGGAGTTTAAGGAAAATTGCTATGGACAGCCTTTGACTTGCAGGCTCAGAAGCCTTCACTGGAGGATGATGTCTCATGCTTTGAAGGCATTGATCTTTGACATCGTGTCCCCCTCCAGAGTAGAGCCCCTTGAGGAATCTGGATCTATTCAACACTGAGGCTGGTTGACAGATTAGAAACTAGCCAAGAATTAACACTAATTTATTTACAATGAAGCGCGCCATGATTAAACCCAATTATGTAGCATTTTGCAGAACTCTGCAGCATGCTGCAGCAGAGTTACTGTGGAAAACAATGTCATTTCAATGGCAATTCGTCCCTCTTGTCATGCAAGAAACTGTGACATTCACTTCATCCTGGCAGTGTCAGTTTCCTGCATGACAAAAAGGATTAATTCCCATCGAAATTACTTTGTTTTCTGCAGTAACTCTGCTGCAGCATACTTCAGAATGCTGTAGAAGTTGGTTTAATCATGGTGAGCTTCACTGTGTATAATGTTTGACCAGGAAAGGCACACTAAGCTGTGATAGCTCTTGTCCCGGTGTGTTGGTTACATGCACCTGTTTTATCGATAGGGAGCATTGACCAGGACACCAAGTCAAATACCCTACTCTTGCAAAATGCAACATGGGATTTTTTAGTTTCCACCTGGACAGCCACCAGAGATGGGCAGAAGGGATCTCAGTTTCACATCTCATTCTGAACAGTGCAGCACTCCCCTAGTCTTGCACTACAGTATTAAAGTAGTATGGGGTATTACCCCAAGTTCCTGCTCTGAGACTAAAATCCATATACTTCTCATTTTCCATCCCCAGAGGCAAGCTTGCTGCCTACTGAGCCACTCACATTCCTTAATGAAGTAAGATTTTACTTTGTAATCCTGCCCACTCGTCCCCTCCGTCATGGCCCCCCATTCACACTATTCCTGCAGCTGTGAAAGGCCAATGGCCGAGATCTCTGTGCCAAACATCACAGTCACTTAAGTCTAACTGAACTGTCAACAGCTAATTACACGCCGAGCTTACCAACACCTCCTCCCAGTCACATGAGTGTGTCACCCCATAACATACTTGAAGCTTCTTGACCTGGAATTTGGGAGCTGGAACTGAGAATCAGTTATGATTGAAGAGGTAATTACTGCAATCCATGCCTCAAAAAAGGAAAAAAACTGTACAGTGCCAAGAAATGACAAGATCCCCAGCTGAAATTGTTAATTTGGAGCCATGGGGATGGGCAGGTGTTCTAACTAGATTTTTTAATGCATGTGTTAAAATTATATCTCCAACAGCTGAAGGGGGAAACAGATCCTTTGAAGATATCAAAGAATGTTTGGGAAGATCCTAATATGTACTGAAACATTAGCCTCCGAGATAACCTGACAAATATTTTTATTAGACCTATCTTAAAAAGGTTAGTGGCAGGTATTGGGCAAAGTTTGCTAAGGAGACTACAGATGTTGATTGTTGATAGCCTAATTGTGCTCTGTTTGGAACAAGCACTATTTGCGGCCGAGCCACCTGATCTAGGATTTGGATGTATGTTGCCAGACAATAGCAGCAGCAAGACAGCAACCCTGAGAAGGAAGTCTCTCTGGAGTTTTGAAAGCAATTTAGTATTCCTTTTGGTACAGTGGCTCCTTTTCTTGTTTTTGAGCATGAAGAGAAGGATGGAGGGATATGGAAGAGTAATCATTCAGGCATGTGTGCCAAGCAACATCCAGCCATTAATTCTAGGTAGGGTCCAAAGGGGAGACCAAGGGCCCTTAGTAATGTAGAAAAAATGTCCAGTTATACAGCCTGTGTCATAGTGCAGGTTGCAGTTAGTAGCACTATGGATAGGTTGCTTTTTGCTGTTGTAAGGATTCCCAGCGAGACTGAGCAGCATAAGTAAGGTTAGGAGGTGGGAACAGGATTTAGAGGAAGCATACCCATTTCCACCTCTAAAAGGTGCATAGGTTATAAACATCAGGTCGCAGTTTATACCACAAACATTTAAATGAGCTTAGCTGAGCCCCTGACTGGCACGAGCAAGTGAAATAGGTTCCCGAAGGAGGCAGGGCAGTTGATTTTTGTTTGAAAGGGCTAGGATTAAATACGTAGCCAACAGGGATAAGAAGTGTAGAAGAGGGCAGAGCTTAGGTCTATTTAATAGTGACTGGTCAAAAGAGTCAGCAGACAGTCAGTCCCAAGCAATTAGCAGCAGCCAAGGAGCCGCGGTTGTAAGGAAGCAGATAGCAGGGAATTCTAAGGCAGCCAATCATAGGAATTCAGAGCTCAGCAGTGTCAAATTCATTTCTGAATTCTATGCAGACTCCCGACCATCATTCTTGACACTGACCACTGTTTTGGTTTGGCATACCTGAGTTATAAGTGTATTTATATCAGTGCAACAACCCCCTCCTAACTGTAGGGAAGGTGGCTGTTCACAAGAATGAGCCTTTGGGTACTGGCACTCTGGCATTGCCCCCAAGGGTGTAGTTGGGAAGCAGCTATAAAGCATATAAATTAGAGTGCCCTGATGGCACTCAGAGCATAGATTTAGGGGCTCAATTCAACGGAGTTTGGCATCGGGGCAGGTGCCCATGAGGCGTCAAGGGGGGCAGACTGGTATACACTAGATTGGGTGCCAGTTTGGAAAAGGCAGACATGGCCAGCAGGAATGCCAGATGCCCTTCAGTACCATGGGTGCAACAGGGGGTACCAGGAGAGAAGGCTCCTGCTGCATGGGGGCAGGAGGGGGTTGCCATCTGCTCTCAAGGCACCAAAAGTGGTAAAGGGCCTGGACACCTCAAAGCTTCAAGGCTATCATGGGAACAGAATTCAAGATCCTGCAGGTTTCCAGGGGTGGACCCCAAACATGAGGGGCAGATCCCAAACCACAGGTAGATCTGTGGGTCAAGTTGGAAGTGCTACATATAGAGGGGAGTAGGAGGGGACCACTGGGAGGGTGTGGGAACCCCAAAGGGTTTCCCCTTAAGAGAAATTGACCGATGGCCCTCAGGCCTGTGGCAGGTTCGCCAAAGACCTTAAGGGACATTCTGGTAGGGGGTGATCTCAGAAACTGATCTGAGCAGAGTTATTACACCTGAAGACAGCAGACAAGGTATGCTAATGCTTAAAAAGTAGCAAAATAAAGTAGGAGATGCAACTCCAGGACAGAAGAGTAGGGTTGAATCCCTTGATAATGCACTGCCCGCAGTCTGACCCACCAGTGAAACATTCCAGTGGGCATAGCAGGAGTATATCAGACAGCACACATGACTGTACCTAGGATGTGATCCAGTGGGCCCTCACTGGAATGGAAACATCATGAGAGTTGGTGGGTCCGGAAAAAGGAAGTGCCGACCCCCAGTCCTGCCACTTGGATCAGAGGGACTCACATTCAGAATATGAGTGCTGTCAGCATTATTTTTAAACCTAAATAACCTTTATGCAGAGCCCCTGATGTTAATGGGTACATCATTCATACAGAACAGAGGGGGAAATAAGGATCCCCTAGCACAGGTGTGCTTCCATAGGCATGGAGAGGCCATGTGTGAAGCACACAGTGAACATAAGGAATGCATACTGTAGTTCCTCACTGTTACCACAGAAAACAAACTGTGGATCCACTGTGAATGAGAAAGAGTTAACATTTCATTCCAGTGGAAATCTGTATTGTTTTGCATATGTTATTTGTAGTATATTTGTGTTGTATTATTAGTGATGACTTACCTATTTTATGTAAGGTGCCCCGAGCCCCAGGATTTGGGCACCATATAAATAAAATTGCCTTGCCTTGCCAAGAGAATCAGTCCATCCATGAAACCCTGAGAGTGGAGAGGGGAAGCTACACATAACTCTGAGAGACCAATGTGGTATTGTATTGTATTGCTTAGAAATTAAAAGCAAATTAATTAGGATCACTGGATCTGGACAAATAACATCTTTACAGATTTACTCCTGTAGGGAATAATATTACTTTTTCCCATCAGTTGATGATAGTGTTTTCTGGATTTTGAGTAAAGATAAGAATCTTAAAGAAATTAATGATTTATTTTAAGAGACTAGGTTTATGACCTGCGAGCTGTTGAGACTGAAGCATGACTTACCTGACAGCAGTAGATTTCAGTATCTACAAGTTAAAAATTGTCATCTTCTAAAAGATAAAAAAGTACAGCAGATGAATTAGTATCCTTTCATCTGGACAAACAACATCTTTCCAGATTCACTTCTATGGGCCCTATGTATTAAGGGGCAGATTGCCTATGTGCCCTGGATTCGTAGCATGTAGGCAACCCTAGGTTAAAATGCTGTATATTGGGGGTCCTGTGGACCCCCAGTGATATTCACAGAAGAGACATACACACCTTTTGCACTTGATCCCCAGGCTGTTTGAGCAGCTACATGTCCGGATGGTCAGGGACATGTCTGGGGGTGCGCTCACACTCCATGCCATTCCAGAAGCCACAGAATGCCAGGTAAGATAGGTGCAAGATATAGCCACAGGAGCCCTTCGGTATCAGTTGTGTGTCCCCCTCCCCAGATAACACCAGCTGGCTGCTGTGGGATGACCACCCTCCACCATGCTACCCTAGCCCTCTGGACCAGCTGGGTCAGCCATTTGGGCACTCACCCATCAAGTTAATCTTTTATGGTTCCTTGCCATCCCACAATCCCCTGCTCCATACAGAGCAGGGGATCTACTGTGGGACCAGGATGGACAATCAGATTGGATGCTTGTCTTTGTCCTCTGATCTACGCCCCATGCACCTGTGCACTGGGAGGAGGGACTGTAGCTAGGTGCCCTACCATGGCATGCATTAGTGCATGCTGAGTCCCACATGCCTGTCCATGGGTACGGAGCTGCACGGGCCGTGTAACTGCCTCTTGCACATCCCTGTACCACATAGTGTATAGACCCCATAGTGAATAATATTAATTTCCCCCGTCAATGGATAATACTGTTTTCTGAATTTGGAGTAAGGAGAAAAATACTGCAGAAATTATCGATTTCTTTAATGAGAATGGGTTCATGACCTTTAAACAGTTAAGACTGCAGCATGATCTAACTGACAGGAGTACATTTTAATATCTACAAGTTAAAAATTGCCATCTTCGACAAGATAGAAAAGCTACAGACTATTCCATTATCTAACTTAGAGAAAAATGGTAATATTAAATGAATGCGTACAACAGAAAATAGAGTTAGAATTGATGTTTTGACCATAGGTTTTCTTCATGAACTATCTAAAAGAGAAAAAAGTGAAGTTATTGGAGAGGTAAGGGGAAATAAGGGATATATTTGTGAGGAAAGAAAATAGGCGGAGGCTGTAAGAGAAAAAGTGATAACAGGCAAGGTAAGAAAAGAATCAGGAAAACAAAAAGGTGATGATGGTTATGAAAAGGCATAGTAGGAGTGAATGAACTGAGGAGTCCTCCGGTGGAGACTAATTAACAGGGCCTAGTAAGAAGGCTGTAAGATGACAAATGTGGGGGTAGGAGACAGAGGTAGAGACATATACTGTATAGAAAATGAAAATGGATGTGCACACATAGCTGGAATGCCCATGCAAGTATGCCCCTCCTCACACACATACACACACGGTGGATGTAAATGTGTGCAGGCATACCCACACCTGCAAACGTTACATTTGCTCTAAGACTACACTTTGCAGTCACTTAAATTTTTTTTCCACATATCGCCACCAAAGAATTATTTGTTAAGGTTTCCATCTGATATTCCACCCTTATTCTGTTGGATCTGAAGTACATGTTTCCTCTGCTAATATGCTTTTAAATGCTTCCTCTAGGAAACTTATCACTAATATCATTTTCTCCATTAAGAAACAGTTGATCTCCATGGACAAAACTATCAGAGGCAAACGGATTTCCTGCAATGTGCAGCCCCTCACAACCTTCCTTTTTATTAAGTACAGCATCCAACAATTTAACTCCACTCTCTTTGATCTGCCAAACTCCAGTCTCTCTCCCATCAGATCAGCAACCAACATGAGCCCTACAGTCAGATGCAACCTAACAGTTTCATTTTCTACATTCCTCCAGATATCCCCACTGGCACAAGATGAGTGATCTCTCCTCAGCAAGGGTCTTCCTTTTGTGCCCACACCTAGACATTTCAACATACCCCAGGTTCAAGCTGATCTGCAGTGCTTCTATCATAAGCTGCTTTTGCATTACACTGACCTGGGGCATTGTCGGCTTGAATCAGCTTACTCCACTCCACTTGCACTGCCACCCATTTCTTTTACATGTTGCAGCTGTGCAGCATTTTTGATGACTTTCAGGTGTTTTGCGGACAATTCCAGTGGAGGGGGTTGTGAATAGGAGTTCACTGGTGCAGAAGAAGCAGCATTTTTACACACTTGCAAAAACTGTCTGCGCCGGTTTACTCTGCTCTGCATTCCCAAACTACCAGGTGAGTGTATTTTGCCACAATGGAGCAGCTTGCAACACTCTGGCATGTCTTTACACTGACGGACCTGGACTGGACTGCCTGGACATGCCCCTGATGAAACTAACGGTTGAAGCACTGGGCCTGCCAGTTGGCGTTCTCTGATGTTAACTCTACAATAAATTCAGTTGCTAAGTGCGCATCTTAGCTTGTTTGATTTACTGGAGTGTACACCTTTTTTAATTTTGGAACTGCGTCAGTGCAACTGATCTGCAGTGCTAGCCCTGGTGCAGATCTGGTAGTGTAAAAGCCCCTGCAGAGTATGCCTTACAGCTATCTTTCTAATGAGACTACTCTTCCTGCAGATGATGAGGACAGCATTACCAGAATAATCAACAACATCAATCCATGATGCAGTGCATGGACCCCACATCCAGGACATTTTGCTGCTGTAGATTATTTTGTTAACCAATGTATGAAAGACACCACTAACTTCAAGTTTCATTGAAGGCACTATCACTCTAACCTCACAGCTGGTGAACTTGCAACTCTCAGATCTCTGCAATACAGGAATGACATTGTTATTAAACCAGCTGATAAGGGAGGTGTTGTAGTCTGGCAAAAGGAGCTATACATCACTGAAGCCACAGCAACTGTCCGACGCCAGGTTTTACTCTTCTTTTCCACAGGACCCCACTGCTGACTATCAGACTGAGGTTACCACCAGCATCACCTCTGCTACTGAAAACAAGGAACTCCCTGCCTCTGCCAAGAGACTCATAGTTCAACACCCTCAGGGATCCAGATTCTATATCCTTCCCAAAATCCACAAAACAGGTAACCCTGGATGCCCTAGTGTGTCTGCATGCTCCTGACCCACATCCTACAACTGAGCATTTCAGTACAGCTTCATGAGATCACTCGTTGATCCCTGCCCTCATACATTAAAGATACTAACCATGCTATGTAGTTATTTGGCAGGTTTAGAGTTAGTGGCTCTCATTAGCTTACCTTTACTATGGACATCAAATCTCTTTACATAGTGGTTCCCCACAGTGATGACCTGATAGATCTGCAGCATTTTTAGGGCTGCATGGGTGGAGCCATGCTGCCATATTGCTATTACATAACAGAAGAAGGGGCTTTGGAAACACATGACAGGATACCTAGACTGTGTCCCTCCCCTGTGGAATTTTGAAGCATATGTGGTCCTCACCATTCATCACAATACTGTTCTTTTGTCTGTTCCCCTCCCCTCCTCCTGCACTATTTTGTTACTGTGTGCTTACTTTCAGTTCACTTCTGGTTCCAGTCATTGAAACTTCCCTAATTTACAGTTCAAGAACAAACTTCACTTTTTCTCCATCCCGGCCCCCCCAGTAGCACAGCCACTCCATAGCATCCCATTCCCCTCTGAGTGGCACTTAATTCTGCCCCCCCCCAGCAACAGAGCAATCTATTACAAACCTTGCCCAATCATTCAAAAATTCAGATTACAGTTCGGCTTTTTCTCCATCATGCTCCATCCCAGCCCCCCAGTAGCACAAGCATTCAGCGGCACTCGATTCTGCTCCCCCGCCTCCAACAGTACAGCAATGTATCACAAACCTTGCCCAGTCATTACAAACTTCAGATTACATTTCAGCATTTCCTTCATTCTGCTCTGTCCCAGCCCCCTAGTAGCACAGCCACTCAGCAGCACTCCATTTTGCTCCCTCACCCCCAACAGCAGAGCAGTTTTTCGCAAACCTTTCCCAGTCATTCAGAAATTCAGATTAAATAATAAAACACAGTATTCCACTTATGGATATTTGGAAGGCTATCACAACAACCTTGACCATTTTTTTCTAAACAAATTCCTGAATAACAGTTTAAGAACAAAGTTCAGATTTTTTTTAACAATTAAATTACCCAGGATTGTCCACCTAAGATGCAAACATCTCACTTTCAGTGGGGTCCTATTTCTACCCATTTCCACAGTTAGTACTAGTAGTAGAAGTAGTAGTAGTAGTAAAAGTTTATTCCGATATTCAAAAAGGATTACCAAATTGAACCTAGACTCATTTACAATGGGATCCCATAAGCATAAAATAATAAAGCAAAAAGAAGTTACACATATAATATACAGAATATACAAAATATACAAACAGTGCATATTGAAGCAAAATACAGACTTAAAAGAAGTTTAAACAAATTAATCACAGCAAACCTTGGGCAGGGCAGCAATTTTTATCAGCCAGATCTTTATAGGATTCCAATGAAGGACATTTTTCTGTAGCCATAAGTGGCATGGTAAGTTATTCCATAACTTAGGGGCTAGGTGAATAAAACTAGCGTCCCCTTTCACTGTTTTCATAACTGGCACATCAAATTCAATCAGTTCAGCTGAGCGTAGACCACTCATTGTGGTTCTAAGTTTTACTATGTCATATAGATAGATTGAGAGATAGATAGATAGATAGATAGATAGATAGATAGATAGATAGATAGATACTTTATGAAGGTGACATCTGAAAACCAAATGGATTATGTGGATATTACAATGTTCAGATAGACTTGTCCAATTTAGAGCTCTATAAAGGGAACAGTGATGGGTGTTCCACGGAGCATCTAGGATGTACTGGGCAAATCTGTTATAGGTCACCTCCAATCTATGAAGCAGTAGCCCAGAATCCCCCCCCCCGATCAAGATGTCTCCATAATCGAATAGAGGAATAACCATTTAGTTGACTATTTGTAGTCTTGTATCCTGTGGGATATACCTTCAGTATTTATATAAACATCCCAACCTTCTATTTAATTTACCAGTTAAGAAATCTTAATGGGTATTCCATTTACATTGTAAGTCAACCCTGACCCTCAAATAGTTATAGGAATCAACAATATAAAGTGCACAGTTATCTAAGGTATTTATTTTCAGAACTTTTTTAATAGACTTTGGTTTGTTGCAGAATAACATTAACTGGGATTTTATAGAATTTAACACCAGGCCATGTTCACAAAAATAACCTTGTAGCCTGTCAAAGTCGCTCTGGAGTTTTTCCTATATTTGATAAATGGAGCAACCCTCGATATAAAGAATAGTATTGTCTGCATACAAATGATGCCGGACACCACCTAATAGGTATCCAACATCATCTGTATACAGGTTAAACAACAAAGATTCCATGACCAATCCCTGGGGTATCCCTGTTTTAATAAATACCCAGCTCTAAAGGTATTATTCAATGTTACTCGTTGCTGTCTTTTAGACAGGTAGCCATGGAACCATTTCAGGGTCCCATGGCTGAGACCAATAGACTGCAACTCATCAATTAAGACATCATGTTTCAAAGTGTCAAACACTTTTGATAAATCTATAAATATGGCACCAACCATGAGACCCCAATCCATGGCCACCTGTATGTCCGACACAGCTTTTAATAATGTAGTAGAGGTATTGTGGAGTGCTCTAAAACCTGATTGTTATGTATTTTATAATTTGTGGTCCTCCAAATGTTGATTTAGTTGATGAACTAATAATTTTTCAAACATTTTTGAGACAACAGAAAGTAATGATATAGGCCTGTAGTTACTCATAATGTTTTTCTGGCCACTTTTGCAGATAGAAACTACATTTGCCTGTTTCCAGGCTTGGGGAACATCCCCAGTTTACAAAGAAAAATTAAAGATATCAGTTTAATAAGGGGCTATCACTGGGGCAGTCAGCTTTAAAAAGTAGGATGGAATACCGTCCTCACCTTGAGCCTTTCTTGTGCCTAATTTCAATAGTTCTTTTAAAACATTGTGGTACCCCAATGGTGGTAAAATGGATGTTAACATGTGCTGGGTCTCCACAGAAATATAAAAGGGTAAATAAAGTAACTGTGTTGTGATGACACCAGTAACTAGCACACAAATTACGAACTCAGGTCCCAAGGAGGTGAATGTTGTCACCTGACAAAGAGAGGCGGGAGTCAGAAATAGATTCCAAATGTTTGGCAGGCTTTCATTCAATCAAATGGGAAAATAGAACATGGACACAGGGAACTCTTATCCCTAATCTCCTGTACGAGGAGAACTCTAACTCAAGCGACTGTAACAGCTCCGCTTTAAGAGCATTCTTTCTTCTAAGATCAGTGAATCACTGTGCAATCTCTAATACTACCCTGAGGTGCACCTCTACCTAGGACCTATTACCTGGAGCACTCCACTCTAAGAAACTCTATAGCATGTCACTACAAGACTCTGCATATGTCATAAAAGGCAGTTAGTGCACAGTTGAGCTTTCTCTGTCATCGAGAAGAAACTGGGATGCAGGATACGGAAACACAAAGAGAACAACTTGGCTGACTGGCTAGAATAATTTACAACTAAGGGAATGTAGAAAGGATTTTGAACAGGCCATGAGTTTCTCAGCCACACCCTACCTCTCTAGGGTTGCTGGCATTTAGGAACAACACAAAGATTTTCTCGACTCAAAACCCACTGAGGGCCGCCAGAATTGAAACACAACAGACCCGGCCATAGCCCACTTCTGGACTGCTGGGAGAAGAAGCAGACGCAGAACAACCTGCCACAGCCCACTTCTGGACCTCCAGAAGATGAAGAAGATGCAAAACACCCTGCCACAGCCCACTTCTGGACTGCCAGGAAATGAAGAAGATGCTGGGAGATGAACTCTGTGGAACATGCAAAAACAACAGGGTTCTGGCTACCAAGGCCGGACGAGCCAAGGACTGACATAAAATAACAAACAGGACGATGACTCGGGGTACTGAAACAGAAGATCTGGATGGTACTTCGGTACGGAGGACAAAACAACAAAATGGATGGCAAAGTTTGCATTAGGCCAGGCCGTACACTGGAATGTGAGAGAGGAAAATAAACAGGATATTGCAAACTGAGACGACTGTGTGGCACGGTTCTTCAGGAAATTGCTGTTGGCTGCTTCGAAGATGCACTGGGAGATGATTTCTGAAGAACTGAGGAAGACTGATCTGGATACACATTGGTGGAGTTATTCTGGAAACTTGTTGAAGACTGATTCGGAATACTTTTCTGATGCTGAGATGCTGGCAACAAAGCAATATTTTCTGGCACTGAAATGCTGGTACAAAGCAATACAAGGACAGTTCTGGCACTTATATGGTTCTTAGGAATAACAGCAATACAATGAATGTCTCAGTTCTTATTGTAGTGGTCAATTACACAGTCTCAATGTCCAGACCACAGTAAATAAACAGGCACTTTACTCTTCTGGGTGAACCAGAGCTGCAGTGGACCTCACTACCAGGGGGTCCCTCTAGTTAAATCAGGTTCTCCTGTTACTGTGGGTACACTGCAGTGGGACAAGGCTACCTCAAAATGTTATAAACTCAAATGTCAAACTAGGACCCCTCTAACACCTATGGGTCTAGGTGGCTAGCTAGGCTCCTGTAACACCTGGGATCACTAATACTGCTGGGCCCCTATAACACCTGGGGTCTATGCGGCTAGCTATGGGCCTTGTGTTGCCCTTTTAACAACTCAGGCTTTTCTGGACTGGGCCCCTAACAGGCTGTGGGCCTAGTGTTGCCCTTTTAACAACTTAGGCCTTTTTAAGAACTGGCAGAGGCCTCCCCTGCTAGGCCGCTTTAAGAACTGGCAGAGGCCTCCTCTGCTAGGCCACTTTAAGAAATGACACAGGCCTTCCCTGCTAGGCCACTTTAAGAACTGGCACAGGCCTCCTCTGCTAGGCCACTATAAGAACTGGCACAGGCCTTCCTTGCTTCTGCTCACTCTAACTCCACCTTTGAGGAACTCCCCTTATAAATATTTAATAGCTCCCACACACAGCCTCTCTCCCTGACTCCTCCCCTGGGCGATGCTATGCCCTGAACACCAGGCTATGCTAATCCGGCCCCACCCACTCTCGGCTATTGACCACTACACTGAGCACCTAGCACTAACAAATTGAAAAATAAAGAAACACTTTTAACTCTTGTCCAGGTGGTCAGCACTTAGCTGGTGTGCTGCCGCTGACTCACAGCACCAAACCGGGATGAAGAGATGCTGAATCGGGAGGTGGGAAGAGTTTCTGGCAGAGGGAGGGTTTCAGGCAGGAAACCGGGTGACAGGGGACCTTACGAGGTTCTGGGGTCGGCACAAACGATGCGGCACTGTGACCACTGCCTCTGAGGGACCGAAACTTTACTTTTAAAATAAAAATAATAGAAGCCAGGGGTGCCATCCAGGTGCTGGGCTACAAGAAAACCAGCAACAACATTTAAATAACAGAAGGTCCACACTGAGATAATGCTGGAACGGGGGATTCCAGTTTAAATAAATAACCCTGGCCAGTTTACAACTTATTTACAAAACTGATTCCTCCATGCCCAGGAGCCTACAGTAGAGTTTAAGTGTGGTGGTTCTTCATGGTCCTGAAGACCCTCCACCAGTTTCTCTATTCCCTGGGTCGGGTGGCCACAAATGGGATTCCGGGCAGCAGCAGCACTTTCTGAGGGGCTGGATAACCCCTAGATACAAGGCAGCAGTGTATCTCCCTTGCTGTCTAATACCAGCTACACTACTTCAGGAGGCAAGTTCCTTTCCTTCTTGAATGTGTAAGGTGGCAGGCCAAAGAAACTCTAGCACACTGGGGCTCCATCCCACCTCCTCCTTGATTCTCTACTCTTCTCGTAGCAGGCAGGTGACTCTTCCCCTCACTGCCTGGGACAGATGTCTCCAAAAATGGACCCATGCCTGCTGACCATCTCACTGGTCTTGCCAGCTCTTTCCTTGCCTGCATCCACCCAATTCCACACACCTTGGGGGCTGTAAGGTCCAGATTGGGGGGGGTCATGATCCACAGCAAGAACCCCTTATAGCTCTCTGACAGGCATGGCTACTCCCAATCTCTCCCCACTCCATTTCTAACTTCAAGGGCTGCAGGTTCAAATCCCCCTGACCTATGGAGCTTTCACCATTAACTATGGCTGGCACCATGTCAAAACTGCTGCTGCAACTACCCTGACCACCCAGCTAGCCGCAAAGAAGATGCAGGAGCAGGCAATCACCCCAGCTCGTGCAACCCCACCCCCACACACTTCCACGGCACAGGAACTGACCCCAGAACATGCCAAAACTCTTTATTTATTGCCATGGCACCAGTGGGCAGAATCCATACATTTTAATTAATTAGGCCAAAACCTGACCAGGGAGAAATGAGTATACCTAACCTGCAGGGGTGGGTTACATTCCTACACTCAGGTTCAGGACACTTGCTTGCACTGGATTCCGCCAATACACCCGACAAGGCAACAACACATCCCAAACCTAATGAATCTGCCTTACTCCCCAATGATGTGCTTGATCCACAGCTTCATATGCCCCCATCTCCACCGTCTGGCCCACAAAGTCATTCTGATCCTAGCTCACTGCCCCCAAGGAGCCAGAACCTGCCAGGAAATCCAGTCATTGCCACCAGGAGATTGATGCTGAGTGCCAGTGAGAAGCTGGGCTAAGCAGGTGAGGGCACATTAAGGGAGATAGGGAGTGATGCCTGGTCTGTGGAGCCATAGCGTGGAATCAGTACAGCACACAGATAAGGAAGGCACAGCCACAAGACTCATGACAAACTGATCCTTTATCATATGCTCTGATATTGATGGTATGCAGTTCAGTGTAATATACACTACTGCAACAGAGTTCATTTTCTCTTTCACTGCAGTGCATTTTCATCTCGTTTGACATCCCATGCTGAAAGTATACATCTATGCACTTCACTAGGGAGGTTTCTGAACGTTTTGTTTTGCAGGAACCAAGCTCTCGTACTTCTTGAAGCAGGGCTCCCAGATCAGTTTTTCACTTTTCCATGACTCAATTGATATTTTCCTGTAGATTGTTTTATTTCATATGGAACTGCAGGAGTTCAGGTAATTCTGGGATTTCAGGAAATTATGGGCCCACTGGCTGTGCTGTATTCGCTATCATGGTTTCCGCTGTTCTCCATTCGTCAGTTGATTTGGGGGAATTTGCCCCTAGCTCACTTCTAAAAATGTCTTATTATGTGTGCTGCTTGCCCTATCTGATCCTAAGCCACTAGTTTAACTGTCCGTGTTTAAATGATATTGAGTTTCTTGCCTATGTTTTTTCCATTCTGGAATATGGTTGGAAATTGACTGTTTATGCTTACTCCAATCAGAAATCCATCCCTCCAAGTAATGCAATCTGTCTCTTTTAGATTTATTCTCTTGTACCTCCTGATCCTGGTATCATAATTTTCGACAGAAAGGTCAAGTTGTTGTGTAAACCACTCATAATCCACATGTGTAGAAAACCTTTTAGCATGTGCTTCCTTTTGTAGCAAAGTTTCTATGACCTCTTGTTCACACAAGATTCACATCTTTTAATATAATATTAATTAAACCTGCAGCCGGTTCTAGTAAATGTGTTTGCCAAGCCTTAAGAAAATTAATTCTGTCTGTGCCAGAGGATGGTTGTTTAACTAAATGCAGACCTCTTTGAACTCAATTTGCATTTGAAAATGCTGTAAGACCGACTTTTTGCCAATATTGACACTGCACTTTTAGCGCAATGCGTTCCAGCTGTATAAAGATGTCTTTTACATCAAGTAGTCTATTAGATTGTTCTTTCACATCAGGTCTGCATGCATTTCAGGAATGGTCAATTGATAAAGGATTTCCATCCCCATCTTTTTTTTTTTTATCACTACTGTGTTTTTCTGCCTTGCTATGGCATTCCTAGCATGGGGCATCCAGCCACCGGCTCTGCCTGCCCAGAGAGCTGGATGGCTCTAACTGTACCCAGGAGGATCTGGGATGTCCATCTTGCCAGCCTGCTGGACAGCCTCCCAATGCCTCTCTCAGACAGGACAGCCCCGGAACCCTCCCAGATGGGACTCCTCACGAGCCCTCCGGACAACACAGAGCATGGCCATCAGGCTGCAAGGTCATGCCCAGCCCAATTTTCCTCCTCTTTTTGGTCCCTTGGAGTGTGGATGTGCAATGACATCACGGCCCCCGTATTCCCCCACACTTGCACCAATGCTGGTAGTACCTTCAGGCATCCCCAGAGGTCGCTTCAGCACGGTGAGTGTCCCCAACTCATCCCAGGACTAGGAGAGCAGTCTACGGATGCTCAATCCTAGTCCTCCCCTGCTGATCCCCAACAACCTGGTCTCATTCCAGAACCCAGGTCGCCAGCGTGGAACGAGGTGTGGCGTCCAGCGCTTCAACCCTCGACGCCACCGGGCTGGCTCCATCCCCATCTTTAGCATATAATAACTCTATAAAACTGTTATGCCAGTAGCCAGAGCCCATGTTCATTAATCAGGGTGTGCTACTGTCCATTATCTCACCCGTTGGTCATCCTGTCACCATGATCAAGATACTCCCCTTAGCATTTTGAGCCAACCCCCCAAAAAAAAGTAAAGTGTGCAAACAGGGAGGCAGCTACAGGAACCTAAGCGGAGCCACAACATTTAAAAGTGACTGCTGCAAGGGTGAAAGTTGGGCTACCCATTAACTGCAGAAGATATCATATCAGCCACTGTTTGGTTGCAGGTTAAAAATAGTTTAATGAAACTTATAAAAAATAACAAACATGAAAACAGCAAATGATCTCCCACATTTGCATCAACATTTTGCACATTAATGTGTGCTTTTTCATGGCATGGCCAAAGTTTGAAAATGCCGGCATTGCATTTGACGCATTTAAAGAGATACACCTTGTGCAACACGGTTATTTTAAAGTGCAATCTTACAAACTGTGACCAAAATTGTGGACTCTCTCTTACCATGATGAAAAATAAAAAAACATAACAGACACACAGAATATAAAAAACAGTGCTTCCACCAAGCTGGTTCGACAGCAAAGTTGTCGAACTCCCCTACAGGACAACACTGTTGGAGTTGATTTGGAAGGAGGCGAATCACTGGTGAAACTGGTTCCAGTATACGGTGGGACCTGTACAGCGACAATTTTGAATCTGTTTGAAATTGTCACTGTAGTGGTCTTGGCTGTAGAAGTTTATCTTTTACAATGATATACCATAAAGAGCTCCCGCCTGCCGCAATACAGCCCTCCACCACACACATATATCACCAGGATAAAATAATAGTTCTGTACAGGCAAACACACACGAATAATACTTATAATAATAAGAAGAGCAGACAAACAAATGAAATAATATCAAGCATTTGTAATTTATTTATTTATTTTATGTTATTTAAAAGTTGATAACCAGGAAAGGCACCATTGAGCCATGGCTCATTTCCAGATGCGACCTGGGGGAAAGGGTAACACAGGGAGAAACAATGGCATCAAGCAATACAGTTATAGGATAATCAAAAAACAAGGGCCATGGTTACAAGACCCAGACAATAGCAACAATAAAAACATCAGCAATAAATTACAAGTGTGAGTTGTGAAATACAAAGACCCAAAACAATAGCTAAATACAGCAAAAGTAAATAGGCAGTAGAGGATAACTGTTACAAAATCCACTGCAGAAAGGTAACGCAGCCTGATACAGGCAACACTTCAAGAAACACTGGTGGAGCCTCCTTTGTAATAATGGTACAGGTGGTAACCTGCAGAGACACAGAGCAGGGAAGGAGTCAGGAGTAGACAGCTAATGGGGGAGACAGAATAACGAATTAAGTAGGGGAGGGTTAGGAGCACTGAGAGTACAGCGGATGTGGTAGGAGTCTGAGGAGCCTTTTGAGGGAGGAGGATAATCTGAGGTCAGGGGGAGATTATTCCAGAGAGAAGGGAAGCAAAAGGAGAAAGCAAACTGACCAGAATCAGAGTGGGAGCAAGGGATAGAAAAGGTGCATGGATCTTTGTGTTGAAGGGAGTAATTTGAGGCGGCAGCTTGGGAGAGGTGGGAGGAGAGGTAGGTGGGAAGGGTTCTAAACCAGTACTTAGCAACAAAGGATACACAATGAACCATTTTCCTGTGAGAGAGAGAAGCAAGGGAAAGGGCAGAATATAGGAGACAGTGGTGAGTGAGTGGAGGAGAGGCGGTAGTGAAACGACAGAAGGAGTTTAACAGGGCATCAAGTCTAGAGAGGGACAATTGGGAGACAGAGACTTACACCATTCCGGCATAATAAAATATGGGTAAGATCATTTTGGAAACCAAATCACGGTGGGTAGGGAGGGTGAGACTGTCTTTATGATAGAGAATGCCCAGTTTGGGGCATAACTTAGAGCAGATGGTGTCAACATGAGTGGAGAAAACCAAATGACTGTCCTGCCATACTCCAGGTATTTGAAAGGTGAAACATTCTCAAGGGGAGAACCATCCAAGGTAGTAAAGGTGGGAGAGGACTGAAGGATGTCCAGTTTTTATCTTGACCTGAAGATCACGGCCACTATTTTTTTATGTTAAGTTTGAGTTGGTTATCCTTGAACCAGGACTGAACTCTGTTAAACTCTTCCTGGAGGGGGGTCTGTACACTGGAGACAGAGGGCCCTGAGATGAAAATAATAGTGTCATCAGTGTACATGTGTATCTCTGAAGATTTGCAGACTGATGGGAGGTTGTTTATGAACAGTGAGAAAAGGATGAGGCCAAGGATGGAGCGTTGAGGGACTCCGGAGAGTATAGGGAGAGGGGAGGATAGAGCATTACCACTTTGAATGGATTGCACCCTGTCATGTGGATAAGAGTGGAACCAGTTAACAGCAGTCTGAACAAGACCAGTAGTTCTAAGGTATTGTAGCAGGAGGGGATGGGAGACTGAGTTGAAGGCTTTCACTAGATCAATGAAAATGGCAGAAGTAATTAGGTTCTTATCCATAGCAAAAAGTATTGAATCAGTGACCCACAGTAGTGAGAAGATGGTAAAGTGATGTTTCCTGAAGCCATACTGCACTAGAGAGAGTGTTTGTATTAACCAAGAATTCAGACAGCCTAGAGTGAATGAGGGATTCTTGGAGTTTGGTAAGAGAGGGGAGGAGGGAGATAGGCCTATAACCACTGGGTACAGAGGAGGCACCTCCCTTGTGAAGGGATAGGATCTTGGCTAACTTCTAGGCCTTTGGAATGGAGGAGGTGGAGAGATATAGGTTTAGGATATGGATGTGCGGGGCTGCTATGGCAGTGGCAGAGATGCGAAGAAGCTTGGGGTGGAGGCCGTTGGGGCTAGACTTGGTCAGGTTCAGGGTGAGGAGGGCTGAGTAGACTTCAAGGGGAGAGAAAGGGAGGAATTGGAATTTAGGAGGTAGGCCTGGGGCAATCTAAAAGGCCAGAGGTGTTTTGGAAGATGAGGGGGTGAGGATATCAGGGAGAGCACAAGTGGCATAGAACTGGTTGAAAATTTCAGTGATGAAGCTTGGTCAGAAACAGGGGAGTCATCAGCAATTAGGACAAGGAGGTAAGTTGGGCAGGGGGGTCAAGGAGAGAATGGAGAACCTTCCAAGAAGACGTGGGGGAAGGTTGATCTTGCTGTAGGTGGTGCCTGAAGTAATTAGCCCTGGAAAGGCTGATGATCTTAGTGCAGTTATTTCTAAGGGCTTTATAGGCTTGGAGATCTGATGGAGATAAGGATTCTTTGTAGCAGTGCCAAGCTTTGTCCCTGGCACTACACTTGGCCAACAGGTTGGCAGTTATCCAGGGGTGATGATGTCTTTTCACTCTGGATTTCTCAAGGGGGGGCGCGTGGTGATTCTTGATGCTGAGGAAGATGTTGGAAAAAGAGAGATAGGGCAGAGTCAACATCAGTGACTAAATAGATAGGTTGCCAGTCAGCGTCCAATAGATCATGTTGAAGGGCAGCAACATCTAGATTGTGGAGGGGCCGGACCAAATGTATTTGGGGGCTGTAGAGGGAATGTGAATTTTTCTTATTCAAAATGTAGTGCAGTGATTACTGAAGGCATCTGGCAGAGTCCCAGCTTCAGTGATACGGTGGGGCTGGGAGGATAAAACTCAATCGAGCAGGGTGTGGTTCTGGGAGCAGGGGTTCATGCAAGTGTATTCATTTTATTTATTTACTTTATCTTTTCTTCTTTGAGTCATTCTTGTGTGTTTATGTGCTTGCCTGTACACAATTAATATAAGACCCATATTTTCAAACTGTTGCCATGCCTTAAAAAAGCACACATTGCATGAAATGTTGGTGCAAATGAGGGGATCATTTGCTGTTTCTATGTTTGTTATTTTTAACAAGCATCATTAAGCTATTTTTAACCTTGTACCAAGCATTGGCTGGTATGTTATCTTGTGCAGTTAGTGGATATCTTGTAGCTGTCACTTTTTCACAATTCTTAAACAGTATAAAAATTATGCTTATGTATGGATATCTCTATTTCCTTATGAACAGGCATTTTAACATATCCAACAGTGTCTATTCTGTTTCTTCATCTTTCCACATTATGTTGATTAATTTTACCAAAAGTCTGGGGTTCCTATAGAAAGGATGACTTACGTGCATCTGTTGCCCTTTCCCCAGATTCATTGAGCTCATCTGCTTGGAGCAATTGATGATCTGATGTTTCCCTTTACAGGAACCTCAGGAACATGTGCATCAGCATCATCAGTAGATAAGTCCTCCTGAGATGGAATTATAATACTGTCATTAAATTCTGGTGTAGGATTTTCCTTTCCTTAATTATAAATCTATACTTTCACTTAAAGAGACTGTATGGATTTAAACTTATCTTTTCTCTTTCTTTTTAGTCTTACCATTCAGTTTTTCCTTTTTGATTGAAGAGAAATAACTGTGTCTGGTTTAATATGGACTGGAAAAAAAACTGAATCAGTAGCCCTCTCCTCTATATCTACTTTTCAGTCAGTTATCTCATCTAAATTATTTATTTTACTTTTGCAGTATTGTGCCGGATCCTGTACCACTGCTGTATTCTAAATAATTCTATTTTTTTCTTGAACAAATAACTGTTTGAAGAACTGTATTTGCTGTATGTTAATTTTATCGCCAAAAGTAAGCCAGTACTTAACTTTGTAGATTTTTACTATGATACAGTTATTTCTGTAATGACTGGAGAATCACTCAAGTCATTTAGAGAATTCATTTGTTCCCTTTTAGAATAAATAAATCTATTACTGTTTGAAAGTTTAAGCAGCAATTCCTCCAAACCATGAAAAAGATAATATCCCAGTAATGACTCTTCTTCATATACCAACAATTTGAAGATGATCTTGACATTAAAAGCAGGGTCAGAGATTTTAAAACTTTAATTGTATTTGTAATGTATCTTACACAGTACTGAAGCAGGAACAATCTGTGTAAAAGAGTCACTAACAGTTGCAGTATTTTATTACCAGCCTATATTATTTTTCATTTAAGTGTAGCAAATTCAAATTCACCTGCAATTTTCTTTACATTCCAGATGGAATGTTATGAAGAAAATTAGACCGATTGGAACAGTGAATTGAATGATCTCTTCCGCTCTGAATCATTTCATTTAAGTTGAGGAGATTTAGTGATTTAGTTAAACTTGGAGATAACACTATTACTAGTCCACTACAGGGTAAAGGAGGAAACTGGGAGGAGAACTGCACAGATGGAAGGCCAAACACATCTTTAGGAAGTGAATGGGACTTCATATCATAATTATAAGCCCCAGTTAAGAGATTTGAGTCAACCTTAGGATCAGCTTTGTTTTTTTAAGTACTTTTCCTTCCTTTTTCCAAAGCCATCCATCAACTTAAGTTGTTTCAATTTTTCTTCTTTGAATTTTCTTCCTCAGCTTTTTTCTTACTAGTTTTAACATTTCTTCTTGGTCAAATGCCCCCACTTTTATATCCAGCCTTCTCAGTGTGTTACATGTGGTTGACACCATTATGAACTAATTTTGCAAATTACAAATAGGTAAGATATGAATTACAAACCCCAAAACTATACACTTTAAGTTATAACAAATTCCCATCAGATTTGATTTCCAGACCTCAAGGATACATGTTCAGGTTAATCCCTCCATATTGTCCATGTATTTCCCTGAAAACTGAAGAATTTACTCAAGTACTGCTTTGTGTTTTCACAGAGTAAATAGGAAGAAAAAAACAGGTCCTTCCATGACATGCATGAAGATCGCTAAAATGAAAAGACAGGCTTCACAGAGCTAAACTTAGGAGGCAGTATAGCGCAGTGGTCTAAGGCTCTGAGCTACAAATCTGGTGACATCCAGCAGACCACACCTGGGGTTTGAATCCCACAGCTTCCACTTGCATACTGTGTGACCCTGAGCAAGTCACTTTACCTCCTTGTGCTCCCAGGTCGCTCCTGTAGAAAAGCTTTCAGCTTAGTGTGCTATACCTGGTTAAACAACTAAATAAAAAAAAAAAAAAAACAGCATATGAACATACAAAGGAGCCAGCAGAAGAAGGCCATTTGGTCTATCCCGTCTGCTCATATTGCAGGGTTCTCAGCTTACACTACTGACCTTGGCCCTCCTTCCCTGGTCCTTCCTCCTCTCTATTTGCCCCCTTCCCCCAAGTCCCATATTTTCCCCTTATGCATATCCCAGCCTCTCTTAAAGCTGCTCACTGACTTCATCAAGACCCCTTCCTCTGGCAGTACATTCCAACTGGCCACCATCCTCTCCATGAAGAAGTGCCTCTGAACCTCCTTCCTGAGCATTGCTGACTAAATGAACATCTAAACATATTAAAACAGCTTAATTGCATATTTTTAAAAAAACTTTTATAAACTATAAAAACTAGTTTAAAATGTCACAAGATAATCTTGCCTGCAATGCTAATACCACAAAAGATAAGCCAGACCAGCAACTGAATTATTAGGCCAGCCATTTCTAAACATTTTACTAGAAGAACAAGTATGCACCTGGGGGTCATCATGGATGGAAGGCAAGATAAATCTCTAGGAAAGGGAGGGAACATTGCATCATAATTATCAGCCCCACTTAAGAGAGCTGAGTCAACATTAGGATCAGATTTTTTTAAGTACTTTCTATTCTTTGTTGCAAAGCTATCCATTACCTTAGATTGTTCCAATTTTTCCTCTTTCTCATTTTCCTCTTGAACTTTTTTCTTACTAGTTTTAACATTCTTTCCTGGTCAAATGCCCCTGACTATGTGGCTTTCAGATCCAGCCTACTTAGTACTAAACATCTGGCTTACATCATTATGAACTAATTATAAAAATTAATTGTGAAAATTACAAATAAATATGATATTAATTACAACATATAAAAAGTCCGCACTTTAAAGTATAACAATTTCTCATCCATCTAGATGTCCAGGCCTCAAGGATGAAGGTTCAAGTAAATCCCTCCAAGTTGCTCACACTTATTTCACTCAAATACAAGACTTCAGTCAAGTGCTGGTTTGTGTTTCTGCAGATTACATAGGAAAAACCAGTACCTAGTATGAAAATGAAGATAACTAAAACAAAAACACAGGATCCACAGTGCTTAACAGCATTGTTGATTATATCAACAGCTAAACATACTAAATCAGCTTCATTACCTAGCTTTTTAAAACTATTATAAACTATAAAAATTGGCCTATAATGCCACAATATAATATTCCCAACAATGTTAGTACAGTACCACAACATTTAAAACAGACCAGCAACTGAACTAAGAGACTAAGTATCTCTAAAAATTTGAACTTAAAAGCTCATCAGCATATTTGGCTTCCAGATTTTACTAGGAAACATCTGATTATATCAGGTTGTATCAGCATGATCTGATTATAGCAGGTTGTATCAGCTTGATAGTCCTGTAACTTTATCTGAACCTAAAAAACAACAGAAAATGTAATTTTGAGTGACCTTACAGAAATGCCAGTATAAGCCTGCATGTAAGCAACAGGTCAAACTACAAACGGCTTACCCAGAGCATAGTCTAATACTTCCTGTTGTAGGCCAATCAGGAAGATTGTTTGCCCTATTGATGATTTATTAGCCATCACTTCCATTTCAAAATGTAAAATAAATTAGTTCGGGTATTAAAATATGGAAGAACCTGAGCATCCAGCTAGATTGAAGTTCAGCATTTAACATAAGGACTTAACCATTTGAACTGTCATGTGGCCATTTCAACACCAAAAAGTCCACATAATCAACATTTCAAAATGCAATCTAAAAAGTACCCCGGGTATAAACACAAAGAAATATTCAGATATAGCCATATCAAATTGCACTCAATCAGACAAAAATGCAAGAGTGCAACTACACAAAGCCTGCTTCTGTCCATCTACTGTTTCTGGTGTCACCAGTGGTCCACCCCACTCCATTCCAATAAATAGGAAAGCAAAAATGTAAAGTTATGTAACCCACTTTAAAATAAAAGAGTCAAGGATGGTGCAAAGCAAAAAACAACACAAGTGAACGTGATCAATAACTCCAGTTCACACAAGCACTGAACACATTGATAACAAGAATCATCCTTTAAAAAGCTTCAAAAGGGCCAATGCCCCATATCCTGAACCTTTAGGCTATATAGCAGTATCTATGATAACACCACCTAAAAGCAATACCTGAGTCAGTTTGTCAGGGGAGGGGGGCAAGAGAAGAGAAGAGAAACCAAAGTAGCCTGTGTGTATTTTAATGGCTCAACTTTAGCTTTAACTTAGCTTCACTTTCAAAATGGCAAGCTAAAAATCTCCTTGACCACTCACCCAATGAGTTTTACTCATCTTGCCCCATTCCTACCTCTCCCGATAATTATTTTCTTTGCTCGCTCCTCTGTTCCTCCTGTCTACTCCATTCATCTCCACTTGTCTCTCCTTCTGCTCCTGCTGTGCCCATAATGTGACTGGTCTTGGCCCCGTCATTCACCACTGTTCTCCAGGACTCCCAGATTTCCTCTGGATCCAATGGTACTTCTCCTCCTTAGGCTTTCTCAGTATCATCTCATGGTCTCAACCTAGATATAAACAAAAAGAAAATTCAAGGGCAACAACATTGGCAGGAAAATTGTATGTGTATAAAATGTCTTCATCTAAATTAAAAGATTATGACATTGATGGCATACCTGTTGTTAAAACTGAAGAATACATTTGCTCGGCCAAAAGGTAATCCTCCTGTCTCAGTAGACATTTTGTCTGAGAACTTTATTAGTTCTATCAAATATCTGGTAAAAATTGATAAATGTCAAGTTCAAAGTTTTGTTTTAGTTAAGTAATATTTCATAATAAAATGGCCAGTAATAAAACAATTATACAGTATGGATCTGTTTCTTCCTATCCAACTTGGACTTCAGTCAGAATTTTTTTCTTTTTCATCCATTCCTCAATCTTATCAATGCTAACTTACTTCAGATATTTTTGTAGATTATTGATAACACTAATAAAATGGCACATCCTTGAGTCCGTTGGGTTACCTTTTTAAATAAAAGAAAATAATTCTAACCTTCCATGAATCTAGTGAAAAGTTAAGGGATGCAGTTAAATTGAACAGATACCTTACTGAGTAGCCCCAACTTATACTGGCAGATTTATGAACATCTGCTGGCCTCCTTTCTAGTCCCAGTGCTTGTTCACCCTTTTGGATTTCTATTACTTTTATTTTTTCTAATGAGAAGCACAGAGGTGAGGAAGTTATTAAATTATGGGGTTCTTGAAATATTAACTTTTTTCAGCCTCTGAATAAAAAAGGTTGCTGAAATATAATCCCCATGTTTACAGAGATATGTGTGCCAGAATGTTTTCTGTAAAGGTTACAATATCCTTTGCCGTATTTTCCAGTACAATTTATAGTTTTTACTACAGGCTGATTCACTGGGCTGGATTTTTAAAGCAACCCTTAGATTGACGCAAGCTGCTTTTGGTGCTTTAATCTCTAGAGGCTTAAATCATTCAAGCTTTGTTCTTCTGGTTTGGTGGTATCACTTTCCTTATGTGTGTGCAAAAACAAACTCGTTAACACATTTTCCTGTGTATACAGATACCTTAAGAATAATGTATAGGCAACCATATACAACAAGGCTACATTTCATCAAGAGGCTGAGATGACATCAGAGGGGAGCTCAAGCACAAAGCTTGAGAGGTCCCTGATATCATCTCAGTCCTGAGATGGAAACACATTTTAGGATGGCCTTGGTTGCCCATATATTATGTTTTTATGGTGTGCTGTTTTAAAAAACATATGTATTTATTTTTGTACTTTTGAGTGCTTTGCCCACCAGGTTAGGACAAAGTTCAGGTTCTCATTTACTTTAATTTACCAAAACCTAACAACACTTAGCCAACCCACCCAGTCATTACCCATTAATAGCTACACGGGAATATTAACCTCCCTTGCAGTAACACTGTGGGATCTTTAGGTCCTAGTTAAGAAAAACACATTAGGTGGAAATATTTTCATGTACTTCTTATAATTTAATTATTTTATCTGGTTGATTCTGTGACCCTCCACCAGCCATATCAACATACTGTCTGTTCCAATGTCCTGAGTCATGGGGGACATCTATGTGCTGGCAAGTCACTTAGCTAGAGTGTGAAGGAGCACATGATTGAGCTTATTCTACTGGTAACAGTCATGCTAAGCTTCTGCAATACACAGTTCCATGTTTGCTTTTGCCTCCCTAACCACTCACTTTGCCTCCTTAATTCTCAGTAAATATTCTTCCCATTCTTCCCCTTCCCTTTTCTTTGTACTTGTTGAAGACATGGTCCCCCAACCCTTCCCTGACTTTTGCAGAGAGCTGTAATTGTCTACTGAACTTATTCATTTTTTGGTTACCATTCTTATGCATAACTCAAGAACTGGTCCCCTTTATTACCCCCGCCATTTCTCTTCCACCCCATCTTAAATGTTTTCCCCATGTGACATTTCTCTGACCAGTTCCCTCAGCTTGCTGAAGTCTGCCCTCCTAAAATCAAGGACTTCAGTTCTTGATTGAGACTTCCTTCCAGCGCTCTTAAAGCAGCATAGCAGCCATGTTGGCTCTGACCAGAGTTTGTTTTGTATAAGCAGGAAGTCTAGTAGCCACCCACACATTCACATTAACCCAACTGGTTGAACTTGTTTTTAAACATAATGGGCTGGATATTCAAAAGTGTTGAGCCATGCGTAATAGGGTTGCGCCTTCGCAAGTCTGAAATTGCACCATTCTGCCATATTCAGCAGGAGGCAGTTGCGCCACTGAAAACATGCTGAGCAACAGCGCAATGATAATGAAGGCATGCACAACTGAAGGGGGTGGAACCATGCATAAAGTGCGTAGTGCAATGTTCAAAGACTTGCGCAATATGCAACAGTGGAGCAGGCGGAAGTTGCGCCATAGCGGAAATGAGCCAAAATAAAAAGGAGCAAGGAAGAGGCACAAGAACGCTAGAGGGAAGCCACATGTGTCAGAGACAGGCACAGAGAAATAGGGAGAAAGAGGGCAGGCCCAGGGAAACCACAACACAGAATAGGGGCAAGGGAAGGTGTGTGGGGCCATAGAGTGCAGAGGCCAGTAGGTGTACCCGGTGCAGGGGAGGTAGCAGTCAGGACAGCGGGGGGAACAAAGCAACATCAGCTGGGGGGGAACACAAGCCAGGGACATGGACAGTGCCACCTTCCACACGGAAGCCGTAATGAGGGGGGTGAGAAGGCATGCTGCAGGGGGACGGGGCCATGGAAGGGCCCATCGACGGTATGCCCCAACAGGCAGTACCGAGCCCGCACCAGCTTTGAGCTGTACACAGATGTTGAGATTGTGGGCCGGTACCACCTGAACAGGGCAATACTGAGGCGGCTCTGTGAGCTGTGCAGTGATGTGATGCAGACACCCACACGACAGAGTCATGCTCTGTCAGTGGAGACAAAGGTAACAGCCTGCATGTGCTTGCTCACCATGGGTACCTTCCAGAGACCAACAGGAGACACCACAGGCATAACACAGTTGGCCACATCACACATCCTCACCCAATTCCTCAGCGCACTGCTGCCACATGCTGCGGAATACATCCATTTCCCCAGCACTGCGGCGGAGCGCACAGCAAACATACAGGAGTTCCACAGGGTAGCACGTATGCCTGGCGTGCTAGGGGGCAATAGACTGCACCCATGTGGCCATTCGCACACCACCTGGCCATGATGGGGCTGCCTACATGAATTGGAAGGGATATGCCAGTGTCAACTGCCAGGTGGTGTGTGATGCCAGTGGGCGCATCATCAATGTCTGTGCCACGCACCCTGGGAGAGCACATGATTCCTTCATCTGGTACCAGTTGGCACTGTGCCATCGATTCGAGAGTGGGGACATCCCCACAGGTCATCTAGTGGGTGAGTATGTATGTAGAACTGACATATCGTGGGCAAGGGGGGGTAAGCCAGAGGTGCCATGGGTGTGGCCCACAGGGTTTGGGGTAGTCTGTGCCTGAACAAGACACTAACCTCCACTGTCTCCACACAGGTGACAGTGGATACCCACTCAGTCCCTGGCTGTTCACACCCTACCAGCAGTCCACGACCCCATCGCAGCAACGCTTCAATGAGGCACATGCCACCACACGCAGTGTCATTGAGTGGTTGTTTGGGATGCTGAAGGCGCATTTCTGTTGCCTAGACACCTCTGGCATTCCCTACAGTATAGCCCCTCAAAGGCCTGTGGGATATTCCTGGCCTGTTGTATCCTGCACAACATGGCCAAAGACTGTGGGATAGCCATACAGGTCAAAGAGGGGGATAGCAATGGGGACGATGGTGACGCTGGTGATGATGGGGATGGGCAGCCCCCCTTGGCCGGTGGGACCCCTGCCTGATCTGGCTGGCACAGCTGCACCAGGACACCATCACAGAGGAGCACTTCAGCCAACACAGGTAAGTCACGGGGCCATGTGCAACCACCAGTGGCTAGGCACAACCCACATACACACATGGAAACACACCAGGGGTGCATGCCGGCAAGGGATGTGGCAGGTCACAGAAGCACACACATACAGCCAGGGAAGGGTGAACAGTAACGTGCCACATGGACGGACACACACACACACACAATAGGCACAAAGTGCACAGGGGTCAGGTGCAAAACAGAGCCGGAACACAAACACTAGCAACACACATGTCCACAGGCCACCACATCCACTGACTGTCTATGTGTGTGTGTCAGATGCTTGGCACCATCACGCTTTGGTGTACAGCACAATGCAGGCATCATCATGCACACGTACCTGTGGACAGCAGTCGGGAGGGTGTGCAGGTGGACCGTGTGTCTGCATGTAGGGCTGGACACCCACCAGTGCACTGCCCACTGAAACACACAATGCACACAGGGCAGCACCAGACAGTGCCCACACTGGGAGACAGGTCAGTCTTGCGGCACAGTGCCATGTCCACCTTGGATGCATGGGTGGCCCCGTCGAGACCCAGCAGCACTGGCAGGCTGACCACGGGCCTCATGGCATGGCACTGATGGTCCACCAGGGGTTCCACTGCATGAACGCGACCGTGCCTGCACAGGGGTTTGCAGCACACCGAACATACCTGCACCAGGAGTGCTCAGGATGCTCACAGCTGAACCCGGCATTGACAGGGTGGGTGTCACAGGACACTGGGAACGCAGAGTGGATAGCGAACTGCATGGTGTGAGCGACACACGGGCACCTGACTGTGTGCCCATTGTGGCCATGACAGCGACCAACACCTGTGTTTGCCTGTCAATGGCAGTGGTCACTTCCTCCTGCAACTGGACAATCTGTGACAGGATCCTATCGGTGTCCCTGCTGTGTTGCTCCTTGACCCACTCCAGAGCCACACACAGTGCCTCCACATTTGTTGAAAGCCACATCTGCTCCCTTACTGATGCCTGCAGTAGGCGGGTGTGCTCGTCAAAGAGGTCGTCTGCCACCTCGGCATCCTGTCCCTCAGGGTATGGAAGGGCCTGATGTTCAGCACCCCTTGAGGGTGGGTGCTGCTCACCAGGACCAGGTATGGGCAAGTCCACAGGTGGTGCACAGATGCCACCGCTGAACCCTGAACCCCCAGTCCCAGTGGGTGACTGCTGCTGCTGCCCCTCCGCCTGCTGTGCCCAAGGGATCAGGTGTTCCGCTGCTGTGGCCGCAACAGTGCCACTGACCTGACCAGCCACCAGTGCTGCCCCACTGGTGCTGACAGGCACAGCCTGGGACTGTGCTGACATGCTGGCACACACGTCGGAACCAGCCAGGTCCATGGGCGTGAGCTGGCCTGCTGTGTGTCCATTCCGTGACACACACATGTCACTGCCCATAACGGTCATTGCATCATCAATGGTGCAGGTCTGTGCCACAGCCACAGCCACAGCGTGCTGGCATCCTTGGATGCAAGACTGCTGAGACACAGGAAGGGCCTCCCCCACACCTGTCTCAACAACATCAGTGTTGACAGCCAGGCGGACCCACTGTTGCAATGCTCGCCGGCTACCTGCGGAGGTGGATGGTCCCTCCTCCAATTCCAGATGACTGTCCACAGTGGACAGGCCCTCCACCGCTGACCCCTGCAGATGCGCAGGATCTGTAACAGGAAGTAAGGACACGTTAGTGCTTGTGATCTACCCTCCCCCCGACAGACCATGACGTACCATGCAGTGATGGGTTACCACCTGTCTGGAAGCCACCTCATGGAACGCCCTCAATGGCATTGCGCTGCATGCTTGCAGTGAGCCTGTCCTCTGCCGGAGTCAGCTGCACCACCTCCGACTGGCCCCCACCTGTTGCAACACATGCCGCCCTGATGGCAGCCACCTTCTCCTTCACCCTCCTCCTGTCAGTACCCATCTTCTTCTTACACTCCTGCACAGAGCGCTGGTGGCTGCTGTGCAGGTTGATGGCATGTGCCACGCCCTCCCATGCAGCAGCATGGGCCTGAGGGGTTCCCCGCCGTCCACTGAGCAGTGGCTCCTGATCGATGTAGGCCTCGAAGAGTGCCTCCGTCTCGGCCTTGATGAAATTGGGCCTCCTCTTCCACCCATCATCGTTGTCCTCCTCACCCAGTCCTTGCTCGGTCATTATTCAGGCTGTATGGATGACAGTGGTTACCTGTGACTGTGCAGTACAAAGCAAGTCCCTGATACCACAGTCCAGAACACCACACAGCATGCAACTCACCAATAAACTGCAGTAACCGAATATGGCCACTGCAGAACAGTGTCGCATTTTTATAGCGCAATCCATGCAAATTAGGTGAGGAGCAACTTTAAAGAGATGCAAATCACGCTGCTGCACCATTGCATGGCTGATCGGATGATTTGCATATAACGGCTGAATATTGCGCTTTTGTGCTTTGTGCAATTGTGTTGAATGTGCTGAGCCAATGGCGCAGTTCTGTGGCATGCATAGTACACCCCACTGTGCATGCCCAGGTAGCTTACGCAGGTGCTGCCACACTGATGATGTGCTGTGCGTGGTAGGCAATTCAGGGCACGGCCACCATTGTGCCAGTGGTGCTATGGCGAGGGTCACTACATGGCACTGTGGCACAGCTGCACAATAGTTCACTGTGGCGATGGCACACAGGCAACCAATCGCGCTAGACACATAGATGTCCAAAGGTGCTGTGCGTGGCCTTGCACCAGAGACCCATGATCCTGTGCCCGACCTTTGCCCCCTTGGTGCTATACGTCAGGCATGGCTGCACCTCTATCGCGCTGTTTGGTGACAGCACGATAGGGAATGGCGGTGCTGTACCGCACAGCACTTCCATGTGGGGTGCCATGCTGCAGAGCACCATATTGCCTACTATAGCATTAGAGATGGCAAGCAGGAGAGCCCCTCAGTGGAGTGCCCTTGAGCTGGCTAACCTTGTGGCCATTGTGGAGCCACACTATGGCCCACTCTTTGGTGAGGAGGCACTGGACAGGGCCAGGACCCAGTTCTGGCAAGAGGTGGACACTAACCTGGAGGTGGCCACTGGCCACAGGAGAATGGCGGAACAGTGCAGGCACCGGTATGGGGGCCTTAGAAGGAGGGAGCTGGAGCAACTTGCATGTCTGCGGTCGCATGCCAGGAGGGGCATGGTGCCTCATCCTGGTGGGTGATACTTCTACACACTTGTATGGTCCATATGGGTAACACTGTCTTATGTGTCCAGCACATAGGGGAGGGATAGTCTAGGGTTGGCTGTGGCTGTGTTTACAGGGTATGGGGTGGGTGGGTCTGGCTGGGTGGGTGGGCACACACATTGGGGCAGGAAGAATTTGCATTGGGTTTGTATTGATGTGTTTCTCTCCTTTTGTCTCCCACAGGCATGGCCGAGCGGAGGAGGATGGTGGAGCGGCAGCAGAGGGAGGAGGACGCTGCACAGGGACATGTCAGGGACCAACCCCAATGCCATCAACGTCCCAATGAGGGTGAGTGCCATGACACCATGATTGCTATTGCATGCTATGTGACAGGGTGGGAAGCAGGGTATGGCCACCATCCATGGACACCACTGCCATGCACGCAACATGTGACAGTCAGCACTGTCCAGTGGCACTGCATGTCTGGGAGTGTGTCAATGGTGGTCCATGCATGCACTGGGCACATGGCTGTGGCACTGCCTGCACACCGCATAGCCACGTTACTGTACAGCCTTGGTTGTGCTGTGCTGGACATGGGTGGTGGGTGTGTGCAGTGGTACACATGTCTGTTGCTGCCTGGTTGGGCATGTCTTGTGGACAGGATCACTGTGGGTGGGCGTGCACCATCACAGGAGTGTGGCACATGGCTGTATGCCATGCATAAAGGGTGGGCTGCAGGGGGATGGACAGTCACACCTATTGACTCTGATCCCTTGTCCTAGGTGTGCGGATACTCCTGCATATCCAGAAGGCCATCCAGGAGCTTCTGCAGGTGGCGCAAGAGTCCCTCTCCATATTGAGGGACCTACAGCAGCATGGGGTGAGGAGGAGGAGGAGGAGGAGGCTGCCCAGGCAACAGCCCCAGGCAGTGGAGGACCAGGCTGGACACTGACAGCTGCACGAGCAGCCTGCTACTACCCCCCTTTGTTCAACCCTCACACTCCACCTACCTTCTCCCATATGTTCACCCTGCCCCCTTACCCACCCCCACCTTGTTCCTGTCCCTCCTCCCATGTTTGTACATAGTTGTATATAGTTGATTTTGATATGTTTTTGAATACAGATATTTTGATATGAATACTGTGGTGGTCTCTGATTTGCAGCTGGCTATAGGTGCTCAGTTGCAGTGGTGTGCATGGCATCTGGGGTGGTTCAGTCATGGGTATGTGTGTGTGTGTGCGTGGTGAAGTGTCTCTGGTGTGGGAGTGGCTATCAGTCGGTGTCTGTGATGTGTGTGTTGTTCCCTGTGCATTGCATTACTGTGTGCAGTGGTCCATGGTGCATGCTCTGTGTCCATTGTGCCCCTGTCAACCTGTCCTTGGCCTGTGCAGCTGACACCCTTGCATGTCTGTGGCTTGCAAGGTCTGCTGTCTTATCAGTGGTGGCTGTCCCTGCAGGTCATCCACTGTGACCATCACAATGCTGGGTTGCCTCCTGTCAATGGTGTGGTGCATGTTTGCCTTGGGTGACACTGTGGCCTCGGCAGTTGCTGTCCCACCTCCATGCTGTGGCTTGTGTGTGTTGCAGGGGGCTGTGCACCACTGTCTGTGACTTGTGCTCCAGGCATATGCTGGTGGCGTACAGGTCCACAGTTCATGCACAGGGTGGGTGTCACCCCTGTGCCATGGAGGACTGCAGGCTGTGTGTGCACAGTTTTCATGGGCCCACACTGGGGGCTTGGTTGCCACACTACTGCATCCCTGTGTTAGTGTCCCCATGGGTATGGGTGTGTGTTTGCCCCTGCACTGTGTTGCATCCGGTGTGCTGCATGCTTCCATGCACCACTGTGGGTGTCTGTGCTGGCTGCTGTGGCTCATGGTGGGTCGGGCTGTAACACTTGTCTACTGTGCAGGGTGCTGTATCAATGGTGGTGGTGTCAGGGGCATGCCCTTTCCCATGTGGGGTACCTCTTGTGCCAACACATGTTCAGTCTCTCAGCTGTGCCTCGGGGGATTGTGCGTGTTGGCACTGTGTCTGCCATTGTTGCATTGCCGTGTGCTGCCACCCACTGCTGGGTGCTCATGGTGGGTCTGGCTTGTATGGTTCTGTGGTACATGAGGTTGCAGTGTGACAGTGGGGGTGGTGGTATGAATGGGGTTCCCTGCAGTGGTGGTCACTGCTCATGGGGGGGTGTCTTGGGGTCACGGTGCAGGGTGTGCTGTGCACGGGGGGGCTGGTGTGACATGGGGTGGTCCGCCCTCCTTGTGTGGCAGTCTCAGCTTGCCGGTGGGTGTGCTGGGGCAACATGGCCCAGCTGTGCTTTGTTTGCTTGTCCCATGGGCGGTGGATATTCCAGCCCTCCACCAGCTGTGCTGTGCTTGGGGTGTGGGGGTGCATTGTCAGTTCTGCTGTGTGTTCCTGTGCCCATCTGTGGCATGGGTGGTGGGCCCCTACCTACCTCCCTGGTTGTGCAGTTACATTGCTCTGCTGCTGGGGGGCTCCCTGCTTGCGCTATGGCACCTCTGGGCTGCTCAGCTGGGCAGCCCTTGTTGTGCCATTGCACATTGTATCTGCTCAGCTTCCCCTTCCTAGTTGCGCTATGGCGCCAGTTGTGCGATATTCAGACGTTGGCAGTTGGCGCAATTTGGCTTGCTCCTTTTTTGAATATCGCATCTATTGTGCATGGGTGCAATGGACTTGTGCTTGCTCCTGCTATTGCGCACTTTTTGGGTGCAGTTTGAATATCCAGCCCAATGTTTTTTTCTGCAGCTCAGTGAAGTTACCATGGATACCAGTATGGGTCCCAACTTTACAAATCTGTTTGCTGGTTGGGTTGAGGAACAGTTCTTTCTTTCCATCACTGGTACTGCCTAAATTCTATAAAGGCTAGATAGATTATTGCATGAGGCCACCTCCTGCTCCAAGGAAATCATTCAATTCTTCTTGGACATGTTTACCATGATGTATCCTCCTCCATACTGCCTTTTCTAGATATCAAACTCTCAGTGCAGATCAGTTTATTAAAAGCCCACTGATTCACTCAGCTTTCTCCTCCCCAGTGTCTTAGAATGGTTTGCCATGTTTGCAGTTTCTTTGACTTTGCAGGATATGCAGTGAAAATGATGATTTTGCTGAGCAGACTTAAATAATGCACAATGTTGGAACAATAGGCTAGAGTATCAATCATGTATTATGACATTTGGCTCTACCGCAAGCCTTACTTCTATGAATTATGTAAACAAAGGAAAATTTGGCTCACATTTTCCTTTTTCACAACCTACTGTATAAAAAGTTCTAGATAATTCTTAATAAACATTTCTGGGGCACTCATGGAGTTATATAAAAATAGATTTAATTTTTCCTGTATAACATAACTAATCACTAATAAATGTTGCATAAATATCAAGTCTTGTGAACGCTGTAAAAACAGCATAAATATAAAACAACAAAGCTTTCAGAAAATAAACAAAAACAATAAAAATTCAAAAGCAATGAATAAAAGTAACTAGACATAACATACTGTGTTAGTATGCTTTTGTGAACAATACCATTACTCATGTAAAAGGACTTAAAAGTTTCTTTACATTTGTATCTTAGATTATTTCTTTATGTAAAAGTTGTTCAAATGCTTTTTCACTTGCAAAATGTTTATATATCTTTGTTTAGATTTTAATAGTTTTCTATATACCCATGTTCCAAATATTAAGTCTATTTTCCCCATGCAACCCCCAGCTAAGTCCAATTAGAATATTATAAAAATATCAAAAATAATAGTCAAAACATCTGATTAGTGGCAGAGTTTGGGTTTTTCTTCTTAATTTTAGAATATTGGTGAGAATTCTTCCCCTTAATGGCAAAAGTCCTTGGGCTCTGCTACAGTCTTCGGCTCAGCTACACAAAATTATTGGCAATCCTTTCTGCTATAGTTGCATAGGGACAAAGCCATCTCTTTTGTTGTAAACACAGGAAGAGACATGTGGCTCCTCCCGGCAAGCACAGAAAGGCAGTCCAATATTTTGACAGGAACACTGCTTTCAACCATAAGACACAGACTCAAGTGACACAGATCTTTACAGCATTATAGTTAGAAGGCTTTTGTCCTGTGCCTCAAAGTAGTGGGCTTTATCACCTCTTGGCCAGAGCATTATCACTGCATCACTCTGACATCATTTCACCAGTTCTGATTGGTTGTTGCAAATGAGGTGGGGTGGCAAGACCCTTGTTTGTAGGACCTCCTCTCTTTGCCAAGTCCTTCAGCCTGGACAGTTTTTTTTTTGTTGTTGTTTGTTTGTTTAAAACTATTTTTCTCTCTTGCATTCACATGCAGTCAAATACAAACTTCAGAAATATTTTTGGGTCCAGTGCAAAATGATGTGCATTTTGACACCAAACATGCCATGTCTTTCTTTACTATAAGATCCATACTTCAAAAAGTCCTTCATAGACTCTGTTTCTTGCAGATTTATAAAAATAATATATTTATCTTACTTTGCATGTCTTTAGCTTCCAAATGATGTAAGTCTGTCTCAGATTCCCTGTTAGGAAAGTTCTTAAACATATTGAATTCCTTTGCAAATGGTATTTTCTTTGTTCTCATTTTCCTGCCGAAAGCACATTTATCAAGGGCTGTCATGCTGTTTACTCAATCCAGCCAGTAAACTTCAAAGTTACATCATTTAGTACTGTAGTAACCCATAGACTCAAAAATCATATTTTTAGATTTTTCATGGGCTGACCTCTGAAAAGAGACCAAACGCAAATATGCCAGTTCTTAGACTTTTAACATAGAACATAGCTGTAAATAACTAGCTATCTCCAGCTGTTGCATTTATAAAACTTGGTCCACTGATAGATTAAAATGTCCTTGATCAGATGATAAGGTTTTGTGCCTGCAGTATTAAAGATAGCCTTGCAGCAAACAAAAGTTTCTTCTTCACATTGAAATGTATTGGAGTTTAACTTCTTGGACTTCACAGTGCCTGGCACAGAGGGCAGCTGTACTTTATCAAGTGTCACCTTGAAGCATCAGTTGTTATAGCGATTATCTTGTCTCTCTTTGGCTGAATAGAGACAAGCACAAAACTCAAGAGGCTCATTTAGGGAGACCACCATTTTTTAAAACAAGGAGTTTAAATGTTCTTTTTTTTCCTTGGGTCTGCTTTTAAAACCATACTGGAAAGTTTTTTTTTTGTCTTCTCAGACAGTTCAAGATTTGTAAGCCAAGCCCTTTTAGATTTTAAACCAGCTGTCTTCATATTACCTCCCAATTACATCTCCAGCCTAACAGTATAATTACATAATAATAACTAGGTATCATAAGGAATATAAACTTGTTTCTGAACTAACTGATTTGTAGCTAATGTAAGTTCTGCATGCATCACCTTGCTACCCCTGGAATTGTACATGCCATTTACCTTTTAGCCTAGTAAATGTGTAAGGAAATTATGTTTAACATAATCAGAATTACTACAAATTACAATATTTTGTAAGTTGTGCTGCACTGGTAGTTTGTATTGCTATATGGGCAGCTACTAACTCTGCATATTGGTTAGACTTGGAACCAAGTTGGTATTTGATAGGAGGCATGGTATACCACACCTAAACGAGAATACCATTTTTTATTTTCGTGGAATGCACAACCATTAACATATACTTTAGGAAAATTTCCACACACATTTTTAATATAATGGTGGTGTCTGTTTTGTTTTTGCACTGTTTCTAATTCTGGAGGTGGTTTTGGCTCTTGTACTGGATGTTTATCTACAGTGCAATTATGCTTTTTTAATATATGGATCTTCAATTTAATAGGTCTGTAAAGCATACAAAAAAAATCCAGTAATACCCTCAAAGGTTCAGTGATAATAGTATTGTCAGTCACTGGTAATAGTACTGTCAATCACTGTTAATAGCATCTTTTGTGGTGATAATAGTATCGTTGCAAGCTTCTGAAACTATAGCTTCTGCCCCCACTTCGTAAGCATGCCTCCTCATTGGCCGCTTTTCCTGTGTGGGCAGGCAGAACAGTTTAAAAAACATGGCGGCTCTTCTCTCGCTTACCGAGCGCGAACTCCATCGTCGCGCTTCTTGCTTTTTATTTTACTTTTTTTCCCCTCAGAAAATGAAACTATCTGGTTGATCCTGCTGTTCCAGTCCTGAAGAACAGGTAGGATTTCAATTTAAAAAAAAAACAGGCAGGGGCCAGGAACCATCATGAGCGGAGCGAGCAGACAGCTGAACCCAAAGCGTAGAACAGTGCGGCGGTCCACCAGTACAAAGTCAGTTCTCCACTGAAACGATCGACCACCAATTCAAAACAAACATCACATCCATATATTAAAAAAAATTACCAATAGGTTTCTGTGTCCATTACCAGGGAGTACTGGAATACATGAGACCGGACACATTGAACCTTCGCTGTTCGCTCTCGAGGTTCATGTGTCCAGAACCTCTCGATGTTATTACTCCCTGGTAATAGACACAAACCTATCGGTTATTCTCTTTTTAAATCTGCCAACCCTTAAGTTACAGTATTTTTGTTGTTATTGTTGTTCTTAGCATATTTGATTTTCAAGGGTAGGCCCTCGAGTGTTAAGGTCCAGAACACAATTTTGCTGCTTGACACATTACTGCCCCTAAGTTTTTGGCTCCCCAGAAAAGTAATAGGTTGGTGACAAGTTTTTACAACATTTATACCACAAATGTAGTTTTTGAACCATTGTACTGCCCATACAGTAGAATATAATGCTTTTTTTACACTTTGAAAACTTTTTTTTAACATTACTTATAGTTTTGCTGGGATAAACAGTAACACGGTTGTCTGAATCATGTTTTTAATATAACACTGCACTGATGTTGTTGTCAGTGTACCCTGTTTTTAGATAAAAAATGTTATTCATTTGTGGGTAAGCAAAACACGGTGCTTGACACAAATGTTTTTTAAAGCTTGCATAGCTTTCTCTTGTTTTTTACTCATATCCAGGGTTTTGTGTTTTTTAGTAGCCTGGTGAGAGGGTTGGCAATTTTAGCATAGTCCTGAATAAACGGACTTAAGTAATTACAGATTCCAAGGAAGCTGCATAACTACTTTAAAGTTTTGGATGGACCACTTTTTTGAATTTAACGAACCATTTTTTACTGCCTCAGTTTCACAACTACATACTTGTATAGCTTGTTTTATTTGTTTTTTAAATCAGGAAAAGGTAAGTTTTTACCCACTTTTACCTTATTTTAATTACATTACAAACATTTTTAGCATCAATTACATGTACTTTTTAAAACAATTTAGTTTTTTCTGCAGTAATGAACAGTACAAGGTGATCATTTTTAACTTTACACGTGTGTATTTTTTTTAATCTACTGGACACATTTTTTTGCAGAACAATTAAACCATAGGGTAAAGACCTAGGGCAGGATTCATGAAGTGAGGAGAAGGACCCGCAGCTGCGTGAAAACCTCGGTGCTAGTGGGAAAACACTTTCAAAGCTGCAGGTCACCCACAGCTGCAGGTATTCACGTAGGTGGAGCCGGAGTATGACCAGCTCTTCGTAATATGGCAGCTTGTGGATGCTGTTGTCATGGACAGCACCGCAGCTGTGGGAGACTGCTACGGGCAGTGGAACCTGCCGTAGCACCCTCTGCAACTGCAATGGCTATGAATTGGTACTGCCTCTGCTGCGGATGATTCCAGTCCATAACGGCAGTTGCAGAGGGAAACTTTAACATTTTCCCTTCGTGAATCCTGCCCTATTCTCTTTATTTGTCTCATTTTTCTGGATAATATTGTCTGGTAGCTCCCCAATAACCAAAACAACTAATTTTAAATCATAGAAGGATTTCCCTATTGCTACCCCTAACTTGGAATTAGCTTTTATAGTGATAGGCTTGATTGTTGGATTATGTACCAAAATATGCATAACTCTGCTGCTCATGTCCAAGCAAGGCATTGAATGGATTTTTAAACCCATATTGTTAAACTACTTATTAAGAGTAAACTATGCAGTTTGGTTAGGCACTTTTGGCCTTTTCTTACATTAACCATAATAGAACATTTCCTTATGTTACCTGGAATTCTTGTGAATGTACTCACCACCTGACACACTTGAGGGATAGTTTGTCCAGACCTCAAGGCTTGTGGTGACACTTTTATTGGGCAAGGGTCCCCTTTGATTTTTGACCACATATTTTAAGCTATTTTTATGGTTTGGGACATTTTGCAGCCACTCTTGTTTATTTACAAATGTTAAACTAAGCCTCCACCTCTTTAACACGTTGTAAAACTGTTTACATCTTGGATAGTGCTCATAGCCTAAGCATAACACAGAACTAGCTATCGGCAAGCTTTTTGCTTTGACTGGCACCTGAAACTCACCTTCTTTTGACTTCATTTTGCAGAGGAAGTACTTATGATTCAGTGGCATTTGTTTTTTGCCGTTCTTAAGGAAGGTTGGGTACTCAGAATCTGATGTCTCTGTGTCAGGTACAGGATGGGACTCTGAGATGACAGGGTTCACTTTCTTTGTAAAGAAAGTTAGGCCTTTTGCATTCATCTCAGATTTTACCACAATTTGCTTTGACAAACAAACCATATGAGCTTTGCTTTTTTATGGAGCCACATTTTTAGAATTACCCAGTACAGATACATCAGGTACAGTATATTAGAACATACAAAATTTAGTCTAATCACTGCATTATCTTTTCTGAGATACCAGGACTCTGACTGTTTAGGAACCTTGAGACTTTTTAAAATGGAATGGGCCTGTTTACCTGTGACCACCAAACTCAGTGAACGTGGTCAATAATAGGCCTATACCTTTTCAGAAGGTCATTTTTAAATAAGAAATGAATTGTTGTTCCATTAGTGATGTACACTGGATGGGTGACTTTTATTTTGCCAAATCATAATCTTAGACATACTTTACCTAGGGTGTGTTGAGCCCCCTTCCCCCATAACCTACAATTTGTAAGCCATTAGAGAGGGGTTTTAGCAGCTTTGAGTTACCTACAGGATTAGTCAATTTGTCAAAGAAGCTCTTAGACATTAGGGCTATTTTTGCCCCTGAATCCATCAAGCCTTTATGATTTAGATTGTTTTTAACATTTATGTCAAAGTAAATCTATTTGCCCCCCCCCCTTCAGGGATTAAGTTTCCCAGGTTGAATTTGTTTTTGTTTTTTTACTCCTGGCCACATGGCAGGTTTATTGTGACAGAGCACACAGTTTGCAGCAGTAGCACCAGATACCTTTAGAAAATGGTCCAACTCAGAGATAGCATTTTTATTTTTATTTGTCATGCCGCTCCCAAAGTCTCTGGGCCCTTTGCTTTTCATGCTCCTGTGCAAAGCCTTTCTGCAACCCAGGACTTTTTTTAGTAGCCTGGTGAGAGGGTTGACAATTTTAGCATAGTTTTGAATAAACTGTCTTGAGTAATTATAGATTCCAAGGAAGCTGCATAACTCATTTAAAGTTTTGGGTGGACGGATTTTTTGAAATGCCTTTATTTTTTTGTGCTCAGGGCATAGCCCATCAGGCCCCACTTTATACCCAAGATAGCTTATCTTATTTCCTAACCACTGTTTCTTTGTTAGACAATTTTGCACCAACATTTTTTAGCTGATTTTACACATAGGTTACCTTTGCCAGCTATTTCTCAAAAGAATTACTTTTGATTAGTACATTATCAACATAAACCAGATAATTATTACTTTCAACATTAGGCATGGCCTTGTGCAGAAAGATATTAAAATTTGCAGGGGAATTTAAGTACCCATGAGGACACCTGTTTCATGTGTATTGTCCTTTTTTAAGTGTAAAAGCCAATTTATATTGGTGAAATATTTTGTACCCTCAATTTAGGCCAAACTTTGATTTAAATATGTCATGGGCCAACAAGATAAAGGTACCTGTTTGTTTAAATTTTTTTAGTCAATAGTGAGTCTTCTCTTTTTTGTAGGTTTTGGCATAGGCCAAATGGCGGAATTATAAGTAGAATTTACTCTTCTTACAATTCCTCACTTTATTAAGGTATTCAGTATTTTTGTATGTGTTTGTAAGATGCTCGTGGTATTTTTTACTTGCTTACATAAACTGGGCATTTACTAGGGTCTGTTGGCACCCTGGTAACATGAAGGTTAGTCACCCAACAATTATGAGCATTTTTTGCGAACATGCCATTGAACTGAAGGAACATTTTGCAAACTTTTTTTTTGCCTTAGTTTTACAACTACATGCTTGTATAGATAATTTAATTTGTTTTTTAAAGTCAGGAAAAGCTAGGTTTTTACCTACTTTTACTTTATTTTTAATTTCATTGGAAACCTTTTTAATATTAATTATTATTATTAATATTAAGTATACGCTATATGGCATACAGAGGATTTGTGAGCAAATATTTCACACAGAATGTAAGGTAGAACTTGGCTGGAGACATTTTCCCAACTATAATTTGAATCAGTTAATATATTCTATAAACTTTAAGGCCTTCTGTTTTGTAACAAGAATTTATACATGATAATATCAATTGTAAGTAGAAGTGCCAAATAAAAAAAAACTACTTGTCAAGGACCACCAGGAAACTGAGACCATGAGCCTGATATGTACAGATTTCAATGCAGTGTCAGTGTATAACAAAACACGTACAGAAACAGTCTAAGGAATCTGAATAAAACTCATAGGAATTAAATCCCTCTGCCCCCTCCCCTGGGGAAAGATAATTAGTCAGAAGGAGATATATGCACAAGAGTCCTAATATACCATCCATCATTCACACCAATCATTGCTATATTTACCCAAAGGAATTAAACCTTTCATGAACTCCAAGTAAATGAGATATGCATCTTAATATGTATGGAATTTAAAAATGTGACAGTATGTAATCCAACCACAGATAACTAGAAGGAAGCTCCCCGCGCATGCGCAATGCACTCCACAACAGTGTGGCATGGCCAGGACCCATTCCTGCATGTGTGGTGAGCATGCAGGTGCCATGTTGTGCACGGCATGTGCTACAAACAACTACTGCACACCGTGTGTGATCCATGGGCAGGTCAGGCACAGTGCAGCATGGACGGTGCATAATGGAACACGCTGAGTAATAGGGTACACCCCGCCATGGTCAGCAGGCCTGCTATGGTGCATCAGGGTACTTTTGGTACTTTGGTACTTTGGTATTTTGGACAAAAGAAGGCCACACACCCATCACGATTGTCCTCCATATACATGGATCATTTACCGAGTCCCTACTCAGACATCCATTTATTTAGTTTATTTTTAAATGTAAAGATGTTAGGTGAGTTGACCAAATCCTGTGGTAATTTATTCCAGATTCTTGGTGTCCTTATGGTAAAATAGTTGATTTGTTTGTTGGTCTTTGCTCTCATAATTTCTGTCCATTATTTAGTCTGGCTGCAGTTTCTCTGGTGGAAAATGTAATACCACAGATCTGCATCTGTTCCTGACTGCCTAGTATTTTAAATAATTGTAGCAGGTCTCCTCTGAGTCTTCTTTGAGACAAAGTATGCAGTCCTGTTTTAACTAATCTAGTGCTATAGTCCAAGGTTGATAGGTGAGGAATGAGTTTAGTGGCTCTGCACTGGATATTTTCAATCCTGTTGATATCCGAGATCAAATAAGGGCTCCAGAAAGGAGAGCCATAATCTAGGAGTGGCCTAATATGGGATCTGTAGAGGGGGAGGAGACATTGTTCTGATCTAGATACAAATGTTTTACTTATTCTACGAAGTATAGCATTAGTTTGGTTTGCTATCTTGGTGCAGTGGGTAGTTGAGGATAGTTTGTTATTCACTAATATTCCTAGGTCTTTTTCTACTGTGGAAGTTCTAATGATAGTATTATTTAAGTAATATGTATGAGCTGGATTATTTTTTCCCAGGTGTAGTACTGCACATTTTGAAATATTGAAATACATCTCATTTATACATGCCCATTGTTCTACTAGTGATAAGTCAGCTTGTAGTCCAGATTTATTATTGTATTTTATGGCCTTTCCCCCAAGTTTTGTGTTGTCTGCAAATTTAACCATTATGTTACTGGCAGATATATGCATGTCACTTATAAACAAATTGAACAAGGTTGGCCCAAGCACTGAACCCTAGGGGACTCCACTAGTCACTCTTCTCACACCAGACATTTCATCGTTTACCCTAACTCTCTGCGTTCTCTCATCCAACCACTGGTTTATCCAGGAAACCAGTATAGGTGAGAACCCCATGTTGCTAAGTTTGTCAATCAGTATCGAGTGGGAAACTTTATCAAATGCCTTACTGTAGTCCAACAGGATAATGTCCATAGGTATATTGCAGTCCAAGTTATAGTTAATGTATTCATAGAAGGAAATCAGATTTGTGACACATGAAAAACCTTGTTTGAACCCATGTTGGTACAGTATATATCATTAATATTTAAAGTTAGCATTTCATTTTCGAGTTTATGTTTGATAATTTTTTCCATTAGTTTGCATGGTATAGATGTTAGACTGATAGGTCAATAGTTTTCAGTCTTTGAGTGAGAACCTTTTTTAAAGATAGGTGTAACTATTGCAGAGCGCCAATCTTTTGGTACCATTTATTCATATAGAGATTTGTTGTAAATTATTTTTAGAGGTTGAATGATGGTGTTTTTTGTTACTATTAAAAACCTTGAAGTAATCCCATCTGGACCTGGGCTGGTGTGTTTTTTTAAGGTGTTTAATGCAGACAGAGTATCTTGCTCTGTGATCATATTTATTTCAACCTTTGGGGGTACAATAATAGGTAGAGGAACTGATTTTTGTGCATAAACAGATGAAAAGTAATTATTTAGTTCAGTTGCTGTTGCAATATCCAAAGTAATTGTTTGTGTGTTGATATTTAATGGCCCTATTAAATTGTTACAGCCCTTTTTTTCATTTAGGTATGAGTATAAAGCCTTATGACAGTCTTTTGTGTGAGCAATCTTAAATTCTAGGTTACGTTTAGCTATTGCTATCTGTTTTTTTAGCATTTTGACTGTCTCTCTGTAAGTCGGCAATATTTTATTGACTTGAGATGATGATGCTTTTTTAAGTTTGGAGAAGAGCTTCTTTTTACGAGTGATTAATGATTTGATGCTTTTGTTAAACCATTGTGGAATTTTTCCTTTATTGTTGTATTTGTATTTCTCAGGTATGTATTGTTTATCGAGTTGGGTTATTTTGTTTTTTAAGAGGTCCCATGCTTCATTTGTATTTAATGGGAGAAGGGCCTGATCCCAGTTAATTTCTTCTAAGGCTTGATTTATGCAGTTAAAGTTGACTTTATGATATTGTTTTATTTTAATTTTGTTAATTTTGGTTTGAAGGGGGAATTGCATAGAGAAGAGTATGGACATGTGATCACTATTTTCCATAGGGGGTAAGATCTTAACGTCAGATGTTGGGGTCTCAAAATTAGTTATAGCAAGGTGGCAGTGGTATGGCGCATCATGGGAGATGCACCACCGGACACGGTGACCACGCATGCATGACAGAAACACCTTCCACAATGCCCCCAGTACATAAATATGCACCTACTGATACGCGCATGCACCGGAGATGCACTGTACAGGCATCGGCGCATCTCACAGATGCTCAATGCAAATTGAGATAAGCTGGGAGCAATTGTGCAATTCACAGAGAATGTGCCCAAAACAGCCTCATCAACCATGCATGGGCAACTCAGCTGATTAGCATCTCATTACCAGGGGCTCAGGGCTCATTTTCATGCCCTAAGCCATAAATGCTACCAATTCAGCAGGCTGAGACCAGGCCACTGAGAGGAGTCAGTGCCTAGACGGTGAGTACACAGCCATGTTTATAAGGCAACAGAACACACTTGGGTGACTGACTGTGAGCGTGCACACCAGGCAATGCTCCAGTACCCCAAATGTGAGACCAGTACAACCATTATGTGGCACTCAAGACTATAGCATGGAATACAGTGGAAGGACAGTACACCATTGCCAAGCCACACACTGCTGCCAGCCGAACCGTGGCTATTGCCACATGTCAGTCACCCTCCACCCTGTGGCCATAGCGTGGGTGGCTTCCAGAATGGATGTGTTACGACGGTGGTGGCACACATGCTGCAGAGGTACCAGGACATGCCCATGGCAAACAGCACAGTCTGCTCCCCCGGAGTGGCTGCACTGTTCCCCCAGCCGAGAACTGGGTGTCATGCATGGCTTGAGCAGCGTCCCCCATGGACCATGTACCATGGTGCATGGCCACCTGTGCTAGGCTGCCCACCTGTAGACTATGGCCCAGATAAATGGCATCACAGTCCATGGGGGGGCAACAGACTGAGAGTGACGAGAGCAGGAACATGTGTACCTACAGGTGCGAGTGACACCTGGATGCTTCCCCCCACAGTAGACAGAATGTTGGAGGAAGCAGGTGCTGCCAGCAGGCGGCACCCAAACTTCACTAAGGATGAGGAGAGGGTGCTTATCGAGGCATGCCACCTACACCTGGATGTACTCACTGGCAGGGAAGGTAGCCAGACGGTGCATGCAGAAGGCTGGGAGGACGTGGCCCGGCAGGTGAATGCAGTGGCACCATACAACCACATGGTACAAGAGTGCCACAAGCACTGGAACGATGGCTGCCAGAGGGCCAAGGAGAAGGTGGCCAGCATTCAGGCATCCCTGCGGTGAACAGGGGGTGGACCGAGCATGGTGGAATGGCTCAGCCCCAATGAGGCTCACCTGGCCACCATTGTGTCCAGGACAGCCGTGCATGGTGTCCCAGGTGGTGGGTTCCAGATGGGAGTCAGCCCATTGCAGCATGGTGAGTAGCTGTGCACCCTGGCTGGGGACACCCACCCATTTGCCACGTCAGGCACGCCTGTCCCTGCATGCTGAGCACTATCACTGTACACTTGGGCACAGCGTCCCTGGGACAGTCATCCCTGGTAGGGCATGACCAGCCCCGTGGTGCTGTGGGTGCTAGGCCACAGTGCCAGAGGCCGTGTGACCACTGTGCACCTGTGTGGCATGTGAGGCCACTGCTACGCATTGTGCACAATGGGTCAGTGGCAGGCGTGACCTCGACATGGGCTGCATATCGCCGTTGCACCATGGCCCTGCTGTGGACAGGCGTGTAGACCTGGCATCATGTGGATGGCCATGTTCAGTTGGACTTCACCACTGTGACATGTGTGTCCTGTGCATTAACCATGGTCTCCCTTCCTCCCTCCACAGCACCATTGCGACTCCAGGGTGCAGCCATGGCCATGGCTGACCATGATGCCCTAGCGGGCAATGATGCGGGCCCATCCCATGGGGCCGAAGACACCACCATGGATGACTCCACACCTGCATCATCCACATCCTGTACAACACCAATCATGGCCCCATGACAGAGGGTCCTGTGGGCCCCTCCACCAGTGATGGCGGAACAGCCAGTGGGTACATCGCTTGATTGGGGAGCCTGTCTGGGTTGTCAGATGCTGACCCAGATAAAGCAGTGGACATTGCGGATGCCCTCCTTGTGCTCACCAGTGGCATGCAGGGGGAGGGCATTGGCACCGCCGCATGTTCAACCGACACTAGTGCCACTGACATGGACAATGGCAGTGCACACATCACAGGGTTGCCTGTGCATGGGTCCCTGGATGCCAGCAATGTTCCCACTGTGCTGGGTTCTGGTGCAGTGGCAGCACAGCTGCCCATGGCTGTAGGTGTTGTTCCCCCTACACCACTGCCCAGTGCAATGCTGGTGACATCAGTGTCATCCAGGCAGGGTGCCTGTATGCATGCACCCACTCCAGTAGCCCTGGAGGACACCACCCATGGGCAGCTAGTGGCAGTGCCCAGCCAGGCCCCACCCACATCGCAGTCTGCCAGGGTGCATCCACCACCCATGGCTGCAGCTGGTGAGGCTGAACCATCCCCTGGTCATTGGCAATGCCACCATGCTGCATCACTCACTGATGACATGGGGGCCTATCTTGACCTGCTGTGGGCAACTGTAGAGGGTCAGGAGGCCCTCCGGGTGGAGTTCCAGAGCCACAGGGCTGTTATGGTCCAAGAGCATGAGTCTGCGGTGGCATGGTATGCTCAGATGTTGACAGAGGCACGCATCATGCGGATGGGCATGACCGCTGTCATGGAGCAGATTGCAGCAGCTGTGGAGGTGGGGGCTGCATCCGCAGCATGCTGTGGACATTGTGCATCCAGTCGGACACCCAGGAGCATGTTCCATACACCCCAGCGGTAGAGCCAGCTGAGCACCCTGCTGCTGACTCCACTGCCACTGACATCCACACCCACCATCCATGGCTTGGCTGGTGGGCATCAGTTGGCCACCCCACTGGGCACCCATTCACAGTCTCAGTGCAGCACCCCTGTGGGGTCACTGGGCACCAGCAGCCATGGCAGAGGCCACCCTCATGTCCATGATGGTCATGGGGCTGCCCTGTGATGCCCATGTCCACAGGCCTGTGGTGGTGGGTTGGCACGCCCATGCATACCTGATGCCTTGCGAGTGGTGCCAGTGGCAGTGTGTGTGGCAGTCACATGCCCCATGGCTGTCCTGGCACCACCCTGTGCTACCTGTGCAGGCTGTCCAATGTGTCTGTGTGTACCGCTGTAGTGCCATGTATCATGGGAATGATGAGTGTGTTATGGTGCCTGCAGTGTTCATGTGCTGGCTGCAGTGCACACTGACCTGTGATGTCTAGAGCATGGCCTGGGTGGTGCTCGGGTGATGCATGCATGGTGCCCATGTGTCTGTGTGTCCTCCACCATGTCCATGCACCTGTGTGTGCTCCCCTGTGTGGTGTCCAGTGTCCACTGTTCCCACGTCATGCTGTCTCTACACCGCAGTGCTCACACCTGCACACGTACAAACCTGCATACTCACCTGTGGGGCCTGAAGTGTTCCTCCACCACACTCATGCGGTATGCCCATGCCCTCTCCACAAGCCTGGGATCCCTGGGTCACTGCCCAGCTTCACCTCCCTGGTCCTCAGTGGGTGCCCTGTCTGCCCCCTCCCCACCCCCCTCCTCCTCCCCAGAACTGTCGCCCTCACCGGCCTCGACAGGTATCCCACATTCATCGGCCATGTTGTGTAGCATACAACAGGCCAGGAATATGCCACTGGCCTTCTCAGGGCTGTGCTGTAGGGCACTACCTGACTGACACAGGCACCAGAATCGCATCTTCAGCATGCTGAAGACACAGTCAATGATGATGCGTGTCATGATGCATGCCTCATTGTAGCATTCTTCCACCACTGTTCAGGGTCATCAGATGGGGGTGAGAAGCCAGGGCCTCAGTGGGTATGCGGCATCACCTGTGGGGGTAGACGTGTCTCCATTAGTACATTGGGGTACACTGTGGCTTGTGCCCTGTCCCCATACCTGCCCTTTGTAGTGTGTGCCCCTGTCCTGCTCTCCCCCCCGTGCATCCACATACCTGGCAGTCCTGCATTCCTACCAAGGCTGCACCTGCCTGCCCTCATCTGTCGTGTGGTGCACAGTGCTTGCATGCCAACCTGTGTCTGCCTTTGTACCCTTTCACACCCCTGCTGTCCCAGGGCCATTGCACCTGCTTCACACTACCCATGGCCCACCCCATGTGTCCCGGACATGGTGCCACCCTGTGCTGTTGGTGCCCAGTCACATGTACCTATCAAATGGCCACTTTGGATGTCCCCAGCCTCGAACCTCATGCAGAGTGCCGACTGGTGCCATATGAATGCATCGTGTGTGCTCCCAGGGTGTGTGGTGCAGACATTAGTGATGCACCCTGTGGCATTGCACGCCACCTGGTAGTTCAGAGAATGGTACCCCTTCCAATTCACATATGTGATGGCCTCCTCACCAGGTGGTGTACAGATCACCACATGGGTGCAGTCAATGGCTCCTATGACACCTGGCATGCGTGCCACCCTGTAGAACTCTTGCATGGCTTCTGTCCACTCTGCCTGTGTGCTGGAGAAATGGATGTATTCTGAAGCGTGCGGTAGTAGTGCAGTGAGGAACTGTGTGAGGAGGTGGGACGTAGAGGCCTGTGATATGCCAGTGGTATCCCCAGTAGGCCTCTGGAAGGTTTCCATGGCAAGCAAGCACATGACCATTGTCACCTTGGTCTCCACCAAGATGGCATGACTTCATGCGGTGGGTGCCTGCATCTCATCACAGCACAGCTTACAAAGCTGCCTCAGCATGGCCCTGTTGAGGCGGTATCGTCTGACTGTCTCCACCTCTGTGAGCTGCTCGAAGGACAACCAGGCATGATAGCGCCGTGGGGCTGGCCGCCTACAGTGCCTTCCAGTGCCCTGCCTCCTCCTCCTCCTCATTTGGGTACCAGCTATGATGACTGCTGCCGGGTTCATCTCTGCTGTTCGTGTGGCCCTCTGGTATTGTTTGCTGCCTGGCTTTGTTGCTGGCTGGCTGTGTCTCTCCCTCTCTCTGGTTTCCTCTTCCCCTCAGGCTCTGGCTGTGTGCTTCTCCAGTCATTCTATTCACAACCTGTAGCTGTGCTGGACATAAGTCTCCATCTTTTGTACTTATCTTTCTATGGTGCATCTTGACTTTGCACTGGCTTGTCCCATTGATGCCCCCTGGTCCTGCTCTGTGAATTGAGTTGCACTGTGTGTGCATGGCTACACCCCCTGTATATGCGCTGCATGTCATTACATTGCACCTCTGGCACATGTTGTTCAGCACAGGGCATCTCAGTTGGGCTGGCACTTTCACCTTGTTTCTGAATTGGCTTCTGATGCATTTCTGGCTTGCGCCAGTGCATCTGGGTTGTGCTGGGCACATCTGTTTTGTGAATCCTGCCCAATGTCTTACTGCTGCAATCAAGCTGTAATAAGTCCTTCATTTCTTTTTTTAGGAAACTTCCAAATGCTTTGTTGTGTCATAGTTGCCTTATCCAAAGAACTTCTTCAACATTATGCCCCCCTGGCTGGGGCAGACATGCAACAAGCAGAAGTCATTTCAATCAATAACCATGACCATCGCTACTGGACTGGAGAAGGATGCAGATGAAATCTGTGAAGAAGTAATCAAATAATAAACTATTAATGAGACCTACTTGCAAATATGCTTCCCCCACCAAAAAAAAATACTTACCTTCATTGGCTTGACAGCATTCAATTTCCAATTTCAACACCAAAATTTCTCATCAAGCACTGCAATGTGCACACTAACAGTATGTGACCTGTGATACAAAACAATACAATGAGTACATTTATATATATGGCAACCCTCCACCTAGAAAATACATATATATATATATATATATATATATATATGGCAAGATCATTTAATGATAGTTAGTTGTTCCACTCGATAAAAGCGGTGAACAGGTTGTTGAAAGTTCCTCATTTTCGCCATTGCCATCTGGCATCGGGTGCATTAGGGTTGTTGGCCATAACTCTCACCCCATCACATGTGTAAAGAAGCAGAGGTGTAGGAGAATGGGGTGAGAGTTAGGACCGACAACCCTAATGCACACCCCGATGCCGGTTGGGGGTGTGGGCAGGGGGGGCCAAGGGGGGCTTTCAACCCTAACACTGAATTTCCTCACTTTTGTCAGTGTGGAACAACCCTAACTAATGCATTAAACAGAGTTTTTTGCCTCTAATTTCCCTTCTTTTTGAGAATGATAATGAGAAATAGTGAATGTACAGAAAGTGCACAGGGCACCAATGGACTGTTCCCTGCCATGTCCACAATGGCTGTATGTGTACTGGGATGTACACATCCCAGCATGTATGGCACAGTTCTAATGAGCAATGATACAGAAGTCAGTGTGCCTAGTCATTGCAATGTGGAACAGGGAGGGCATGCGACGTGTACAGATGGGCCGTCCACTGAACACAGGGACACAGGGGTGATATGTGTGACTGGGTGTCACTAGCTATGTGTGGTAGATGCAGCAATGGTCAACAGGTAGGTCCAAGGCACACAGCTGCACACGTGCACTTTGAAATTTGCTGGACACAAGATAGTTGCATTTTGAGGATGCAGAAAAATTCTGGGTACTCTCTGTGACCACTGTGCACATGACTGACTATGCAATAAATTCTGGGGGACTTCACATGTGGTGTAACACTCCCATTTCACTTCATCAGCACTTGGTAATTTTTCTGGACAGAAGACAGTTGCATTTTGTGTATTGTGATTGTGAGCACATAATGTCATAATTAAATTATAAATTAAAGCAGGAGTGCAACAATGTGGTGAAAATGTTGACCTATACTTTTTTATGCTATTTTAGATTACCAGCCACTTACCTCCTGACTTGTATGATACCCTTCTTTTCACAATATGTGTCTGCTTTAGTACTTTTTCTCATGTCTGAAAAAATAAAAGGAGCACTCCTTTTAATATGGCTTGGACCAGGTTTTCATCACTATTTGCAGCTGTTTTTGAATAAATATTGTTATGTGAGGTCATAAAACACTGCCTGTTGCATAATTGTTAATTTTACTCACAACAGAAGTAATATATAAACAACTGATGGACAAAAACAGCAGAAAATATTGATGAAGACCTGATCCACACCATATTAAAAGGAGTACTCCTTTTATTATTTGAGACAAGAAAAAAAGTACTAAAGTAGATTCAAATACTGGAAAGAATGGTATCATACAAGTCAGGAGGTAAGTAAAGTGGCAGTATAAAATAGCATGAAAAAGTGTAGGTCAAAATTTTCACAAGATTGTTGTACTGCTGCTTTAATGTCTATTTCAAAAAAAGAAATATTTATGGAGCCTCAGAAATGTTTACTTTGTGTCGGGATTCGTGAAGTGTTTGTCAAAAAGCAGGACTGAGCAGTGCAAGTATGCTGTGCTAAACTGCATGTGTGCCATCAGTGTTCTTTCCTGTGTGTGTGCAGACATTGTCCAGCTTTGTGCAAACATATATATGGTGTGACTTGTTGCAGTATGTAAAGAATAAAGATAAGAAAGAATATATGACGTATATTTTATTTGTGCCATCAGCATCAGCGGAGTAAGTGATATTATATTTTTTCAGAGGTCTCGGGTCACTGTGCACCTCAGTAACTACCAGTGCACACGTGACTCTGTGGGGATAATAGCACAAAAAACACATACTCTCCTAAAAGTCATGTGTGCAGTATGTGACTAAGGTGCACTCTGGCCAGACACCTCTGAAAAAATATCATATCACTTAGTCCGCTGATGATGACATTGTGACAATAAAATATACGTTATATATTCTTATCTCTATTCTTTATACCATAAACATTGCAACAAGTCAGCATATATATGTGTGCAAGAAGCTAGACAATGTCTGACATAAAATACACACACAGGAAACAACGCTGACTGCACACATGCAACTTAGCACATTATACTTTCACTGCTCAGTCCTGCTTTTCCAGTAAACATTACTGAGGCACCATATTATAATAACAGGGCAATAAGGAGCATGTATGTATGTATGTGTATGTATATATTTAAAGGGAAGCAGTCAGTAACAGGAGCTCCTACCCCCTGCAAAGCTTACCCTCCGGTTAAGCCTTTGAAGTACGTTGTGGCATTTTTCTCATGCCACAACATACATTATTTAATACAAAGTCCATATCTAGAAGTGTGGTGGATGCTAGGGGCTCCATTAGGTGTAAAGGAAGCCGCACCATGCACTCAACACAAAAGATTGCGCATGGTGCGCTTCCATTAACTTTACATGTAATGGAGCCCCATAGCTCGCCTATACTTCTGGGTCACGGACTTTTCTCTATTAAAATAAAGTAAGTTGCAGCATGAGAAAAACACCGCAACATACTTCAAAGGTTTAACTGGAGGGCAGGCCTTGAAGGGGGCGGGAGTTGCTGTTGCTGACTGCTTCCCTTTGAACTGCTGCTGTGGAGGTGGTGCTGCTGGAGCTCCTACAGCTGCCACTGCTGGTGGTGGTGGTGGTGGTGGTGGAGGACTTGCTGGACATGGCCCGGCTACGTCCCCCCCACACATGCACACTGCTCTCCTCCTGCCACGGGCCACATACTGTCCCTGATCCTCCATTACAAAACACAAAAAACACTCCTTCCCTCTCCGATGTGTCCCAACTTCACACACACTCACACAACACAGGCACACACACACACAAAACAAAACTTATAAAACAAAGAAATCAGTCCCCCCAAAAAATGAACTGACAAAACAGTACAAAAAAAACCTAAACAATTAGCTTTTAAAAAAGCTTTTGGGTTTTGAATCTGATCAACTTTCAGAACAAGCAGCAAAGAACTCTCCTCTCAGCAAAATGTTACCTCTTTCTACCTCTGCAAAGGAGAAAGTGAAAGTATCTGCTTCTACTGTATGACTCATTTCCTTCTGCCTGGCTAAAGCATATGACTTACAGTACTGTAAGCCATGTGATGTGTGTGGGGGGGCTGCCTATATTGTTGACATTCCCCATTACTTTGCGTTAAGGTGGAATGACAATGTGAAGTCATAATAAAGTGAAGTTAACACTTTACAATGGTCACTCCACGTAGCACTGGGACAACACAAAGTGGCCACTTTACGTTCACTTCACAGGCGGAATTTAATTTCACTGCATCTCTAGTTTCCACATACGCTTGGATGTCAGAGCATTTTTAATATTTTCACTCCAGATTTTCAACATTGCCATCTCTTCACACCTCCCTATGAATGGCACAACTGTCATTCTTCACATCCTGCCCAAACTGTGTTTTCGCACATCTGGCACAGAATGGCACAGTCATTGTGGGAAATAAAAGTTTGGGACAGATTAACAAAATCACAGTGCTACTGTTCATAAGCAGAAGTCCCAAATGCTTTCATTAGGTGGGGGTCACAAAAAGGCCATGTTGAAAATTTATAGTGCAAATACCAACAAACGCCTGGGGCATTAGAGTTTCTAACCATAACGTCCCACCCTGTACAGACTGACAAGCATCAGGGGTGTGCCTTTGGATTGCTGGCTGTAATTCTCATGCCATTCCACCCCCTCACACCCTGAAGCCAGTGACAGGCATTGAGGTGTGCCTTGGACTCTTCGACCCCAGACTTCACCCCATTCTTCTATACTGCACCCATTTCAGAGTATGTCCTTATGAAATGGGGTGACTGAAGCTGAACACCCCAAGGCACACCTCAACACTTGTTGGTGTCTACAGGATAGGGTGAGGTGAAATTCTGTGAGCGTTACAGGTGACGACCCAAAGGCACACTCCAATTCCTGCCCATCTCTGCAGGGCAGAGGTGGGGTTCCCGTGAGTTCAATATTTCACTGCCATTCATATTCTGCATCTGTCTAACTCCTGCACATCCAATGCTAATATCAGCAAGAATGCATTCAGCATTGACAAATGCTTGCTTGACTTATTTGGCAGAGGATGGATTTATAATTTAGTGGCATTTTTTTTTCACCATCCTTAGGGGAGGTTGGGTACTTAGACTCTAATGTCTTTGTGTTAGGTACAAGATGGAACTTTGAGATGTCAGGGTTTACTTTCTTTGTAAAGAAAGTTAGACCTTTTGCATTAATTTTACATTTTACCCCATCATGCTTTGAAAAACAAACCACATGAGCTTTGCTTTTTTATGGAGCCATATTTTAAAAATTACCCAGTACATATACATTAGGTACATTAGAACGTATATAACATTTGGTTTAATCATTGCATCATTTTTTTAAGATAACATGACTCTGACTGTTTAGGAACCTTGAGACTTTGCTCAAATGGAATGGGCCTATTTGCCTACAACCACAAAACTCTGTGAAAGTACTCAATAATAGGTCTAAACCTTTTTAGAAGGTCATTTTTAATTAAGAAATCATCCCATTTTATTAGGTTTGTACATTGGATGGGTGACTTCAATTTTATCAAATCTTACTTTTAAGGTTCTTTTACACACAGGTTTCTGTAATGGAATGACTGTTACAGAAACAGTATTCTGTTACATCCCTTGTGTGTAAAGTGCATCTGTTCTATTCCCTTGGTGAACGTTCGTCCAAACCGCAATCTCTGCTTTTTGCGGTTTGCACCTATGTGTTCCATTTTGTCTGGCTGTGTAAAACAGCCATTCCATTAGCACTGCAGAAACAGCCATAGAGCAGCAAACTCTGTGGGGGAGATGAAACAAATGGAGGCTGGAGTTGCCGGAATACTCGCAGAGTGTAAAAAGGAACCAGAACGCAACAGCGTACAACAGCGCCACATAGGCAACGCTCATTCTGTTTTAAAAACCTGTGTGTTAAAGCGCCTTTAGACACACTTACCTAGGGTCTGTTAAGCCTCCCCCCCAATAACCTACAACTTGTAAGCTATCAGAGAGTATTTTTAGCACCTTTGAGTCACCTACGACATTAGTCAATTTGTCAAAAAAGCTCTTAGACATTAGGTTTACTTTTGTCCCTGAATCCACCAAGCCTTTATGATTCAGACTGTTTCCAATGTTTATGTTAAAGTAAAATCTATCTGCTCCCCCCCTTGGCGATTAAGTTGCCCAGGTAGAATTTGTTTATTTTTTTTACTCCTGGCAACATGGCAGGTTTACTGTGCCATAGCACATGGTTTGCAGCAGTAACTCTGGACACCTTTAGAGAAAGATCTGACTCAGAGATAGCATTTTTATTTTTATTTGTAATGGATTTCTTTTTACATTTTATTACAGTGTTTTACCCTTGTCTGTAATTGCAATTTTATTTACCTGGGTGGCAGTAGAGAGTACAGAAGGCACTAGTTAGTTGGATACAGTACTGGGTTCACCGGTACTAGATGTTGCAGAAGGGTTTTGCACAGGAGCATGAAAAGCTGAGGGTAAGTGAGGAGGGCAGAGCAGGTGATTTTGTAGAAGTATTTTCAAATTTTCCATTTGATTTTTTTATTTCCCCCATTTGTTGTTTTATTTTATTTTATCCTGTATTTTCTTTCTCATTTTACTTGGAGAACTAGTTCTAGATCTGTTTTGGGGCCTATAACTGTTTTGATCATTGTTATAATGTTGACATCCCCCGTCATAGTTGCCTCTAATACCTTTGTAATTATTATACCCTCTGCCATATTTGTTATGGTCATTATTGTATTCTTTATTATATTTTTTACCATATTATCTACCACGGTCATATTTTTCATAGGAGGGATCCTAGTTTTTGTATGGCTGAGGGCTTTGGTATTACTGAGGGCTTTGGTAAGACTGTAGTTTTGGGTCAGGTTGCAGGGCCACAACAGGGGAAGGTTTTTGTACAGGTTTAGTTGATTGAACCACTACTACATGAGGTGCAGGCTTGGGCTGCTCCACAGCTTTTGTTGCTGAGCTTTATTGCCCTGATTTTTTTTGGTTGGTTGGTTGTTTGTTTTGTTTGTTTGTTCATTTGTTTGTTTGTTTGTTTTTGGGAGCAGGTAACAAACCTTTTTTCATAGCCAAAGTATTTGAGGCAGTGACTTTAGACACTTGGGGCCAGATATTTAATACTTTGCACTGGGTGCAAACTCTTTGCACCAGGTTTGTGCCAGGTTTGTGCAGATCCCCTGTATTCAAAAGGCTAAATATAGTGGGCAAACTGCACTAGTGCCTGGCAATAGTATAATGTATGCAATGTGCAAAGAGAGGGTGTGTGAACATGAATACAGGTGCTATGCTGTATTCAGTGCATTAGCGCAGCACAAAGTATGTTTGTGTGACTTTGCACAACACTTTGCACAGTGCAAATTACCACCCAGGAAAAGGTAGTCTTAACTCTGGGCAAAGCAAGGATGGGGGTGTGGATACATCAGCAACAGGGAACAAGGCTGTATGCAGCCAATGAGGAGGCAGTGTGGTCAGTTGGCCAACCTGGGCCACCCCATATGGACAGGCACACAAACTGTGGAATACGGTGTGGTAATATTGCTTAGAAGCCAACCATCCTGTCATTGCTAGAACTAAGCTGAAACAGAACCTGCAGCAGAAATGGTTTGCAATGTGACACTATGTTGCACATCGTGAATTGTGTGTTGTTGTTAAGGGTATGTATTTAGTGTATTCTGTATCATCTCAGCCACACATGAAGTGGCTCTGGGTGGTTACTGGCATTATGCCTTGGCCCAGTGTGCTTACCCAGCCAACAAGGTGATAAATAAACATAGAAAGAAACCAGACATGGAAGAAACATTCTGCACATGGATGGTACCTCCTATTTTGTTATCATCTGGCACCAGTCCCAACCATTCCAGGCATTATTGGGTGCCCCAATGCCCAGTGGACACCATGGTAGTGTGTCCATACAGCACACACCTCGAGTCCCCCATTTGGGGTACACCAACACAATCCAGCGCACACACATGCAGCACTGCGGGCATGGAGGGTGTTGAGGGGAGAGTGTACATGTGGCCAGGCTGCACCACATACTGGGTGCTGCCACAAAGCTGGGACCATCCACTCAGTGCAAATGGTCCAGTGTAGGGAATATCCCAACACCAGTGGGCCTGTCTGATGATATGTGCCCCCTCAGGCCATATACCGTACATCTGTGCAGACACCACAGCACACACAGCCAGCCATGTGTATGTCACTGTGAGTATCCCATGACAGTGGCGGAGCCTCTGTGGGTCACGTGATAGCATGACAGTAATGTCCATTGTCAGAACACACCCGCCAGATGGGCCTGTCACTGCATGGACTGCAGCAGCCATTGATGCCCTACACACCATAGGTATTGCTGTCTCCCTCACACTACCGGCCACCTTGTTACTGTAAGGTCTGCTAGGCACTGTAGCAGAAACTATAGTTTGACTATTGCATGCAGCATCACCACCTGTGCCTGTGCTGTGTAGTCCCCTGGGGCACAATAGTCTATGCAGCTGTGTACAAACGTAGCCTGCAGCTACCACCATACTCTTCCAGACCGACATACAGTTGGAACTGTGAGCAGACCCAGTCTGCCCTTGTACTTTCAGACTGACCTACAGGTGGCACTGTGAGCAGACCCAGCTTGCCCCTGTACTTCCAGACTGACCTACAGATGGAGCTGTGGGACCCTGCAATAGCGCTCTGCAATCTACATGCAAATCAGGCCATAATGAGATGCTGATATGGATGTTTGCCCATGAATTGCCTAAGTAGGCTCATTTACATGTCACTTTCAAATTTAGCAAATTTTTGCCCTGAGCAAATGTGTTAGTACTGCGCAAGCACTGCGCAAACCTGTCTGAACCATAACACAGTTCTGCAGTATTTGGCCTACACCGTTGTTTGTAGCTTTAGTGCATCCACTTATTTGCTAGCACACACATTGGCCATGTAGTTCACCTTTACCTTCCTCCATGTCTGTGTGCACTAGGCTGCTGTTGTGGTTTGCACTTCCTGGATGCTATATTCGGAGCTGTTTTATTTGCTGGGCTATTATTGCACTGCACTCCCAACCCTGTTTGCACAGCTTCATTTGCATGCTATAGTCAGCTGCTTTAGCCCCAGGGTTATTCCTTTGAATATAGCATTCAAATTGTTCCTGGCTAATTTAACATGCCGTGCAGTGCTAATTTTGACCCATGGGTTAAGTTTTGTATATCTGTCCCCTGGACTCTAGGAGTAGGGCCCTGTTTTTTTTCTGTTTTTTTGTTAAGGGGACTCATTGCCTCTTTTAGAGTCCCAGATATGTTTAGCCTGTTTAACAATTCACTATACATTTCTAGGATTTTTTAAGTTTCAGCACCAACTGTGTTTTAATTGAGGAGGGAAAACCATGATAATATACATTCTGAAAATTCTCTGCCACTCTCAGGACTGTCTTTTTCTCCAACGTATGCATATTTTAGCTTTCAGTAGAAATTCTTTGGATTTTCATTAATACCACACTGCATTTTGTAAGTGGCATGCCTAGCCACTTCTTTAGTGTGGTATTTACCAATTTTTTCTTAGGAATTTGTACAGCCTGTTTGGTTTATTATTTTTTTTTCTTTCAGAGTATCCTAGCCCAATTGGCCAGAGGGTCATTAACAGACCATCTAATCTGAAACTCTGTTGTTTTTTTTTCATCAATTATAGACAATGATTCAAAACTTTTTTTTATTTACAAAGATGCTGTTTAATGCCCCCTTTTGCCCTCTTGGAATTGTACCTATGGTATCTCTTATTAAATTTAAGGATTGTGAGACAATCTTTGACTTTAGATAGCTTTTTTCTTTAACACGCCTGCTTTTTTGTTTTTTGCTTTGGTCCTGCTAGGTGACCCCTTCTCTGAATTGGAACCACTTTTTTGTCTAGGATTATTTTTCTGTTTGTGGCTCTTGCATGATTTCTTTTTGAAAGAGGTGATGCTAGAGGTTTTGGAATTACTGTCTGATTTACTACTGAGTGTTCTCAATTTTTTCTGATTATGGTTTTTTTTTACCCTTCATGGTTTTATATTGGGCTTTTAATTTTTTATTCAAAAAAGTGTTTTTTTTTAAAGGGTATAACACTTTTTTCATTGTTTATGTTTACCCAGTTTATCATATAAAGCTTCACCAACAGGCCCACCCTTTTTTGCCTGTGTATCTGGCTTCTTTAATGTTTTCTTTAGTTTTACTGGTGCACCAGTCTCTTTATCTTTAAATACTTTTCCTTTGGTCTCTATTACTACTTTTTTATACTTTGGCTTATTTTTAGCACCAGACAGAACAGGGGAGTGCAGCTGGTATGTTTTTTTAATCGTTTTTACTTTTTGTACAGTTTTTTATGACTCTTACTAAAACGGTCATGATTACACTGTAATTTAAATATATCCTTGTCCAAGTCAAAATACAACTTTTTTTAATTGCTTAGCCTCACAGAAATCTTTTTTACTCTTTTTAAATTGCTTTTGTAGTATTTTAACTTGACCTGTTAACTTAGTACACCTTTTACACTTTCCAACTTTATGTTTACTGCTGCTGTGATTTAGAGGTGTCCCTGTTTTCATTTTAGTTTTAATACCATTTACACTTGCAATTAGTTTTGTCATGACTTAGCAATGATAGATTTTAAGATAATAATAACAACAGTAATACTAACAATAAGCTTTACACGACACTTTAATAAATTTATATTTTCAGGTATGCCTAACGGGTATTGTTTTGGTGCAACTGTGCAGTTGTTTTTTTCAAGGTAGGTGACAGGAACCTCTATTTGCAGAAATTTTTTTTTTTAGCAAACAGCAATTCTTTTGTCACATGTTAATTAGCTGACTGTAAACTCACTGACAAGCAAACACAGACAAATATTACTTATGCAATTTAATAGCTTTGCAATTTAATAATGTTTTATCTATTCTTATACACAGTTAAGGTGTGTGTGTGTGTACTCTTTATTCACTAAACAATTATCCCAGACAAGCCCCCCAAAATGTCAAAACAATAGACTGGACTATCAATCATGCATTATGACATTTGGCTCTACCTCATGCCTTACTTCTATGAATTATGTAAACAAAGAAACAGTTCATTTATATTTTCCTTTTCACAACCTACTGTATAAAAATTTCTAGAGAATTCCAAATAAATGATTCTGTTGCACCCCTGAAGTTATATAAAAATAGATTTTATTTTTTCTTGTACAATATAACTAATCACTAACATCTGTTGCATAAATATCAAGTCTTTTAAACACGTTAAAAAGCACCATAAATATAAAACAACAAAGCCTTCAGAAAATAAACCAAAACAAAAAAATTCAAAAACAATTAATGAAAGTAACTGACACAATGTACTGTGTTATTATGCTTCTGTGAATAACACCATTACTCATGTATACACACTTACAAGTTTCTTTGCATTAGTATCTTGGTTATTTATTTGTGCAGAATGTATTCAAATATTTTTTCACATGCCAAATGTTTATATATCTTTGTATAGATCTTAATAGTTTTCTATATACCCCATGTTCCAAATATTAAGACTACTTTTCCCATGCAACCCCCAGCTAAGTCCAATTAGAATATTATAAAATATCAAAAATACTACTCAAAACATCTAGTTACTGGCAGGGTTTGGATTTTTCTTCTTAATTTTAAAATATTGGTCTGAATCCTTCTTCCCCATGATGGCAAAAGTCCATGTCAGGCTCTGCTCAGTCTTTGGCTCAGCTCCTCATGGTTATTAAAAATCCTTTCTGCTATAGTTGTATAAGGATGAAGCAGTCTCTTTTGTTGAAAGCACAGAAAGAAACACATGGCTCCTCCTAGCAAGCACAGAAAGGCAGTTTGATATGTTGGCAGAAACACTGCTTTCAATCAAGACACAGACTTGAGAGATATAGATGTTACAGCTTCACAGTTAGAAGGCATTTACCCTGCCCCTCAAGGTAGTGGGCTTTAGTACCTCTTGGCCAGAGCATTATCACTGCATCACTCTGACAACATTTCACCAGTTCTGATTGGTTGTCACAAATGAGATAAGTTGGCTAGCCCCTTGTTTTTAGAACCACTTCTCATTGCTAAGTCCTTCAGCCTGGGCAGTTTTTTTTTTTTTTTTGCTTTAAACTATTTTTCTCTCTTGCATTCACATGGAATCAAATATAAACTTCAAACACTTTTTTTTGACACCAAATATGTCTTGTCTTTCTTTATTATAAGGTCCATTATTCAAAAATGTCCTTCATAGACTCTGTGTTTCTTGCAGATTTATAAAAATAATATGTTTATGTTACTTTGCATGTCTCAAGCTTCCAAATGATTTATTTATTTATTGAGATTTTGGTAACTGGGTGAGCCCACTGAGACCAGAGATTCCTTTTTCAGGGGCGACCCAGAGTTTGTTACAATGACTACTTACATTAGATGAAAAATATAATAGGATTTGAGTGAAATACATATTAAGTTACAGTGAGTACATACATAATCATAGGGGTACATTAGACAAAAGTTGGTACAGGTCAGGGAGTAGGCAATATACAAGGAGAACAGGAAATAATAGGAATCACAGGACTGAAACAGTTGCTTACTTCAGGTCAACAGTGTTTTTAGCATTAACCATAGTCAATCCAAGGAGTGAAGGGCATAGGTCAGCTGGCATAGGAGGGGGTAAGTTAAGGACGTGATCTAGTGATTACAACCACAGAGGCTTAGTTCCAGAAGGTACACTTTGAGGCCAGATTAGAACCCTAGGAGTGAAGGTTTGTCAAGTAGGCTTGCTGGGAGGGTGTTCCATAAGTGGGAAGCTGCATATTGAAAGGAACACTTTCTTTGGTTGGTGCGAATGTGGGGGATGGCAAGGTGACGACTTGCTGTGGACCAGAGGGTTCGGCAGGGGACTTTGGGGGTGAGCAGCCCACTCAGGTGAGGCAGGTGGCCTAGGGAGGTGAATTTATAGGCCAGGCAGACAGTAGGATAAGCCAGCTTAAGCCTTAGGGTGGGCCAGTGTAGGTCAGTGAGGGCCTCACAGTGATGCCTCCTTGGGGAGGAGTTGGTTCCAAAGCAGGCTACTCAGTGGTACAGAGCAGTAAGTCTGTTTAACTCTGTCTCCTGGAGAGACTGTAGTATAGGAGAACCATATAGCATGGAGGGGAGAAGGTTACAGTTTGTTATGGCTCGTCGAGCCTCTCCGGAGAGGGAGTTTCCCAAGCGATATAGGAGGCCGAGCCTCTGGTGTATGGATCTAGTTAAAGCATTGATGTGTAGTTTATAGGTCAACTCCTGCTCAAGGAGAACCCCAAGATACTTGAACTGGTCAGCGACATCTACTTTCCTCCCTTGGGCTGTTGAGAGCTTGAGTAGCCCACTACGGTCATTGCCCAGGCGTCTTGTCCCGAAGAGGACTGCCTTTGTTTTTTCTTCATTCAGTTGTAGTGAGTTTTCAGTGAACCAGACCTCAAGAATGGAGAGGCTGGCCTGAAGTTTGGAGGAGATAGAGGGTTGGGAGTCACTGCAGTAGATAACGGTGTCGTCTGTGTGGAGGATAAGGTTGCTGGGTGCACAGTCCTCTTCAATGTCATTTAGGAAGAGTGAGAATAGTAGGGGGCCCAGGATGGAGCCCTGAGGTACCCCAGAGATCATGGGTCTGTTGTAAGTCTCTCTTAGATCCCTTGTTAGAAAAATTCTTAAAAGCCCTGAATTTCTTTGCAAATGGTATTTTCTTTGTTCTCAGAGTTTTCCTGTTTGAAGGCATATTTATCAAGGCTGTCATGCTGTTTACTCAACCCAGATAGTAAACTTTAAAGTTACATAGTTTAGTCCTGTAGTAACCCACAGACTCAAAAATCATATTTTTAGACTTTTCATGGGGTGACCTCTCAAAAGAGACCAAACACACATATGCCAGTTCTTAAACTTTTAACATAGAACATATTTGCAAATAACTACAGTAGCTTTCTCCAGCAGTTGCATTTATAAAACTTGGTCCTCTGATAGATGAAAATGTTCTTTATCATGTGGTGTGGCCTTTGTGCCTGCAGTAGTAAAAAATAGCCTTGCAGCAAACAAAAGTTTCTTCTTCACATTAAAATGTATTGGATTTTAACTTCTTGGACCTCACAGTGCCTGGCACAGAGGGCAGCTATACTTTGTCAAGTGTCACCTTGAAGCATCAGTTGCTATAGCAATTATCGTGTCTCCCTTTGGCTAAATAGAGACAGGCACAAAACTCAAGATGCTCATTTAGGGAGACCACAGTTTTTAAAACAAGAAGTTTTAAAGTTCTTTTTTTCCCTTGAGTCTGCTTTTAAAACCATACTAAAAAGTAGTTTTTTTCTTGTAAGACAGTTCAAGATTTACAAGTCAAACCCTTTTGGATTTTAAACCAGCTGTCCTTTTCTTTCCTCCCAATTACATCCCTAGCTTTAATAGTATAATTAAATACTAATAACTAGGTATTATAAAGAATACAAAATAATAATAATACAATTATAAAATAGTTGTTCAATTTAGGATTTGTCCCAACAGTTTTTTTTTTTTTTACTAACAGGAGATAAAATAAACATCAAACCAAAGGAACTCCGGATACTGTTAAAAATATCAGAACTAATCACCAATGAGGAGACTGTCTATATCCAGATTATTCAAATTATATCACACAACATGAGACTATCTCCCTCACCCAGCTCATTCATTGTTTAAAAAACAAGCAACAGATTCTATAATTTCAACATTTTATGACCCAAAGTCACTTCAGGAAAGAGGCTTTGTACAAATCTCCATTTCTAATAAAAAATGATGCATATGTCAACAACTTGATAAATTCACATACAATACGCAAATGGTTGTAACAAATTCATAAAATTGCACTTACTAGTGGATCAAGACCATATGTGCCTGTACTGGAGAGTTTCATTCAGTCACATAATTACCTGTAACATAAATATTTTCACTTAAATTATTCTATTATCATTTCAGTCTATTATTAATAATCCAGAATGTAAGAGAACTATTAATATTGACTCCTTCATAACTCCAAGAATCATATATTAACTTTCCAAATGCCCCACATTCTATCCATAATTCAACTCATTAATTTTAAACTGTGATACAATAATAAACAAACCCGAAGGGAGGTGGATGTTTTACATTATAAGTGGAGTTGAAAATCAACATTTTTACTAATATTTACTACATTATCCCATTTCAACTCATAAAACATGGTTTATCTTCTGCAAAGAAAACTTATTTCTTGAAGGGAGGTTGAGCTACTATTCTTTTGTATGATTCATTTATTTTCAACTCCCGTAATCCCTTTGTTCTGTAGACACCGAAACAATACTTTCAGGAAAACTCCATTTCCCTTCTTGTTTAAAATTTGTGTCCCTGCCCATATGTTGCAAAGTAAAACACACACCCAGGTTACTTGTGCAATCTGCTGCAAAACAGGCTGTCCTTACCTCTATGTGTAGCAGCCCCATGTTTCTCCTTCCTTTACATCAGAGGAGCCCCTCCCCTGGCCACACAGTCCTATGACACTAACAGCATCATCACACCTGGTGCCCCTCCTGGACCATGAAGATGTAGCAACACAATATGGATGTGAACAGGGGAAAGGGTGCAGGGATGGGACAGTGGGAATGTGACCCACAGAAATGACAGTCCAAGCATGTGTGTCCATATGGACCCAACCAGTGCCCACCATGCACAGGGTGAGTTGAAAAGGCATCCCAACACAGTACATGGGAATGAACACCACAGAAAACACAGTGGGAAGACACAGGGGGGATGTACAGCAGCCATGTCCATATGGAGAAATCACCACACAGTCCCTCAGATCAAGTCCCACTCCTACCGGCACTGGCATCGAGGTTCACCCACAGAACAGGGAACAGACCATGACCACAAGCAGACACAGGACACATGTTGCCTGCCACACATACAACCCATGCATGGTACACATGGAGAGTGGTCTGTGTCAGTCAAGTGTTGGATAAACCCAACACACCCATAGCAAACCACCAGCAAATGTAAAGCAACAGACAGTGCAGGGAGAGCTGTCATGACAACAGTGTCACAGGAGTGGCCTGGATGGCAGGCACCATGGTGAACCACATGGATTGTTGTTGTGATAAAGCTCAGAAGTGACACCAATAACAATAACCCAAGAAAGACACAGGACACAGGAATGTAACAAGAAAAATATATGGCAACATGTATCCACAATGTGCAAAACTATTTACAGTGAAAAATAGAAATAGCAACAGCAAACAACACAACTATACAGTAACAATAATAACCAATGTCCTAAACTATGTACATGAGGAAAATGACCAGAAACAGCAAACAAATTTTGGGGGCTGGAAATTAGCCAAACAAGGGAACAGGGGGATCAAGGTGCCGCCGCCTGTTGCTGGGCTGGAAGTCTCTCTGCAAGCAGTGCTCGAATACTGTGTGTCTCCCCAATGAGTACATTCTGCTGCTAAATTATGGTCCTCTGCTGCCAAATCAGTCACCTGAGGAGCTCATCCTGGTCCTCTCCATCCTCTGGCCTCCATGCCCACACTGACACATGAGATGGACCTATGGGTAAAGAAGCCCATGCAAGGTGGGTGTCCCTACACTGTTCAGCAGTGCAGAACACAGGATGTTGCACCAGAGAAGGAGAGCATGTCCCAACCAACATGACCATGTACACAACAATGGTAACAGTGCACATGCCACATGGCCTGTGCTTGTATGCAGAGGCACCAAACAACATGTGAATCACACAGCTATGCAGGACAGGAAGCCCATCATCAACAGCAACACAGATGGGACAGAGCCCCATGCAGAACCAATGTACACCACATCACAGTGCACCGATACTGCTCCCTGAGGCAGACCTCAATGTGCCACAAAGCAATAACGCACATACAGCAGCAACACATCATTGAGACATGCTGTCCAATGGAACAGAGAAAGAGCCAGGATGAATGCAGCAACACACACCAGAAGCACAGAACCAGCGTCCAGTTGCCAACACTCCACTGTCTGTGGTGGCAATCTACAGTGCACTGCAACAGACAGTGTGCTGGTGTCCACACACACCCCTGCACAGCCACTGACAGTACCCATGTTACATGTGTGTTATGTGGACATGCAATGGACACAGTACCCCAGGCAAAAATGCAACACAGACCCACAGAACTGTAGCTCCCCTCCCCCAGGAGGTGTACATGACTGAGGCCACAGTGTGCAGCACAGAACCAATAAGGCAATACACTTGAGCAGAGCAGAGCAGTGCAGTGCAGTGCAACAGTCATGCATATGTGATGCAGGTGTGGCACACATGCCCATGCCATGGTGGGAACAATGCATCCACAGGGACATGTCCAGGGCAGAGGCACACCTTGTGGTCTCTGCACAGGGACATGGTGACACACACACAGTGCACATGCCTGGGCACAACACACCTGATGGATGCTGTACAATGTGCACTGTGCACACATGGCCATGACACATGTACCAGTGCCCTGCAGGCCAGTACAAAAGTACATCCACCCACATGCAATGGTACCATGCAACACTGCCATCCCCAATGGTATCAGCATGCAGTGCACACATAGTGACTAGGGACATGCCAGGACAAACCAGTATGTACACACACTAAAAATGCAGCACCCATGACAGGATAATGTATTCGGCAACACAGCCTGCAATCCCCAGCACATGCGAGCAGCAGCATTGCACATGACACACTGACACCCTAACCAGGAAACACAGCAATATTTTGTAGATGCCCATGTAACCCAAAGACACACATGCATATGTGCATGTGGACAGCAAAGTGTTGTGTGATGGACATGAACACAATTTCATGTACACAAATACATGCAGGGATTGTGCCTGCCAACACATGTGGTGGCCAACAGGAAGTGAGCACAGCACACCCTACACAGTACAATGTTGGTGACCAATGACACCACCACCATGGGGGCCGGACAGCATGTGCATTCAGTGGTGTAGTGCGCAAGCCGCAGGACAGCACCAGGACACCATACCACAGATGCAGAGATGGCACAGGTACAATGACCGGAAAGCATGACACACACTGTATGGATATGGCACAGTGTGACCACTGCACCATGGGCATGTGGCCACCTGTGAAGACCACTGTGCTGTGCACTGCAGGCAAAAAGCACAACAGAGGCATGGCAGACACAACAAACTGCATCACCACAGGGCCATGCCTGCTGTTCTGCAGCAACAAGAGAGGACTGCAGTCAGTGTGGGCAGTCCAGCCATCTGACACACAAACTCCGCTCATGAAGCCTGATGGGTGACTGATGCAAAAAGCAGCCACACATCATCAGTACAACACTATGGACATGTGCATGAATGATAAGTGACAGTGCATGCCATGCCATGCCCCCAACACTGGGACACCACCAATACCCTCCCTGCAGCATCTGAAATGCATACTGACAATACAACTGCAAACTCACATGCGATGTTCCGGTGTTCCTCACTGCTGTTTGCCTCTCTGGTGTCTCCACCTTAACTCCTTCTGCCGCAACACTGGCTGTCCCTGTCCCTGTCCCTGTCCCTGCGGTCTGTGGAGATAAGGTGGAACAACTGTGTCATGTGCATCATGGACATCATCATGTGCAACACCCACCCATGCCAATGCCTCCCACATGCACAGTATAACCCCCCCACATGGAGCCAATTGTCACATGGCTCACGTGCTAGTTGTCAGTGCACTGTATGCATGTGACACAGATGTCAATGTCACACATTGCAGTGTGCCATGTGAGGACAGCACAGTGCAATGTATGCATGGTTATGGAGAGGGTTACAGTGCAGCCACACACACATACACCAACAGACCATCCATGGTGTGTGCACACAGCAGTGACATGACCCCCACCACAACATGTGCGCATGTGGAGGCTGTACAGCTCCATACACGCAGATGACATTTGCGCATGTCTGTGTACCCACACACTGCCATGTGACTGTATGTGGCCTTTCCCTGGCAGACACTTACCTGGTGCAGACACCATCCCATCCCAGACCATCTGGTACAAATGTTCCAGCTGCTGCCTCTCCCTCCACTGAAGGTCCACATAGTGGTGGTGGCACTGCTCACCTTTTCAAGTGATGCCCATCCTCTGGGACAGATGGTAAGCAATGGAGGCCCAGACCTGCCCCCTGGGCCTGTTCCCTTCCCAGACCTCCCCAAAGAGCTGGCACTCTCTCTGCAGGACAAGCTGGGACTATATTTGTGAGTTCTGCCTCCCCCCACCTGCGATCTCTGTGCGCCACAGCCCTCACTCTCCTGCCACTTTCCATGGTTATACAACAAACTTGGGTGGCAACACCCCAACACCACAGGCTGAAACTACAGTAACAGGCCTTTGAATGCCCACTCATGCAGTAGCGCTATGCCAAATGGCTCCGGCACCTCGCAAGGCACAGTACCATAGTGCTAGGCCATTGGACAGCAGTAAATATGCGCAACCTGGTCACAACCCCTGCATGACCCCCATCACCATGCCAGCACCGTGCATGCACACTGTGAGTGGCACAACAATGGCGTTGTGCAGCACAGGGCCTGCTAGTGCAGTGCTATGGTTTTTGCCTGGCATTATCGCATTTGTCCAGGGCTAAATCCTGCCATATTCAAAAACAGCATGCAAATAACCCACATTGCACATACAAGGGACAAACCACCTCATTAGAATCTCATTACTGACATCCCGTGTACATTAACCTGAGAATTGCCTGGCTGGGCTATTCAAGGGCTGCAAGGGCTCCACTGGTACTGCTGACAGGCATTGCAGGTGGATGCAGGAAGAGTGTCTGCATATCAACAGGCCCAGGATGTCATAGGAACACAACCAGGCTGATGCAGATAAGCACCTTCAAATAGCATCTATGCTGTGGGCTACAACACAATGTGCACATATCCACAATGGCATGCACATTACCTATGCTGTGGGATGCTGGAACGTGTGTACTGGGTCTGTGTACACAACGCACTGCTGGACCACATACAGCAGGCCATGCATGTAGGCCCACACTATCGCAGCATGACAGTGGTGCCACAACATTGCTGGTGCTGTTATTGCATGTGTCCCTGTATATGATTCCTGTGTTACACAGCTGCCCACACACCTGCAGTATCACTGCACATCTACAACTGGGGGGGTTCATGTCATGAACACCACGGCATATCCATGTGTGCTGCTATACACTGACTATCTGTATGGTGGCCTAGAATGACTATCATGACATGCCAGGTGTGGCACATGCCATGCAACAGTACACTCCACGACCACTGTCAGCTGGCACACATGCTTGTGGTGCACATGTGTTGGACCACAGCCTGGCTGACTATGGCCCACTATCCCCTGTTGTTGCAGCAATTGGGGAGGCACAGTGGGAGGACTGTTCAGGCAGCAGACATGGTGGCTGCATATGGCCAGGTTGGCACATGGGTGTGAGGCTGCACTACACAGCACCCATCCCCATGTCATGGGGCCATAGCCACTGACCTGTTGAGTCCAATTTGTGCTGTGGCATGTCCATTTGTCACACACACACACATACACACACACGCAGACACACACACACACAAACATACTGCTGCTTCCAGGAACTCACCAAGCCATACCCTCTGTCCCACATAGGTGATAATGGTGGCCAGTCAAGGCTGCGTGCATTCAGGTTCTCAGTGGAGGAGCTGAAGGCCCTGATGGACAGCTATAAGAAGAGGGAGCAGCTGATGAGATGGTACAGGAATACTGATGCCACTGTCCAACAGATGTAGGTGGAGATCATGGCCAAAGTGAATGCCGTGGGTGGCCATGGTAGGATAGTGGAGGCCGTGCGGAAGCGGTGCCATGACATGCAGTGCAGGGCCAAGGAGGATGAAGCATGCAGACTCAGGAAACTACACCGCACAAGGGGAGGTCCAATGCACATGGGAATGAGAGTGACAGACCTAGCCATGGCTGTTGTGGCATCCACCATCAGGCTGGTGCCGCTGGAAGATGTGGAGGGCAGTGTATGTGAGACCCCACTCAATCTGCACAGGGAATGTGAGTAACCTGGATGACTTTCCTGTCACCTGCCATGGTGTGTGGTCTCTTTGCATGTGTTGTGGCACACCAGTGGTCCCACATGTTCACAGCTGTGGGCAGGTGTTGGTCCACCATGCAGTATGCGTGTGTATGTCCACCTGTGCACTGCAGACTAGTGTATGCCACAAGTGCCTGCAGTGACAGGGCACTGTCTCATATACAGGCCATCATACTGTGCCTCAGCATTCGCTGTGTGGACTGCCAATGTGTGTGTGGCCACACAGGCATGTTGCATGACATCACGGGTGTTACTGTAGGCCATGCACTTCCATCACCTGTATGTTACCATGTGCCATGTGGTTGTGCATGGGTGTGTCATTCACAGCATTACCTGGGGGACATCTGCACAGTGTGATGCATGTTCTGGTTGTGGGTGTGTGCATATTGGCTGCATCATTGTGCGTGATGGTAGCGCAGGGGTTCCATAGACATTGTTTGCATGTTCAGCATGGTTGTGTATTGTATGGGGTTGCAGGGGTGTTTGATACCTGTCTGTTGGACAGGCCACTCACATTGTTCTTGTTGCTCCACAGCACATGGTGAATGTCATATGTCAGTGGACATTGTGGTGTGTGTGGACGAACATATCCAGAATGGACCATCAACATCAGGGATGCAGGCAGCACAGGATCAGTCAATGGCTGCACATGGCCAGAGGACAAGCAGCATGAATGACTGCAGTTCAGGACAATGATGATGATGCTGCTGATGATGATGTCCCTGAGGATGATGATATCATCTTTGTCCCAGGCTTAGAATACCTGTTGGAACTGGACATGAGGGGGGAGTCACCTTCAGTACTGTACCATGGACAGGTGAACATGGCAGGGGCTGGGTGCAGTGGTTAGGGTGCTGCAGTGGTCACCAGCAGTACATCCAGCTCAGATAGTGCTGTTGGGTTCAACCAACGTGTTTGCCCAGGGGACATGTTCAGGGTCCACCACATATATCACCAGCATTGATGGCACCACAGCTGAAGTCCAGCAGTCGGTTCCCACATGCCCAGCCCCGTGACACAGCAGCAGGTGGTGGATGACCAGGCAGCTATGCAGGTGACACCACTGGACATGTTCCATAGGCCAGAGAGTGCCGTGGGTCAGCAGACATCAGCCCAGGAAGCATCGTGCACACACACCTCAGACAGGCAACAGCCACCCCCAGCCAATGTCCAGTGTGAGCAGCTGCAGCAGGAGCAGGAACAGGATGCCCCAGGTTCATGACTGCTCTTCTGTGCTGCACTGGAGTCACAGACCACCACACAGCATGATCTCCACTCTTTCCATAGGGAGATGTGGCAGAAACTCTCCCTCCTCCACGAGGCAGTGTCTGCTGAATGGTTGCAGGTAGAGCAGCGTGCAGAAGACCGTGTGGCATGTATCCTCAACAGCATTCACCAGTGTTTTGGTGAGTTCACTGCAGCTGTGAAGGAGCACACAGCTACAGTGCAGGATGCAGCAATGAGTGGGCAGCAGCGCACTGCTGGAACACCCCACCGGCATGCCACTGCTGTTCCCCAACGTGCCACCAGTGCACGTGGTCTTGACACTGGGTCCTCCACCACTGCTGCATCAGCCTCATCAGTGGGCACAGCACAGCACCATGGGTGGTGGGGGTCATCAGCCACAGACAGCCTATGGTGCAGGGGTGTAGAGAAGGGAAGGCGGCTGCTCCGGTGTCTTGCAGGGGAGAGGGATGGGGGAACTGCATTGTGGACCCCAGGAAGGTCCACAACACCATTCCTCCCATCCTGCCACCCCTGCCAGCAACCAGAGCAGCCCCCTACCCTTGTATACAACCCTGAACAACAGACTAAATCACCGCGAGTTGTCACTGAATGAGCGCGTGCTTGTACAAGCACACGCTCATTCATTGAGCTCAGTCAAGCAGGCTGCCAGCCATGGAGGTGAGCAGAGAGCTGTCGGTGGACCACTTTGGTTGGGGTTGGGGAGGGGTGGGGTCACTAGACACCAGGGAATGTAATAACTATTTTTTAACATGGATACGACTCTGGGTTGGGGGAGTGTGGTGTGGGTACTGCCTGACAGGCTGGGAGGGTGAGTGGGCCACTAGACACCAGGGAAGGAATAACTAATTTTTAACATGGGTCATACTCCGGGTTGGAGGGAGGCGGGTGGGGTACTACCTGACAGGGTGGGGTGGGAAATATTAGACACCAGGAATGGGGCTTTAATAAAAAAAAAGAATATACATATTATGGTAGCACAGTAGTGCTACCATAGTTAGGGTTGAGGAGCCATTTACATGTTAAACTCAAAATTTTGCACCTTAATAACTTTGCAACTGTTTGATGGATTTGCCTGAAATTTGGAATACATGATCAAGACACATACGCCTTGGGATATGCCAAGTTTTGTACTGGTCGCATATACAGCTGCGGTGTTACTAAGTGTGATCTGCGCGTGCATTTACGCTTTTTCTGGAATTCTATGGTCACGCCTACAGGTCGCATGGTTTGTGTGACTGGTCCAAAATCTTTAGGGAACATGCGGCCAGGGTCCCCGATGTTCCTTTTGAAGATTGCGTTAAAAAATATTTAACGGTTCAAAAGTTATTCAAAAAACAAGTTCCCATTATAAGTCAATGGGAAAAGTTAACAAAAAGTTTGACAGTGTCGCAAATGCAGTTTTTACTTTCGCAAATAGCCCTTTTACTTTCGCAAATCCACCATCTTGTTTTCAGTTAGCGATCTGAAAAATGCTTGGCATTTAAATTTGGGACCATCTAGCAACCTAATTCTTTTTGTATTCACCTAGTCGGATCCTGAGGATGCTAGCCATGTCTTTATTTTGGGGTTAAACACCCCAGAAATATGTTTTTCAAATTTCTGGAAAAAGTACTTTTGCAAAGTAGTGTCGAACTGACGAAAGTGTCGCAAATTTTTGCGAAAGCTTACGCAAATTGCAAAAGTACTTCTCTAGGCTGTGGGAAACTGACAGCAATTCTTTGGCACCCCGCTGCAAAAGACGGTTTGGAGTTTAGGGCTGAAATTTGGAAGGAACGCAGCCGACATCTCACAGATGTGCCTTTCACTGTTTTGTTGAAAAAATATTACACAGTGGCAAAGTTATGGTACTCCAAAGTTGAAGCTTTTTCCCATAGGATAACATTACAACGTACGACGCATTGCAGCAATTGTTTGGCGCCCTGCTGCTAAATAACGGTTTGGTCTTTTGGGCTTACATTTGCAGGGAACACAGCCAACATCTGACAGATGTGCCTTTCAGTGTTTTGGTGAAAAAACATAACAGGGAGGCAAAGTTATGCCACTCCGAACTTCTGTTTTTTTCCCATAGGATAACATTACAGCATTTGCTGCGCCTTTCAGGGCCCTATCTCGGAAACAGTTTGAGATACGGACTTTTCGTCGAAAAAATACTTAGCCCCCATACAAAACTAGCCAGGAAAGTGATTAATTCATATGACTTTTACATTTTTTTTCTATGTCGTACGGTTCCTGAGATATAATAAATTAAGTATTCCAAGTGCTCATTTTTCTGTTACGAGAGTCATTACATTGCATACATTCTTTGTACTCACTGTCTTTTTCTATACAGCTTTTGGGGAAAGCCCAGCCTGTGCAGTTACATTACTGTTACCATTACTGTTTCTGCTTGCGGTTCCATACTCGTTTCACTTACCGTTCATGTTGACGACACTATGTGCGTTACCCTTTGCGTTTTCATTTGTGGTTGCATTTGCGTTGCTTTTAACATTTCTGTCTACAGTACTGTTTCTCTTTGTGTTTCACTTTGCATCAGCATGCGCATAATGATTTGCATTTGTGGGACAATGTTACTATATGAGAAGGCATCACATGATGTGACCGCAGGGCCCGCAGGGTGCCACGTTCTCGCTGCCGCATTATGTGGTGGTACTGCGGGGCCCACAGGGCCCCGCGCTTCTGCCACTGTATAATGTGGTGGGAGCGTGTTTGCTGAAGGGCCTTGCACTCTTGCCGCTGCATTACATTCACTATTTGTCATTATTATTCTCAAAACAGGGGAAATTAGAGGTAAATAACTCTGTTTACTGCATCAGTTAGGGTTGTACCACAGCAACAAAAGTGAGGAAATTCAGTATTAGGGTTGAGGCCTCCCCCCGTTGGACTCCTACAGACCATCCTGCTGTATTACATGGTGGGAGTGCAGTGTCCTATCACTAGTACATTTTGTATTTTACGGAGTGTGGTGCCCAATGAGCCCCGCGCTCCTGCTGCTGCATTATGTGGCAGGAGCATGGGGCACGAAGGGCCCTGCACTCCTGCTGCTGGATTACATTTACTATTTGTCATTATTATTCTCAAAAAGAATGAAACTTAGAGGCAAATAACTCCTTATACTGGATTAGTTAGGGTTGTACCACAGCAACAAAAGTGAAGTAATTCAGTGTTAGGGTTAAAGGCCCCATTTTGCATCCCTACAGCCCACCCTGCTGCATTACATGGTGGGAGCACAGTGGCTGAAGTGCCTCTTGCTCCCGGTGCCACATAATGTTCACGATTTGTCATTATTATTTTCAAAAACAAGGGTAATTATGTGGTGGGAGAATGGGGCCCATAGGGCCCCGCACTTCAGATGCTGTATAATGTGGTGGGAGTGCAGTGCCTGAAGGGCCCCGCATTCCTGGTGCTGCATTATGTTCATGATTTGTTATTATTTATGTCAAAAACAAGGGTAATTGCGTGGTGGGACCACGGGGCATGCAGGGCCCCGTGTTTCCACTGCTGTATAATGTGGTGGGAGTGCGGTACCCGAGGTGGCCCACACTACCACTGCTGCATTATGTGGCGGGAGCACGGGGCCCTCCTGCCGCTGCATTACATTCACTATTTCTCATTATTATTTTCAAAACCAAGGGAAATTAGAGGCAAATAACTACATTTACTGCATCAGTTAGAGTTGTACCACAGTGACAAAATTGAGGAAATTCAATGTTAGGGTTGAAGTACCCCCTTTGCACCCATCCAGCCCACACTGCTGCATTACGTGGTGGGAGTGCGGTGTCCTATCAGTACTAAATTTTGTATTTTACAGTACCGCATATTTTTTTTTTGTGTGTTGGAATGTGTGTGGTTGGTAGGGCCCCATGCTCCCGCTGGTCCCGCTACCACATTATGTGCACTATTTCTCATTATTATTTTCAAAAAGAAGGGTTATTATGTGGTGGGAGTGGTACCACAGCGACAAAAGCGAGGGAATTCAATGTTAGGGTACAACCCCCTTTGCAGTCCTCCAGCCCAGCCTGCCGCATTATGTGGTGGGAGCGTGGGGCCCGAAGGGTCCCGCGCTCATATTACTAGTACATTTTGTATTTTACAGTACTGTATATTTTTGTTTTTGGGTGTTGGAGTGCGTGGTTGGTAGGGCCCTGTGCTCTCACTGCTGTTTCATGTTTACTATATTTCAGTACTGTTGATGTTACTGTTTTGTGGTGGATGCACGTGGTGCCCCAAGGGACCCACAGTAATGTCACTCTATTAGATTCAGTATTTTTAGAATTGTTTATCTTTTTGTTTTGATTTGTGCTACCACGTACATTTACATTTCTGTTTGGTGCCACTGTTTTAGTATGTGTGAAGACATCATGTGGCACGTATTCCTCCTGAACAACAGTTGCACACAGAGAGACAGACACAGATGGAAGTGGGGGAGGAGAACCATGGTAACAAGAACAGTTATAGACTCGCTGTATGTTAAGTGAGGAGACAGAGGCAAAGAAGGGTGATGCAGATCACTTTTACAACTTCCTGATTACAGGTAGAGTGTAGTTTGCATTGTTGTCACTTGAATGCCTTCAGTCTGGTAATGTCTCTTCAAACTGCAACACCAGGTACTGGATCCTTAGTAGAGACCCACAGAAGAACTGAGGGTATGGACATCTATGGTAGACATCAGTGATTTCAAGTACACTCAAGTTAGGACACTTACTGTTTGTGTTGGCTGACACAGATAATACTCCTTCCCCCAAAGTTTGAACTGTATCATGAGTATCGATGCACAGCAAGAATGAGGCAAGCACCATCAATGGTACAGGTCTGTAATTGTTGATACATACAACTTAGCACAGTTAGGATTTCTATGGCTTTACACAGACAATTTACACATGCATACCAGTTACTGATACTGACTGTACATTCACAACTGTATGTGCTTAGGTAGAATGTGACAGCTTTCTACACCAGGTACTGCAGTCTGACTGTAGACTGACAGTAGATATACAGTAAGTGTGGTACATGGTAGTTTACTTAGTTAGGAATTACAGGAGATCTGTAAGTAAATGAATGAACAGCTAGTCCACATATCATACACTGAGTTGACAATACAGAATAGGAAAAAACATGGATGTAAACAGTGTGATGGGGGGACTGCTTTTTCATAGCATTTGCTGCATCCTAAGTAAACAGCCACAGGAAATGATAGGGAATATACATCAGTTGTACAGCTGTCTGTTCACAGGAATAGTCCAGTTAGCACAGTTGCCATTTGAATGGATTCAGGCAGGCAATGCGTGTACAAATGTGACAGTAAGTAGTACATTGTAATTGGAGACACAGATGACAAGTCAGGGAAGGTACATGTCAGTGCACTTACACAACGCAGGTGACTATTTGTACGTCAATGCCACACATGACTGATTCAAGGGAAACTATAGTTACCTTTGTTAGGATTTACATGGATTTAGGCAGCTAGAGCTGTTGTGCCTCCTGATATTTGTACTGCATTATGACTGGTTTTCTATAGGAATGATATGGGACTGGAGATCTATGGCACACCTCTGTAATTCTAGGTATAGTTAACTTACCACAGTTGGGAGTTGCAGAAGCTTAGACAGGGAATTGAAGTACACATAGCAGTGACTGCATCCTAAGTGTATAGTCACAGCTGCGTACTGTTGGGTGCTGATGTGCGGCACCTTGGTACAGTAATTACTACATGATGACTGTATCGGCACAGGAAAAGTAAGTACATTGCAGACTTTTTTACACTCTTAGGAATTATGGAGTGTGACATGCAATGTGTCACATCGTTGCCTATGTTGTGATACTGAGTGGACAGCATAGCAACCAAATAAATTCATGCTGATATAGTTGTTGCACTATTTGCTGCAGTTGATTTGCATGGTTAATAAAGACAACACTTATGTTTCAATGTCGTTATGGTACTTTAAGTAAAGACTCGACACAGGTGGTTATGATTTGAAAAGATTTATTGCCAATTCGTTAAACTAAAAAAAGGCCCAATTAAGACTGCATTTTTTTTTACAAAATCAGTCTCACAATACAATCCTTGTATGTGTGTAATCATTGTTTGGAATATATGTAAATGTGTCACATTTATAGCAACTGGATTATATGCATTGGAGCAAGTATGTGATATTATAATAAAGTACAGAAAAAGGTAGCATAAGAAGGTAATTTGTTCTATTTATTGTGATTGTTTTACGTGGTACACATCTTGAGGTTAGGTGTTTGCTATCCCTGCAGTGTTCTCCCATCTTTTGCTGTCGGGGTTGTTATCTGCCTTCTATGCATATATCTGGTTCTTTACTAGGTGGTCACTGTCTTTAATTAGGTGTTCTGTGTTTACAGTGATGTTAAAGTGTTCCCTACTCTTTGTGTTAAGAAGTTCTTTCTGACATTCCTCCTGAACTTGTGATACTCAAGCTGAACCTGTGGCTCTTCATTAAATATTTGCTACTGAAGTTGAAGAGACTTTGGTTAAGAATATTAAGTATTTTTTAAAGTAGTTGCATGTCCTAATTATGTGTAGTTCATTACTTGTGTGCTATGCTAATAAAGGTATGTCAGGAGCATCTAAACAGTGATTACACACATGATACAGAAGTGTTTAGTTGTTATTGTGTGACTGATAATGTGGATGTTCCTGGGGTGGGCAAAAAAACATAGGGAAAGTGTTTAAGTAATAGAATATTAAAACATCTGATTTCAGTGACATTCGATTACTGGCATTTAATGATATGTCACTGACTAGGCGCATATGGAAAATTCCCATCTGACCCCTCAATAGAGGCAATCATAAACATTGTCAGGAACAGGTATGAAGTGCGTTCTGTTCAGTAACAATGTCTGATTTACAATTGTGAACATTGTTAACATAGGTTAGAATTACTTATATGACAAGTACAAAAAAAATTGAATATTCTTACAGGAACAAAAAACATTTTTTCAATGGTTACATTGGCTTCTATGTTAACTCAACTAGTACATTAAAAGAATATGTATGGCATGCTGTTTTTTATCAAAGATATGGTTAATGTAACATAATCAGTATAGTGCTGTATTGTATGTTAAACATTCATTTGTACTTTAGTCTTATACTAATACTTTTAGTTGAACTATGAAAGTTGTTAGTAACAATTGCAAGGTGAATAAAAATGTAAATGTTATGTACAAGTAATTACAAAGTCATGGCAGAGTCAGTTAATAATATGATGCAATTGTTCAGTATTTACAGTTGCTTCATTCAACTTCTTGCATTACCACTAAAGGCTGTTATTTTTACATAAGTACAGTATCAGTATTACAAATAAAGCTGGGATAGTTCTACACTGTTGCATGGTGAACGAATGATGTTGTTGTGTACATGTCAAGAGCAAATAGAGAAAAACAAGTGGTGATAGACAACTTGTGACAGAGTGCACTGTTTGGTGAATGGGACAAGTGTTGCTCAGTAATTTACGATGATAACTGAGAACTTTTCTTTACCTGCAGAGAGTAACAGTTTAAAACTGGTAGCAACTTCTTGCTATGTATGGGTTTCATACAGTAACAATAAAAGATATGTACAGAAGAGGAGAGCAGTAAGGCCTCTGTTTTGAGATGTACAATCTTTGATAGACATGTAAGCATGGTTTCTCTAGTGACTGTGAATACTGTCGGTGCCAATTGAAGCCACTACAACAATTTCCATGTTGCCACTGATCCACACAAGATCTTAGATGTCATAGTGAATGAAATGTGTCTGGCAATATAGCATTTTGTTGAAATGCTACGGTTTATTCATAGTCATAGCTTGGAAACAATTTTACTGATCTACAACTGTTTCTGTCACAAAGTAGTCATTTTAAAAATACAACATGTTCTGTCCTATTCTTCTGAAATATGAAGATCATCATAATTCTTCAATATTAAAAGATATGCATTTTTTAAGTGTCGTGGCAGTCTCTGTTTAAAACTGCTTGTAGAGTCGTCACACTCTACCCATCCACTTCTGTACCTTAGTAAACAGGTGTAATGGCCAGAATGCATGGATTGGCCATGGTGATAGATTATACTGTGACTGTCAAACACTGATTGGTTGAAGACTATTCTACCAGCTGTGTAATCTGTGATAGGAGTGTCAACTCTGAGTCCATTGGAGTCAAACCTGTGAAAGATAAGCAACAGATATTGAGATGAACTCCTGAGACGTATGGACTGAGTGTATCTGCCTCCACACCTTTCACAGGTGAGACCACATTGAGCATTGATGAATAGCTGTCGAAATTTGACACTTTTGGTTTGAGGGACAAAAAGAGTAATCCACAGCATGTGTTCTGTGGTTTCACGCTGTGAATGGCCACATGAAAGACATACATATTTGGTTACATATGATACTGTGAAGTAGTGCCGCATTGGGGTGCCATCTTCATCCAGGTTGTTTATGACAGCCATCATAAACTCACTAGTGTCTTGCTGTATGTCAGCAGCAAATGTACAACATCCATCATGTGTACCTAACACCTGTCGTAGTGGTGTTAGTGACTGTACATTGTTAGACTGGTCAGAAGTAATGTTGACAATCTGCTTCAAAGCATTTGATAGGGTATTGTCTTTTGAAGCAGATATTGCCCGCACAAAGTGTGGCATGTGTAGAAAAACTTGCATAGCTGAGTTAGCATAGCAGTTCACTCTAGTGCTGTTGTCAAAGACTGGTACAGCAACTACACCAACTGATTTCTGATGAACTGCTGGCTGTGAATGTTTACTTAAAGTTGTGACCTTTGTTAAACTCTTTTGAGTTGAATCACTTCTGGAAGCTTGTGGCTGTTTGTTGATACCTGTAGATGTGACTGAATGATGTGAGACAGCCAGATATGTAGGCAGTGGTATTAAAGACATTTGTGGCTGATGTAGAGTACGTAATCTGTTGTACTCAAGAATACATCGCTTGTCAGCTCGTATTTTCTGAGGTGCTAGAGTTATAATGTGCAACCCAGAAAGGCTGCGGACACTTGAAAGTGCCACGTAGCTCATGCCATCCTTGAAAATGTCTGTACCTATGTCCACCATTGCTGAATCCAAACTCAAGCCCTAGGATTTGTGAATGGATACAGCATATGCAACACATAATGGAAACTGTTTCCTGTTTACATAGATATCCTTAAATACCTGAAATTTTACACAGGTCCATTCTATGTGTACAGACTGTTCCATGTTGTCAAAGTGAACTACAAGCATCTCAATATATGTCTTCTGGACATTGTAGACAAAGTCAGTGATGTTTCCCATGGCACCGTTTACCATGCCTCATTCTACATCTAGATTACATCGCAGCATAATACGTGCATTCTTACACGTGTGAGAAAAGCTTCTAGGCCAGCTGTGTGTGAAACATCTGACTTGAGTTCACCGAGTCGTTCAGTCATCTTTGCTACTAGGTTGCGACTAAGAATGACACCATCAACTGTATCAACAGCATGCAGAGTTAGAATCTCTTGGTTTTCTCTCTGCAGCATTAGATTGTTGAACTCAGTGCATTTCTTTAGTCAAGGCATAATACACACTATGTGTGTCCCTGTAGAGTATACATCGCTGAAGACATTACATGCTGTTTCTATGGATGCAGTATCTACTGTGATTCTCCGATCGTTTAACATACAAACATGTTCTGGTGATAGAGCACCTGTCTGAGCTTCATCTAAAAGTGATTTGTAAAGCCAGATCACCACTTTGGTGCATGTTCTCAGACAACTCAACACAGGTAAATAATTCCCATATGTTATAGCCTGCAATGCAGCCGAGGATATTCTTAGCTTGCTTGGCAGTTAGAGTTGTAAATACATGCTCTGCATTGACTGGTGCAAGCTGTAAAAGGTCTCCCAACACAACAATACTTTTGCCACCAAATGGCACTCCATCGTCAGTACCTAAGATCTCCTGTAGACGTAGATGAACACAGGCAAGCCATGACATTGGAGACCATGCTGATTTCATCAATGATCAGTAACTTCATCTTTGTGAACATGGAATGAAGCTGAGATGCAACCTCAAATGACAGTTTACGATACTTTCCAGTTTTGCCATGTTCCACTGGCAACATAAAGAGACGGTGTAATGTAACTCCACCAATGTTGTATGCGGCTAGTCCTGTGGGAGCAGTAACAGCAACAGACATTGATGACCCTGTCAGGCTCCGTATTTCAGCAGTGATGGCTTCAATAAGGAAACTCTTTCCTGTGCCAGCTGAACCGCAACAAAGATCAGTAGTGGCTCATACTCACGACAGTCACATTCTTTGGTTTCATGTTGTAGGCCATGTTGGACAGCTTCAACTACTTGAGAGTGAACTGTATGCTGCTGCTGATTTAGTCTTTCTCTCAAGTCAGCTGGGTTGACAGTGGAGTGTGTTCCATGTTCCATGGCTGTCTCAATTTCTGACATTAACACTTTCTGGGGCATTTAAGGGCAGAGGTTCACCTAGAACAGCTTGTCCTTCTGGATCAAGGTTGTCTTGTGAACTAACAGGAGTGTCTTCCTAAAGCTGCTTCTCTGCCTTCTCAAGCTGTTCTTTCTCAGCCTCTATTCTCTGTATGTATGTCTCTGAGTATTCAGTTTTGAAAGTCTCGTAACTGCAATTGAATTCTTCCTCGAATGTATCACAGTCACCTTTTAATTCAGACTCAGTCCTCCAGGGTCTAAATAGGAATAGGAGAGCAAAGTGGTAGTGTTCTCTGCTCTCCGATGTGCCTAGATGCAATTTGCAGTGGTCTATGAGCCATGGTTTGTGTCTCTTTATGAGACAGCCATCCACTCCATTCACCTTGTAAATCTGTTGTGTTGAGTCAGGTGATACATCTGCCTTGTAGTCATACCACTTAGCCACCTGAAAGAGACACATGTCATCCATCTCATCATGTCTACGGGGGTAGTATGTGTCTATCAGGTTATTCTTCAAGATATGTTTTGAAGAAGGTCTATTGGCAGCGAACTCCTCAATTTCGGCACGAGGAATCAGTACATGTTTGTGTTTTTCTTTGTAGTTTACACTGAGAAACCAAACAGCGTCAGACTTCCCGTACAGATGTGTACCCATTAAATGGTCACTGGCTTCATAAGCTCCATATTCTCTGTGTGAAAGAGTTTTCAAGCCCAATGACCAGAGTTGAGATGTCAGGCTTCTGCTTGAACTGGCAATAACTTCCCAAAGATCTTGTAAGCTAGTCTGCTCATGTTTGGTTATGTACGAAGTGACGTACCGCACCAAGGCCAATGAGTTATCAGCCACAAACTGAACATCTATGTTTGCTTACCACATTAGGAGAAGAGTTGGGTTGTAGTCATTTATGTACACCTCTTTCTCATCTCTGGGTAACTCAGATACCCTCTTGGTTGATTTTGCCTTCAAGTGGTGTCGCATTGCTGAGAAAAGGTCATTCATGGCACCATCCTGACAAACTTGTCTAGGAAATCCAAAGTGACATCGTGTGTACCAATTAGATTTGTTCTTTACTACTCGCCGGCAGTATTTTGCACAAATATGTCACTGGAACTTTTGAACCAACTTCCATAGTGTAGGACTTTCATACTTGTCTGGAATGTGACAAGTGATATATTTCTTGATGAATGCTAGCACTTCTGCTGCTTCATGTTCACCTATGCATGGTGCATCCTTGATCCACAATAACATATGGATATGAGGGGCACCCCGTGCTTGATATTCTATCCTCCAAAAGTAATGTTCCACAATACCAAGAGGTGGATTGTCCTTTGAAAAGATGAAAGTGAGAATGTCATGGAACCACTTGTGAAAATGTCTTGTGACAGACACAGGATCAAGTGAACACATTTCTCCGACAGTCATTGATGAGATGCCGACGACATCAGAATTTGTCCACTTCAACAGTTCAATGAGTTCATCCCAGGCATATTCAGCACAACTAAGTGTGACAAACCATGTGGCTGCACCATACTCATGCAGCATTGTCATCACTTCAGAGTGTCTGCGATACCAATATTCTTTGGTACCTCAAAGACTTGAAAGTATAGAAGACAGATTAACTTGCACATTTTCATCTTTCTGCTTTAATCTCTCTATGAATTGAGCAGCTGTTATTCCATCTAGTGTACTTGTGAGATGAATAGTATGTGCTATGGATGCAGACAGAAGGCTAAGTTCACTCTCCCAGAGGAGATGAAACAGGTACTGTATGTTACATCTGAATTTGCCATCTTTACTTAGAACACGACTGGTGCGGTAGTCAGCACCCTGTACACGCACTTCTCTTTCATCTAGGTGTCCACCTAACCCTTTTGGAAATAGATCTGGGAAACAGCATGCTTCTAGTGTTGCCTCCCAAATGCTGACAGGCTCACCTTCTACCTGCTTCATTTGATAAAGATCAATGCTGTCTCCTACTGGATCTCTACCATGTAGTGGGTGAATTGTGTACTATTCATACACATTGTCACTTGTCTGTCCACTGACCTTTTCAATAATTGGTTTAGTTTTTTCTAATAGATCATGTTGGACTGAAAGACTGGTCATCTAATCTATGTCAAGGTCTGTATAAAAGGGATTGTTTCTCTTTAAATAAGTAAGAGCAAGCTTCACCTTTTGCACATTGACAACATCTTGCCAGATGACCTTGGACTTTGTTGGAACACCATTTACAAGAATCACCAAACTATTTTCTGTTGAGATTGCTTCCACATGTTCCTGTAGAGGAAGTGGTAGATACATCACAGAACCCTTTAGAGATCTAACAAGCTTTCTGTGGAATGTTCCGTGTCTTTGTGTTCAGACGTAGAATGGTTTGGAATGGTTTCATTGTCTGAATTAGAATGTGTTCAAACATATTCAATGTTGAAATCTCAGTTGGTGTAACATGTGCCTCCATATTATTCAGCAGTGTCCTTGGTGGCAAAATGTTAGACTTCAGCTTGGAGAAACAGTGTTTGCATAGCAGAATGGTGTTTTCTAAGTGAAAGTCAGATTTCAGCAGCAAAACTGCTGAGAGACGGAACCACATGTCACTGTATGGTGACAAGGTTTCTAAGTTGACTGTGACTGTTTGTTTTGTGTAGCACAAACGGTTGCATGACACACATACAGAGTCAAACTTCTGAGACTTTGCCAGCTCAAACTTAGCTATTTCTTTGCCGTACTGTCTCAGTATGTCAGTTTCTAAGACTGAAACAGATGTTTCTGCAGAAGTGTTAAACTGAGAAATTGTTGTGTCTGGTACAGAAGTTACTTGCTGCAGTTGTTTGAGAAATGTGATAGCACCCTGCATGTCACCTGACTGCAATAAGTCATTTAAACAAGTGTACTGATGTACAGCTCATCGTACTTCATATACTCTGTATATAAAGTTTTGCATGCCTGTTTGATGCACTCCAAGCATCCGCATGTTGTGAAAAATACTATCACAAACATCACTATTGAGGCATGCTAGTGAGTGACCCATGAGTCCAGTATGTGGATGAATTTCACAATGGTCAATTGTGTTAAACAGTTTATATCTTTCTTTGCAATCTGTTATCTCAAATAGGTTGACAAACTGTTCTACTTTTTCAAATGACAATTGCCTACGGTTGCAGGTATCATCACATGCCCATGCCAGACAGTGCCGTTTATTGGAGACTGTGGTTGAATCACAGTCATCATCTGTATCCATTGCACTGTCATCACAAATACTGAGGACATTTACCAGTTTTCCATACTCATCAATGGTGAACTTGTGTTCCTTTTTGTGGGAATAATAAGATTCTTCCCAGAAATATGCCTCTGAGTGCTGTGTGTGCATCCAGTGACCTGTGAAAACATCACAGAAGTTGTGGATAGTCAAAGAAGGATACTGTTGTAGCCTTTTTTTTGATGCCATACAGAACTTTCCTGAATTGTTCAAGCACATGAAACATCTTACGACACAAGCGCTGCAGTACAAACACTGCTCTGTTAACAAAAGTGTGCACTTTGAGATGCAACTTCATCAAAGACAGATGCCTCATTGTCTTTTTGCGCACATGTTTCATCACAGCAGCAATAAGTCTGTCAATCTTAGCTTTACTTGCTAGTGATCGGAAATACTTTTGCTTTCTCAGTTGCAAATCACCAGATGTGAGTCTACGGCGTTGTTTGGGAGGTTTGTTGATGGTTGCAATCACAATAGTTGTGTTTCGTCTGAGAGATCTGCACAGCTGTTGTAGAGGTAAGCATTTTTTACTTGCTCTTGAGGAAGTATTTGCTTTTGCTGTGCAGTGAGTTGCTGTAGGGCTCACTGTTGCAATAGAGGTCTGTCTCTGTTCATTTTGTGATGTGACATTTGTGTTTTGTTTATTGCCCTTATACAACAGTGATTTACTATGATACCTGTCTCGTTTCCCAATACATCTACGTCTGTATTTAGTTGGCATGTTTTGATACAATGGTTCACAGTGGCAGTCAGCAATCTTACAGAAGTATCAGGCACCTGTATGAAAGACAGAGAAAAAGAAAATGTTACTATATGCCTCTGTTCATATCTTCTAAAGTTGTGCATTGAGACATCTGATTTAAGTATCACATCAATTTAAAAATCAAATGTCTGCAATCTTTTAATCATATAAGTTATTTACATAGGTACAGTTGTACTTCATTTCTGTCACATTGTCTTGCATGTCATTATCACTATAGAATCTACATTTTGTTTTGTATGATTTCCATGTTCAGTTATTAATAATTAGTATTATTAAGAAACATTTATATAGCTTATGCTGGCACAGTTCTGTAACACAATAACTTTATTGATGAACTTTCTGTTATGTACACTTAGCTCAAGTTACTGCATTATGAATATTTAAATGTAAGATTTTTCAGGTTGGCATTTTACTACAACCATTTTGCTATTACACAGCTGTCATTCTTCGCATGGTTGCTGAGCTGTCTTGTATGTAGTTACAGTGACCACTGCTACAGGTGTTGTGTGAAACCACTGTTCAGAGCACATTATGCTACTGACAGTCACACCGCTTATGAGCAGAGGTATGAAAATGAGTGCGTCTGAAATTTGGTAATGATATTCTGTACTATGACTGTTTATGTGAGCATATGAGCTTACGACACACATTTGGCAGTTGATGTTTTTGCAGTATTGCAATGTCAGTTTGGTTACATTGCATTTATGTCCTCAAATGACTTAGTTGAAAATTTTGTACCAATGCTGCATTAAAATGACTGTTTGTGGTGCTGATTACCAAGTGACAAAATTTGCATTACTACAAGTCAGTTGCACGGTGCCGTTGTCAGTGTAGATATCCACATTTTTGTGGGTGTTTTTACAAAGCTACAATACTATGCGTCTTCAGTTGTGACAGTGGCAATGCAGTTTACCTGTCTTTAGTATTGAAAATTTGGCTATTTTGCCATTAAGCATCAAATTGTGGCAAAAATAGACAATTTTGGGAAAATACTGTCGAAAGCACGAATGTGTCGCAAAATAGTAGTGTCGTGCATTTGACAGTGTCGCAAATGTTACTTTATTGCGTTCGACAGTATGATGAAAAGTAATGTCGAAGTTTGAAAGTTTCACAAAAGTTACTTTTGTGCATTCGAAAGTATTGCAAAAAGTACTGTTGTGCGTTCGACACTGTCGCAAATTACTTTCGTGCGTTTGAAAGTGTCGCAAATTTAACACTTGGGAGTGGCAAATGCATTCATTATCAAATCAGATCTGATTGTGTTTGACTGACAACTTGTTCTACTAATGTAATGCAAGATTTGTCAGGCCATCTGAGACAACCAATCAGAGACAGACAACACTGAAGAAGAAGTCAGCAGCAGCCATCTTAGTGCCCAAACTGAGAGCAGCATTTCAAAACCTGTAAATACAGTATATTTTATTATGCATTTTTCTAGTATAATAAAAAAGTGTTGGCAACATTTTAATACTATTAATCAAAAGTTTTTTAGTGCTGTATTTGATAATGTTACTTGTAATAATCTAACTTGCTGTATTATTTAGATAAAAGTGTTTAAAGTCAGATAGTAGTTGAGTACTAACTTGTACAGATACAGCTGCAAATAGAGGGAGATAGGAAGCTGCACGTGGACCCATAACAGAAGAGGGAACCAATCAGACATGTTTCTGCAGTTGTAATTGTTTAAAACTGCCTATAAACAGGATGCATGTCTCCCACCTCTTAATGTTTGCACATTTTAGCTGGAGCAGAAGTCTAGTAATAGTCAGTGCATGGTCTACATTGGTTAATGAAGCCAGAGCACTAGTCAATGATTTTTTTTATTTGTGTGTTATTAATCAGCCCAGTGAAGCAGGCTTGAAGTAAGGAGGGAAAATATCAGTTTTACTTTCACTACTGACTAGCCACTGCGGGGTAAACACTGACTTTTTTGGTAACTGTCTGTCCAGTTCTGAGTGTAAAAACTGAGAATGGCAGAAAATCGCAAAAGGACTTTGTGGATAGTTGGAAGCAGTATCGTGAGATGAGCATCTGAGTATGCTGTCCATAGTGATTTTGGGAGGGACCTGCAGCTCCCAGATTGTTATGTGAAATGGTTTGGTAGGGGTGGAATGAGGTGGGAACACCTCATGCCAACCATGCACAGACTTTTGAGAACTCAGCCTCATCCTGACATACTGCTAATACATCTTGGAGGCAATGATTTGGGCATGAAATGCTGGGTAGATTTAGTAACAGAGGCAAAATTGGACCTTGCTTCTATTATGAGTATGTTGCCTGCCTGTATAATCATATTTTCAGATATTACAGAGCGTAGGGTCTGGCAAGCAGAACACCATATGTATCTGATTGACAGAGCTCAAAGAAAAGTCAACATACAAATATCTGCTTTTCTATGCATGCATGGAATGTATACTACACGTCACCCAGAAATTAAGTTTTGTAATGATTGGCTATTCCTACCAGACAGTGTACATTTCTCACATGCTGGCAATTGCCATTTCCTGGGAGACCTTCGAGATGCAATCCTCAAAGTCCTCTAAGACTGTCAGACTGTTTCTCAAGTATTGCAGTATTAACAAAGGTTCTTTTCAGAACCCTGTTAATGTGGTCAAAAAATAGATCAGCTGCATGCATCACTCACACACATGTAACGCATGGGTTGAGAAGATCCAGATTGTACCATGCTGTGTGACTACACTGGAGAAGGTGCAATAGCAATGCATCATGTTGTTCTTAGTAAACAATTTCATGATGTTTTTATGTTTGCATTTTTATATTGTTTCAGTCTGTAAGGTTCATTTAACATTTACTGTGGCATTACACTATTGTAAGTGGTAGAGAGGGGGTAGGGATGTTACAACAGTGAATCGCAGTGGTGGCAGGTTTATGTTTAGCTTTATTTGGTACTATTTGTGCAAATGGAGCCATGTTGTATGCAACACATAAGCTAAGTAATTTTTTCATATTGTGAAGACATTATTGGTATGCGGGTATCCTGTGCATTACTGAGTTGTTGCTTGTATTGGCTGACTTAGGCTGTGTTCTCGACTGATGACAACACAAACCCCCCAGTTGTGTTAGTCAACACTACACTGTAGTAACACGTTTATTGTTTTCTTTAAAAACATCAGTTTTCAAATATATTTGAAAAGTGATTTCTTTCAAGAAAAAAATAAATGTAGTAGTACAGTTTACTGTTGCCTATGTAAGCAATAAGACATGACAGGGGTGTGCATGGAACAGATTTTACCACACAGCCAGGGGCATAATAAGGCACGAGGGCTTGGCTGAGCACCTTTAGCCACTGGCGTGCGGTGAAATCTGTTCCATGCACACACCTGCAGTGTGTTATTGCGCTTATAAAATGGTCTTTCTTTTTAACATTTTGACACTTAGAAAAAAGTAATGTTTTCTATTGAAAAATACATTTGTGTGGATTTATGATCAAATAGTCCTTCTGCCCATCACAGTATGATGTGATTGGTTCATAGCCCTAGGGATGTGTTTTGGGGGGGGTGTCAGGGACCTGATTGGCTACCGGGAAGCAGCAGCCTCAGCTGCTGTCACTGAATTCGCCACATTCAGATGTAGGAGAATCATTTCAATGTTCACTGCAGTTTGCTCACCTGAGGAGAAAACAGTGGTTCAGTGAAATGGGTCCCTAATCGCATTGGTGAGTGTTCGATCTGTCTCTCCCCCACCCCCCAGCTACCTGTTCCTGTAGTGTTACCCATGGACCGTTTGTCTCACTCTGTACTCACCGCTACTTCAGAGCCGTAAATTTAAAAACACAAGAAAAGTCACTTTTGTTGAACTGAAGGCTTTGAGTACTAAGCACAGTTGCAGTGAGCTGGTATGACTCACCGTGGCAGCAGTCGGCTCGCCCCAGGTTCTCTATTCTCACACAATACTTTCCCCCAGGTCACACCGCCCATGCCCCACTAATGTTGCTCTCCCCATGTCATCACGAGCGAGCCCACCCAACTCCCCAGTGGCCAGCTTTGCCGACAGCAGAGCTGACAGCCTGCTCAGACCGTGAGACTGCAGCACGTGAAGCACTAAGTGAGCAGGAGAGAGTGCTTTTAGCGAGGAAACAACAATGGTGGAATTTTCATATACCAATGTTCTAAGGCTTACTGATTTTAGCCTTTTAACTGCCATCCTTTTTTTTTTACCCATGCATGGAACATATTTCATGCATGGGTAACTAGACAATCCCTGTGCTTGATTTAGGCTACGCATTTCATAACACGTTATAATGGGTAATGATTGTTCACGGTCCTGTTTAGTGCCATTGTTAGCTCTATTTCTTTGTTACATTAATGTGTAGTGGTCGGTGAAGTACAGCTAAATGGTTACTCTTAGACAGAAAACAAACAATTGGATAAGAGAGTGGGGCGCAGTGTTTCATTTCCTAAGTACTAAACGTTATAAATAAAAAAACAATCATTAAGTATGGGAGATGACAGTCATGGTAATGTTTCTTTATGCTTCTATTTCAGAGACAAAAAAAATCACCATGAGGCAGTGGACCTTGCGAGAGGTGTGTGCACTGCTTGAGGCAGTCCAAGCGAGGGGGAATGCCTGTGTTTTAATGCGGAGCACGAACCACAAGCTGGATCAGATGTGGAGGTGCATAAACAGCTTCCTGCATGTTGTGTTAAAAGTGAAGAACAAGACAATACTGCAGTTGAAGCGGAAGTGGAAGCAGTTGCGCCAGCACTTTTATGTGCTTAAACAGCGTGAGGAGATACCGGACAACGATACGTGCTAGTACTACCTCACATACGAGCTGTGGGAAGCTGCTGGCAAGCCAGCTGCAGGGGAGTGCCTAACTCACCGTAGGTCACTCAACAGAAGTTTTCACAATGCATGTGCCTTTATAAAGATTTTGATTGAAATCATGGAACATGGTATTATACTTAATACTATATGTAAGAATGTACCATGACAAGGCGTGGATGAATTGGTGGATTTATGACGTCTGGTGTTGTTCAGTCACGAGGCAGAGGTGAGTGACATAGCCACACCAGAAATGGTAAATCCATCCATATACCCAGTTCCTATCATGGTATGTTGCTATAATACAATGTTAAAGTGTTTATTTTGTTTTATGTAGTGATATCAAACTTGTAACAGTGTAATACTGTGGTATTTTTTAACGGTCATTCAATCTGTTTTGACCAATGAGGTTTCAGGATTTTAATATGCTATAGAATAAGGTTCATTTGACACGTGGGCTGTAGTTCAGTTCTGAGGTTTTGCTGAGTGAGTTAATAACAGCAGAATCTGGTAATGATAGTGGTGCAGTGATTATACAGTATCCATTGAATATAGACAATATTTTAATTCATTTAAGGTTTACATAGCTATTGTGTTTGGTGAATCTAGTGAGTTTAGGCTGTGTTCTTCAACTAATTTTTCCATTTGTATCTCTGGTGTGTATTTGGTACCATGTTATGCAGTCATGCAACTTTTTGATGCAAAATTAACAATACTGGCAGAGTTAAAGAAAATGTACATGTTTTGCAGTATTATGACACATGGAATGACAATAGTGGTTTTTTTAGCATACACCATGAAGATTTATGTTTGGGCATCTGATCTGAAATATGGTTACATCAATATGTGTACTTAATAGTGGATTGTAGATGTCTCAACTTGTTGTTTAAATGTTACACATGTTTGTGGAACAACCACTGATCTTCATTTACAGCTGTTCTCTACTGCTCTTCAAACATTATGTTTTATATTAACAGAACTTGTAATTTCAATATGTGCCCACAATGCTTGTGGTGTGGCTGATGAGAGGCAATGTTACCTATATTAAGCATGTTTTATTGTTGCATCAATTGTTTCAAACATTTATGTAATTATCATTCAAGACTTAGTGATGCCTTTGTTTTCTCTTTTATGACAGGCCAACGTAGGACTCCCCCGCCTTCCCGCGAGGTAGTACCAGCACAACGTGAAGTTGTGGAGGGTGGCCAATCAGACACAGACAGTGTCAACGTCATCGAGTCCGATGGTAAGATGCTGATAGAAATAATTGTACTATGTAATTGGGGTGCTATGAGGATATCATGAAACGTGTGACCTGCACAACTTAAGGGCATAATTTTTAGGAAATACTACTTAGTGAGTAAGTATTACTTGAAGCATCTATGTATTATTTAAGCAATTTATCCCTCCAGGGTATGGGTATACTGGAGGATTTACCATGGCTGGTGTGATTCGGTCATGAGGCGCAGCCAAGTGACCGAACCACACCAGTCGTGTTAAGTCCTCCAGTGTACCCTCACCCTGGAGGGATACATTTTTATTATGCAATGGCAAATGTTGTTTCTTTAATGTTTTTTAACTATTTTCAAACTCACTGAGGTCCCTACACTTCGAAAGAGGATGACATTTTGTAAACAATTAACCACGGTGTTTCAGCGAGCGGCGAGAGGACAAATCGCAGCAGTCTCATTTGAAGTGAAAGTGACTGGATTAGCACGATATAAGGTTGGCTGGCACTTTTTCCAGTGGGTACACTGGAGGATTTATCACAGTGGTAATTGTGCCAGCCAACCAATCAGGATGCAGGATTTGGGATATTGGATTTACCACATTGTATTATTGTATTTAGGAAATGGGTTGGAAAGATTGTTTTAGATGATTGAGTAAGACAAACAAACAGCCAGTCTGCCATCTGGCAATAGAGACCAGTTAACAATGAGTCTGTGTGTCTACTGCGTGATTAGGTATCAGATCCTTGGTTAAACAGAATCTTCATTTTGTTAATTCAGCCACGTTTCTCTTAATATGCAAGTGAACCGTACACAGACACAGACACACGCGCACACACACACACACTGTACATAACACTTTCACACTCGTTCCTCCTACCAAGTCTTCTTTGTGCCTGCCTTGTCTGTCTCTCTGGCTGCCCACTGACTTAGCTGTGACTCACAATTGTTTACATCAGCTAGCAAAAGAGACAATGTCATGACAGAAGTGGCTCTTCCTTGTCAGGCTACAATATGTTACAGCCCTACACCCCCCCCCGTCGTGAGCACAGTTGAGCCTCCAAAGAAACAAATACACAGACCACTGTAGAAACAGACAACTTTTTTTAGATATTTAAACTGTGGCAAGCTGTGGTGTGAGCTTGGGTGCAGTTTTACTCTGCTGTACAGGAGGCATGTAGTGGGTTATATTCAACGGAACTCCGACATGGCTGAGCAGTGTTGAAGACAGCAATGTGCCTGCCCCCAGCGTGCATGATGCAGTGCTACCACTCTAGCGTAAGTGGCCAGAGTGAAGCATGGGGATGTGGTACTGCTAGTAACATTTTGCCATTGCCAGCAAACTTAGTAGTAAAAAAAATAACATGCCAATGGGGCCATGATGCATGAAAGGCACATATGGGTCCATTTGTATGTTATCATGGCACATTTGCATGCAGTTGCACCATTCCCTGATGAGTTGAACCTGGCGCCTTCCAAGACAACAGATGTTGGGGACTGACATCACCTGCAGCAGAATCACGTTCATTTGCAGTGGAAATATTTTGCTGTTCTGTTTAATATACGTGGTGGTACAGTGAAACACTATCTCCACATTGTGGACATCTGTGAAAATAAATCTAGAATTACACCCGTTTCTCTGGTGGTTCAGTGTGACACTGTCTACACGATCGCGTCCATGTCTATTGCAAAAAGAATTTTGTCTAATGTCCGTGGTGTTCCACTGTACCACTATTTGGCTGACCATGGGTATTTCTGAAAAAAAACATAGTTTAAATCCCCATGGTGATTGAATGGTAACCCTGCAACTGCCCGCTGAGCACCAGCACCCCAGTACTCTTACTTGTTCAGCCAGTGGGTGTCAGGTCCTCACTGTCCTACTAGCACAACATCCATTGACTGACACTTCAGGGAGAAGTTTATGCCCATTGGTCCACAGCCTGAACCAGTGAGTATGTGCCCATTCCATAGTACGTATTACACCCACTTGCTGATTTTATAAAACATTGATAGTAGGGTAGCTGCTTCTCTGTCCCTTTCATGTGCATTTTTTTTGTAAGTATCATTTTTATATATCCTTGGTGTTCCATTATACAACAGCCTGCCTGATCATAGGCTACAGAAAAATAACATTCACCACTAACCCTGTTGTTCTAGTGGAGGTGTATGACTGCCCACAGTCAGAGTTAACATAAAATCCACCTGTTTCACTGGTTACTCAAGTTTATATGTGTGGCCTATTCTGAAGCAAAGCACAAATAAGAGAAAACTGCTAACTGTGCTCTTTAAGTGGAAAACCGTGCTTGACAGGCAAGTAATATCTGGTCTCATGCTTCAGCCACCCTCCTGATGTGCGAGAATCAGTAGTAGAGCACCCACATGCTGCTCTGCTGTGTGTTGACCGACACCACTGGTAGAGCTGTATGTCCACAATTACAGAGTGTGAGCCAACGGCCGTGCAGCATATATTGTTAAACAGAATGGAAAGATGTTAATTGATCAATGCAAATATGTCTAATGTTTACTAACTTATGGGTGTGTGACCATTGGTTACGCTGTATGACAATAGATGCACGGCTGTAGAACTACTTAACTTGCCATATGGCATTTTGGGGGGGAGCTGTTCAGCTCCACTAATTTTGGGGGTGGAGGTTTATGTTTAAGGAATCAGCCATAATCAAGGGTTATGTTAATGGTCTGTTACTAATCTTCTAGGGTTGTAATGTGGAATGAGGTGTGGCCGAGTGCCACATGCCCCTAGATGGTTATTAAGTGATCATTTATCTATAACATTGTTGATGCTGTTCATGTAAGGTGCTTGCTCACTGTACAGATGAGAACAGTTGCTGTCTGCATGTCACAGTTGATTAAGAACAAAAAGCCATGTAAACACAGAAGTGTTATTGCAAAGAGGGATGTGTTCACATGTTTCAATTACACAATGACAGAGTATTACAAATGCAGCTTATTAAAAAATATTGTTGTACCTTGATATTTCTTGGTATATGTGATCATGTTTTTCACTTGTTTGTTTCATAGGGCCCAGGGAAGCTGAGCGTGAGACAACGGTGGAGGTGAAGCAGGAGTCCGGCACCAGCTCACCACGTAATTACCATCACAACAGCTATTCATGCAAGATGTAGTGTCACAGTATGCTGAACTCAGAATGTATGTTATTATCATTGTGTCTTAGTTGAGCGGTTGTGTAATGACTTATATCATTTATCTGGACTCGAGCGGTACTCTGCTCAGTATGCCTTTCCTGGTAAATCTCTTAAATAAATAAATAAATAAATAAACTTTGTAGGACTGTTCAGCATTCTTTCATAACGTTAAATAATAAATGTGAAGACTGTATAGTAGTACATTGTTTAGAGATGAAAATGAATATAGTATACATATGTGATCACTAGTATGGTGGAAGCTTCATGGTCATTTGCTTCTGTTGTGTACAATGTGTGTACAGCCATATTACACAGAATCTGTAATTATGCATCACGTATTCCAGTTCGCATGCAGGTACGTGCAGCCACTGACAGGAGTGAAGAGTGGGGAGTGTAAATGTTGCTGTTTAGTGGTTGGGAGAATAACGGTGTACAACAAGATAACAAATGCTGCTTGACTTTGATATTATATTGAGGATTTCTGTAATAGGCCTGTGAGTGTTGTAGTGGGACGCCAAAGACATAAGTACCACAATTACTATAGTAATACACACATTCAGCATACAGTCTAGGATGAAAGTGAGGCAATAGCTTGGGAGGGCATTCAGAACTATCAGCTGTCATGCTGCAAGTTTTGATGTGACAACCTAACTGTGAGTGACAGTTATGGAACATTTACAACAGTGTTAGCACTCATAAAAGTACAACCTGTACATCTGGGTGTATAGTGACATAGAATACCACCAGAATAGGTGTTTCGACCTCTTGTGTCTACTCATTTGGACACTTAGTGCCCTGGTATCTCAGCTTCCTGTCTGCCCCCTTGGCTACTCTGGCTGCTCCCTTCCCAGTTACAGATATTCTGACAGCATTTAACTTTTATTCTGAAACTGTTGTCCTATTGCTATACCACATCCTCTTGAACACTTGTACCATGTCTGCGTGCACCAGTCCCCTGGCCACCACATTACATGGATCCACCACCATCCTAGTGAAGTACACCTCCTTCTTTTCCCCAGAATTTTCCCTCCTCTAGTTGCAGCAATGGCTTACCCCTCTTCATTCGTTTGAGTCATCCTGACTTTTACTCTCTTATTTATCCCCTTCATGTACTTGAAAACGTCTGCCATGTCTCTTCAGTCCCTTGTGTCTGCCAATGTGTACATATTTAGGTGTTCGTGACTCTCCACATAGGTCGTGTTCCAAGACACACATTTTTTTTTATCGCCTAGTCTGACGCCCCAGGAGTAAAATGTCTGTCTTTAACTGTGGCATCCTCAGGTGCAGCAGTACTGAGATGCGCTCAGACTACGTACTTACACAGATGTATAATATCTTCCTCCTTCTGGAGGCAATCACACTGGTGCATGCAGCATCATGTTGTCCTTAGCTGCTGCCCTTGTACAAGTGTCAAGGGTGTTCGTCTTGACATACAACAACAGCTTCAAGTCCCTGACAACAATATAAAATCTTGTAGTATTTCATCCCCGCGGGTGAACACTTGCTATGCGTTTCTGTGTGTGTTGTGTATTGTAATTTCACTGTGCATTTTACTCAGAATACTGTTCCTACTACATTTTACGTTGCTCCAGGCCAGTCTGTAGACCCAGCTGACCCTTCTGCCCATACACTCACGACCACAGTTTTTAGTTATCTGCAAAGAGAGCAATATTACTCGTGACACCTGCCCTTATCTCAGACATGTAGGTGGTGAACAGGAGGGGCCCAGGTAGTGATCCCTGTAGAAAACTACTGATGAACCTCCTTGGGAATGAGACTATCCTACCAATGATGAAGCTGTGGGCTCGTTGTTGGAGCCAATTGACTATCCATCTGATGTGTCACTACTTACTGCAGTGTATATTGGTTTTGTATGTGACATGGGATAAGAATACACATGATTATTGTGTTGCAGATTCTACTGTTTTGTTTCGATTGAGTGGTATTTAATTTAACATCAATCACACTTTCTGATATAGCACTGACATGCATCACTGTGTTGTGCATGGTGTAAAGTTGTTTTTCTTGCACACCACTTCTGAACACAGCTCCTACTATCTATTCACATGCTGTGTGCAGAATGTATTAGAGTAAGTACTTAGTAAACTCAGTCAACTCTTGCTTACTAAATCTGTGAGATGGTTTAAAGTAATAGAAAACCATTAAGACAGATGCAGTTGACAATTTGATGAAAACGTAAAAACTGGTCATAGGCATGTGTCAGAAACACTATTGTGAAGTACATCGTATGGTGAAAAAGTCTTAAGACTGTTACTAAGTTGTTTCATAATAATAAAAATAATAAACTTTCACTGATTGTATTGCTGGTCAATTAATCACGACTTTGGAAATGTTGGCATTTGGTAACAGTTTCTGCCACACTACGGTCACACAGGACGTGAGAATAAAATACTAACTGACAGTTTGTTCATGATTTACTTCTGAATCAATGCAATGCCAGTTAAAAAAGGTTTTGAAACATTTATATGTGTACAGAGGGTGAATAACAACTCGACATGTGTGTCTTTTCGAGCAATCGTTAAAGTGATCATGATGATGTACATATCAAATTATGTAATCATACTGTTGGTGTGCAGGTAGTCAAATATTCTCTTGCAGGCATGAGGAAACATCATAGCCACAGATGGTTAAGTTTAGTTGTCCACACACAATGAGGATGTACTTTCACTGTATGAGACTGTACTGTTTATTATGCTAACGCATTTAGATACTGACTATTTCTGTATAGTAAATTACACACAAGAATAGCATAGGAAATGTTAAGTTCCTACAACTTTTTTTATGTTGTCAAAAAATGGCATAATATGGTGAGAAAATATAAGAACTGAACAGGCAAGACAACAATCTATATTTGTATCAGATTTCTAAATAGTATCAGTAGTGCCAAAGTAATGTATAACTATTACTGCATTAGCTATTAAATATTGTACGTTGAAAGACAGAAAGGACATCAGTGTTTTGAGGCTACTGTATTGATTTATGTTTTTTGACTCTTTGTAGGGCACTGGCATGAAAAGCGGTGTACTGGCCACTGCTGCTGTTACCGCAGGCTCGAGCGCATGGTTCAACACCTATCAACACCTTTCCGTCGAACTGTGCAGGGACAGCGTGCTTTCAGCTTTAGGGCCCCCCAATGGCTCAATGAAATCCCAGTGCACATTCTAAACTCCCAATGCATCTCGCAATTCAAAAATGGCCTAAGGCAACACCTTCTTACTAGGACAGTTTGTGACTGCCACTAGGACTCTAACACCCATAATGCCCACTCACCCACACTCTCCTTCCCCTTCCTTTTACACCCACTCTTCCCTATTGCCCTATCCCTCTGTCTTCCTCTCCCCCCTGTGCCTTTTCTCCCACTGGATCAACCTTAAACCAACATACTACCACTACCTCCCCAACCTCCTAGACAAAGCCACTTCTTCTGGCTGCCCACCTCCCATGTCTCCACTCCCCTCACCTTGACCTCCTTGGACTCTCACACTAGGTGTCACACCTGTTTATCTCCTTCCTACATATCAACACTGTCCTTTACCCTAGTTGAATGCTCTTGATGCTGTACTATCACCATTGGTACTATGAATGACATTGTATCCTTACTGTATACCAGCTACCTACTATTCGAGTACTGTATGTAAACTGTTTGTTACTGCTGTCATTGTCACTGTTTGACGTGGAACCTTTGTAAAAGAGCTCTGAGCTCAAAGGTATGATCTGAATCCCTAAATAAATAAAATAAAAAAAAATGGTTGCCGGTCTGAAAAAAGACAATGTTGCGCTCCTTGAAGGACAGCAGAAAATGCTGTCCTTCATGGAAGTGCAACAACGGACCGTCAGCCTTGTGCTTGAGCCTGTGGTGACAGCGGCTGATGCCACCGTGGCCAGTACAAGCACTTCACTTCCACCACCACCACCTGTTCCTGCCAGCTTCCCTGGGACGAAGTGACCACCCTCCACAACAGTCCGGTATCTCCTCTGGAGGGCGCAACAGCTTTCACTTCCGTTGCGCCTCCACATCAGATCCAGTTTGTAGCTTGGACTGCCTCAAGCAGCACACACCTCTCACAAGTAGTGGCTGCAAAGATTTTCGCTGCAATATTAAAATGATTATATTTTGTTTATTTATGTATTTATTTTTTTCAACAAGAACCTTTTACAATAAATATTTATTTTTGTATGCGTAGTATTTTCTAATTTAAACAAATCAATATTTTTTTTGTTTGTCCTTTTTTTGTCTATTCTCAAAGTTTTATATTTTTGTATGTATTTTTGTAAAAAAGTATTTTTGTTACCATTTTCATGAAAATATCGTTTTTTACTTTTATAAAAAAAACATAAATATTTTATAAAGACAAATTTTTGTTTGTGGTGTTATTGTGTTGTGGGGATGTTTATCAGCAAGATTTGTGACAAAGGGTTGCACAACTGTTATTTAATCATTTTCTGAAACATTATAGCAGATTCATGTGGGATTAAAATAAACATACATATGTAGGCTAATAACGAATAAGCCATGACACACGATTATGTAAATGGTCAGTCAATCACCTTCTAGGGGTGTATTGTGGCACGAGGTGTAGCCAAGTGACACATGCCACTAGATGTAGATTAACTGACTGTTAACATAGTCCGTGGGAGTACCTTATTGTTCTTATAATTAAGAATGTTTCTAAACATAGTAACAGTGTATTTAGCATATGGTAAACGTCTACATGCATGGTAATACAAGATTAACATAAGGTTGCTAGAATGTTTGCAGCCAATCAGAAAACCACATTCTTCAGACCCTTTCTATAATACATATTGAAAAAGGTGTTGCACTCTTTAAGATGAGTTTAATAATTGTAGCCATAAGGGAGTTCCAGGAATTATGTCAATGGATAGTTTATCAGCTCATGAGTGCATCTGTTACACTGTACATCTTGAGCTGTGGTCCAACAGCAGTATGTTATTAAGAGACCATTAATACAACTGATCGCCATCCTTTATTGCTTATATGTAATATAAGAAACCATTCGGCTTACCTACTTTGATGAACTATATTGTTGCACAAAGCATTAAAGGTTTTCACAGATAACACATTTCAATTATTCTAATGTCACAGATGTTGCAGTGGTATGAGAATATTCTTGTACATACATTTGTAAGTATGAGTCTGTCTGATTTTGTTGTCTAATACAGAAACAGAAGAGGAAGTTGTAACATACAAATATTTAAAAAGTATGCTTACACATAGGCAAATATTGAAAAGGGTTGTGTATGGCGCAACAGTGTTGCATCATGCACAGCCCACGGATGTGCCCCCGTGCAATATTCAACGGTAAAAGTGCACCGTACAAATCCCGATGCGACGGAGCGCATCAGTAATGTATGCAGGCACAGGTAGGGGGGCATACCCATGCATAACCTGCACAGCCCGATATTCAGCCTGGGATGTGCAGAGTCATGCATGCGCAACCCCTAACTGTGTCTGCACAAAGTTAAGCAAAAAAAATAGGAACAACTGATGGCCACCCACAGGTGAGCTGCTGCATTGCAGGGCGCAACACGGCAGCTGTCACTTGTGGTTGGCTATCCAAGTTCCTGCTGCACCTGGCGGTGCCCCCCATGCCCCATCGCAGGCATCCCTGGAGCAAAATGCCACCGTTCCATATCCCTGGTGGTCCATTACACCTCTATGTACCTGATCGCAAGCATCAGTACAGTCCCCCCCAAAAGTGCGATATCCCTGGTGGTCCACTGGACCAATCACTGCCTGATTGCGGGCATCTGTTCCTCATCTAATACCCTAAGACCCTGGTGGGTCTAGTGTACCCCACCCCGCCGCCCACTGAGCCCCATCACCCCCTACCCACCCTCGTCAGCCAGTGGGCGGCAGCACCTCACTTGTCTGCTGCCCTGATGCCTGCTGACTGACAGCTCAGTAGAGCTGCATCCCCATTGGTTCACAGCATGACCTAATGGGCGTGCAACCCATACCATACCACTCACTCCAGATATGTGAATGAATTAATTCTGAGTAGTACGGTATGGGCTCCATGCCCATTGGCTCATGCTGTAAACCAATGGGCGTGCAGCCCTACCGAGCTGTCAGTCGGTGGGTGGCGGGGTGGCAGGTGGGTGGGGTGCTGCCACCCGCTGGCTGACGGGGGGATTGGGGTGGTGGGGCTCAGTGGGATGGTGGGGTTGGGGGATACACTATACCACCAGGGTCTTAGTGGTATTTGATGAGGTACAGATGCCCGCAATCAGGCACTGAGCAGTCCACTGGACCACCAGGGATATTGTACTTGGGGGGTCTATTAATGATGCCTGTGATCAGTCTCAGTGCAGTCCACTGGACCACCAGGGATATTGGACTTTGGGGGGTGTTCTATTAATGATGCCCATGATCGGGCTCACTGCGGTCCACTGGACCACCTGGGATATTGGACTTTTTTTTTACGTGAATGCCCGCGATCGGGCTGCAGGGGGTGTCGTTCTCTGATGACTGCTGCCTGGCAAGGTGCCAGGCGCAAGTTCTTGGGGATCAGCAGACCTGCATGCTAATGGCATGCAAATGGGGCTGTAATGAAATGAAAATGGACTCCTGTGTGCCTTGTATACATTATGGCCCCATTTGCATGTCCCCTTTTGAATATCGCAGGTGCTGTGCATGGCACAATGTCACTTGCGCCAGTGCATCTCCATGTTCCACTCTGGCCACTTGCACTGGTGCAGCACTACTGTGCCATGCACAGTGAGGGTGGACAGGGTGCGATATTCAAAGCTGCTGCGCCATAGCGCAGCTCCATTGAATATCGCCGAGGGACACCCCTGTGCAAGAAAGTTGAACTGCGCCCAGACTTGTGCCACAGCCTGGTGCAGTTTGAATATCTGGGCCATAGAGTACTACATTCATCATGTGTCAGAAGAGTAGGTACATTGACTGCACAAAAATAATGAGTAAAACGCCGCAATATGAAAAGTGAATACTGCCATAACAGGGCAAGTGAAAATAAATACATAAATATAAAAAACAATATGGTTCAGATGGAAGTAGTCTTAGTCATCATAACAGAAAATAGTACTACATGAGTTACTGTATTCCTCAGCTTGGTACAGTTCAGTATGTATGTGCAGTACTCTTACAACAACAAATCATATACTATTGTTACTAATCATTCTCAAAAAAACAGGATATTCATGGCAAAAAAACTCTGTTTAATGCATCAGTTAGGGTTGTTCCACAGTGACAAAAGCAAGGAAATTCGGTGTTAGGGTTGAAAACCCTAACTCCAAATTCACCCCCCCAGCACCACACACACACAGACACACACAGACACACACACATGCAAGTATGGGGGAGGACCAAGGCAACACGACCAATGACAGACAACCAGCAGCAGGTGACAGAAATAACAAACAATTGTCTAAATGTACTATGAGACATCCCCACCTACCTGACCAGGTACTGCATGCTCAGTGGAGATCAACAGCAAAACTGAGGCCATGTACACTAAACGTACACATCCCTGATTACAGCTGCACACAATGTACCACACTTAGTAGTTGCATGGCCTTACCTACCAATGCCCCACACCATACCATATGTGGTGGGCCACCTGAGCAATAGAGTTGAGCAAAACCAAGGAGTTGTACAGGTATAATACCTCTGATTATAACAAGGGTCTGAGAAATGCAGCTTTCTGATTGGCTGTAAACATTCTAACAGCCTTATATTTAGTTTTTATTAACATGCATGTAGAGCTTAACCATATGATGACCATGGTTTAATGTTGTTTAAAAAAACAGTTTTATTATGATAGCAATAAGGCACTCCCAGGGATTATGTTAATGGTTAGTTAATCACTGTCTAGTGACATGTGGCACTCGGCTACGCCTCATTCAGCATTAAACCCCTAGAGGGTGATTAACAGACCATTTAACATCACCGTTGGTCATGCCTTATTGCTTAATTACCTTTATGTGTAGATACTCTCCCTCTGCTAGGCACTGCAGGAGCTTTGCAACACAGTGTCCCACCCAGTTACCCCATCCATTGTCTAGTTACTGGAGAATGGCAGCAAATATGAACTCATGAAGATGAACAATGTAACTTGATCATTACAGCCATCAAAACCTTAGTGTGATTATAACTGACAGAGTCTGTGATAGAGAATGACCCCTGCCGCGTGCTACTATACTTATCCCATTGTGAGTTAAATTAATACTAAAAGACATTCTATTTATATCTACACTATACCTACTTGATTCCTGTTGTAGCACAATCAACATAGTTATCACTTTGATAGCATCAGTGACAGAATTGTGGCAACCCCAAAGACTAGGCATACAGCCTGAGTATGAAACAACTGTGAAAAAAATTAGGCTGTGTCCATAAGTGGCATAGATCACTCATTGCAACAATAGTAAATGTATCACTATTTCAATAAGTTAGTCATCACAGAGGCAATGACATTGTCTTTATCAGGTACAACATACTCAGTAAGTACCTACAGCAAAATCTATCCTATAGACATCTCCGATACAGCTACGTCATTGTTGGCTCAGTAGTGCTACGATATTTAGAAGTTGCATGCCCTGATCCACGCAATTACATTGTTTCTTACAAAGAATACTTACTGCATCTTTAGTATTCAAACACACTGAAGGTATATGTATGTACATCAGTAGTACACCTTCATCAGTAAGAATGTATCTGATACTGGCAGTACAAATTTCACAGTGTTGTACAGGCAATGCTTTTCCATACGTTTACATCAGCCTCTCTATCTTAAGTAAACAGTTGCAGTAAATGTACTACTATGTAAATCACATACTAAATGCAACACTACTTTTATCTTGACCATGGCTGTGTCTTGTAGTTAATTTATGTAGTTCTCTTAATTAATGTATACTCACTAGTGTTAAAATCTTTGTACAACTGTGATCATGCACCTTCAGCATTTTTATTGACTAACGGCACAGTACCAGTTGTGGTGTGGTGGGGCATCGGTAGGTAAGGCCATGCAACTACTAAGTGTGGTACATTGTGTGCAGCTGTAATCAGGGATGTAGTACGCTGTGTACATGGCCTCAGTTTTGCTGTTGATCTCCACTGAGCATGCAGTACCTGGTCAGGTGGGTGGGGATGTCTTGTAGTACATTTAGACAATTGTTTGTTATTTCTGTCACCTGCTGCTGGTTGTCTGTCACTGGTCGTGTTGCCTTGGTCCTCCCGTACTTGCATGTGTGTGTGTGTGTCTGTGTTTATGTGGTGCTGGGGGGGTTGAATTCGGAGTTAGGGTTTTCAACCCTAACACCGAATTTCCTCGCTTTTGTCACTGTGGAACAACCCTAACTGATGCATTAAATGGAGTTTTTTTGCCATGAATATATATTATATATATATATATATATATATATATATATATATATATATATATATATATATATATATATATATTATGGTAGCACGGTAGCTACCATAGTTAGGGTTGAGGAGCCATTTACATGTTAAACCCAAAATTTTGCACCTTAATAACTTTGCAACTGTTTGACAGATTTGCCTGAAATTTGGAATACCTGATCACAACCCATATGCCTTGGGATCTGCCAGGTTTCATACTGATCAGATACACAGCTGCGGAGTTATTAAGTGTGATCTGTGCATGCATTTATGCTTTTTCTAGAATTCTACGGTCGCACCTACAGGTTGCACGGTTTGCGCGACTGGTCCAAAATCTTCAGGGAACCTGCAGCCAGGGTCCCCAATGTGCCTTTTGAAGATTTCATGGAAAAATATTAAACGGTTCAAAAGTTATTCAAAAAACAAGTTCCCATTATAAGTCAATGGGAAAAGTTAACAAAAAGTTTGACAGTGTCGCAAATGCACTTTTTACTGTCGCAAATGGCCCTTTTACTGTCGCAAATCTGCCATTTTGTTTTCAGTTAGTGATCAGAAAAATGTTTGGCATTTAAAATTGGGACCCTCTAGCAACCTAATTCTTTTTGTATTCACCTAGTTGGGCCCTGAGGATGCTAGCCATGTCTTTATTTTGGGGTAAAACACCCCAGAAATATGTTTTTCACATTTCTGGAAAAAGTACTTTCACCAAATACTGTCGCACTCACGAAAGTTTTGCAAATTTTTGCGAAAGCTTTCGCAAATTGTGACAGTACTTTTCTAGGCTGTGGGAAAATTACAGCAATTCTTTGGTACCTTGCTGCAAAAGAACGGTTTGGTGCTTTGGCCTGAAATTTGCAGATAACGCAGCTGACAGCTCACAGATGTGCCTTTCAGTGTTGTGTTGCAAAAATATTACACAGCGGCAAAGTTACGGCACTCCAAAGTTGATGCTTTTTCTCATAGGATAACATTATGGCATCCGACGCATTGCAGCAATCCTTTGACGCCCTGCTGCAATATAACAGCTCAGTCTTTTGGGCTGAAATTTGGAAGGAAGACAACCAACATCCCATAGATGTGCCTTTTAGTGGTTTGGTGAAAAAATGTTACAGGAGCCAAAGTTAGTGGCACTCCAACTTCTCTTTTTCCCATAAGATAACATTACGTGACGTTCGCCGCACCTTTCAGGGCCCGTATCTCGGAAACCGTGCAAGATACGGACTTTTCGTCGAAAAACTTCTTAGCCCCCAAAGGGGGGTTAAGTATAAAACTAGCCAGAAAAGTCATAAATCACATGATTTTTAAATTTTTTTTCTACGTTGTACGGTTCCTGACATATAAGCTATTTAGTATTCCAACTCCTCATTTTCTGCTCCGAGACCCATTATTATGCATACATTCTTTGTACTCACTGTCTTTCTCTATGCAGCTTTTGGGGAAAACCAGCCTGTGTGCTTACATTACTGTTACTGTTGCCCTTTCCACTTGCGGTTCCGTACCCGTTTCACTTATCGTTACCGCCTATCCCACCATGTGCGTTATCCTTTGCATTTTCATTTGCGCTTGTGTTTCCGTTATTTTTTGCCATTTGTGTCTACAGTACTGTTTCTGTTTCTGTTTCGCTTTGCGTCACCATGCCCATTGACATTTCCGTTTGCGGGTACCATGTTACTATGTGACAAGACATCACGTGGCGGACCGTTCCCGTCTAAGCCACCGTGTGCGTTACCCTGTCTGTTCTCATTTGCTCTTGTGTTACCACGTGCGCCACTGTTAGCGCTTCTGTTTGTGTTGTTGTTCCTGTTACTATGTCTGCGCTCCCACCGCTGCATTACATTCACTATTTCTCATTATCATTCTCAAAAAGAAGGGAAATTAGGGGCAAAAAACTCAATTTAATGCATTAGTTAAGGTTGTTCCCAGCGACAAAGTGAGGATTTGGTGTTGAGGTTGAAACCCCTTGGACCCCATACCCCACCCGGCATTGGGGTGTGCATTGAGCTCATTGGTCCCTAACTCTCACCCCATTCTCCCATACTTCTGCTGTTTTACACATGTGATGGGATGAGAGTTAGGGCTGATGACTCGATGCACCCCAATGCCAGTTGGGGGTGGGGGGTTCAAGGGGTTTTCAACCCCAACACCGAATTTCTCACTTTGTCGCTGTGGAACAACCCTAACTAATGCATTAAAGGGATTTTTTTGCCTCTAATATATTTATATTTAAATTATGGTAGCACAGTAGTGCTACCATAGTTAGGGTTGAGGAGTCATTTACATGTTAAACCTAAAATTTTGCACCTTAATAACTTTGCAACCATTCAATGGATTTGTCTGAAATTTGAAATACATGATCAAGACCCATACGCCTTGGGATCTGCCAAGTTTTGTACTGGTTGGATATATGGCTGCAGAGTTATTACGCGTGATCTGTGTGCGTGTTTACACTTTTTGGAATTCTATGGTTGTCTCTACAGGGTCGCACGGTTTGCGGATCGTCCGAAATCTCAGGAAAATGTGTGGCCAGGGTCTGATGTGCATTTCGAAGATTTCGTGAAAAAAAATATTAAACTGTTCAAAAGTTATTCAAAACAAGTTCCCATTATAAGTCAATGGGAAAAGTTACAAAAAGTTTGACAGTGTCGCAAATGCAGTTTTACTTCTAAATGGGCCCTTTTACTGTCGCAATCCGCCATTTTGTTTTCAGTTGGTGATCAGAAAATGCTTGGCATTTAAATTTGGGACACCTCTAGCAACCTAATTATTTTTGTATTCACCTAGTTGGACCCTGAGGATGCTAGCCATGACTTTATTTTGGGGTAAAATACCCCAGAAATATGTTTTCGAATTTCTGGAAAAAGTACTTTCGAAAAGTACTTTCACACTTACAACACTGTCAAATGAATTTGCGAAAGCTTTCGGAAAGTTCGACAGTACTTTTCTAGGCTGTGGGAAAATGACAGCAATTATTTGGCACCCTGCTGCAAAAGAACGGCTTGGTGTTTTGGCCTGAAATTTGGAGGGAATGCAGCCGTCATCTCACAGATGTGCCTTTCAGTTTTTTGGTGAAAAAATATTACACGGTGGGAAAGTTACGGCACTCCAAAGTTGACGCTTTTTCCCATAGTATAACATTACGGCGTCCGACGCATTACAGGAACCCTTTGGCGCCCTGCTGCAAAATAACGGTTTGGTCTTTTGGGCTGAAATTTGGAGGGAAGACAGCCAACATCCCACAGATGTGCCTTTCAGTGGCTTGGTGAAAAAATATTAGAGGGAGGTGAAGTTATGGCACTCCAAACTTTCTTTTATCCCATAGGATAAATATTACATGTCATTGCCGCTTTTTCAGGGCCCGTATCTCAGAAACGTAATGTAGATACAGACTTTTCATCAGAAAAATGCTTAGCCACCTAGCAGGGGCTAAGTGCAAAACTAGCCAGGATACTGATAATTCATATGAGTTTTATATTTTTTTTCTAGGTCATATGGTTCCTGAGATATAAGCAATTTACTATTCCAAGTCCTCATTTTGTGTTCCGAGAGCCATTATTTTGCATACATTCTTTGTACTCACTGTCTTTCTATATGCAGCTTTTGGGGAAAACTATTGTGTGCGTTTCCATAACTCTTACCCTTAATACTTCTGCTTCTGGTTCTGTACCTGTTTCAGTTACTTTTCCTGTCTACGCCACTCCTAAAGTATCTTTATGTCATTTATGCTTCTGTTTCTGTAATTTTAACCATTTGTGTCTATAGTACTGTTTATCTTTGTGTTTCACTTTGTGGCACTATGCGATTACCATTTCTGTTTGTGGGCACTGTGTTACTATGTGACAAGAAGACAATATGCGTCGGGAGACATTCACTATTTTTCAGTACTGTTTATCTTTCTGTTTCACTTTGTGTCACCATGCGCATTACCATTTCTGTTTGTGGGCACTGTGTTAGTATGTGTGAAGATTACGACTACATTGCAGGAGCGCGCCCTGCTCCTGCCACTGCATTACATCTACTATTTCTCATTATCATTCTCAAAAGAAGGGTATTAGAGGCAAAACTTTAGTCATCAGGTTGTTGAACACAGTGATAAAAGTGAGGTTCTGGTGTTAGGTTGAAAACCCCTGCACTAGCCACTCTCATCGGCATCGGTGCGTGTTGGGTCGTCAGTCCTAACTCCCACCCCATTCTCCCATACCTCTGCTTGTTTACACATGTGATGGGGTGAGAGTTATGCCGATGACCCCAATGCGCACCTCGATGCCCGTTAGGGGGTGGGCTGGGGGTCCAAGGGATTTTCAACCCTAACACCGAATTTCCTCACTTTTGTCGCTGTGGAACAACCCTAACTGATGCATTAAACTGAGTTTTTTGGCTCTAACTATATATATATATATATATATATATTATGATAGCATGGTAGTGCTACCATAGTTATGGTTGAGTAGCACTTTTAAGGTTAAAGGGTGAAAATTCTCACCTTAATAACTTTGCCACCATTCAACGGATTTGCCTGAATTGTTGGTATGCATGATTGGCGTGGTAGATCTTGGGGATTTGCCAACTTTCGTACCGGTCGGATGTACGGCTGCAGAGTTATTAAGTGACAACCAAAAGTGCAATTACATTTTTTTGCAAATTCTTTGCTCTCGCCTACAGGTCGCATGGTTTGCACTACCGGTCCAAAAACTTCAGGGAACATGCGGCCAAGGTCCCAATGTGCCTTTTGAAGATTTCATGAAAAATATTGAATGGTTCAAAAGTTATTCAAAAAACAAGTTCCCATTACAAGTCAATGGGAAAAGTTAACAAAAAGTTCAAAAGTGTCGCAAATGCACTTTTTAGTGTCGCAAATGGCCCCAGTAGTGTCGCAAATCTGCCATTTTGTTTTCAGTTAGAGATCAGAAAAATGCTTGGCATTTAAAATTGGGGCCCTCTAGGGACACACTTCTTTCTGTGTTCACCTAGTTGGACCCTGAGGATGCTAGCCATGTCTCTATTTTGGGGTAAAACACCCCAGAAATATGTTTTTCAAATTTCTGGAGACAGTAGTGTCGCATCTGCTACACTTTTTCCAATTTTTGCAAAAAGTGTTGCAAATTGCGACACTACTTTTCCAGACTATGGCCAAAATGACAGGAGTTCTTTGCCACCCTGCTGCAAAAGAATGGTTTGGTCTTTTGGCCTGAAATTTGGAAGGAAGGCAGCCAACATCTCACAGATGTGCCTTTTGGTGGTTTGTTGAAAAAATATTGCATGACTGCCAAGTTACGGTACTCTGAAGTTGGCATTTTTTCCCATAGACTGGCACAGTGGCGTCTGCCACACTTTTCGGGTCTCGTATCTCGGAAATGGTGCGAGATATGGAATTTTTGTCACGATGATGCATAGCCTATGGCTGTGCAGTCAGCAAAAACGTAGCCAGGAAAATCATGAATCATGTGAATTTTTTTTTCTACGTCGTACCGTTACTAAGATATAAGCAATTTAGTATTCCAACACCTCATTTTTGTCTCCAAGGCCCATTATTATGCATGTATTCTTTGTACACACTGTGTTTCTCTATGCAGCTGTTGGAGAAAAACAGGGTATGCACTTCTGTTAATGTCACAGTTACTGTTTCCACTTGCATTTATGTACCTGTTTGCATTACTGTTCCCGTCTACGCCACCATGTGCGTTACCCTTTGTGTTCTGTTTGCGCTTGCGTTTGCGTTACTGTTACCATTTGCATTTCCACTACTGTTTGTGTTTGCATTTCAGTTTGCATCACCGTGTGCATTGCCATTTGCATTTACGGCAGCCCTCTCATTTGTGTTTGTCTTTTGTTTTGCATCTTCGTTGCTGTAACTGTTACCATTTGCGTTTCCTATTGCGTTACTGTGCCTGTGCGCATTATGGTTTGCGTTTCCATATGTGCTTGCATTTCCATTTGCTTTTCTGTTTCCTTTGGTGTTATTATTGCTGTTACTGTTACCATTTGCATTTACAATTGCGGTAACGTGACCGTGCACATTACAGTTTGCGTTTTACATATGCATTTGCGTTTGTGTTTTACGTTTCTGTTTCCTTTGGCATTATTGTTCATGTTAACTTTACCATTTGCATTTACAATTGCAATACCATGCCCGTGCACATTACGGTTCACGTTTACATGCATGCTTCATTTCGTGCTTTTGTTTCTGTTACCTTTGACGTTCTTGTTGTTGTAACACTTAACATTTGTGTTAAAATACCGGTGCCATCACTGTGCACATTACCAGTTGCATTTTCATACTTGCTTGTGTGTCCATTTGCGTCACTGTTTGCTTCGGCGTCACTTTACACTTGCGTTTCTATTAACATTTGCTTTACCATTTACGTTTGCTTTACCATGTGCGTAACTGTTGCTGCTTGCATTTGCTTTGCAGTTCCTGTTACTATGTAACAAGACATCACGTGGTGGGGCGTTTCCGCCACCGCATTCCATTCACTATTTATCATTCTCATTCTCAAAAAGAAGGGAAATTAGAGGCAAAAACCCATTTAATGCATCAGTTAGGTTGTTCCACAGTGACAAACCGAGGAAATTCAGTGTTAGGGGTTGAAAGCCCCCCTTGGACCCCCCAGCCCACCCCCAACCGGCATAGAAGTGCGCATTGAGTCATTGATCACTCTCACCCCATTCTCCTATACCTCTGGTTCTTTACACATGTGATGGGGTGAGAGTTAGGGCCGATGACCCCAATGCGCACCCCAATAATTCCTGAAGAAGACCTATGGTTGAAACATTGATTCTAATTCAATTTTCTATTTCCAGCATACATCTAATACTGCCATTTTGTTTTGTTTTCAGACCACATGCAGACGCAGCACCTTATTTTTCTGTTCTTACATCTACGTTAGAGGTAGAATTTGTGAATCTTGAATCGGGCAAAAAAAATTATATTAAAATTATACCTCTTAAGAGAAGCTAGAAATTCACAGCTGCCTAAACTGAAAACAGCATGGGGAAAAGACTTGATTCTAACCCTATCAGAGACTGGATGGGTCGATATGACAAATTTTGAAAAGATCTCAACAAAAAAAAGCAATGTATTAAAACAAATCTATGAAATTACTCCAGACAGAACCAATTGAACACCTTCAAGAATAAATAAATTTGATCACACATTCTCAACAGACATCAGACCTGTTTACTGCAAAGGCAAAAGGTACATTAGTACTCATGCCGGCTAGCTGTGAAAATATAAGAAAGTTCTGGACAATTATTTTTACCTCTTTTTCAAGGGTTCCAGGCTCAGACTCCCCATTTTACACTGGAATTGTAGTGTTTGGATAAGAAAACTACATAAGGGAGACCAATCTAGAAATGAAAGAGGTAATTTTAATTAATTTGAGGGTCTTGATTGCCAAAAAATGCCTCTTAAAACATTGGAAGGATCCAAACTCCCCAAATTTTGTGGAATGGATTGGACTTATGTTAGACCTATCCAGAGTGGAAAAAGCTTTTTATAAAATGATAATCCACAGCATAGACATTGATGAGATATGGAAACCATTTATAAATGTAATTATCTCATAGATCACTTTTATCTAAGCTGTCCTGCTTTTGATACTAGTTTCCTTCTCTCTTTTGCCTCCTTTTCTCTTTCCTTTCTTTCACAATTCTGTCAGTCATGTTCTAAACTAATTATTTTCAAGAGCTAACTAGTTTGCTAAAAGTTAAACATCAATACCACATTAGTTAGGGGGTTAAAACAGCATGATGAAAGTGCATCTGACATGATTCTGTCTATGAATGAGTCGCCCATGCTTATTGAACCATAAAAAAGGAAAGAAGGGTCCCGGGATCTGGCATTACCTGCTACAAATGATCTTTTTCAGAACTTTATGGTAACACTCAAGTTTTTGGACATTTGAGAGTCTGTGAGCTTATTTACAACACAATTGTCGAGTCTCAGGAGTGCTCCAAAATCCTTCAAGTCTGAGAAAACAGCAATTGAAATATTGAACGGAAGGGAGTTCCCATGCTCCTTGACATTGGAGTTCCCTGAGCAATGCCTGCTAGCATTCCAGGGCAGTAATGCAGGCTGGTGTAAACATCACTGGGGGGGTTGCATCAGAAAACAAAAGATATTTGAAGCATATATTGATTGCAAGTTAGATTTTTGTCAGCAGCTCAACAGCCCTGGATGGTGCTCCTGCTATTTGATGGTTAAGTCCTAGAGATTTTATTATTTTAAAGCAAATTTATAGTTTGTTTATTATTGCTGTCAATTCCAAACTGTGTTTTAGTGTAAGAGCAATTTTGTTACTCTTTTTTTCATGGTTCTCAAATGGTTCTAGGAACTGTGGCATAAACTGCAAGCTATGCTCTGCTCACACTTACTGTGATAGTTTGCGGTTTAGATTTAACAGCCTAGTAATTCTATTTCAATGGTTCAAATTTTCTGAAAACTGCAAAGAAAATGCTTTTGCCATTTTTTGTCAGCACCTCAGACTGTTTGTTTTACTGACTATTACTGTAGTCAAATAAAAAACATTGATCAGCTCACAACTATGGTTGAAAGCTCTCAGCAACTGATGGTCAGTGTTTACTGTGAAACCAATTTCTTGTCTTATGTCTGTCAGAACTGAAGCAAAAGCCTCCAAAGAAAACTGGGCCCAGAGGTTTCAAAAAGTAGCAAAAGTGTTGCCGCAGTTTGTCTAAGGGAGAAAGGGACTGGTCATCATTACTATGATTAGAGAAAACTCTAGCTGTTTCCTTAAACAATAACTCATTCAGTTATCCTTCGGGTGTTCATGAAACTGTGAATGTTGCCTTTATTGGTGTTCACTGGATAAGGTGAGGCAGTTACTAGCAGAGTTCTGTTGCTGTAAACCGGACAGTAAGTTATCACTCACTGAATCAATGGTCTTCAACACACCACTGCCACATGGGATGTGAAGCATTGTGGGAAAAGGAAAGACAATAAAAGAAACAAGCACAGAGATCCATGAGGGCCATAAAACAAGTAAGAAAATTAAAAAAAATAAAATAACAGCAAGCAAAGAACAGGATAAACAAGGATTACACACACGAATAAAAACACTCTGTCCAACATATGCATTTGTAAAGTTTGACTGTAGTTCTCCTTTAAGATGTACCCACCCACTGTGCAACCATCTTTCACCCCTTCCACCTTCCAGATGTGTAAAATAAATTTTGCTCCCATGCTGCCACCAGCTAGGATTCACCTCTGAGGGGGTCCCCACAGTCTTGGAGAAGTTCCTTATTAAAACCAACTACCAGCTACATGCAGTAGTAAAAATCTCTCCCCCCAACCACACCAAAGTAAACTCCCACCACCCCATTAATCACCCTCCCCAACTCCCTTAATCATCAGGTAACACCCACCCTACCCACATTGTAGCACCCAACCCTGCCCTGAAGTGAAATGATATGTGTGTTAACACAAAATAAAACATGAAAACAGTCCCACAAAAGAGCAGCATGCTCTCTTCAGTATTCTTCACTAGAAACACAGAGCTCATTTACTCATAAGGAAAGGGGGAATTGAACCAGGAAAGGCACACTAAGCCAAAGTTTGTTTCCAGGTGTGACCTGGCAGTACAAAGAATTGAAATGACTTTCTCAGGGTCACACAATTTGCAAGTGGGGGCAGAGGGATTCAAATTCAGGTCTCCAGGTTTGCAGCTAAGTGCTCTAAACCACAGTGCTATACTGCTTCTATACCATACCTCATAACTCACCTTCCTTACACACCTCAGTCACTTCTGCTCTGCATCACTTGCGACCACTCCTCCTGAAATGCCACCAGCTGGTGTTTACATGCAGCAGCACGTAGATCATTTCAGGGTCAGTTCCAATGTCGAATGGAACTTCCTACATTGCGATTGCATTTCCATCTGGATAAGGGGTTATCAGATCACCTTTAACCACTGCATTCTGCTTATTGTTGTATTCCGTTCCTGTATGTATAATAAAATGTGAGCCAAACAAGGTCACTTACAGACATACCTAATGTACAGCTTTCCAACCTTTTGTCAGAGTACAGTTTGGGGGTTGAGGATGTACACAGCGCAGTTATGGGGTTGTGTGATCAGAGGACGAGCAGATTAGAATGCACCCAGAGAACACAGTATGGGTCCAATATTTTGCAGGACAAAAAAATTATTGTGCAAGCTAATTCCAGTGACAAGAGCGCAGCAAAAAGTTTGGGGGGTGACTTCTATTGTTGCTTTGGTTTTTATGTGCTGTCAATGGCAGCTGTAGGGGGGGACACTTCAGCATGTCACAGTGTGTCATGGGGATGCATCACTGCATGCAGAGTGGCATGTTCACATGCCACTAGAGAATGTCTGCAATGGTAAATGAACCCACAAAAGCAGGGATTGTCCTGTGCTGCAACTGAGCCATCTGCAGTGTTCTATAAGCAGTTTACACTGCCTGATCTGCACCAATGCAAATCATCTGCATCTCTCACAACAGTGCAGATCTTTTAGTGTAAATGGGCCAATAGAAACATAGAATTAGATGACAAAAAAGGACCACTTGGCCCATTCAGTCTGCCCAGATATTCCCTTCCTAGTCTGTCTTCACAGACCCTATCTTGTCTCCATCCACCATCCCACCTCCTTGCCTCCAATATAATATGCTCTTATGTCTATCCCATGCATGCTTGAAGCCCCACTCTGTTTCAGCCACCATTACTTCCACTAGCATCACATTCCAGGCTTCTACCAACCTTTCAGTGAAGAAATATTTTCTCACATCACTTTTGAATTTCCTTCCACCCCCAGCTTCACTGTATGCCCCCTGGTCCTGGTAGGTTGTTCTCTTTGAAAGAAACTCCTTACCTGCACCCTGTTCAGCCTTTTGAGGTACTTGTAAGTCTCTGTCATGCCACCTCTTTCTCCTCTCTTCCAGGGTGTACATGTTGAGAGCCCTCAGTCTCTCTTTGTAGTTCTTCTCCTGCAATCTTGGCACCATTTTAGTTACCCTCCTATGGACCGACTCCACCCTGTCTATGTCCTTCCTGAGATGCAGTCTCAAAAACTGAATGCAGTACTTCAGGTGTGGTCATAGCAATAATGGCATCTCCACCTCCCCCTCCCTCCTCCCTCCTCCTGCTGGGGATACCCCTCCTTTTGCATCACTGCATCTCCCTAGTCCTACCCATTATCTTGTCATACTGCCCTGCCACCTTGAGGTCCTCAGATATGATAACCCTGAGGACCCTTGCCTGACTAATGACTCTTAGTACCTTCCCCATCCTATACTCCGTGCCAGGGGTTTTATGCATCAGGTGCATGATTTTGCACTTTTTGACATTGAACCTCGACTGTCATCTTTTTGACCATTCTTCAAGTTTCCCAAGATCCCTGTGCATTTTTCCACCCCTCCTGAGTATCCACTGTATTGCAGATTTTTGTGTTATCTGCAAAAAGGCATACCTTGCCTTCTAGTACTGCTGCAATTTTTTTTTTTTGCCAAGAAAGACATACTAAGCCGAAGCTTGTTTCCAAGTGTGCCATGGGAGCACAGGTAAGTTAAGTGACTTGCTCATGGTCACACAGCACACAAATGGTGGCTGTTGGATTCAAATCCAGTTCTTCAAGTTTGTAGCTCAGTGTGCTTAACCAATCCACTATACTGCCTCCCAAGCAATGTCCCCTATGAAGATATTGAAGGGGACTGGTCCCAGTACCAAGCCCTGTGGTACACCGATGGTCATGCTCCCCTCCTTAGAATGAATGCCATTAACCAGCACCTTCTCTCTCCCATCTGTAGGGAATGTCAGCAGGAATTTTTAACTGGGGCAGTACATGCCCTCGTCAGAGATTATTTCCAAAAAAGTGGGGTCATGGGGGATTTGCCTCCTGGAAGAAAGTTTGAAGACCCCGGTGCCAGATTGTGCATTTTAAAAGCATATTCTGGGGCTTAAAGAAGAAATACCCTGTAGGCAATAAAGCAATTGTGACAGCAAACCCTGCTGTAATTTATTTTCTGTATCTAGTAGAAAATACCACCCATGTAGGCAATAAATCTGCAGCTCTAGCTCTCTAATCTTGGAGATCACTAGCTGTGAGACCTGTTGCTGCTAGCTGCACTATGTGTATATTTCCCCTTTCCTCCCATTTCTCACAGTTACTCTCTTTCTTTGTACTCAGCTTTTTTATTCATGCTTCCCATTTTTTATTTGATAATTATGTTAGTGCTGCAGACTCATATAATGCAGCCTTGCCTGGGCATTGGCAGTCTGGCCTGTAGTGGCGAGTCTACTGGCCAGTTTGTTAAGTGACCTGCTAAGCTATATCTGTCACTCTTCCTCATCCTTCCCCCTACTCTAAATCTCTTTTCAATTTTCTGCTTGTCTGCCTGCCTTGCTAATTTAATTGGTTTTGCAGCAGGAGCAAAATGGCAATTATAGCAAGGTATTGGACCAGTGCCAAAATTAATTTTTGTTTGGCTGCATGAGGCCCTCTCTGACTGCACTGCCCACATTCACTGGGCTCAGTGCTGGTGCTGAACTCAAAATGCCAATGACACAGCAGTGTGATAGGGGTTGGTAAGACCCTGTCCCATTTGTTATTCAGATAGAGTTAAAAGCAACAATATATTATATCATCTCTTCTTCTGTCACTTGTCTATCTCTTGCCTGTCTGATTATGCAATCAAATGTTCCTTGTGGCACCTAGGAACTGGACACTCCAACAGTCTTATAATTTCTCCCTGTTTTCTCCCTTCCTTCACTTGCTGTTTCTATTCTTTCATTCTTCCCTTGCTTCTCTGTGGTTAAAATATATGTGAATCTGTATGTGAAACTGAGCTCCCTTGGTTTGCAAATGTATATAGTTACCTTGTTGAAATGATTACAGACAACTACTTGGATTTATCTGAACTCAAGGGGTTAACCTTGAGGTGCATTTTGACCTTCATAAGCCTTTTAACAGAACTGTCAGCAGAAAATCTGCCCTGGGACAGGATGTCTTAATTGGCTGCACCTCTTAAAAAGACTAATGTACTCTTCAGGCTGCTCACATGAAAGTTTTGTGGAACATATGTGGTATAATTTACAAGAACAAGAGGCAGAATTTAATTGCCAGGGACAAACAACTTTATAAAAAGAGAGCAATGTTTTGTTTAGAGAGAGAGGGGGGAGAGAGAGAGAGAGAGAGAGAGAGAGATGGAGATTTTGAAGAGACTCTTAGATGAAGGACTTCTGTTTGTTTGAGGTGCCTGTATCAAGATCTATCCTGCACAATTAATTTTTTTGACTTTATTGTTATTGATAATAATATAATGCTACTTGTGAATTTTACAATTTCCCCTGGTTTGCCTATTCTTCCTGACCTATACCTTGATGACAGTTGGTGTCACAAGTGGGATTTACGCCATGCATACTCTAAGCCAGGAATTTTGTACATGGGTACTAGATCTGGTACCAGGGAAGCATAGAAGAAATGTATGGATCCTACAACAGCAAGTCCAGGAGTAATTACCAGGAGAATGGCAGCCAAACTACAAGCAGAAACAACAGTCCAAACTGAGACTATACAGCCAGCATCAGTGATAGAAGAAGAAGAACAGGCAGGGACAGAACTTGAAAGCAAGTCTACCTTCTTCAAATGGTGGGCTATACAACAAAGAGAGACTGAGAAACAGTGATAAAAAGAGATGCAGCATCTAGAGGCACAGAGTAGAGAAGAGATGCAGCGAAGAGAAGAGAAGAGAAGAGAAGAGAAGGGAAGGGAAGAGAAGAGAAGGGAAGGGAAGAGAAGAGAAGAGAAGAGAAGAGAAGAGAAGAGAAGAGAAGAGATGAGATGAGATGAGATGAGATGAGAAGAGATGCAGTGCTAGGAGCAGTGATGGCTGGATGTATTGCAAGCTATCAAAGCTGGAGTATAAGATATAGATCCAGCAAATCAAGAAATCCAAAAAAGAGAATGTCAGTCTGATTTTCTGCCATGATATGGTTCAGGAATTGAGAATTCAGAAAGTTAAAAGAAAAAAAATGTATGTGCTGAACTGAAATGTTTGCTGCAATGGGTGTCATGAAAAAAAAATACTGCATATGCAAAGCACTGTAAATGTTATATGGTAATATTAAAAAAATAAAAGAAGGTTTTGGAAACCTGTTTTAAAAAGAGAAAAAAAAACAGGTTCTCTGGTGGGGGGGTATGTGACAGGGTTGGGTGACAGCCTGTCTGATTTGTTATGCAGATAGAGTTAAAAGCAAAAATCTATTCTGTTCTCACCTGTTCTGTCTCTTGTCTATCTATTGCATGTCTGATTGCACAATCTGATTTATCTTGTGGCACCTAGGAATTGGCCACTCTGATAGTCCCACAATTTCTCTGTTTTTCCCCTTCCTTCACTTGCTGTTTCTATTCTTTCATTCTTCTCTTGCTTCTCTACCATTAAAAAATACATGCAAATCTTTCTGTGAACCTGAGATCCCCTGGTTTGCAAATGTACAGTTGTATTGGGTTTTTTTGGAGGGGTTGTGCCAGCTCCACAAGCAGCTCACCAGGCTCCGACTGCCGCCCCCTTATACTCAGGCTTACCCCCCAAGTGGGGCCACTGATGGTGAACTCTGGTGGCCAGAGGGGATGGCAATGGAGCTGGTTCATTAGCAGGGACCAGCATTTTGTAGGCTGCAATACCTACAAGGTGGGATGTGCAATGATGACCAGTGTCCACCATGGAACTCCTGGCCTCCGCCAGGGGTCCGTCATGCATCGGGTACTCAACCCCAGCTCCCCACAGAGTAGGAGAGCAGTCCACCGGATGCTCAATCTTACTCTCCCCGGCCAGCCCTCTGAGTCTCGAGTCCATTCCTGAACTCGGGTTGTCAGCGCAACAGACAGCAACTGTGCCTCTGCACCAGTGGGCTGGCACAGTTGTATAGTTGAAATCATTACAGGCAGCTATTTGGGTTTATCTGGCACACAAGGGGTTAACCTTGAGGTGCATTTTGACCTTCACAAGCCTGTTGACAGGGCGGTCAGCAAGAAATCATCAAGTGGGAAGCAGGAAATCAGCAAGTAGAACAGGATTTCTTAATTGTTTGCACCTGTTAAGAAGACTAAAGTACTCTTCAGGCTGTTCACAGAAAGAAATTGACAAAGACTTAATACATTTTGTGGAACACATGTTGTTTAATTTTGAAGAACAAGTTGCAGAATTTAATTACCAGGGAAAAACAACTTAAGAAAGAGAGCAATGTTTTGTTTAGAGAGAGAACTGGAGATTTTAAAGACACTCTCAGATGAAGGACTTCTATTTGTTTGAACTGTCTGTATCAAGAGCTATCCTGCATAATTTTTTATTTTATTGTTATTGATAATAAAAAAATGCTACTTATGAAATTTACTACTTCTCCTCATTTGCCTTTGCTTCCTGATCATTGCCTCAATGACAAGCAGCAATGGCTCATTCATGTTGACGCATTCAGTCTGGCCCAGTCCTTATCAATCTCCCATCTTGCACTAGTCATGTGTAGTATAATGCTGATGCCTGTACATGATTGTAGAAAAAAACAAGCTAATAGATCACTCACTGATCTCCCCCTCCACACCATAAAATGAATTATTAATTCTGGGGTCCACACTAGTCCCCTTCCTCCTGAGTAATCCCTCCCACCTGATCCTGCTGCTGTTGTAATTTCCCCTGCCCACAATGTGATTGCCTTGCACTGAATCTGGACCCTACCCCCACTCCTTATCAACCACATCATTACACCCTACAACCCATCTACATGCCAAGTTGACAGCAGCCTGTAGGTTCAGAAGGAGGCCCAACAAGTGACAGTACACACAGGGTAGGGGGAAGACAGAGAATGGAGGAGAAAGGTAGGACAAGCTACTCATCAGAGACATTTCTAGGGTTGACTCAAGTGTCAGAGGATTAGAAGGAGGCAAAGTGGAGACAGAGGGCAGGTGCCATGCAAATGAACTGTCACTCAGCATCAGCAGCTGAGACAGCTAGTTCACAACACTTGGTCAGCTCTCACTGCAGTGCATAAGTGCAGATGTTCTGTGACTGGTTCCCCTGTCTGCTGGTGAAGTGGTGAGTGACTGACAACTTTAAATGAGCAAATGTGACACTTGGCACTGCTGCTTGTTTACTCACAGTCACTTACTGACTCTCTTGGCTAATTTTACAATGTATATGCTGAAACAAAATCTGGGAGGCAAGGCCCTAAACTGGGTAGGGGGGCATGCCCACATTCTGTGGTCTCCCAACACAACTGCTATATGTTACACAATTTTTTTTTTTACTTTCTCCTGGTTTCAGCCTGTAGGAAGCCTTCCTCCAGTCTTACCGGCTGGGCCCCAATGTACCGGGAACCCAGCATCATGAGGCTCACTACAGGGGGATTTTTTGCCTTTTATTTTTTCTCTCGGTTCATCCCTACCCTTGAGGGCACCAATGCAAAGGACTTACATCCAGACATATGGCATGCTTGCGCACACCACCCTCATGGGTCTACAGCACCCTCCCCAACCCAACTCCCTTGAGGAGCCATTGCATCTTGCCACTCGTGCTTCCACAGGCAGCAACGCTACAGGCATTGCTGCCCAGTAACCCCCCCAGGAGGTGGAGAGCATTCTTTGGGATGCTCAATCCTTCCTCCCCAAGCTGACCCCTGGTGATCTGGGTCCATTTCCAAACCCAGGTCAGCAGCGTGGCATGAGGTCTGGCATCCAGTGCCTCATTACTCAACGTCATCAGGCCAGCCAAGTTAACCAGTTTTAAACCCAGTTTATTACTTTGGATCCCACTCCTAGGCTGGTCAACCTCCTAATCAGCCTCTCTCCTGTGTGGCACTATGTTGAAGGCCTTGCTAATGTCCAGATGGGCTACATCCATTGCCCTCCAATGATCAACTTCCCTTGTCACTCAGTCAAACAAATCTATTACATTGTTTGACATGATACCCCCCTTCTTCCATGAATATGTGTTGTCCGTGGTCTTGCAGATCATTTGTTTCAAGATATTCTGCAAGTCTTTCTTTCAGTAGAGTTTCCATTAATTTCCCCACCACTGAAGTAAGACTGATTGACCTGTAGTTGTTACCCTCCTCCCTGCTGCTGCTCTTTTGTAGAGGGAACATGTTATCCTTCTCCAGTCCTTTGGAACTACTGTTTCCAGTGAGCTGTTGAGCAATGCTTTCAGTGGGGGCAGCCAGAACTTCACTGAGTTCTTTTAGTACCCTGGAGTGAATCCTATTCAGTCCCATAGCCTTGTCCACCTTCAGGGCTGCAAGTTCTTTCAGGACTCTTTTCTCTGAAAATGAATTTATGTCAACCTCCCCCTTCCATTCTTACTTCTCCCTGATGGTCCATCCCCTCCTACCTGCACCGTGAAGACTGGGCAGAATTACCTGTTTAAGATATCAGCTTTTGGCCAGCCCGGTGGTGCTGAGAGTTGAGGCGCTGGATGCTACACCTCATGCCACACCGGCGACCTGGGTTTGGGAATGAGCCTGGGCCACCAGGGGTAGGCAGTGGAGAGGGAGGATTGAGCATCCAGAGGACAGCTCTCCTCTCAGGGGGTTCCAGGGGCTATGCCTGGCACATCAGTGGCCTCTGGTGGAGACCAGAGACACTGACATGCTTGGGGCTACACTAGAGGGTTGAGGAGCCATGGCAGGATGTCCACTGGCATCATTGCATGTTCTGGGCTCCACTTGGGAGGGTGGGGAACAAAAGGTTGCAACAAAAAGCACAGAAAACCTCCTCTACTCAAAAAAAAATAACGGTAGTAAGTGCGCTAAACAACATAGAGGTGTCGATAGGGAGAAGGGAAGGGGTAAATGGAGAAAGGGACAAAGGCAAGAAGGACAGGGATGGGGCAAAAAGGAGTAAGGCCATCAGGAAATGGAGGGTAATGAGTACCAATGCCCGTAGTCTGGGCAACAAGCCTCCTGAGCTGGTGGCCTTGATGGAAGAGGGATGCCTGGATATTGTAGCAGTCACAGAAACATGGTACACAGAGAACCATGACTGGGATGTTAACATACCAGGGTACATAACCTACAGGAGAGACAGGCAGGGGAGAAGAGGGGGAGGAGTAGCTCTCTATATAAAAGGAAGGATAAAAGCAACTGAACAAAAGAGTAAACAGGGAGGAGAGGAGGCACTGTGGGTCACCTTGGAGACTGGAAAGGGCACCACAATCCGCATAGGGGTTGTGTACAGACCCCCATGTCAGGGGGAGGGACTGGACAAGGATATGACAGAAGGCATTCTTAGAATGGCAGAGAAAGGGGAGATACTGTTGATGGGAGACCTGAATATGCCAGATGTTAACTGGAGCACATTTGCTGCAGCCACATCCAAGAGCAGGGCCATTCTTGATGTCCTACAGGTGGCAGGCCTCAGACAGCTAGTTTCGAACCCACTCATGAGGGAGCAATCTTAGACCTCATACTCTCAAACGGGGGCAGCGAGAGGATCTCAGATCTAGAAGTGGGTTGCCATCTGGGAACAAGTGACCATCAAACAGTGTGGTTCACATTAAACTCAACTACAGAGTCAAGCCATACAAAAGTGAGGGTACTGGACTTCAGGAGGGCTGACTTTGGCAAGATGGGAGAGTGCCTCAGAAAAGCACTAGCAAACAGGCTAGAAGGAGGTGTGGAGCAACAATGGGGAATCATCAAAACTGCTATCACAGAGGCAACAAGCCTTTGTGTGAAGCAAATAAACAAATCAAAATGAAAGAAAAAGCCACTATGGTTCTCAAAAGAGGTGGCTGTGAAAGTCAGGAAGAAAAAGATAGCATTCCGGAAGTGTAAGGAAACACAGAAGGAGCAGGACAGAGAGCTGTACCAGTTAAGGCAGAAGGAAGCAGGGAAGGAGGTCAGAATAGCAAAGGCCCAAACTGAGGAAAAGATAGCCAACTCGGTTAAGAAGGGGGATAAAACCTTTTATAGGTACATCAGCGAGCATGGAAAGACAAAGGGAGGGATAGTGAGGCTGAATAGAATGAACGGTGGGTGGGCAGAGGGGGACAGTGAAAAAGCAGGGATACTGAACGAATATTTCTGCTCAGTATTCACAAAAGAGGAGGGGGAAGTGCCTAATCCAATTAACAGAAGCACTCTTGATAGGGGGGTCGATCCCAGTCCTTTCACAGAAGAAAGGGTTCTGCAAGAACTCCTAAAACTGAAGGTGGACAAAGCAATGGGGCCTGATGGAATTCACCCCAGAATTCTAAAAGAATTAAGGGGGGAACTAGTGAAACCACTGGCTACTCTCTTTAATAAATCATGGGAGGATGGGGTGGTACCAGAGGACTGGAGGAAGGCGGATACATAGTGATGTGATTCCCCTTCACAAAAGTGGGACCAATACAGAGGCAGGAAACTACAGACCTGTCAGTTTGACCTCTGTGGTAGGGAAAGTGATGGAGTCACTTCTGAAGGGAAAGAATTGTTGAGCACCTAGAGGCCAGTGGGGCACAGGACCCAAGGCAGCATGGGTTCACAGTGGGAAGGTCATGTCAGATGAATCTAATAGATTTCTTTGACTGGGTGACCAAAGTAGTAGACCAGGGAGGGGCTGTGGACATGGCCTACCTAGACTTTAGCAAGGCATTTGACACAGTCCCACACAAAAGATTGATAGTCAAATTAACCAGCCTGGGAGTGGGTCCCAGGATGGTAGCCTGAGTAAAACATTGGCTGGACAACAGGACACAGAAGGTAATTGTAAATGGAGTCCACTCTGAAGAAAGAGGGGTTACTAGTGGGGTACCGCAGGGTTCAGTTTTGGGTCCAGTCCTTTTTTAATGTCTTCATAAGTGACATTGCAGAGGGACTGGAAGGAAAAGTATGCCTCTTCGCAGATGACACAAAGATCTGCAACAGGGTTGATACACAAGGAGGCATGGAAAGGATGAGAAGGGACTTGGCAAGGTTGGAGGAATGGTCAGAAGTATGGCAGCTAGGATTCAATGCAAAGAAGTGCAAAATAATGCACCTGGGAAACAAGAACCCAGGGGAAGAATACACAATGGGGAGGTAGTAACAACAACAAAAAGAAAGGGACCTGGGGGTAATCATATCAGATGACCCTAAGGTTAGCAAGCAATGTGAGAAGGCAGTAGGGAGGGCTGGGGGTATACTGGGATGCATAGGGAGAGGCATCAGCAGCAGAAAACAGGAAGTTGTTATCCCTCTGTACAGACAGTTGGTGAGACCCCATCTGGAGTACTGCGTCCAGTTCTGGAGACCCCATCTCTGCAAGGACATAGACAGGATAGAGGCAGTCCAGAGGGGGCAACTAAAATGGTGCAGGGTCTGCAAGAGAAGCCATATGAGGAGAGACTAAGGAGCTCAATATGTATACCCTTGAGGAGAAGAAGAGAGGGGACATGATAGAAACTTTTAAGCACCTCAGTGGAATCAACAAAGTCCAAGAGGGTAGCATCTTTCAGAAAAAGAGACATGCAAGAACAAGGGACACAATTTAAAGATGGGGGCATTTCAGGGCAATGTGAGGAAGTATTATTTCACAGAGAGGTAGTGGATGCATGGAACAGCCTTCCTGAGGAGGTGTGGGGTCTAAAACTGTGGGAGAATTCAAGAATGCATGGGACAGACATAAGGCAATTCTTGTGGGGGGTAGGAAGAAATAGGCTGCTGGTTAACTAGGATCTGCAGCCTATCCTGTAAGTAGGGAAATGGGCAGACTAGATGGGCCAAGCGGTCCTTATCTGCCATCAATGTCTATGTTTCTATGTTTCTACCTCCTGATAGGTGACGGAGGGTCCGGCCGGGTCGGTCCACCACGCCCAACGTTGGGCTCCACCTCTCACTCCTTTGCTTTCCGCTGTCTCTCACCTGCCACCAGACTTGATTATAGATAGAGTGCCGGGGGAGTATCTGACAGTCCCACCTTGGGGGACTCAGAGCCAGGTATTCTGCTGGTTGTAGTATGGTGGCGAGATCACTGGGGGTGAGACCAAGGGAAATCTTTTTGGCCATAAGGCAGGTGTGAAACCTGATTCAGTTGTCAAGGTTAAGCCAGTTTGTAGCATTGTACAGGGTACATGTGTGGGTTAGACGATCACAACCCAGGGCAAGGCAGCAGGCTTTGTTGAGGGAGATCTGGAGTCTGGATAAGGCTGTGGGACTGGTGGCGCTGTACATAAGAATGCCATAGTCAAGAAGAGAGAGGACCGAGGAGGAGATCGCTAGGCAAATGGCAACCGGAGTGAGACAGTGTTTAAACCGATAGAGGATGCCGAGCCTGGTGTTGAGGGCCGTGGACAGTAGGTGAATATGGGGGTTGAAACTGAAGGGAGGGTCAAGAGTAATGCCCAGGTATTTAAAGGAATCGACTTGTTCAAGTGGGGTTTGGCTGACTGTTAGTAGAGGTGGACATTGGCCCTTCTTGGAGTTTTGAGGGTGTGAGAAATACATAACTTTAGTCTTTTTATAGTTTAGAATGGAGTATCATAACAGTTTTTTTCCTTCTGCTTTTGCTCACTTCCTTCTTGCATAGGTTGGTTACTTTAGTTATGCTTTCACTCATTTTTACCCACTGTGCCTCTACCCCACCATGGCACTCCTTTCTCCTTCTTAGGCAGTTCTTGAGACAATCACCCATTCCATCAAAATCCATCCTCTTTAAGTCCAGAACCCTCGTACTCATGCAGTTTTCCTGTGCTGCTATCTATTTTGAACCACACTGAACGGTGATCATTTGTACCCAGGGGACTACCCACTGTGACGCCTTTAGTGCTGTCCCTGTTTGTGACCACCATGTCCAACACTACCCTGTCTCTAGGGGGTTCTTGAACTAGCTGCCTGATAAAAGCCCCTTGTAGGGCATTAAGGATAGCCCTGCTCTTTGCCAAAGCCACAGCTGGAGGGATGCCCTCCACATCTGGTAGATTGAAGTCACCAACTACTATATCAGCACTTCTCCTTTACTTGTCATTCTGATGATAGCTTCTCAAAGTGCCTTATCTAATTTTTTGGCCTGCGATGAAGGTCTGTATACTACCACAATGTGAACAGTGGTCCCAGAGCCTGACACCAGGGTGATCCATAGCATTTCTAGACCCTCCTTTTCATCTTGGTGCCCCTGTACCTCTGCTGCCTTCATTCACTCCTTCACATATAATTACAACCCCTCTCTCCTCTTTCCCACCCTGTCTCTCCTGAACAGAAAGTGATCCAGAATGACCATATCCCAATTGTGGTGCTCAGTACACCATGACTCTGTTATGGCTACTAAATCCAGGTTAGCCTCTGCCATGATGGCTTCCAGGCCTGGAATTCTGTTTCCAAAGCTCCTTACATTAGCGCACATGGCTCTCCACACCTTCCCCCCATGTGCTGTGCTGTGTTGCTTTTGCCTCCCATTCCTGCATATCTTGTTCCATGAATCCCTCCTTGACTCACCTCTTCCCCTTTTTACTTTTGCCAATCTCCAATAAGATGGTTAACAGTGAGCCACTGTTTATGAAAAAAATCAGTGCTGGGGATTGGGGCTGGCTAGTGCCCTAAATACCACAATATCTCTTCCCAACCATTAAATCCCTGCACAGAAATAAGATTACTGTCTGAGACATCCATATTTACAATTCCATTTCCATACAGAATTCTAACTCTTGCAAGACACATTTCTTGCTTCAATAGTTTATTAGAAAACTGATACAAAATAACAAAGATCAGAATAGCAGTAATATCCGAAATGCGCTTGCCTTTAATATGCAGACAGCAGTAATTCTTACAAATGTGGCTATGCCACTGCATATCCAGTTTTATTCTAAGCTTAGGAAAACTGGATATACGTGGCATTGTCACATTTGTAAGAATTACTTTTGCCTGCAGATTAAATGCAAGCACATTTGGGATATTACTGTTATTCTGAGCTTTGCTATTTTGTGTCAAGAGCTTCCTTTTTACTTTCACAATTTCTGGTCTCCTTCAATCTTCTGTCTTCCCATACCTGAGATACATTCCCCTTTTCTTCTTTCCTATTCCAGTCCTTGCCTTTCTGCACCTCTGCCCTATGGGTGTTTTTTCCCCCTTGGGCTCTCCCTCACTAACACTTTACCATCTGGGGGGGCCAGTTGTTGCCTACCTTAGTTTTACTCCTCACCCTGGCTAGTTTAAATGCTCATCCAAGTAGCATTTAAACCTGTCGCTAAGAACTGCAATCATTTCGCTAGAAGGATGCAGGACGTCTCCCTTATAGAGGCCCATATCCTCCCAGGTTGGTCCCCAAAGCCTTTCTCCATGCACCATGTCTTCAACTATTCATTAAATGCCCTGGTGTAGAATGTCAGCCTCTCCCCAGCTGTACACAGGTAGCACCTCAGAAAAAGCCAACATGCCTGCTGCCTGCTTGAGGCCCCTCCCCAGTTTCCTGACATTTCCCTTCACTACTCCTGCCTTTTCCCATGTTAGGTCATTTGTTCCAATATGGACAATGATGCCCAGCTCCCTCCCAGCTCTCGCTGCCCTAGAACTCCACAGGATCTGCTCTCCATCCCTCCCAGATGAGCACCCCTCAGACACCTCACCTCTCTATCCTCCCCGTCCCAGCATACAAGTCTATCCCTCTCACAACTGAGTCCCCCACCAGCAGCTGCTACCTCTTTGACTGGGGGCCCCTCTCTCCCTCCCTCCCTCATTGAGTCCTCCACTTCTGAGGACCCCACCTCCTCCCTTCCCGTTGTGGTGAGTACCTCCTCTCAGTTGTCTCATTTCCACCAGTAAGGTGAAAGTGTTTTGCAGTGGTAGAGGTGAAGGAGCTTGGACCCTTCTCCCCACAACCGCCCTCCCAGAGCCCATCAAAGTCCATCTGCTCTGCTTCCTTCTAGGTATCCTCTGGCGGAGCAGTGGCTGACTTGGATGCCCCTGGGTGGGACAGAAATCCACTGTACCCTTGGTAGTTCAACCTGGAGTCCAGCAACCTGTGCCCACAACCCACAAATGTAAGTACATATGGGGCAGTACCTCAGGATTCAGAAGGCCTCCTGGAAGACTTCTGTACCACAATGGCACTGCACCACTCCCATAATTTTTACCTTCCTTGCCTAATGTCTATGCAAGTCTGGTTTACCCTTCTATAGCCTTCTTATTCCAGAGGCTTTTCTTACCTCTCCCTTTTGCTTCCCTGAAACTAGTTTGTACCCTAACTCTAGATATGATATATCCTGCTTTCCCTTTCTTAACCCTCTTACCTGTTCTTACTTTTTGCCTGTCCCTACTTTTTGCAATATAATCCTGCCCTCCCTGTACTACATACTCCGGATATATCCAAACTGGTTGTTACCCACTCTCTAAGTAACTAGTAACTTGTTCTTAAGCCTTAGTACATTAAATAAGTAACTTTAGACACAAAGTTAATTGGTTAATACATAAAATAATAATGAAACTGAAATAATCCTCTTTGCCTATCAAAGGTGACCTGCAAACTTGACTGCAGTCCGCTCCTATCCCCACATACCTCTCCATGCTGCCTTGGGAGTCAGTGGCTGCGATGATTAACATTATGGGAGCAATATTTATATTTTAAATCATTGCCAAAACCCAACTCTGACCCCAGTAGCACTGTGTGGGTCCCAATCGAGCGCATGTAAGGTGTGATGGGAATTCCACCCATTTAATGATGCAAATAACACCACTGAATATACAGCAGTGGCTGGAACTTAATATTTTATTGCTTCCACAGGGGTCTTGATGCCTAAAATAATACTTACAGCAATGGTCTGTCCAGGTGTTGCTGTAATTATTCTTTTAAGCATCAAGACCCCCCCCCCCGGAAGCAATAAAATAAGTATATTAAGTAACATTCCAACCACTGTTGTACAGTCACAGCAGTGGTGTTATTTACATCACTAAATGGGTGAAATGCTCATCAGATCTTGCGCTCACTTGGTCGGGACTCACGTGGCACTTCTAGGTTCGGAGCTGAGTTTCAGCAGTGATTTAAAATATAAATGAAAAGGGACCCTCAGGGCTCAGTGGGCCTACCTGGTCCTCAAAATTAATCAATAAATAAATAAAAATATTGCTCCCATAATGTTAATCATAGCAGTCACTGACTCCTGTGGCAGCATGGAGAGGTATGTGGGGATGGGAGCAGGCTGCAGCTTAGGTTTGCAGATTCCACTGCATAGCACTAAGGGTGCCATTGGGCATGAGGGAGACATGGCAGCAGGTATAGGGAGTGGAGGAGGCACCTGGCACAGGTGCCATAGGGTGTATAAGACAGCTGAGGGGGCCAGGTGGGGGGTTGGCATTACCATCCTATTATGACACGGCCCCAGGTGGTAGCAGCCCTGCCACCTGCCCCACAGGACTGTGGGTTCTGTTTGCAGGTGCCAGGGATGCTGCAGCCTGGAGCTGTGTCATAATAGGATCACAATGCCAACACCCATATCTGGTCCTCTTGGCTGTCTTATACACCCTATGGCACCTCTGCCAGGTGCCTCCTCTACTTCCTATACCTGCCACCATGCACCTCTCATGCCTTACAGCACCCTTAGTGTCTCTGCAGCCCCTGCTTCCCTCCTTCCTGGCCCCACAGCTCACTTGCTGCCCTGCCAACCAGTGGCACAGGGCACTTAGACCACCTCCTGGCTGGTCTAGCATGAGCTCCCAGTTGCATGTCATGGCAGGGCTTGCACAATTGCAGAAAAGAAGATGTTGCAGCCCTGCCATGGTGCAAGCCTCCTTGTGACCTGGTGTACCCCAATTTGGGTTGCAAGGCTGGTGCAGTGCCATTTTTGTGCAACAGCTCCCCTTTCTTATGCAGACCATGTTTGAAAATAGGATTGCCATATCTTTTGACACAAAATGCCACTTGCGTGACTTATGTTTGATGTAGGCACCTTGCTTCATCCTCCAGGCTTTGAAAATCGAGCCCTAAGTGTTCTAATGACACCGCTAGTCTGGGAACAAAAAGATAATTGGCTTCTCATTCCTGGACCCTTATCTGTTTAGACAAAATGCCTTTAGTTATTTTTCCTAAGCTACTGTGCATGTGCAGTGAATGTGCCTATACCTTCACACTGCATGTCACACTGACTAAATGTTTTAAAGTTGTCTCTGTGTAGTCAGAGGCTCTAGAGGATTCTAGAGCAAGGGTTGTGTACCTGTGGCCCTCCTTCCTAAAAATTGGGAGTTAGGAGAAAATGTAAGAATTAGCAACCAATAAAGGAATTGAGAAAGACTTGACTCCTGGTTAGTATAGAATATTCAAAATGTTCTTTTAGTAAATAAGCCACCTCCATAAGTCAGCATCTCACGGCACAGGGGGCCACTTCCTCAGGGCCCACAGTGATATAGATTAAGTTGATATACATGTTAGATGCTTTTTCCAAACATGTACTTGTTCATGCGCCACGCTTGCCACCCCCATACAATGCATACATTTGTAAAATAACTTGTTATTGTGCCTTTCCATTTAGGTTACACTAGCATAGTAACGTTTTAGTTATACTTGGTACTCCAGAGTGTAAAGTGATACACTTGGATAATAGAAAACAATTACCATAATACAATGCCTAGGCTAGACTTCAGTACTTTTGCTAGTCATTTTATGTTTAGCCATAACTTTTCCTGCATCTTTCCTTATGGCTACATTGATAAACATTAACCACACTGAGGATTTAAACAGCATTTACTGTCAGACTGCTTTATCTTATAAAGCCCTGTACACTGAGTTCATTCCTGTAGAATAAAAGTCAATTTTGTGTAAAAACAGTCACTACTCCATGAGCATATAAGCTTACGTGCTGTAAAATCAATCATTTCTTTGCATGTACAGTACTCGAACAAAGCTGAACAATCAAAAAAGCCTTTGATACTCATTGTTCTGTTATTTTGCCTCTGGCTATCTGTACATTAACCTCATATCAACATGAAGTCATAACTGTCATGGATAATATTATCTTAATAGCTCAAATATAATCTTTAGGAGAAATCAGATTTATTGAATCCTTCAAATCTTGTACTTTAGTTAAGATACTATATTCCTATTGAATCAGACCAGCAAATTTTTTTTTCAAAACTAATCTGTTTTGTACTTTACCTTTTTAACTCTGCTATAGTAAGCTTTTATAGTCTTGCCATGTCCACAGTAACCTGCACATACTCCTGGTCTACAGAATAGTGCTGCTATATACTGTATACATAGCTCAAGGCCTGCACAAGAATATTTGTATGACCCATTTTCAGAGTACCATCGAGCACATGCTCACAGGTGTCTACTGTGGTCTAAGCAGATACGGGGAACTATACCTTTGTGTGTTTGAAATAGCGTCTGATGCTCCTGGGAGGCAGGGGTCTTGCACTGATATCAGCCCACTGTACACGCTCCCACAAAGCCAGTATCTCGATGGTTGCCATAGTAACAATGATAGAAGCCAGCTGAGCCATACTATGTTTAAATGTGCCTGCATCAAGTGACATTCAATCAAGTCATTTGCATCAGCTGAAAATCTGCATTTACATGCATTTGAATCAACTGAATATTATAGAAGTGCAGTTACATTTTGAACACATGAACTGCATTGACTGTACATAACAGTCTGCTGAATCAATTGAATGTGAATTGATTCAATCAATACAAAGTTAATTCGGTTTCACGTGCCCCTGTGGGTCAAATAAAAGGTAATGGGTGGACTTTGATCACTGAACTTAAAGGAGTACTACAGTCAAAATTTGCAAAAACATATGTTGTGCAGAACATTTTGATTTGTGTGTGTAGTCCTGGTGTGTCCTTCCCTTTGTTTACTGTTAAGAGTTTTTTCTAAATAAGCCTGATACTTGTATGGTAGTTTTATGGCCCCTGGTTATCTCCAGCTTAGCAAGATGTATTGCTCTACTTTTTCCTGCAATACCTCCTGTTCCATGTGACAGTGATGCATCTGGGACCACTGATTCAGCAAGTACTAGTGATAGGAGCCTGATGTTCTGGCCTCCACTAAATAGCTCTAATTCAAAATGTTTGTTTTCTATGTGGGTGTCAGGTCTAGCCAGGAGTAAATGTTTTGCTTTTAAAACTTTTCATTTCATCAAACTATACACAGCCATAAAAAGCACACAAATCACCCTGGATCATCGATGCAATAATTAGTAAAGACTCTAGTTGTTTTTCCCACAGAACAACCCACCCATTTAGCCCTCAAGTATTTGCTAAACTGTAGATGTAGCAATTAGTTCTCACTAGATAAGGAAATGTACTTAATATCACAGCTTTACTGTTGTAAGATTGACTCTTAGCCAGTGCTTGCAGAATCTATGATCCCGGATACATCACCGTCACATGACAGGAGGCATTGTAGGAACAATAAGAGTAATAAACCTTTCTATGATCAAGATCCCCCAAGGGCCACAAAAGTACTGTAAAACTAGCAGGCTAATTTAGAAAAAAAAACTCCAATTAGTAGACAAAGGGAAAGAAACACTAGAACTACACACACAAATCAAAACACTCTGCACAACATATGTTTTTACAAATTCTGACTGCAGTACTCCTTTACATTTGATTGACTCAGTTGATTGTGTATAACTCATTTGATTTAACATACCTATATAACTTGACTAAAATATTTACTAGCTTTCAAACAATTGTAGCTGTAATGTAAGCAGGGCAATTTTATCAAATGGGGCAAGCTAGCTCTAGATGGATGCCCCCCTCCCCCCCAAAGAAAAAGAGATACCATGTGTAGGAACAAAATATTTTATATCTGAGAATCCAAAAGTGTTAACATATACTAACCAAGCCCTAAAGGTTTGTATACATTCCTCCAGCTATATACATCCCTACTACTATTTAGCCCAGGATGAGGTCTGACAGGTTTAAATCCATCAGACTTTTAGCACTTGCACACAGTGGCCTGGATATTCAAAAGGGTTGCGCCATGTGCAACAGGGTTGCGCATGCGCAAGTCCAAAATGCGCCATTCTGCGATATTCAGCAGGAGGCAGTTACGCCACTGGCATCAGGTTGCGCAAGAGAGCAATGCAAATGAATGCATGCTCAACAGGAGGGGGAGGATCTATGCATAACCTGCGCAACCCGATATTCAGTCGGTTGTAGAGTTGTGGCATGCGCAACCCCAACCCGCGCCTTTTGCACAACCTGAGCTCCAAAAAAAGGCTTAGTTGAGGGCCACCTACAGGTGAGCCGCTGCATTGCAGGGCGCAACACAGCAGCTGCCACCCTGGCTGGCCCCAACTCTTTCCCTGTGCCCCCACCAGCCCGATCGCGGGCATAGTGTAACTGACTCCCCCACACATCTCCCACAGCCCGATCGCGGGCATAGTGTAACACGACTCACCTCCCCACACATCTCCCACAGCCCGATCGCGGGCATAGTGTAACTACGACTCCCCACATCTCCCACAGCCCGATCGTGGGCAGTACAGGACATGTAACACCCCCATATCCCGAAGCCCGATCGTGGGCATAACATGTATGAACCCCCCAGTGCCCGATCGTGGGCAGAATGTAACCCCCAACCCAAATATCTCCCTGGTGGTCCAGTGGCGGATCAGAAGCCCGATCGCGGGCAGAATCATCACAACCCCCCGAACATCTCCCTGGTGTCTAGTGTCCCCACCCACGAAGCCCTCCACCCGCACTCCCGCAGCCGGGCGGGCGACAGTATCCCCTACTCGCCGCCGAGCATTCTGACTGTCATCAGAAGAGAGCCGATGGTAGCGATGAGTTGTTGTAGTGTTTAGTCAGAGCATGAGCAGTTCAGACGGTGAATGATGTTCATTCACAAATCTGACTGTCATGACGGTATGGGCTGCAAGCCCATTGGCTGTAGCTCTGCACCAATGGGCGGCAGCCCTACTGACAGTCAGTCAGCGGGCGTGGGCGGCAGGCGGGTGGATGCTGTCGCCGCCGCCGCGGGGAGCGGGTGAGGGGCTCTGGGTGGGGTGACACTAGACACCAGGGAGATGTTTGGGGGTTTGTGATGATTCTGCCCTCGATCGGGCTTTACGGTCCACTGGACCACCAGGGAGATATTTGGGTTGGGGGTTCATTCTGCCCACGATCGGGCACTGGGGTTCATACACGCGATGCCCGTGATCGGGCTTCGGGTACGTGTGGGGTGTTACATGTACCTGTAATGCCCGCAATCGGTTGCATTAGGCCGGTCCCTCGACGGGGTTGCTGCCTGGCAGGGTGGCCAGGGCACAAGTCCTCGGGGATCGACGCACCTACATGTAAATGGCATGCAAATGGGGCCATAAATAGATGCAAATGGCCCCCCCTGCGCCTTGCATAAATTATGGCCCCATTTGCATGTCACCTTTTGAATATCAGAAATTTGCGCATGGCGCAATGGTTCTTGCGCCACCGCAAGTTTAATGCTCATCTCTGGCAACTTGCGGTGGCGCAAGTTCCACTGCACCATGCGCAAGTGCTGTGGCTGGGGAGTGATATTTAAAGGAGTTGCGCAATAGCGCAACTCCTTTGAATGTCACCCCGGCCACACCCCTGCACAACTATTTTGAGCAGCGCAAGGGCTTGCGCCTCAGAATGGCGCAGTTTGAATATCCAGGCCAGTGTGTTCTGAATAAAAATATTTTGTTTTACTTTTACTAGTAAATATTTATTATCTTCCAATGTTTTTGCAAGCAAAGCCTGTGAAAGAGAATAAGAACTGGTACTGCTGGGGGGAAGAGTGAAATGTTAGCAATGCAATTTAAGGTATAAAATAAATGTTTATGGATATTAGGGAAAGGGAACATTGTTTAACCAGGAGTAGTACACTAAGCTGAAGCTTGTTTCCAGAGGAGACCTGGGAGCACAAGGGAGTTAAATGACTTGCTTAGGATCACACAGTATACACCTAGGTGACTGGGATTCAAACCCAGGTCTGCAGATCTGCAGCTCAGACCTTAACCCACTGTGCTATTCTGCCTCATATATATATATATATATATATATATATATATATATATATATATTTTGATACATGATGGGCAGGAGTGAGATTTGGGAAATATTCTCACTCCTGCAGAGTGAGAATGCACAGCTCACTCTGCAGGAGGGAGACTATTTCCCTTATCTCACTACATGCACATCATGTGTGCTATTTATATAAATCAGGTGAGAGCGTATGAAGTGTCATGTTTTGCTGTGTCTTTTTTTTTTCCCTGTATCTATGTGCTTTTTTTTTTTTTTTGAGTTTTAGTAACTAATTTTTGGTAGGCAGTTGATTTTTTTAAGGATACTGGGCAGTTGAGTAATTTGTTTAGATTTACACAGTATGCAAGTGGAGGTTGTAAGAATCAAACCCAGGTCTGGTCTACTGGCTGTACTAAGCTTGTTCAGAGCTCATTACTCCAAGCTCTAGGCTATATTGAAAGTACTGTTTGTCTGTGATCTGAGAGTGTGGGAGTGTTTCTGAATGGGCTGGGATTGTTAGAAGCAATGTGGAACACAGGTGATTGTGTTTGGCTGTGCTAATAATCATCTTGCAGTGAGAAAGAGAAACTGCTTTGTAAATGAATTTCATTTGAATTCAGGCTGTTTTGAAGCTCAGATTAGCACAGAAATGGGCTAGGAATGTTGGAACCTTTGGAACACAGGTAAGTGTGTTTTTCTACGCCATTTGTGTTAGTTGCAGCTTGCAGTGAGAAAGGAACTGCTTTGTAAATGAGTTTCATTTGAATTAAGGTTGCTTTTATGCTGAGATTAGCACATAAGTTGGCTAGGAGTGTTGGAAACTCTGGAACACATGTAAGTGTGTTTTTCTATGCCATTTGTGTTAGTTGCAGCTTGCAGTGAGAAAGAATCTGCTTTGTAAATTAGTTTCATTTGAATTCAGGTTGCTTTTATGCTAAGATTAGCACAGAAATGGGCTAGGAGTGTTGGAAACTTTGGGACACAGGTAAGTGTTTTGCAGTGCTAACTGAGTGATTTGTAGGCTTCAGTGAGACAGAAACTGATTTTTGAAGCATTTTCATTTAGTATGCTAGCTTTAGTGAGTGAGTGAGGGATGTCATCAGCATTTATCTCACCGCAGTGAGCATGTATGTCACCGCATGTGAGAATATCTCAATTTATTGCACTGGAATAGCTCTCACCCCCACTTTATAAATATATTTATACAATAGGGGTGAGAGCTTCTAGAGTGTGATAAATGCAACTCTTTCCACTGGAGTGTGATAAATAACATCGCTACTGTGATAATAAATGTTGTTTATATATACTGCGCTAATGTCACCACTCACTCATTAACTACAGCCTGCATTCTAAATTGAACTGCTTCACAAATCTGTATCTCACTACAACTTGCAAGTAACTCAATGAATATTGCAAAGGACACTCACCTGTTTTCCATAGTGTTTCAACAACTCACAGCCCATTACTATGCTACTGTCAAATTCAAGAAAGACTGCATTCTAAATGACAGTGCTGCACCACACAGTTTCTGTTTCTCACTGCTAGCTGAAACTAACTCAATTAGCATTGCCAAACACATTCACCTGTTTCCCATAGTGTTCCTGACACTCCCAGCCCATTCAGAAACACTCACACACACACAGAACACACACAAACAGTGCTCTCAGTATAGCCTAGAGGCTAGAGTAATGAGCTTTGTAACATGGCAGTAATGTGAATGGTGGAATGGGGACCCGCGATTGGTCAAATAGCATCACGGGGGCGAAGTCGGAGCAGGTATTAATCCATGATACCTGCCATGTTGAAAATGGCACTACCAATGTGAACCAGACGGCTAGGTTAGCAGCACTGGGCACAGGTGGGGAGCTAGTTTTAGACAGGCAAGTGTGGCACAGGGAGAGGGAGACGAGCTACACGCAGACTGCAGGACAGCGGAAGGCAGCACACTGGAAAGGCACTAGCAGCACACGCTGCACAAGATGCAGTGCCCGACGTCGGACGACTCTGCGAGAGGCAAGGGGAAGTGACCCAGGCTGCATGTAAATTTGGGAGCGATCACGCACTGCGGCGAGTGAGCAGTGCAGCGGAGACCTCCAATACCTGGTATGAAAGAAATACCCACGCTGATCCACACATTTTCCGGACTGGCATGTGAGCCGCACTATTAGCTTTACTTACACGTAGTGAATATTTTGACTGCATCAGCATCTTAATGCTGTTTTGTAACAAGATTTGAAAGTGCAGGCAAAATGTTTCCTCAGAACTCTGACTCCCTGTGTTATGTTGTTCAAGGCAGATGAAATAAGCTCCTGGTGACTCTCTCTCATCACGCGGCCCATGTTACAAGCGCATTAAGCCACTCCAGCGGTGACATCTAATGCGATTAATGCATGGTTGGGTGGTTGTTCGCCCTCGGCCTCCGGCCTCGGGCCACAACCCTTCCCACCATGCTTTAATCCAGCATTAGATGCCACCTTCATCATGGCTTAATGCTTACCTGAACAACCTTGGTACATCCAGCACACCAGACCTGGATTTGACTCTCACAACCTCCACTTCCACACTGTGTGACTGAACAAGTCACTTAACTGCCCAGTGCTCCCAAGTCACCCCTAAAAACTTTCCCAGTTACCAAACACTAAAATAAAAGAGCAAACAGGAAAACATAAGTATACCTCTGAAGCTCTCACCGCCATTATATAAATAGCACACATGATGTGCAGATAGTGTGCTATGGAAAATATTCTCACTCCTGCATCATGAGCTCTGGATAATCTCACTCTGCAGGAGTGAGAATATTTTCCATACCACACTCCTGCCCATCATGTATCCCCTATCTCTCTCTCTCTCTCTCTCTCATATATATATATGTATTATGGTAGCACGATAGTGCTACCATAGTTAGGGTTGAGGAGCCATTTACATGTTAAACCCCAAATTTTGCACCTTAATAACTTTGCAAATGTTTGACAGATTTGCCTGAAATTTGGAATACATGATCAAGACCCATACGCCTTGTGATCTGGCAAGTTTTGTACCAGTCAGATATACGGTTGCAGAGTTATTAAGCATGATCTGCGCGTGCGTTTACGCGTTTTTTGGAATTCTACGGTCGCGTCTACAGGTCGTACGGTTTGACGCTCAGTCCAAAATCTTCAGGTAACGTGGCTGGGGTCCCTAATGTGCCTTTTGAAGATTTCATGAAAAAACATTAAACGGTTCAAAAGTTAATCAAAAAACAAGTTCCCATTATAAGTCAATGGGAAAAGCTAACAAAAAGTTTGACAGTGTCGCAAATGCAGTTTTTACTTTCGTAAATGGCCCTTCTACTGTTGCAAATCTGCCATTTTGTTTTCAGTTAGCGATCAGAAAAATGCTTGCCATTTAAATTTGGGACCCTCTAGCAACCTAATTCTTTTTGTATTCACCTAGTCTGACCCGGAGGATGCTAGCCATGTCTTTATTTTGGGGTAAAACACCCCAGAAATATGTTTTTCAAGTTTCTGGAAAAAGTACTTTCGTAAAGTAGTGTCAAACCTGCGACACTGTTGAATGAATTTGCGATAGCTTTCGCAAAGTTCGACAGTACTTTTCCAGGGTGTGTGAAAATGACAGCAATTCTTTGGCAGTATGCTGCAAAAGAACGGTTTGGTGTTTTGGGCTGCAATTTGGAAGGAATGCAGCTGACATGTTACAGATGTGCCTTTCAGTGTTTTGTTGAAAAAAAATTACATGGCGGCAAAGTTATGGCATTCCAAATTTTACACTTTTTCCCATAGGATAACATTACGACGATCAACGCATTACAGTAATCCTTTGGCACCCTGCTGCAAAATAACGGGTTGGTCTTCTTTCCTGAAATTTGAAGGGAAGGCAGCCAACATCCCACAGATGTGCTTTTTAGTGGTTTGGTGAAAAAATATTACAGGGAGGCAAAGTTATGGCACTCCGAACTTCTCTTGTTTCCCCATAGGATAACATTACGACGTTGCAGCCTTTCAGGGCCATATCTAGGAAACAGTCACGAGATCACGGACTTTCCGTCGAAAAATACTTAGCCTCCTAACAGGGGCTAAGTAGAAAACTAGCCAGGAAAGTGATAATTCATATGACTTTTAAATTTTTTTTCTACATCGTACGGTTCCTGAGATATAAGCAATTTAGTATTTCAAGTCTTCATTTTCTGTTCCGAGAGTCATTATTTTGCATACATTCTTTGTACTCACTGTCTTTCTCTATGCAGCTTTTGGAAAAAACAGCCTATGTGCTTACATTGCTGTTACGATTACTGTTTCCGTTTGTGGTTCCATACATGTTTCACTTACCATTCACCTCTATGCCACCATGTGCGTTACCCTTTGTGTTTTCATTTGCGGTTGCATTTGTATTGTTTGTAACATTTTTGTCTACAGTACTGTTTCTCTTTCTGTTTCATTTTGTGTCACCATTCGCATTACGATTTGCGTTTGCAGGCACAATGTTACTATGTGAGAAGACATCACGTGACGGGGCTGCGGGGCCCAAAGGGCCCCATGCTCCTGCTGCCGCAGTATGTGGTGGGAGTGCGGGGCATGCTTCTGCATTACGTGGTGGCAGCATGGGTCCCGAAGGGCCCCGCGCTCCCACCAGTGCATTACATTCACTATTTCTCATAATCATTCTCAAAAAGAGGGGAACTTAGAGGCAATAAAGTCTGTTTACTGCATCAGTTAGGGCAGTATGTGGCGGGAGCGCAGGGCATGCTTCTGCTTCCGCCACCGCATTATGTGGTGGCAGCGCATTACATTCACTATTTCTCATAAACATTCTCAAAAAGAAGGGAAATTAGAGGCAATAAACTCTGTTTACTGCATCAGTTAGGGTTGCTCCACAGTGACAAAAGTGAGGGAATTAGATGTTAGGGTTGAACCCCCCTTTGCACCACTCCAACCCACCCCCCAACTGGAATCGGGGTGCGTGTTGGGCTCATCAGTCCTGACTGTCACCCCATTCTCCTATTCCTCAGCTTCTTTTCACATGTGATGGGGTGAGGGTTAGGGCTGTTATGTGATATTTAGTGTTTTTCAGAACTGTTTCTGTTTCATTTTTGTGTAGTGGGACCATGGGGGCTGAAGTGTCCCGCAGTCCCGCTGTTGTATGATATTCGGTGTTGTTACTGCTGTTAATGTTTGTGTTTTGTGTGGTGGGAGTGCGGGGTCAGAAGGGCCCTGCGCTCCCACTGCTGTATTATATGTAGTATATTTCAGAACTGTTTATGTTTGTGTTTTGTGTGGTGGGAGCGTGGGGAATTGTTTATCTTTGTGCTTTGATTTGTGCTACCATGTGTATTGACATTTCTGTTTGGTGCCACTGTGTTAGTGTGTGTGAAGACATCATGTGACACCTATTCATCCTGAGCAACAGTGGCACACAGAGAGACAGGAACACATGGAAGTAGGGGGGGGAGACACATGGTAACAGGAATACTATAAGACTTGCTGCATGTTAAGTGAAGAACCACAGGCAAAGAATGGTGCTGCAGATCAGTTGTACAACTTCCTGATTACAGGTAAAGTGTACTTAGCATTGTTGTCGCTTGAATGTTTTCAGTCTGGCAATGTCTCTTCAAACTGCGACACCAGGTACCGGATGCTTAGTAGAAACCCACAGCACAGCTGAGGGTGTGGACATCAATGGTAGACATCAGTGATTTTCAGGGACACTCAAGTTAGCAAAGTTAGCGTTTGTGTTGGCTGAGAAAGGTAATACCCCCTCCCTCAAAGTTTGTACAGCATTATGAGTACTGATACGCAGCAAGAATGAGGCAAGTAACATCAATGGTACAGTTCTGTAATTGTTGATACACATAACTTAGCACAGTTAGGGTTTCTATGAGTTCACACAGGCAATTTCCACATGCATACCAGTTACTGATTCTGACTGTCCATTCACAACTGCATGTCCTTAGGTAGGATGTCACACAGCTCTCTAGACCAGGTACTGCACACTGACTGCTGAGTGACTGTAGATGTAAGTGCGGGACATGTTAGTTAGCTTAGTTAGGAGTTACAGGAGATCTGTAACTCAATGTATGAACACCTAGCCCACATACTGTATTACACACTTTGTTGACAGTACAGAACAGAAAAAAACATGGAGGTGAACAGTGTGATAGGGGGAACTGCACTCCCACATCACTTGCTGCATCCTTAGTAAACAGCCACAGGCAAAGATAGGGAATGTAAATCAGTAGTGTAGATCTCTGATTACAGGAATAGTGAAGTAAGCACAGTTGGAACTTGAATGTATTCAGGCAGGAAATGTGTATACAAATGTGACAGTGGGTACTACATTGTAAGTGTAGATACAGAACACAAGTCAGGGAATGCACATGTTAGTGGATATACAGAACTCAGGTGAGGGTTTGTACGTGAATGGCACACATCACTGCTTGCAATACAACTGAAGTTACCTTAGTTAGGATTAGCATGGATTTAGGCAGCTAAAACTGCTGCACCTCTGACAATTTGTAGTGCATTATGACTTGTACAGTGAAGTTGCCACAGTTAGGAGTTGCAGAAGCTTAGCCAGGGAATCGCAGTAGACATAGCAGTGACTGCATCCTAAGTGTATCTTCCCAGCTGCATAGTGTTAGGCAGTGAAGTGTGGCACCTTGCTGCAGTAATTACTACATGCTGAATGTAGAGGCACATGAAAAGTAAGCACATTGCAGACTTTTTTACACTCTTGGAAATTATGGGAAGTGTGACATGCAATGTGCTACATTGTTGCCTATGTAGTGGATACTGAGTGGACAGCATAGCAGCCAAAAAAAAATCATGGACACAGAGTTGTGGCACTATTTGTTGCAGTTGATTTGCATGTTAATAGAAACAACAGTTCTGTTCTAATGTCGTTACGCTATTGTCAGTAAAGACTCAACACAGGTGGTTATGTTTTAAAAAAGATTTATTGCCAATTGGTGAAACAGAAAAAGGCCCAATTAAGACTGTATTTACTTTACAAAATCAGTCTCACAATACAATCCTTGTATGTGTGTAATCATTGCTTGGAATATATGTAAATGAGTCACATTTATAGCAACTAGATTATATGAATTGGAGCAAGTATGTGATATTGTAATATAGTATAGAAAGAAAGCAGCATAAGAAGGGAATTGGTACTATTTATTGTGATTGTGTAACAGGGCACACATGTTGAGGTTCAGTGTTTGCTGTCCCTGCAGTGTTCTCCTATCTTTTGTTGATGGGGTTGTTATCTACCTTCTATGCATATACCTGGTTCTTTAATAGCTGGTCACTGTCTTTAATCAGGTTTTCTGTGTTTACTGTGACATTTAAGTGTTCACTACTCTTTGTGGGAAGAAGTGCTTTCTGACATTCCTCCTGTACTTGTGACAGTCAAGCTTTACCTGTGGCTCTTCATTGTATATTTGCTGCTGATCTTGAAGAGACTTTGTCTAAGAATGTTGTCAGTTTTTAAAGTAGTTGAATATTCTAGTTATGTGTAGTTCATTACTTGTGTCCCATGTTAATAAAGGTATGTCAGGAGCTTCTAAGCAGTGATTACACACATGAAACAGAAATGTGTAGTTGTTATTGTGTGACTGATAATGTGGATGTTCCTGGGGTGGGCGAAAAACCATATACTAAGTGTTTAAGTAATAGAATATAAAAAAATTCTGATTTCAGTGACATTAGATTACTGGCATGTTCAGTTAAATATTTAATAATATGTCACTAACTAGGCGCATATGGAAAATTCCCACCCGACCCCTCAATAGAGGTGATCATAAATATTGTCAGGAACAGGTATGAAGTACGCTGAGATCAGTAACAGTGTCTGATTTACAATTGTCAACATTGTTAACATAGGCTAGAATAACTTGTATGACAAGTAAAAAAAAAAAAGTCATATTATTACAGGAACAAAAAACATTTTTTTCAATTGTTACATTGGTTTATATGTTACCTCTGAACTAGTAAGTTAAAAAATATGCATGGTATGCTGTCTTTATCAAAGATATGGTTCATTGAACTTAAACAGTATAGTACTGTATTATATGTCAAACATTCATTTGTACTTAACTCCTATACTAATACTTTTAGTAGAACTGTAAAAGTAGTTAGCAACAATGGCAAGGTGGAATAAGAATGCAAATATTTTTTACAAGTAATTAAAAAGTCATGGCAAAGTCAGTTAATGGTAAGATGCAATCGGCCAGTATTTACACTTGCTTCATTCAACTTGCAGCACTATGAATAAAGATTATTATTTTAACATATGTACAGTATCAATATAACAAATAAAGCAGGCATAGTTCAACACTGTTGCATGGTGAGCGAATAATGTTGTTGTCTACATGTGAACAGCTAATAGACAAAAACAAGTGGTGATTGACAACTTGTGCCAGACTGTACCATTTGGTGAATGAGCCATGTGTTGCTCAGTTATTTATGATGGTAACTGAGAACTTTTGTTTCTCTGTAGAGAGTAACAGTTAGAAACTGGCAGCAACTTCTTGTTATGTATGGGTATCATACAGTAACAAGAAAAGATATGTACAGAAGAGGAGATGCAGGAATGCCTCTGTTTTGAGATGTACAATCTTTGATAGAAGAAGAAGAAGAAGAAGAAGAATCAGCATTTATATAGCGCTTTTCATACATCCAAAGCGTCTTACAAGCAATGCTAGACTGGTAGTGAAGTGACTGAATGTGTGGTGGCGGCCATATCGCACATCATCACCCACACACAGCCTGGATAATTGCATGAACTGGTTTATGGGAAGGGGAATGTTGGCCAGGACACCGGGTATGTTCCCTACTCTTTGCGAAGAGTGCCCTGGGTTCTTTTACTTCCACCTGGACACCCACAAGGACAACACCAGGATGGGTAGAAGGGACCTCGGTTTAACGTCTCATCCGAAGGACGGCACACCCCAGCAGTACAGCACCCCCCAATACTGTACTCGGATACCAGCGATTTTTAGGTGCAAGTCCAATCCCGGTGTGGGACGAGAACCCACGACCTTCTGGTCCAGAGGTGGATGTGCTACCAACTGAGCCATGCTGACACCTAGATAGACATGTAAGCATGGTTTCTTTAGTGACTGTGAATACTGCTGGCGCCGATTGAAGCCACTACAACAATTTCCATGTTGTCACTGATCGACACAAGATCTTAGATGTCATAGTGCATGAAATATGTCTGCCAGTATAGCATTTTGTTGAAATGCAATGTTTCATTGAGAGTCGTAGATTGGAGACAATTGTACTGACCTACGACTGTTTCTGTCACAAAGTAGTCATTATAAAAATGCAACATGTTCTGTCCTATTCTTCTGAAATATTAAGGTCATCATAATTCTTCAATATTAGAAGATATGCATTTTTTTAAGTGTCGTGGCAGTCTCTGTTTAAAACTGCTTGTAGAGTCGTCACACTCTACCCATCCACTTCTGTACCTTAGTAAACAGGTGTAATGGCCAGAATGCATGGATTGGCCATGGTGATAGATTATACTGTGAGTGTCAAACACTGATTGGTTAAAGACTATTCTACCAGCTGTGTAATCTGTGATAGGAGTGTCAACTCTGAGCCAGTTGGAGTCAAACCTGTGCAACATAAGCAACAGATATTGAGATGAACTCCTGAGACGTATGGACTGAGTGCATCTGCCTCCACACCTTTTGCAGGAGTGACCACATTGAGCATTGGTGAATAGCTGTTGGAATTTGACACTTTTGGCTTGAGGGACAAAAAGAGTAATCCACAGCTTGTCTTCTGTGGTTTCACGCTGTGAATGGCCACATGAAAGACATACATATTTGGTTACATATGACACTGTGAAGTAGTGGCACATTGGGGTGCCGTCTTCATCCAAGTTGTTTATGACAGCCATCATAAACTCACTAGTGTCTTGCTGTATGTCAGTAGCAAATGTACTACATCCATCATATGTACCTAACAGCTGTCGAAGTGGTGTTAGTGACTGTACATTGTGAGACTGGTCAGAAGTCATGTTGACAATCTGCTTCAAAGCATTTGATAGGGCATTATCTTGTGAAGCAGATATTGCCTGCACAAAGTGTGGCATGTGTAGAAAAACTTGCATAGCTGAGTTAGCACAGCAGTTCACTCTAGTGCTGTTGTCAAACACTGGCACAGCAGCTACACCAACTGATTTCTGATGAATTGCTGGCTGTGAATGTTTACTTGAAGTTGTGACCTTTATTGAACTCTTTTGAGTTGAATCACTTCTGGAAGCTTGTGGCCTTTGGTTGACACCTGTAGATTTGACTGTATGATGTGAGATAGCCAGATATGTAGGCAGTGGTATTAAAGACATTTGTGGCTGATGTAGAGTACGTAACCTGTTGTACTCAAGAATACGTCATTTGTCAGCTCATATTTTCTGAGATAGCGAGAGTTATAATGTGCAACCTAGAAAGATCATGGACATGTGAAAGTGCCACGTCAGCTCATGCCATCCTTGAAAATGTCTGTACCTATGTCCACCATTGCTGAATCCAAACCAGCCCTGAGATTTGTGAATGGACACAGCATATGCAACACATAATGGAAACTGTTTCCTGTTTACATAGATATCCTTAAATACCTGGAATTTTATGCAGATCCATTCTATGTGTACAGGCTATTCCATGTTGTCAAAGTGAACTACAAGTGTCTCAATATATGTCTTCTGGACATTGTAGACAAAGTCAGTAATGTTTCCCATGGCACCATTTACCATGCCTCGTTCAACATCTAGGTTACGTCGCAGCATGATATATGCATTCTTACAAAGTGTAAGAACAGCTTCTAGGCCAGCTGTGTGTGAAACATCTGACTTGAGTTCACTGAGTCATTCAGTCATCTTTGCAACTAGGTTGCGACTAAGAATGACACCATCAACTGTATCAACAGAATGCAGAGTTAGAATTTCTTGGTTTTCTCTCTGCAGCATTAGATTGTTGAACTCAGTGCATTTCTTTAGTCGTGGCATAAGATACACTATGTGTGTCCCTGTAGAGTATACATCACTGAAAACATTACATGCTGTTTCTATGGACGCAGTATGTACTGTGATTCTCCGATCGTTTAACATGCAGACATGTTCTGGTGATAGAGAACCTGTGTGAGCTTCATCTAAAAGTGATTTGTAAGCCAGATCACCACTTTAGCGCATGTTCTCAGACAACTCAACATAGGTAAATAATTCCCAAATGTTATAGCCTGCAATGCAGCCGAGAATATTCTTAGCTTGCTTGGCAGTTAGAGTTGTAAATACATGCTCTGCATTGACTGGTACAAGTTGTAAAAGGTCTCCCAAAACAACAATACTTTAGCCACCAAATGGTACTCCATCATCAGTAACTAAGATCGCCTGTAGACGTAGATGAATACAGGCAAGCAAGACATTGGAGACCATGCTGATTTTATCAATGATGAGTAACTTCATCTTTGTGAACATGGAACAGAGCTGAGATGCAACCTCAAATGACAGTTTACGATACTCTCCAGTTCTGCCATGTTCCACTGGCAACATAAAGAGACGGTGTAATGTAACTCCACCAATGTTGTATGCGGTAGTCCTGTGGGAGCAGTAACAGCAACTAGACATTGCTGTCCCTGTCAGGCTTCGTATTTCAGCAGTGATGGCTTCAATAAGGAAACCTCTTCCTCAGCCAGCTGAACCACTAACAAAGATCAGTAGTGGTTTATAGTCACAACGGTCAAATTTTTGTTTCATGTTGTCGCCCATGTTGGACGTAACTGCTTGTGAGTGAACTGTATGCTGCCTGGTTAGTCTTCTCAAATCAGCTGGGTTGACAGTGGAGTGTGTCCTGTCCATGGCTGTCTTAATTTCTGACATTCTTACTTTGGGGCATTTATGGCAGAGGTTCACCTAGAACAGCTTGTCCTTCTGGATCAGGTTGTCTGTGAACTGGCAAGTGTCTTCCTGGCTGTTTCTGCTTTCTCAAGCTGCTTTCTCAGCCTCTAGTCCTTGTATGTGTCTGAGTATTCACTTTGAAAGTCTCGTAACTTCGAATTGCCTCCCTGATATCACAGTCTTTTTAATTCAGACTCCTCCTCAGGGTCTAATAGGAACGGAGAGCAGCAGGTGTCTCTGCCTCCGATGTGCCTAATGCATCTACAGTGGTCTATGAGACATGGCTTGTGTCCTTTATGAGACAGCATCACCCATTCACTTTGTAAATCTGGTGTTGGTCAGTGATATATCTGCCTTGTAGTCATACCATTAGCCATCGAGACATATCATCCATGTCGTCGTGTCTATGGGGTAGTATGTCTATCAGTTATTCTTTAGATATGTTTGAAGGGTTACTGGCTCCTCATTTCATCGAGAATCACACTTTGCATTTCTCTTTGTGTTTACACTGGAGCCGGATATTGCCAGACTTGCAGATGTACCATTAAACGGTCCTGGCTATAAGCTCCATTCTCTATCTGAAAGAGTCTTTCTGCCCAATGACCGACTGAGGCTCTAGGTTTCTCTTGAACAGCATATCTTCCCAAAGATCTTGCAAGTTTCTGCTCATGTTTGTTTATAGCGGTGACATTGCACCAGGGCAATGGGTTATCAGCCTGGCTGAACATCTATGTTTGCTTGCCCATTAGGAGAAGAGTTGTTTGTATTTATTGCATCTTTTCTCATCTCTGTAACTCGTATGCCTTGTTTGTTTTTTTGCTAGTGGTGTCGCATTACCGGAAAAGGTCATTCATGGCACCATCTGTCTCTTCTAGGATCCAGCGACTTCGTGTATCATTAGATTTGTTCTTTACTACCTTGGCAGTATTTTGCACCATTCTGCACTGGAACTTTGAACCAACTTCCATGTAGACTATCCTTGTCTGAATGTGACAAGTGATATATTTCTTGTGAATGCTAGCACTTGTGCGCTTATGTTCACCTATGCATGGTGCATCCTTGATCCACAGCAACATATGGATGTGAGGTTCCCGTGCTTGATGCTTCGTCCTCCAAAGTAATGTCTACAATACCAAAGGGTGGATTGTCCTGACAATAAACCAGAATGTTATGGAATCACTTGTGAAAATGTTTGTGACAGACACAGGATCAAGTGAGCACCTCGACAGTCATTGATGATATGTCGAGATCAGATTTTGCCCGCCAACAGTTCAATGACTCATCCCAGGTGGTTGGCACAGAACTAAGTCTTGTGACAAACCATGTGTCGCCTCTCACAGCATTGTCATCACGTGGATTGTCTCGTCTAATATTCTTTGGTGCCTCAAGCTTGAGAGAATGGGTTAGGTTCACTTGCACATTTCATCTTCTTTTTTCTTTCAGGAATTGAGCAGCTGTTACATCTAGGACTTTGAGATGATAGTATGCAATGATGCAGACTGAGTCTAGTTCCTCTCCCAGAGGAGAGAAATGGGTTATTCTTCTGAATTTCCATCTTACTGAGTACACGGGTAATGGGTACTCAGCACCCTGTACACTTCTCTTTTCATCTAGGCATCCACCTGACCCTTTTGGGAATAAGTCTGAAACAACGGTTTCTGTGTTGCCTCCAATGCTGACATGCTCACCCACCTGTTTCATTGATAGAGATCAATGTTGTCTTGCTGGGTCTCTACCATGGGTTGGTGCATCGTTACTGTTCATACACATTGTCACTTGTCTGTCCACTGACTTCTCAGCTGGTTGTGTTTTTCAATAGATCATGTTGACAGAGACTAGCCATCTGATGTATGTCAAGGTCTGTATAAATGGTTATTACTCTTTAAACGCTTAAGTAAAGCTTCACTTTTTGTACATTGACAACAACTTCGCTTGGACTTCGTTGGAACACCATTTACAAGAATCAACAAACTATTTTCAGTAGAGATTGCTTACATTTTCCTGTAGAGGTGGTAGATACATCTTGGAACCCTTTAGATCTCACAGTTCTTTCTGTGGAATGTTCCATGTCTTTGTGTTCAGGCGAGAATGTTTTGGATGGTTTGTTGTCTGAATTAAGTGTGTTCAAACATATTCAATGTTGAAATTCACTTGGTGTAACCTGTGTCCATATACTCAGCAGTGACCTAGGTGGCAAAATGTTACACTTTAGTTGGAGAAACAGTGTTTAACAGCAGAATGGTGTTTTCTAAGTGAGAGTCAATTCATCAACAAAATTGAGATGAACCATGTCATTGTGGTGACCGTTTTCGTTCCTGTGTTTTGTTTATGTCACACAAGCGGTCCTGACACACATACAAGTCAAACTTTTGGACTTGTAGCTCCGTTTTGCTGTTTCTTTTCTGTACTTCTCAGTATGTCACTTAAGACTGAAACTGATGTTTGTGCAGAATGTTAAACTGAAATTTGTTCAGTTTGGTACAGAAGGACATGTTGGATTGTTTTAGAAATGTGATGGCACCCTGCATGTCACCTGACTGCACTAGTCATTTAAATGGGTGTACTGATTTATAACCGTGTGTATTTCATATACTTGTATACAATTTTTCATGCCTGTTTGATGCACTCACATCTGCATGTTGTGAAAAGACTATCACAAACACTACTATCGAGGCCCGAAGGATGACCCATAAGTCGATATGTGCCAATTCTGAGGTCAATTTTGTTAAACAGTTTATATCTTCTTTGCATCTGTAATCACAAACAGGTTGACAAACTGTTCAACTTTTTCAAATGATTGCCTACGGTTGTAGGTGTCATCATGCCCATGACACAGTGTCATATATTGGACATGTTGGTTCATCACAGTCATCATCTGTGTCCATTTCCTGTCACAGACACTGAGGATATTGACAGTTTACCGACTCATCGGTAATTTGGGTTCCTTTCTGGGAATAATAAGGTTCTTCCTGTGTCTCTAGTGCTGTGTGTGCATCCAGCTTACCTGTGGCTTATCACAGAAATTGTGGACAGTCAAAGAAGGATACTGTTGTAGCCTTTTTGATGTCATACGAACTTTCTGGTGTTCAAGACGAGACATCTTACACCACAACCATTGTATCACCTTTTCTCTGTTAACAAGGTCGTGCTGAGATGCATTTCATCAAGACAGATGGCTCTTTGTCTTTTGCGCCTTGTCTTATCACAGAAAGTAAGTCTGTCGATCTTAGCTTTACTTGCTAGTGATCGAAAGTACTTCTGCTTTCTCAGATGATAATCACCAGGTGTGAGTTTACGCTGTTGTTTTAGGTCTGTTGTGCCGTACAATAGTGTTTCGTCTGAGATCTACACAACTGTTGCAGAGGTAAGTATTTTTCCTCTTGAGGCAGTATGTGCTTGATCAGTTAGTTGTAGGGTTCACTGCTTAGTGAAGGTCTGTTTCTCTTCTTCTGGTGTCACATTTGTTTTCTTTACCAGTCTAAGCACCAGTGAAGTACTATGATACTGTCTCTTACTTATACATCTACATCTGTATTAGTTGGCGTTTTTTCCTATGATAGCCCGCAGTGGCAGAAGCAATCTTAGAAGTATCAGGCACCTGTATGAAAGACAAAGAAAGACAATGTTACTATATGCCCTTTCATGCCTTCTAACATTTCATTGGGACATCTGATTTAGTATCACATCAATTAAAATAATATACTATTTTCGCTTTTAACGCATAAGTTATTAACTTTAACAGTTGTATTTTATTTCGTTATATTGTCTTGCATATCAGTATCACTATAGCATCTAGATTTGTTTGGATGATCAATGTTAAGTTATTTACAATTAGTATTCGGCGTTTATCTAGTTGATGTCCTGCTGGTTACACAATAACTTTAATGATCTTGTTAATTATTGACACATTAATATTGTCAGCTTTGCACTTAGTTTGAAGTTAGTATTTGAATATTTACATGTGAGATTGTTAGGTTGTCATTACCTGTTTTCAATTACAGCTGTCGTTTTCAGATTCTTGTGAGATGTTTTTTATGTAGTTACAGTGACCACTGTTGCAGGTGTTTTGTGAAACCACTGTTCAGGCGTTTTTTGTAATGACAGTCCACTGTTCAGGAGTAGAGTGTGGAAATGAGTGTTTTAGGGTTTGTAATGATATGTGTTATTTATGTTATTGATGTGTTGTGGACTTCACTACACACATTTGTAAGTTAGTGTATTGTATTCCATGTCAGTTTGGGAACATTGCATTTCGTCCTAAGATGACATTTTTGGAATTATTTCCATGCTGCATAAAATGACTCTTTGTGAGGGTGCTTAACAGTTGCAACAATGCATACTGCAAGTCAGTTGCACTGTTCCGTTGTCACTGAAGATAACCACCTTTATTCTTGTATTTACAAAGTTACATACATGCGTGTCCACTTGTGACAGTGCCAATGCAGTGTAGCAGTGTAGCATTGTTCAGCATTAATTGGTTATTTTTTGCTATTACATCAAATTGTGGTAAATAGACAATTTGGAAAAAATAGTGTCGAGTGCACGAAGTGTCGTGAATAATTGTCTTTTTTGATAGTGTCGCAAATGTTACTTTGATTAAGTATGGCCAAAATAATGTCGGTTGGAAGTTTCGCAAAAGTTACTGTTGTGCATTGAAAGTGTCACAGTATTTTCGTGCATTCGACACTGTTGCAAATTACTTTCATCGTTCAAAAGTTCAAATTTTAAACTGGGATTGGAAAATGCATTCATTCTCGAATCGGATCTGATTATTTGGTGACAGCTGTTCCACCAGTGTAATGCAGATTTGTCAGGCCATGAGACAACCAATCAGAGTTGACAACACTGAAGAAGAGGCAACAGCGGCCATCTTTGTGCAAACTGAGGCCATTTTTCAAATTAGGTATAGTATATTTTATAAAACATTTTTTAGTATTAAAGTAGGTAACATGTTTCTATTAATCAAAACTTTAGTGCTGTATTTGACTGTTACTTGTTATAATTAAGATGATGTATTATTTAGGTAAAACTGTTTAAGTCGATAGTAGTTTAGTACTAACTTGTACAGATACAGCTGCAAATGAGGAGATAGGAAGCTGGCGTGGACCCATAACAGGAGAACCAATCAGACATGCTTCTGTAGATTAATTTGTTAAAACTGCCTATGAAAGGATGCATTTTTCCCCTCTCAATGTTTGCAAATGTTAGCAGTAGCAGAGGTCTAGTAATAGTCAGTGCATATGCCATTTGGTTAATGAAAGCTTGAGCACTAGCCAATGATTTTTTATTTGTGTGTTATTAACTGCCCAGCAGTGGCTTGACTTAAAAGGTAAAATATCAGTTTACTGTCACTGCTTCGGCTAGTCTGCAGGGTGAACACTGACTTTTTGGTAGCTCTCTGTGCACTTCTGAGTTTAAAACTGAGAATGGCAGAAAATAGCAAAAGGACTTTGTGGATAGTTGGAGACAGTCTTGTGAGACGAGTGTCTGAGTATGCTCAAAACAGTGATTATGGGAGAAACCTGCAGCTCCCAAATTGCTCTGTGAAATTGTTTGGTAGGGGTAGCATGAGGTGGGAGCACCTCATGCCAGCCATGTACAGACTTCTGAGTACTTAGACTCGGCCTGACATATTGCTGCTACATCTCGGAGGCAATGATTTGGGCACCAAACGCTGGGTAGATTTAGTAACATAAGTAAATTGGACCTTGTTTAATGTGAGTATGTCTGCCTGTATAATCATATTTTTTGGATATTACAGGCGCAGGGTCTGGCAAGCAGTAACACCATGTATCTGATTGACAGAGCTCAGAAAAAGTTAACATACAAATATCTGCATTTCTATGCATATGGAATGTACACCATCGTCACTCCAGAAATTAAGTATTGTTATGATTGGCTATATGTACCAGATGGTGTACATTTCTACATGTAGCAATTGCCATTTCTGGGAGACCTTCAAGATGCAATCCTCAAAGTCCTCCAAGAATGTCAGACTGTTTGATCAAATATCAAAGTGTTAATGAAGGTTCTTTTCTAGAACCAAAAATGTGGTAAAAAATAGATCAGCTCGTACATCAGTCACACATATGTAACACATGGGATTGGGAATATTCGGATTGTGCCATGCTGTGTAACAACACTGGGGAAAGTAGAATCACAATGCAGCATGTTGTTGTTAGTACAAAATTTCATGATGTTTGTGGTGCTGTTAGCATTGTTAAATGTTTCAGTTTGTCAGGCACATTGTACATGTTACTGTGGCACTGCACAAGTGTAAGTGCCAGAGAGGAGTAGGGTGTTACAACAGTGAAGTGCAGTAGTGGTAGGCTTATGTATTGCACTATTTAGTACTATATGTGCAAATGGAACTATAATACATGCAAGGTATAAACACAGCTATTTTCATGTTTTCAAGGCATTATTAGTATATGTATCCTCTTTATTAGTGAGTTGTTGCTTGTATTGACTCAGGATCTGTTGTCTACTAATCGCCCCCAGTAGCTTGCTGGTAATGTATTATAAAGTTATTTTTGTTTTTGAAAACAAATAGTGGTAGTACAGTGTAGCATTGCCTATTATGTTAAAATGGGTATCGCTTTTTTTGAAGTAATGCTTTGTCACATTAGCTCTAGCTTGGTTGTTTAATAGCTGTGGAGTGGTAGCTGCAGTACAGCAAAAGTTATTTTTGACAGGACACAATTGGGTGAGGGGTGGGGGCAGTGTGTTACCATGGATATATTTTCATAGCAATATCATGCTTGTTGAGTCACAGGTGATGACAACAGATGGAACAATTAACTTTTGTCTTTAAAGACAAAACTGTTGATTGCAGATTGTGCGTGCAATACTTCAGGTACACTGTTGTTCTAATTTGTCAACACATTTTTGGGGGGGAGCTTCGATACTGTGAGCCAGAATCACAGCTAATGGTTGGAGATACTCATGATGTCACACAGTCAATAGCAGTATGTCTTGAGTCTGCATAATAGTTATAATGTTCCACAAAACAAGGCATGTACAAAGTTATTTCTGCCTGAAGGTGCTTGGTAGCGTCATGAAATGTGCTCTTGTCATGTTCTAAGCACACAATTTCATACAAAACATTAAAATACATTTACTATGAGACATGACAGTAATGGACATTTTTCTCTATGTTTCCATTGCAGATCAAAAAACGACGAGAATGAGGCAGTGGACCTTGTGAGAGGTGTGCTTGCTGCTTGAGGCAGTCCAAGCTAGGGGGAGTGCCTGCATTTTAATGCAGAGCATGAACCACAAACTGGATTCAATGTGGAGGAGCATAAACAGCTATCTCCATGTAGTGCTGAAGTTAAAGAACAAAACCATAACCCAGCTCAAGAGGAAGTAGAAGTTGTTGCACCAAGCGTTTCTCGTCCTGAAACAGTGGGAGGAGATGCGAGACAACGATCGTGTTGGTACTACCTGTGTGACCGAACTGTGGGAGGCTGCTGGGAAACCAGCTGTGGGGGAGCGGCTAACTCATCGTAAGTTACTCAACAGAACTTTTTACAATGCATGTGTCTTTCTATAGATTTAGATAGATAGCATGACATATGCTATGGCAGTTAATAGTATATTGTTTATTTGACATGCGTGGTGTAGTTCATCTGTGAGGTTTAGCTGAGTGACTGGATAACAGCACAATCTGCTAATGATAATGGTGCAGTGACTATACAGCATCCATTGTATGTAGACAAGATTTTATTTCATTTAAAGTTTATATAGCTATTATGTTTTGTGACTCTAGTCAGTTTATGCTGTTTTCTTTAACTTAATTTTGCTCTGTATGCCTAGTGTGTATTAGGTGCAATAATATTCAGTCATGCTAGTTAGTGATGGAAAGTTTAGTATTTCACAAGTTGTAAAATCACATTTTAAACTTTGAGATACTGGTATAACAAAAGATAATGTACGCGAGTTGCAGTATTCTGACAAATGCAATGCACATAGTGTTTTTTGCTTTGTAGCATTATACATGATGTTTGGGTATCTACTGTGAAATGTGGTTAAATCACCATTAGTAGTTGCTAGGGTATTGTGAATGTCTTGAGTTGTTGTTGCAATGTTGTCCATGTTACCGTAACAACTATTTACGCTGATTGTACAGTTGTTCTGTCCTGCTCTTGAAACATTATTATTGATATTAACAGCACTTGTAATTTTATATGTACCCGCAATGCTTGTGGTATACCAGATGAGAAGCAATGTTAGCTACTTGAAGCATGTTTAATGTTTGCATCAACTGTTGTTAAAATGTGATGCAATTAACATTCAAGACTTAGTAGGTCTATTTTTGTCTTTTATCACAGGCCAACGTAGGACTCCCCCGCCTGTCCGCGAGGTAGTACCAGCACAGCGTGAAGCTGTGGAGGGTGGTCACCCGGACACCGATAGTGTCATTGTTGTCAAGTCCGAAGGTAAGATGCTGATATAAATAATTGTACTATGTAATTGGGGTGGTATGAGGGTATCATGTAAAGGAGTGGCCTGTACTGCTTAACTCAATTCTTTTAGGAAATACTATTTAGTAAGTAAGTATTACTTGAAGCATCTATGTAGTATTTGTAATTGAAAAATGGGTTGGGAATTGTTTTAGCTGATTGAGTAAGGCAACAAACAGCCAGTCCGCCATCAGGCAATAGTGACAGGAATAATAGTCCTTGTCTCCACTGCCTGATTAGGTTCCAAATCCTTGTTCAAACAGAATGTTCATTTTGCTAAAACAACCATGTTTTTCTTACCATGTAAGTGAACCACACACACACACACACACACACACACACATATATACACACACAATGGGCATAACAGTTTCACACTCACTCCTGCTGTCAGGTCTTCATTGCACATGCCTCATCTCTTCCTTTGACTGCCCGCTGACTTAGCTGTGACACACAAATTTTTCCCTCGGCTAGCAAAACAGAAAATACCATGACAGAAGTGGTGATTCCTCATTAGGGTAGAACATCTTATGCACCCCCCTGTTACTCATTAGTGTTAACCCTGCAAAGAAACAAATACAAAGAACATTGCAGAAATGGGCAACTTTGCTTCAGATGTTCAAACTGTGCCAGGTTGTGGCATAAGCTTGGGCTAAGTAGGGATGTGGACTGGGCGATATTCAATGGAACTGCGATATGGCTCAGCAGCGTTGAATATTGCACCCTGGCCATCCCCCTCGGTGTGCATGGCGCAGTGCAACTGCGCTAGTGTAAGTGGTCAGAGTACAGCATGGGGAAGCACTGCCGTAAGTTCCATTTTGCCATGGACAGCAACCAAAATATTCAACAATTAACATGTAAATGGGGCCATGATGCATGTAAGGTGCACATGGGTCCATTAGCATGTCATTATGGACCCATTCGCATGCAGGCGCACTGATCCCTCCTGACTTGCAGCTGGCGCCCTCCCAGGTAACAGCTGTTGGGGACTGGCGCCACATGCAGCACAATCACGGGCATTTGCAGTAAAAAAAATTTACTATTCTGTTCAATGTTCCTGGTGCTGCAGTGGAACGCTATTCCCCCGACTGCGGGCATCTGTAGAAATAAATTTAGAATTCCCCAATATCCCTGGTGGTACAGTGGAGCGCTATCTACCCAATCGCGTTCATCTGTATAACAAAAAGACTTCTGACGATATACCTGGTGGTACAGTGGAATGCTATCTGCCTGATCGTGGGTATTTGTGGAAACAAATAGTTCCAATATCCCTGGAAGTGTAGTGGTACCTCCACCACCTGCCCACTGAGCCATAGCGCAACGCTCACCCCGTTCAGCCATTGGGCGGCAGCACCCCACCCTCCTGATGGCACACTGGCTGCTGACTGATAGCTTGGTAGGGCTGTATACCCACTGGTGAACAGCGTGAGCCGATGGGTGTGTAGACCATACCATACTACACTTTCCACCCACTTGCTGATTGTACAGAACATTGATAGTGTGGTTGACGCTTCTCTGTCCCTTTTATGTGACTATATTTGTAAGGTGAATTTCTCTATATCCTTGGTGTCCCACTGGACGACTGCCTGCTTGATCATAGGCTATGTTAATATAACATTTACCACTAACCCTGGTGCTCTACCGCAGGTGTCTCAGTGGTCGCAGCCAGAAGTAACATAAAATTCACCTGTTTCCCCTGGTACTCCAGTTGACATGTGTGCTCAATTGTGCATTAAAGTACAAATAACAGTAAACTATTATCTGTGTTCTTTCAGTGGAAACCCCTCCTTGGCTGGCGAGTAATCCCCACTGTCATGCTTCACCCGCCTCCTGATGAATGACAGGCAGTACACCACCCAGCTGCTGCTCTGCTGTCTGCTGACCGACACTGTCAGTAGGGCTGTATGTACATAATTACTCGGTGTGAGCCAATGGTCGTTCAACACATATTGCTCAACAGAATGCACATATGTGAATTGATCAATCACATATCTCTAATGTACTATCATATGGCGCAATAAGCCCATTGGATCACACTGTGTGACAATGGATCCACAGTCTAAGCAATGATTTAACTTGGCATATGGCGGGTGGGTGGTGACTGCTGTCCACCGCTAATGGGGGTTTTGGACATTAGGGATTAACGGGTGGGTGGGAGGGTTGTCCATTGCATACTAGGTATAACAGGTTTCTTTTATTGTTTTTTTCTTAACCTGTGATTGGGCAGACATGTCCACAGAATCACCTGAGATATTGGTTTATTTTATATAAATTTTGTGCAGGATTGGACGGACAGGCCCACTGGAACACCAGGGATATAGGTTAATGTTATTTTAGTTCAGCTTGCATTTGGGCTGTGGGCACTTTGATGTTCTACAGATGGTTTGTTGTCCAAGAACTGCTGAGTGTCAGTGTGTCAGGCCCAAGTTTCGGGATATTGGAGTAATATGGATGTAAATGGTTTAATAATGACATCTACTTGCCCATTTGCACTGTGCATGCATTGGGGCCCCATTTGTAAGTAAAGTTTCATATATTTTTGTTACTGCACCTAGCACAATGGAACTAGTGGTACTGTATCACCATGGTGCACTCTGGCTACTGATTCTGTCACACTGCCACTGTGCTATGTGCACTGATGGTGGCCAGGGTGCACCATTCAACAATGCTGGGACATGGTGCACCTCTGTTGAACATCGCCCAGTGGACGCTACTGCACAGGCATGACCAGCTGTACCCGGGCTTGCGTCACAGACTGGCACAGCTTGAATGTCTGTTTTTCTGTTTAATTAAATATACTAATAAAGGGAGTGGGTATATAGTAGGATGTACCACATGTGTCATGCTTAAGTTTCTAACATGTTATTTATGACTGAACTACAGCAGTCATGAGACATCTACAGTGAACAAACACCGTGTTGGAGTATGTTACTTGAGAATTGTAACAGAAAAAAACAATGGTATCTCATTATATTTATTGCGATTTAGAAGAAACAGATATCATAGACAGACGTACGTCAATTATACACTTCTCAGTTTGGTTTAACTGAAGATGAACAATAACTGTCCATGACAGTTGTGGGCTGGAATAACATATACAGTATTGAAGTAGTATTATTTTTTGAGTTGCTACATAAGTGAATGTTGGTGTCATTCCAGGGTAAGAATATATTTGTACACATTTGAATTCTGTTTGTATGTTATGTCATTGTACAAATGACTAATACAGGCACTAACTACAATATATATGTTACCTAGATTTTGTATATTCTATGAACACAGTTATTACATATTACTATACTACTCACTTATGTGATACATACTGATGTCACCAGATACAATATGCACAAAAATGTTTCTGTTATGCAGATAGTGATTTGAGATGAAAAAAATAGTTTAATTTCTTTATGAAGTCCGGTAATATTATCCATGTATATGTCGCATCTCATGATTTTGAACCTGTTGTGTTGTTGTTACATATTATCAGAATCTGTGAACTTGTGAATGGACAGTATTCTATGTGCGTGGTGACACTGCCGTACTAGCAGGAAATGGGGTGGGCATCACTAAATAGGTCTATGGACATCTACAGCAATGTACACACATAGTGTTAAGATCACAGTGTGGCGTAGAATAATGATGTGTTCACAAGTTGTAGGAATTATCTGTGACATTGTTGATACTGTTCATGTAAGTCACTTTCTCACTGTACACAAATGAGAAGAGTTGCTGTGTGCATGTCACTGTTGAATGCTAATAGAACATCATATAAACACAAGTGTCATTGAAAACAGGATGTGTTTACATGTTCAGTAAGCACAATGACACAGTATAAAAAATCATTTTATTACAAAAAGTATAAGTGTACCTAAATATTTTTGTGGTATATGTAAATTTTTTTTACTTGTTTGTTTTATAGAGCCTGGGGAAGCTGAGGTTGAGAGACCAGTGGAGGTGAAACAGGAGCCAGACACCAGCTCTCCACGTAAGTACCATCGCAACAGATATTCATACAAGATATAGTGTTACACTATCCTGCACCAACAATGTATGTTATGATGATTGTGTGTTTACTAGGTGGTTGCGAAATGACTGATATCATATAGTGGACCTGTTCAGCATTTTTTTTAGAACTTTAAGACTGCATGTGAAGGCGGTATAGTACTACATTGTTCAGAGGTGCAAATGAATACATTACACAACTCTGTTAACCAGTATGGTGCGAGTTTCATGTTCATTTGCTTCTGTTGTGGACAATGTGTGTGCAGTACTATTCCACAGAGTCAGTAATTGTGCATCACACGTACAAGTTCCCATACAGGGATGTAGTGCCACTGAGAGGAGTGAAGGGGTGGGGAGTGTACATGTTGCTGGTTAGTGGTTGGGAGAGGAGCAGTGTAGAACAACTTAACAAAGGATGTTTTACTTTTATATTATATTGCAGGGATTCCAGCAATAGGCCTGTAAGTGTTGCACTGGTACACCAGGGACATAGGAAGCATAATTACAATAGTAGTACACACAGCCAGGATAGGGGGAGGATGAAGGTACAGCTGTAGCTTGGGAGGTCACTTAGAGCTGTCAGCTGTCAGCTGTCATGTTGTACAGTGTGATGTGGCACCCAAGCTGTGAGTGGCAGCCGTTGAACATTTAAATAAGTAAATCTACTCAGTAAAGTACAAGCAGTACTTCTGAGTGTATGCTACCATAGTAAGAATGCCATCAAAATAGGTGTTACAGTCTATCGCGTCTCCTCGTTTGGACAGCCGCTGCCCTGGTAGCTGAGCCTGCTGCCTCCCCCTGGGCTTTCTGGGTGCTCCCTTCCCAGTTCCAGATATTCTGAATGCATTTGATTGTTAGTCTGGAGCCGTTATCGTTATAACTGTCCCACATCCTGTTGAACTCCTGCACCACCTCTGCCTACACCAGCCCCCTGGGTACCGCATTACATGGATCCACCACCCTCCTAGTGAAGTTCACCTCCTCCTTTCCCCCAGAATTTTTCCTCCTCTGCCTTGCAGCCATGAACTGTAGTTGCCCCCTGCTCCTTCCTTTGAACCATCCTAACTGCTGCTGTCCTATTTACAACCTTCATGTACGTGAAGACCTCTATCATGTCTCCCCGGTACCTTGTCTCTGTCAATGTGTAGATATTTAGCTCTTCGTGCCTCTCCACATAGGTCCTGTTTCCCAAGTCCTACACTATTTTGGTTGCCCTCCTCTGGACCCTGTCCAGGAGTTTAATGTCTCTCTTTAAGTGTGGCGTCCACAACTACATACGGTGCTTGAGATGCTGTCTCACCAACCACTTATACAGACGGAGTATCACTTCACTCCTTCTGGACACAATCCCACTAGCGATGCATTCCAGCATCCTGTTGTCCTTAGCTGCTGCCCTCCAACAAGTCTCCAAGTTGTTCATCATGACATCCAACAACAGCCCCAAGTCCCTGTCAGCAACCAAAACTTGTACCATTTCTCCCCCCATGGACACTTGGTATGGGTTTCTGTGTCCCAGATGCAGTACCTTGCACTTCATTGCATTGAACCTCATCGTTCACTTTCTAGAGCATCTTTCCAGAGCCTTCAGTGCAGCCTGTAGGGCAACCACCCCTTCTCGTCATCCACCAAAGTCCCCAGTTTTGAGTCATCCACAAAGAGACTCATCTTACTCCTGATACCTGTCCTTATGTCAGACATGTAGGTGGTGAACAGGAGGGACTCAAGTGCTGATCCCTGTGGAAACCTACTACTGACCCTCCTTGGAAATGAGACTATCCTGCCAATTATGAAGCTCTGGGTTCGTTTCTGGAGCCAACTGGCTATCAATCTGATGTGTTACTACATCATGCGCTGCATATTGGGTTTGTATGTAACATGGCATGAGAATGAACCTGCTAATTGTGTTTCATAATCTACTGTTATGTTTAGATAGAACGGTAATCAATGGCAGCCCTATAGCACTGTAAAATATCGCACTGGCATGCATCACTGTGTTGTTCATGGTATCACAGTTATGTTTCTTGTACAGCACTTTTGAACATATCTCCCACTCTTTATTTACATGCTTTGTATACAAAATGTTAGATTAAGTACTTAGTAAAGTCAGTCAACTCCTGCTTACTAAATCTGTAAGATGGTTTCAAGTGTTAGAAAACCATTGTGCCACATGAAGTTAAAAATTAGCTTTAAGCATTCTAACTGGGCATGGACATCTATCACAAACATTATTGTCAAACTGATCATATAGTGAAGAAGGCTTAAGAGTGTTATTAAGTTGTTTAATTAAAACAGAAATAAGGTACTTTCACTGATTGTGTTGATGGTCAGTTAATCACGATTTAGGACATTTTGCCATTTGGTTACACTTTCTACCACACTACAGGCATGCAGATCATCAGAATAACATACAAATGACATTTTCTTAATGGCTTACTGCTTAATCAATGCTATGACAGTAAAATAATATTTTTATATATGGAAATATGTACAGAGGGTGAATAACAACTTGACATGTGTGTGTCTTTTGTAGCACCCATTACGCTGATGATGATGATGTACACATTTAATTATGTTATCATACTGTTGGTGTGCAGGTACTTGAATATTCTCTTGCAGGCGTGGACAAATAATATAGGCACAGATGCTAAAGTATAGTTGTTCACACACAATAAAGATGTTGTATTAGTGTATGACAATGTACTGTTTATTATGCCAAACCATTTAGATACTGAGTATTGCTATATGGTAAGTTAAATACAAGAATAGTATAGGAAGTGCACTGTTCTTATAACTTTTTTTTATGTTTCAACAAATGACATAATATGCTACGAAAGTATTATCACTGAACAGACAAGACAAGAATCTATATTTGTATCACAGTTCTAAATAGTGTTAGTTGTGGCAACAAAATGTATAACTATTCAAGCAATAAGGCATGTCCAGAGGTTATGTTAATGGTCTGTTAATCACCTTCTAGGGTTTAATGGGCACGAGGCATAGCTGGTGCTACATGCCCTAGAGGTGATTAGTGGTTCATTAACATAACCCTGGAAGATGCTTTATTGCTATTATAATAAAAATGTTTTTTAAATAGTGTTAAACCTTGTTCAGCATATGATTAGGCTGTACATGTATGTTAATCAAAGATTTACATAGGGTTGATAGAATGTTTACAGCCAATCAGAAAGTTCCATGTCTCAGACTCTTTTCATAATACTTAATTAGATATACATATTGTAAGGTGAAAGACAGAAAGGACATCACTGTTTTGAGGCTGATGTACTGATTAATGTTTTTTGACTCTTTGTAGGGCGCCGTCGTGTGAAACACTGTACTGGCCACTGCCGCTGTTACCGGAGGCTTGAGTGCAAGGTTAATGGTCTCAAAAAAGAAAATGTTGCGCTCCTTGAATGACAGCAGAGAATGCTGTCCTTCATGGAAGCGCCAACAGTGGACCCGTCAACCCGGTAGCGGCCTATGTTGACAGTGACCCGTAACCGTGGCCAGTACCGGCACTCACCTCCACCACCACCTGTTCCATCCGGCTTCCCCGGAGCAAAGTGACCACTCTCCACCACAGTCCAGTATCTCCTCCGGAGGGTGCAACAGCTTCCACTTCTGTTGCGCCTCCACATTGAATCCAGTTTACAGCTTGGACTGCCTCAAGCAGCACACACCTCTCGCAAACAGTGGCTGCAAAAAATTATTAATAAAAATTGTTTGATTATTATATTTATTTTGTTTATTTGTTTTTTATATAGAAGAAAAGTTTTATAAAAACAAATATCTATTTTTTTAAGTATTATATTTTTAAGTTATGCAAAAAGCGATTTTTTTCTCTTTATCTTTTTTTCACATTTAAAAAGTTGTTTATTTTTCTAATTTCTTTTGTGAAGAATTACTTTTTTTACTTCGAATTTTAAAGAACTATTTTTTTACTTTTATAAAAAAAATATTTTCTAAATAAAACTTTTTGCTTGTTTTATTATTCAATTGTGGGGATGTTTATCATCAATATTTGTTACAAGGGTTAGACAACTGTGATTTTATAATTACCTCAAACATTCTAGCAGATTCATGTGGGATTAAAATCTACATACATATGTAGGCTAATATATTTTGAAAAAGGTGTCACACTATTTTAAATAAGTTTCATAATTGTGGCCATAAGGGTCTTGCAGGGATTATGTCAATGGACAGTTAACCAGCCTGTGAGTGTATCTGTTAGGCTGTACACATTGAGTCATTCTACACCAGTAGCAGGTGATTAACAGACCATTAATACAACTGCTGGGCATGTTTTATTGGCTATATATTATATAAGAAACCATTCGGCTAACCTAGTTTGGTGAAGAAGATTTATATAGAAAGAATTCAAGCTTTAAACAGATAACATATTTGAATTCTTGTAATATTATGGATGTTGAAGTGTTATGAGAACATTCTTATATGTACATAAGTCAGTATGAGTTCTGTCAGTTTTTTTTGCCTAGTACAGAGACAGAGGAGGAAGATGTAAGATATGAATATTTAAAAGTGTACTAACAAATAGAGTACTACATTCTTTATGTGCCAGAAGACTAGTTACATTGACTGCAAAAAGATAATGAGTAAAACACTGCAACATTATAAATTGGTATTGACATAACAGTGGTAAGTGAAAGTACATACATATATATAAAAAGCAATATGGTTGAGATGGATGTTGTCTTAGTCTTCAAAACAGAAAATACTATTAGATGAGTTACTTTGTTATTCATTTTGGTGCATTTTGCTATGTATGTGCAGTCCTGGTACAACAAAAAATCATATACTATTGGTACTAATCATTCTTAAAAAGATAGGATATTCATGGCAAAAAACTAAGTTTAATGCATAAGTTAGGGTTGTTCCACAGTGACAAAAGTGAGGAAATTCGGTGTTAGGGTTGAAAACCCTAACTCCGAATTCTGCCCCCCAGCACCACACACACACACACACACACACACACACACACATGCAAGTAGAGGGGAGGACCAAGGCAACACGACCAATGACAGACAACCAGCAGCAGGTGACAGAAATAAAAAACAATTGCCTAAATGTACTATTAGACATCCCCACCCATCTGACAGGTACTGCATGCTCAGTGGAGATCAACAGCAAAACTGAGGCCATGTACACCAAACGTATACATTCCCTGATTGCAGGTGTACACAACGCATCAACACCTTAGTAGTTGCATGGCCTTACCTAGCGATGCCCCACACCCCACCACACCTGGTACTGCACCGTTACTGGACATCAATGATGCAGGTGTCTGATTGCAGTTGTACAAAGGTTTTTACACTAATGAGTAAACATTAATTAAGACAACAACATAAATTTACTGCAAGACACAACCATCATCAAGGTAAAAGAACTGTTGCATTTACTATGTGATTTATATAGTAGTAAATTTACTGCAACTGTATACTCAAGATAGAGAGGCTGATGTCAAGGTATGGAAAACTATTGCCTGTACAAGGATGTGTAACTCCTAATATCAGTATCAGCTATACAGTTTAGTGATATAGGTGTACTGTTGCTGTACATATATACCTTCAGTGTGTCTGTATGCTAAAAATGCAGTAACTATTCTTTCTAAGAAACAGTGTCATTAACTGGCTGACGCCAAGCAACTTCTAAATATCCTAACATTACTGAACCAACAATGATGTAGGTGTATCACAGATGGCTATAGGCTCAATTTTCCTGCAGGTCCTTACTGAGGATGTACTACCTGGTAAAGACAATGTCATTGCCTCTCTGACACCTCACTTATTGAAATAGTGGTAAGTTTAGTATTGTTGCAATGAGTGATCTATACCACTTATGCACACAGCCTCACTTTTTTAGTAGTTGTTCTATACTCAGGTTGTAGTACCTAGTCTTTGGGTTTGGCACAATTCTGTCACTGATGCTATCAAAGTGATATCTATGTTAATTGTACTACAACAGGAATCAAGTAGGTATAGTGTAGATATAAATAGAATTTCTTTTAGTATATATTTTAGTCACAGTGTGATAAGTGTTGTAGGATGGGAGGGGTCATTCTCTATCACAGACTCTGTCAGTTATAATGACACTAAGCTTTGGATGGCTGCAATCATCAAGTTACAGTGTTGATCTTCATGGGTTAATTTTAACTGCCATTCTCCAGTAACTACACAGTAGATGGTCTGAGTGGGTGAGGCACTGCCTTGCAAAGGTCCTGCAGTGCCTAGCAGAGGGAGAGTGTGTATACATGAAGTCAAACACACATATTATACCTGTACAACTCCTTAGTTTTGCTGTGCTCTATAGCTGAGGAGGCCCACCAGGTGTGGTGGGGTGTGGGGCATTGCTAGGTAAGGCCATGCAACTACTAAGTGTGGTACGTTGAGTGCACCTGCAATCAGGGATGTATATGTTTGGTGTACATGGCCTCAGTTTTGCTGTTGATCTCCACTGAGCATGCAGTACCTGGTCAGGTGGGTGGGGATGTCTCATAGTACATTTAGACAATTGTTTTTAATTTCTGTCACCTGCTGCTGGTTGTCTGTCATTGGTCGTGTTGCCTTGGTCCTCCCCCCTACTTGCATGTGTGTGTGTGTGTGTGTGTGTTTTTGTGTGTGTTGTGGGGGGGGGTGACTTCGGAATTAGGGTTTTCAACCCTAACACCGAATTTCCTCACTTTTGTCGCTGTGGAACAACCCTAACAATGAAGTTTTTTGCCATGAATATATATATATATAGGATACATGATGGGCAAGAGTGTGATATGGAAAATATTCTCACTCACGCAGAGTGAGCTCTGGATACTCATGAGTGCCAAAGGCATGAGTGAGAGCATCCAGAGCTCATGATGCAGGAGTGAAAATCTTTTCCTAGCACACGATCTGTACATTATGGCCCGGATATTCAAAAGGGTTGCGCATGTGCAAGTCCCAAAATGCGCCATTTTGCGATATTCAGAAGGAGGCAGTTGCGCCACCGAAAACATGCTGAGCAACAGCGCAATGAAAATGAAGGCATGCGCAACTGAAGGGGGTGGATCCATGCATAAAGAGCGCAATGCGATATTCAAAGACTTACACGATGCGCAATAGAGGCACAGCCGGAAATTGCGCACTAGCGGAAATGAGCCAAAATAAAAAGGCTCAAGGAAGCAGCGCAAGAACGCTACAAGGCTGCCAAGTGGGGGAGAGAGACAGACAGACAGACAGACAACTGACAGGCTAGGGCAGGCAAGGAAAGCATGGGCCATAGGCTGTAGAGGCCAGCGGGGGGTGCCCGGTGCAGTGGAAGTAGCAGTGAGGACAGCGGGGGTAACACAGCAACAGCAGCCAGGGGGGGTCAGAAGCCAGGGAGATGGACAGTGCCAGCTTCCACATGGAAGCTGTAATGAGGGGGGTGAGAATGCATGCTGCAGGGGACATGGCCGTGGAAGGACCCATCGGCGGTAGCCCCCCAACAGGCAGTACCGTGCCCGCATCAGCTTTGAGCTGTACACAGATGTAGAGATCGTGGGCTGGTACCGCCTGAACAGGGCAATACTGAGACAGCTCTGTGAGCTGTGCAGTGATGTGATGCAGGCACCCTCACGACGGAGTCACGCTCTGTCGGTGGAGACCAAGGTGACAGCCTGCATGTGCCTGCTCACCACGGGCACCTTCCAGAGGCTGACAGGGGACACCACAGGCATCACACAGTCGGCCACATCATGCATCCTCACCCAATTCCTCAGCGCACTGCTGCCACATGCTGTGGAGTACATCCATTTCCCCAGCACCGTGGCAGAGCGTACAGCAAACATGCAGGAGTTCCACAGGGTAGCACATATGCCTGGCATGCTAGGGGCCATAGACTGCACCCATGTGGCCATTCGCACGCCACCTGGCCCTGATGGGCTCGCATACAGGAACAGAAATGATTCTCCAGTGTCAACTGCCAGGTGGCGTGTGATGCCACTGGGCGCATAATCAATGTCTGTGCCACACACCCTGGTGGAGCACATGATGCCTTCATATGGTATCAGTCCACACTGTGCCATCGATTCGAGAGTGGGGACATCCCCACAGGACATCTAGTGGGTGAGTACACATGTATGGAATGCAAACTCAGGGCAAGGGTGGGAATTCCACAGGTGCCATGGTAGTGGCACACAGGGATATGGGCAATATGGACCTGAACATGAGACTGATCTCCACTATCTCGACACAGGTGATGGCGGATACCCACTCCGTCCCTGGCTGCTCACACCGTACCGGCGCCCCATGACCCCATTGCAGCAATGCTATAATGAGGCACATGTTTCCACATGCAACATCATAGAGTGGGTGTTTGGGATGCTCAAGGCATGCTTCCAATGCCTAGACACCTCTGGCGGTGCCCTACAGTACAGACCCCAAAAGGCCTGTGGGATATTCCTGGCCTGTTGCATCCTGCACAACATGGCCAAAGACCATGGGATAGCCATACAGGTTGAAGAGGGGGACAGCACTGGGGACGCCAGTGGCGCCAGTGTTGATGGTGATGAGCAGCCCCCCCTAGGACGGTGGGACCCCCGACTGATCCGGCAGGCCCAGCTGCACCAGGATACCATCACAGAGGAGCACTATGCAGAACACAGGTAAGTCAAGGGGACATGTGCAACCAACACTGTCCATGCGCAAACCACAGGCACACAGGGGAACACACCAGGGGTGCATGACGGTCAGGGGAGTGGAAGGGTCCAGGCATACAAACACACCATCAGGGAGGGGTGAGCACTCATATGAACACACACACACCAGGCACAGAGCGTACATGGGCAGATGCACAGCAGAACTGACATTGCTAACACACAGCACCACCTACCACCCCCACCACCTGTACTGTCCGAGTACATGTGTCAGATGCCGGGCACCCTTGCACCTTGGTGTACAGTACAATGCAGGCATCATCATGCACACGCACCTGTGGACAGCAGTTGGGAGGGTGTGCAGGTGGTCTGTGTGTCAGTGTGGTGAGCAGAGCACCCAGCAGTGCACTTCCCACAATGACACACATTGCACACATGGCAGCACCAGACAGGGCCCGCACTGGGAGACAGCTCAGTCATGTAGCACTGTCCCACAGCCACCGCGGATGCGTGGGCGGCCCTGCCGTGACCCCACAGCACTGGCAGGCTGAGCAGGGGCCACATGGGGTGGCACTGTTGCACCACCAGGGGTCCCACTGTGCAAACGTGACCTTGCCTGCACAGGGGTCTGCAGCATGCCGAACAAACCTGCACCAGGGGTGCTCGGGATGGCCACAGCAGAACCCGGCGTCGACAGGCCTGGTGTCACACGACACCAGGAATGGGGAGTGGAGAGTGAACTGTGTGGGGTGTGTGGTACAGGGGCACCTGACTGTGTGCCCAATGCGTCCACGACAGAGACCACTGCCTGGGTCAGCCTATCAATGGCAGCGGTCACATCCGTCCACTTACGAACCAGCTCTGCACGGTCCAGAGCACACTCCCTGCTGTGCCACTCCACAGCCACAGACAGTGCCTCCACGGACATTGCAACCCACCTCTGCAGCTGTACTGATTCCTGCAGCAGGCGGGTGTGCTCGTCCAATGGGTACTGTGCCCCAATGGCATCCTGTCCCCCAGGGTGTGGAAGGTCCTGATGCACAACACCCCTTGAGGGTGGGCGCTGTTCGCCAGGACCAGGAATGGGCGGATCAAAGGGCGGTGGACATGTGCCACTACTTGACACTGTAACCCCAGACCTGGTGGGTGACTGCTGCTGCTGCCCCTCCAACCGCTGTGCCCCAGGGTCCACTCATTCCACCGCTGTGCTAGCAACAGTGCCAGACACCTGCACAGCCACCGGTGCTGCCCCACCGGTGCTGACAGGCACTGCCTGGGACTGTGCCAGCATGCTGGTACACAAGTTGTAACCAGAAAGGCCCAGGGGCACGTGCTGGCCTGCTGTGTGTCCGCTCATGGGACACACCTATCACTGCCCATTGCAGTCCTTGCATCATCAATGGTGCAGGTACGCGTTACAGCCATAGTCACAGTGTGCTGGCATGCTTGCATGCCAGACTGCTGAGACACAGGCTGTGCACCCCCCGCACCCGAATCACCGACACCAGAGTTGGCAGCCCAGCGTGCATGCTGCTGCAGTGCCTGCTGGCTGGTGATAGAGGTGGATGGACCCTCCTCCATGTCCAGCAGGTCATCATCACTGCCAGGAGCCACCATCACCGTCTCCTGAAGACGAACAGGATCTGTAACAGAAAGAGAGTACATGTGAGTGCATGTGAATAACCTTCCCCCCAACCCCCCCAACACCACCACCATGTCATACTGTGCAGTGATGGGCTTCCACCTGTCTGGAATCCACCTCCTGGTATGCCCTCAATAGCGCTCCGCTGCATTGATGCAACCAGTGTCTCCTCAGTCAGGGTCAGCTCCAACACCACTGGCGGGCCCCCACCAGTGCCAGCATGTGCCACCCTGAAGGCTGCCACCTTCTCCTTCAACCTCCTGTGGTCTGTCCCCATCTCCTTCTTGCATTCCTGCATGGAGCGCTGGTGGCTTCCGTGCAGGTTCACGGCCCGAGCTACCCCCTCCCATGCAGCCACACGGGACTGAGGGGTGCCCCTCCGTCCACTCAGTACTGGCTCCTCATCCAGGTAGGCCTGGAAGAGGGCCTCTGTCTCTGCTGCTGTAAAGTTGGGCCTCCTCCTATGCCCACCGTCCTCACCCTCACCTTGGCTCTGCTCGGTCATGGCGATCTGTATGGGGGCAAGTGGACACCTGTCACTGTGCAGTCTACAGCATTTTCCCATGACCATTGTCCAGAACATCACACAGCATGCAACTCACCTCTCACCTGCAGTAACCGAATCTGGCCAGCGCAGCCCAATGTCGCACATTTATAGCGCAATGCATGCAAATTAGGAGTGGAGCAACTATAATGACATGCAAATCGCACCACTGCACCTTTGAATGGCTGATCAGATGATTTGCATGTGTCGGCTGAATATCACGAATTTGCGCTTTGCGCAATACGGTTGAGTCGGCTGAGCCAATGGCGCAGATCTGTGACTGTGTGGTACACTGCATTGTGCATGCCCAGATAGCTTACGCAGGCATCTGCCGCACTGCTGACGTGCTGTGCGCTATCAGCAATTCAGGCCATGGCCACCATTGTGCCAGTGGCGCTACAGCACTGGGCACTATATGGCGCTGTGGCACTACTGCGCAATAGTCCACTGTGGCACTGGTACGCAGCTGGTCGGTCACGCAGGATGCGTATACGTCAGATGGCGCTGTGCGTGGCCTTGCATCATTACCCATGACCTTGTGTCCGACCTTTGCCCCCTGGCGCTGTTCGCCTGCCATGTGTACTGCCCTATTGTGCTGTCTGGTGACACGCTATGTGATGACGGGCGCTGGTTCAACAGCCGTGATTGAAGCCTGTGGTGGTCTATTGCGAACATCTCCATGTGGGGTTACGCGCAGCGGCGCCATATTGCCTGCCGTAAAGTTGGTACCATGGCTGCAGAAGAGCAGTTCAGTGGAGCCCAGTCAAACTGGCCAACTTGGTGGCCTAGTGGAGCCCCACTATGGGGCACTTTATGGTGAGTGCCCTCACCATTGCCAGGATGCAGTGTGGCAAGTGGCCACTGACCTGGTGGGGTCACCGACAGTGCCGGTCAGCTGAGCAGTGCCGCACCGGCACGGTGACCTCCACCGGAGGGATCCGGATCTTCTTGATCGGCTGCAGTCATGTGCCAGGCGGGCGTGGTGCCTAGGCCAGGTGGGTGTACCATCTATGCACCTGTATTCTCTGTAGGGGTGTGAGTGTGTTTTGTGGCTGTGCATAGGTGATGGCTCTGCCATGGTTGGCTGTGTCAGTGTGTGCAGGTGTGAGATGCATGGGTCTGGCTGTGGGCAGGCACTCTCACTGGGGCAGGGGCAGTCTGCTTTTGAGTCACACTGATGTTTGTCTCAACATATGTCTCCCACAGGCCGGGATGTGAGGATGCAGGCACGGGGTGAGGAGGGCCGTGCCAGGGCCCCGGTGCCGGTGGGTGTTGCACCCCAGCAGCAGCAGCAGCATCAGCTGCAGACCCAGCTGCTTGAGGAGTGTGAGTATCATTACTTCATGGATGCTATTGCATGCTGGGGAGGGGCAAGACCACCAGCCATGCACAACACAACCATGCAGGAAAGGGGAGGTCATAATTCCACTATACAAGACACTAGTGAGGCCCCACCTGGAGTACAGTGTACAGTTCTGGAGACCATACCTACGTAAGGACATAGACTGGGTAGAGAAGGTTCAGAGGAGGGCAACAAAGATGGTGCATGGATTGCATCACAAGTCCGATGAAGACAGGTTGAAGGAACTGAACATGTACTCCCTGGAGGAGAGGAGGAGTGAGGGGATATGATAGAGACATACAAGTGTCTTACAGGGAGGAACAGGGTGCAGGAAAACACTATTTTAAGTGAAAAGATGTTCCAGGACTAGAGGGCATGGGATGAAGTTGGAGGAGGACGATTCAGAGGAAACATGAGAAAGAATTTCTTCACAGAACGGGTGGTGGACAAGTGGAACACCCTGCCAGAGGAAGTGGTGGGGCTGAAACAATCACGGATTTAAGAATGCAGGATAGACATAAAGGAATTCTGGAGGTCAGGGGTAAGGTGCAACAGACTTATAGGAAAACAAAGTGAACTTACAAGCTCAAATGGCCAGACTGGTGGGCCATAGGCCTCTATCTGCCTACACTGTCTATGTAGGTATGTATGTATGCACAACACAGGTGACATGCATCACTGTCCAGTATCACAGCACGCCTGTGTATGCCACTGGTGGTCCATGCATGCACTGGGCACATAGCTGTGTAACTGGCATCGCGACTAATGCCGTTCCGCCACTTGACAGCCTTGTTTGTGCTGTGATGGACATGGGCAGTGTGTGTGTGTGTGGTGCACATAGCTGGTGCCACCTGTTTGTGATGGCCATGTGCATGTTCACTGTGGGTGGGTGCATGCCATCACAGGTGCGGGACATTGGGCTATATGGCTTGCAGGTTGGGTGGTGTTCAGGGTTATGGTCAGTCACAGCCATTGACTGTGTTCCCATTTTCCTAGGCCTCGAAGTTCTCCGGAGGATACATCTGGGCATACAGGGCCTGACACAGGTGTCCCTGGATAACCAGGCCATCCTGGAGTCCATTAGGAGACATGGCCTGCGGAGGAGGCATCGCAGGGGACAGCGGAACCAGGCACAGGATGACCAGCCAGCTGGGCCTTAGGCCACAATACCCTTCCCACTTCTCCCATCCCTACCACTCTGCCTTCCCTCTCCAAGTTGTTCATCCCTACCCCTTGAACACCCCTACCATGTACCCGTCCCCCCCTTGTAAATAGTTCTTGTTTATTGTTTTATTTACTATTTGAAAATTTGAAAATACATATTTATATTTTGATATGAATACTGTGTTGGTCTCTGATTTGCAGCTAGCTATGGGTGCTCAGTTGCAGTGGTGTACATGCCATCTGGGGTGGTATGGTCCTGGGTATATGTGTGTGTGTGCGTGTGTGTGCATGGGGAGGTATCTCCGGCATGGCAGTGACTTTCTGTTGGTCTTGCCGTCTGCTGCCACCCACTGCTGGGTGCATAGGGTGTGTCTGGCTTGTATGCTTCTGTGCTGCATGGGGTTGATGTGTGCTGGGGGGGATGCATGGTTTCCTGCAGTGCCAGTCACTGCACATGGGTGGTGTCTTGGGGTCATGGTGCAGGGTGTGCTGTGCGTACGGGAGGCTGATGTGCACTGTGGTTGTCAACCCCCTGTGTGTGGCACTCTCAGCCTGCCAGTGGTTGTGCTGGGGTGTCATGGCTCTGCTGTGCTTTGTTGGCTTGTCCCCATGGGCCAGTAGATCATCCTTCACACCCCCAGTGATGCTGTGCTTGGGGTGTGCAGGTGTCTTGTTGGTTCTGCAGTGTGTTCCTGTGCCAATGTGTGGCATGGCTGGCGGTGGGCCCCAGCCTGCCTCCCTGGATGTGCAGTTCCATTGCTCTGGGGGGGGCTCTGCTTGCGCTATGGCACCTCTGGACTGCTCGGCTGGGCTGCTCTGGTTGCGCTATAGCGCAACATTTCTGCTCAGCTTCTCCTTCCTGGTTGCGCTATGGCGCAGTTAGTGCGATATTCAGACGTTGGCTGCTTGCGCAATTTGTTCTGCTCCATGTTTGAATATCGCACCTGTTGCGCATATGCGCAATTGGTTTGTGCTTGCTCCTGCTGTTGCGCACATTTTGGGCGCAGTTTGAATATCCGGGCCTATGTGTGCTGTTTATACAATAGGGGTTTCCAGAACTTTTTTTATTTCAGTTTATCTTGTAAAATAAACAAAGAAGACATAGTACAAAGCATGAAAAGTCTGCTAAAACAAGCTGAAATACCGTCTTGCCATTTGGGATGAAGCAGGCCGCATTTCTTGGTAGTCGAGGTATTTGTGGATGTGGAAGGCTTTGCTTTTTTTTTGGCTTCTTTTTTAGTATGAAACTCAGGCTGTTTGCTTGCTTTGGAGCTTTCATAGTGTGCATAAGATGAAAGTAAAAGAGGGAATCACAGGTGCAGGTGTGACAGGTGAGCTACATTCTTGTCATTAACTTCTTGTAAGCAGTTCAAACACTTAGGCAGAATCTGAGTGTTGTTGGGCGAGATTAGCACAATTTAAATGAATGCTGATTATCTCACTGAGAAAGCTATCTACAAGTGACCCTTGCACTGTGTGATATCTACACGTGACCTTTGCACTGTGTGTATAAATGTAAGCTAGATGTGTAGATATCAGTAGTGTGTTTTCCTTCAGGGTGGAGATATGTGTTTTTATTCCACTGCATAGCATTTCACCCCTATTGTACAAATATATAGATATAGATATATATTAGAGGCAAAAAAATCTATTTAATGCATCAGTTAGGGTTGTTCCACAGCGACAAAAGTGAGGAAATTCGATGTTAGGGTTGAAACCCCCCCTTGCACCACTCCAGCCCAGCCCCCCCAAACGGCATCAGGGTGCGCGTTGGGGTCATCAGTCCTAACTCTCACCCCATTCTCCTATTCCTCAGCTTCTTTCCACATGTGATGGGGTGAGAGTTAGAGCCAATGACCCCAACGCGCCTTGTGCCGGTTGGGGGTGGAGCTGGAGGGGTGCCAAGGGGTTTTCAACCCTAACATCAAATTTCCTCACTTTTGTCGCTGTGGAACAAGCCTAACTGATGCATTAAACAGAGTTTTTTGCCTCTAATTTCCCTTCTTTTTGAGAATGATAATGAGAAATAGTGAATGTGATGCGGTGGCGGGAGTGCGGAGCCCTTTGGGCCCCACGCTCCCGCCATGTAATGTCTTATCACATAGTAACACAGTGCCCGTAAATGCAAATGGTAATGCGCATGGTGACGCAAAGTGAAACAGAAAAAGAAACAGTACTGTAGACACAAATGGTAACAAATAATGCAAACACAAGCTCAAATGAAAATGCAAAGGGTAACGCACATGGTGGCGTAGACAGGAACGGTAAGTGAAACGGGTATGGAACCACAAGCAGAAGCAGTAAGGGTAACAGTAATGTAAGCACACAGGCTGGTTCTCCCCAAAAGCTGCATAAAGAAAGACAGTGAGTACAAAGAATGTATGCATAATAATGGGTCTCGGAGCAGAAAATAAGGAGTTGGAATACTAAATTGCTCATATCTCAGGAACCGTATGACGTAGAAAAAAAGTTAAAAGTCATATGATGTATGACTTTCCTGGCTAGTTTTAGTATCTCGCACCGTTTCCGAGATACGGGCCCTGAAAGTCACGGCGAATGCCGTAATGTTATCCTATGGGAAAAAAGAGAAGTTCAGAGTGCCATAACTTTTCCGCCCTGTAATATTTTTTCACCAAACCACCCAAAGGCACATCTGTGTGATGTTGGCTTTATTCCCTCCAAATTTCAGTGTAAAAGACCAAACCATTATTTTGCAGCAGGGTGGCAAAGAATTCCTGTCATGCAGCGGACGCTGCAATGTTAGTCTATGGGACAAAGTGTCAACTTCGGAGTACTGTAACTTTGCATCCATGCAATATTTTGTCACCAAACCACCAAAAGGCACATCTATGAGATGTTGGCTGCCTTCCCTCCACATTTCAGCCCAAAAGACTAAACCGTTCATTTGCAGCAGGGTGACAAAGAATTCCTATTATTTTGGGCACAGTATCGCAAAGTAGTGTTGTGATTTGCAAAAGCTTTCGCACAGATTTGCGAAAGTGTCGTGAGTGCAACACTACTTTGCGACACTACTTTTTCCAAACATTTTAAAAACATATTTCTGGGGTGTTTAACCACAAAATAAAGACATGGCCAGCATCCTCAGGGTCCGACTAGATGAACACAGAAAGAATTATGTCCCTAGAGGGTCCCAATTTTAAATGCCAAGCATTTTTCTGATCACTAACTGAAAACAAAATGGTGGATTTGTGACACTACTAGGGCCATTTGCGACACTAAAAAGTGCATTTGCGAAAGTGTCAAACTTTTTAACTTTTCCCATTGACTTATAATGGAAAATTGTTTTTTGAATAACTTTTGAACCGTTTAATATTTTTTCACGAAATCTTCAAAAGGCACATCAGGGACTGCAGCCGCACGTTCCCTGAAGTTTTCGGACCAGTCGCGCAAACCGTGCGACCTGTAGGGATGAGCAAAGAATTCAAAAAAGTGTAAACTCGCATGCAGATCACGCTTAATAACTCTGCAGCCATATATCCGAACAGTATAAAAGTTGGCAGATCCCAAGATGTATGGTTCTTGATCAAAAGTTCCAAATTTCAGGCAAATCTATTGAACGATTGCAAAGTTATTAAGGTGCAAAATTTTAGGTTCAACATGTAAATGGCTCCTCAACCCTAACTATGGTAGCACTACCGTGCTACCGTAATAAATATATGTAACCCCCCTACAAATAGGGGCTCCTATAATGTCTTCCTGGGCTGCCTAATGCCCACTGTCAGGATGGTGTCCTGTGTCTGCAGTAGCTTTAATCATCTGCATGATAGTGCTCCAGTAAGCCTCCACGCCTGTCTCTTTAAGAGAACAACTATGGTGTATTAGAAAATTAATCTAGGCTGGGTCCTAGCGGTATAAGGCTTGTGACAAGCCAGCCAGTCTATATTTCTGCTCCATTCTGCAGTCGCTGTTTGTGCAGAGGGAGCTCTGTTAGGGAAAGAGATTATTTACTGTTTATCTGCTGTAATAATAATAATAATGTAAGAGTTTGTCTAACCTGCTTTCCATTGCAGCTTGAACTTTTGCATAAAAGCCACCATTTTGGTTCTGGACTGCAGTGTTGGACCAGTCAAACCTCAGGGGACCTAAAATGGAGACTGTCCCCAGAGGTCTTGTGGGATTGAAATTCTGTAGGAATTGTAGTTTTAAGGGTTGGCACCTAAATGGACCTGGAGGGGGAGCCCTTTCTGTGACAGACAGTTTCCTCAGCCAACCGAACCTTTTGGATTACTGGGAAACCCCCAGAACTGCCTGAAGAGACTGTCAGTCATGAGCTGGATTTTGTAGAGTAAACAGCTTGAGCTATTGAGCAGCTGTTACAGCTAGGAGCACAGGAGAACTGGAGGGTAGGCACTATTGGCCTGCCTGTCACATTTTCCTGTGTGAAGTACTGCCATGAGTGTGAAAGACAGACTTATCCAATTATTGGATCGAGACCTGTGCCAGAAGAGAGAAAGTGTGTTAGTGCTACTTAAGAGTGGACTGAAGACTTGCTGCAGAAGCGATCGTCCCACCCGGTACCGAAGTGAGCCTCAGATCAAAAGGTTTGCGCAGAGAAGCTGAGATTTGCAAACAGACTTTATCCAAACTGTGGCATAGTATTTTAAGTGTTATAGATGTGCTGAATGTGTTTTGTGGGTCGCGATTTGGTTCCTCACAGCAAGTTCTATTATACCAGCTGGAAGCTGTTCCAGCACTTCATCACGGACTTTATCCGAACTGCCTGCTCTGCCTGGGCCCTGTCATCTTGGCCTAGGCCACTGCTTCTGGTTCAGAGACATTCTCGGCAAAAGACCCACTTGAGTGTTTGGCTCCCTGCTCAATACCACTGAACAGATAGTGACCACCAGGAGGTGAGTCGTGTAGGCTCTGCTTCCCCTGGCAATCCAGTACAACATCATGAGGTCTTCATCTCACCTTTTCTGCATTCTGGTCTGGATAACATGAGTACAAAACAGGGTAGCTCCCTGCAACAAAAGCTGCAATCATTGGTGTGTCATCTGATTTTCTTGTTTTGGTTTATTGCAATGGACTGAGCCATCTGGCCCTGGATTACAAATATCTGGGTTGAATGCATATTAATTGTTTTCCTTCCTAAGGGCCCCAACAACAGCTGCAATGCCAGTCTACCCTGGGCAATGCTTCCAGCTAGCCTGTTTAACATACTGGGTACCCAGGGTTGTGGAGACTGTGTTAAAGGGACTCACTGTGCATGCTTGTTCAACCTGGATTTAATCAGATCTGTCAATCATCTGCTAGTTTCACGCCCCACCCTTGTTCACATCCCCCTGAATAAATCAGATTGTGTTTTTTTGTGTTTAACCTGGCTAGTGTATACCTTCTTGGTGGGGATACAGTACTGCTATTGTATTGTTGCATCACTGGTCTTATTTTCCAGGGGGTCTCCAGGGCAGTTGCAGAAGATTCAGCCCTGGTGATAAGTGCAAGGAGTGTGGGCATCTCATTATGGTCATATGGTGAATGTGAATGTCCTGTTGCTGAATGGTTTAGGCCACTAGAAGGGTTGGTGGGTGGTTATAGCATCCTGGAGGACTATACCAACAGCAGCTACGCTACCCCAAAACCATTCCTCCGGGTGGAGGCACCCGTTCACCAAGCTCAGGCCCCTTAACCTGTGCATAGTCACACAGGCAGGGGTAGTCTCCTATAGGATAGCAACACCTAGGGATTATATATATATATATATATATATATATATATATATATATATATATATATATATATATGTAATAGATAATCCATTCTAGGGTGTGCAGTCGCGAGTGTTCAACCACCCAAGGCGTGCGTATATCAGAGCGTGACCGCACACCCCAGAGGGGATTATCTATCTTATAAAATAGAAATAAATATTTTTGTGGGAGAGCCAAAAAGTAGTCCCTGTCTGGCATAAGAATTAAAAAAAAAAAAAAAAAAAAAAAAAGAGGTTTATATTTCTTTTTATTTTCATTTACTATTCCTAGAATAAAGTCATCATCTTTACAGGGAGGAGAAAGAGTGGGGAACACTTTCACTTTTATCATTGAGATGTAGCGTGACCGGCGTGGTCAATAATGGTACCTAATATGCAGGCAGACACGAAGCAAATGCTCGGTCACGCCACACGCCACTGATAAAAGTGAAAGTGCTTCACCACTCGCTTCAGCTGGCTCCTTCTTTTAGAGAATTCTCAATAAAAATAACATAAAATGCAGTTACTTTGCTTTTTCACACCGAGGGACTTGCTTTCAGTGTCTGCCTGCATATTAGGTACCATTATTGACCACGCTCGGTCACGTTACATCTCACTGATAAAAGTGAAAGTGTTCCCCACTCTTTCTCCTCCCTGTAAAGACGACGACTTTATTCTAGGAATAGTAAATGAAAATAAAAAGAAATATAAACCTCTTTTTTTTTAGTCAGTCTTAGTTTGAACTTTGGCATCAATTCATTTGCCAGGGGCAGTTGTCATTTATGTTGGTAGCAGTCTGAATGTACCACTTGTATGCATGTGGGTGCCTATCTGTGGTAGATGTGGAATGATCTCACTACTGGTGAGATGATTTTGAAGGATAAAAAGTAGTTCAGGCGTGCGGTCGCGCTGGGAGGTGTGCGGTGGTTGGGAAATAATGCACGGTCATGTGATGCATTCTGTCCAATCATGTTAGTGGAATTTCTATGATTTTACCTACCCATTTTATAAATATATATATACACAAGTTAAATTATGGGGACTAATACCAAAACTCAGAAAAAATGCAAAAAATATTTTTTGTATTTCATTTTTTAAAACCGTCATGAAATGTCCCATGTTGAGATTAAAAAACTATATCAATATACTTTATCATTATGGAAAAAGTATATCAATAACATTTGTTTTACAAAAACACACTTTTGTCGTGATGTAAATGTAACTCCTGGGCGGCGCCACCCCCCAAGTGTTACACCCCTGCCTACTACCCTGGACGTAGGCTAAGGGGTTTGGGTTCGCTAACTTATAACTTTTTCTAAAAACCTTTGCGTAGTGCCTCCACTCAGGGTGCTTTACATGGGTGAGATGGTACTGGGTGTAGCCCCCTGAGCTGCTACACCACCCACGGTGACCAGTTACCTTCCCCAGACATGCCCCAATACACAGTTCCCCACATTTCAACATTTTGAATTAAAGGCTATCTCTAATAATATTCTCACACTGGATTTTAAACAACAACAACAAGATATTTATTTTGGGGGGAATAAAGGAGCTAGGAAAGGGAAACAGGAGAAGTAGAGGTTATCTTACCGTATTTACACATGTACAGATATTATTTAGATTTTTTCTGGTAAACCCTCCAGCTGGGTGGCTACATATTAACAGGCAGATGTAAATCACATTTTACCATTTGACTTAAGACATCCAGCTCCCTGGCTATCTAGCTGCTGATAAATCAGATGTTAAACATAATTATTAATAATACCCATACTGGTACCAGTCCCAGATACAACAGAAACCCCGCAATCTCATACCATACTGGTTAAACAGATACCACAGTCCAAGATGTTGCAGGCCTGATGGAGTTGCAGCTGGTTGAGGTGGCCGGCTATTAATTTGAGGGTGGGGGCAACTTGGAAGCAGATTTTTGTAAAGCAGCAAATTACTATTTACAACCACAGCAGGGATTGCCCTGCACTTGCAGACAAATCAGGGATTGCCCTGCACTCGTAGACTTCTGAACATTCCAGAACAAACTATGTGAATCTTACATCCAGAACATTCAGCACAATATTTGAAAGTCCCATCCAATGCAATGAGAGTGATGCTTCTGTCAAGCATTCTGAACGCAGTTTAAACACTGTCACATCCAGTACTTTATATACCAAAAGGCATCCAATCCAGAGTAAGTTGGCAATGACACTTTTATCAAGCATCCCATACTTTAGTCACAGGCAGTCACATCCAGTACATTCTATATACCAAGAACATTATCCACAAGCGGAGTCCTATCCAGCACGTCTAGCCATTTAACACTTATACCAAATGCTCTTAGACAAAATTTTGTACAGACACAGGCGCATTCTCTTTAAGGTATCTTAGACATTAATATGCTCTAGGGCCTCCTGTCTCATGAAGTGGCAAGCGTGTCTTGGCAGACAGCTCCACGATGGCAGGACTCTAACCCATAGCTACACATTTATATTATTCACTAAGCCCAGCATCTTGCTATATCTGCAACTTAGCCGTTTGGGCCACAGACAAGATGCATCCATTACTTGAACTAGGCAGTCTTTTATGGGGTTAGTAGCCCAGACTGATGACATCAATACTTCACACTTAACAGCACACATTTCTAAATGGGGCATGGAGCCCCCAAGATTACTTGCTTAGCTTCTCCCTCGCACCTGGGGGTACGAGGGTACTCACTCAGGTCCTCCACGGGTCTCATCCGCAATCGAAGGCATCTTGAAGACTTCTTCAGCTCTCTCACCGCTGAGGTACTTGGTCAGCGCTCTCACCACTGCATGATGTCATCTAGTCTGGTCAGTGCTCTCACCGCTTCTGGACATCTGATTCTTCAGTCCACATCTTTCCCCAACATGGGAGGGAAGGCTAGCCTCTGGAGGACAGTATTGGCAACCTCCTGACTAGCTGTTGCAGAAAGCACAATTACTGTAACTAGTTAACTGTTAACTGAAGAAAATAACAAATGCCCTCTGAAGACTGAAAGGGCTTGAATTAAGTGGCCCAGGCCTGATGGCATGGCTGGAGCCTGAGACCCTCCCCCATGGGGGACTCCCAGCAGGCTGGAGCCTGCTCTGCTGCTCTCTCTCCAAATCTCTCTCTCAATCTCCAGACAAACTGGCAACACTATTTCTTTATAGAGCTCCTAGCTCGACTCCTGATTGGTAGCAGGGATGGGGTGACATGTCTCCAAGTTGCTGAAGGACCTGTCAATCAGAACACTCAAGGCACAATTGGGTTGTGGAATTTGCGCCTAAAATAATGTCCCTGTAAGCCTCCATAAGCACTTGGGTGCTTACCCATAAGATGCAGTGAATGTACCACAAGTCCTGGCTTTCTATTGCTGCAATTCCAGTTGGCTGTACTGCTGGCAATGGCTGCTTAACCCACTCTCCCTTATAGCAGATTAGATACAGTCCTGAATAATGTCCTGGTGCAGCCAGAAAGAAGTAATTATTTGCCCCACATGCCCCACAGTTCTATAGCTTAAAGGCTGTACTTGCAGTCACTGCACAGATGAAAAACATGGCTCTTTTACTTTTCCTGTCACTACTGCACTTATGCAAGCTCCCCTTGCAGCAACTGACAGGCTGACACACAAAGTCCCAGATACTGGAATTGCCAGGGAAACAGTACTCATTTTAACTTTAAACATTTTCCCCACATGCATAGTGTATTCCCAACAAGCAGCAACAGTTCCATTATGTAAAACATTTTAATTCTTTACTTTTCGGCTGGAGCTGAACATAGCTACCCTGGAGGCAGCAAGATACACTGTTATGCATTATTCAGATGGCCGGGGCCCTGCACAGGCATACTCAAAGGAGCCCCGGTCAGAACACCTTTAATTCCCATCTGAGCAGTCCCCCAGCAGGCTGTCCATAGTCGCTGGGTCCCAAATAAGTGGAAGGGATCTCAGGACCCACGCCACAGTCCCCGAGGCAACCGCAAAACAAGTGGCTCCACATCAAAAGCGCTTTGTGCGCCAATGCGATTCCCGCTGCCCTGAAGGCAGCACTTTTGCAGCGGGACCTCACGGTCAGCAGTTTAAGCCCCGTGGGGCTGGATTTTCATTTGACTGAAAGCTGGGGCACACACGAGGGCAAACAGGACCTGGGAAGCCAGAAAAATTAGAGGCCAAGTCAGGAGAAGCCCGAGAGACAGCGGGAGAAGGACAGAACAAAACAGGATAAGGTAAACCCAGACTAGCATTTCTAGGAACCCCCATTTGCAAGGAGGTCACATAAATATATAGATATAGCTACAGAAATCTGCCTGTCTCTATATCGATAAGATAATTACTATGTTGCATGATTACAATATAATAACAACAAATGGCTGGACTCCAAGCTTTCATTTAAAAAAATTTATGTTTCTAACTGAAACAGTTCCAGAGTTAGACCTTCAAAAGATATATTTGTTTAAATGTGATAACTAGTCGGCTCCATAATGCTGAGCAATGGGGCATCGCTCTGGTACGCTGGTGACCCAGGTTCACACCCCGACCCTGGGTGTCAGGACAGAGGCCAGGAGGGAGAGAGTTAAGGGTGTCCCTTGGACATTTCCTTCAAGGGGAGAGGGCTGTTGTGGACCGCTCTTGGAGCGGCATCTGCTCGTGGCTTGTGAAGATGCTCTAGGTGGTGTGAGTGATCACACATAGCCAAGTTTCCCCACCCCAGTACATCACCACAGCCACACACATGGGAGGTGGGTGGGGCCCTGAAAAGTGGAAAAATTTGGACCAATGGAAGATGCCTCCCACTGTGTACTGTAGAACCCGCGCAGCCTAATCTGAGGCACTCCCCATGGAAATTGAGTAGAGTACATCCTCTAGGGTCATCCTCCCTGACCTCGGGGGCCCCACCTTTGGGGACAAGCCAGGGAGGAACACCATGGTGGAGGTAAGTCCTGGGATGACAGGCCAGGTGCATGGCAGGGCCGATGGAGGCTAGTTCAGGTGGGAGAAAAACAAGTGATAACTTTGTAACAGTTAGAACTGGAGAAATAATTTTATTTTTTAAATGAAATCTTGGAGTCAGCTAAGTAGCTGTATCATTAATATATCACTACAGTGACCATATATCGATATAGAAAACATAAAATGTTTCATATTAATAAAAAAAAATGGTTCATTGCATTTTTAAAGTCCTGTTCTTTGTAACTTATTATATGGACATGTTTATGCATGTCACAACACAGGAGAACCATATTAACTGTTCAAATGTTACAGCTTTCAAAATGTAGCTTCAAGCATTTTAAAAATATCATATCAGATTATTTTTGGAAATGGTCGGAAGACACTAGTAGTTTTTCTGTCTAAGAATAAACACATTTTTTCTAGTTTATTTCAAAGGTTTTACCAGGAAAGACATACTGAATTGACAAATGAAAATTACATATTCACTGTAATTGTTGGTCTTCCAGAATATCGCTATTCCCTAATATTCTCCTTCCAGAATATCCCTATGTAATCCCTCCCCCCAGGTAGCACCGTGAGACAAGCATCTTGTTGTTCAGTGTACCATCCTGGTGAAACATTTCAATAAATAAATAAATATTGTTACCATTGATTCAGACATATGGGTCTAGGGCCGGAGGCACTAGGACCCCAGGGGAGCTTCTTACTTCTAGGGAAATCGGCTACTGATGTTGCTCTTGTGCAGTATGTACCTGCATCATGCTGTGCACCAGCTAATAACTGTCATCGGCTCCCTCACATACCTCAGTTCTGTTCGCCAGGAAAGAAACAAAGTGGAGAGAAAATAAAAGAGAGGACAATATATTTTCTAGTCAAAAGGGATAGTAAAAGGATATAGGATATAAAATAAAGAACCAATTAGAACCCGACTACCAATTTAGAGACTAAGAACTGGGCCCTCTAGGTAGCACAAGAGTAGTGGGTGTAAAATGGAGCCAGAGCCACTTACCAGTAGCCAGAGTATAGAAACTTAGAATATATTGGCAGAAAAGGACAGGAAGACCCATCTAGCCTGCTCTATTTTTCTTGTCTATCACTACACCCAGGACCCTATTTAGTTACAGATGTCTCTCAGCCTCCCTTATCTCTTCTTATTATACCCATGTACCTATCCCATGCATGTTTGAAGCTCCCCACTGTCTTTACCTCTACCACCTCTTCTGGCAGGCTGTTCAGGGCATCCGCCAGCCTTTCTGTAAGAAGCATTTCCTCACATCCCTCCTAAACTGCCCCCCACTAAGCGTCATAATATTCCCCTGTGTTCTGGTGCTGCTCCTCCTCCTGTGAAATAGAGTCCGTTCCTGCACCTTATTCATGCCCGTCAGGTACTTATAGGTCTCTATTATGTCCCCTCTCAGTCTTGTCTCCTCCAGGGAGTACATGTTGAGCTCCTACAGCCTCTCCTCGTATGGTTTCTCATGCAACCCCCACACCATTTTGGTAGCTCTCATTTGGACTGTTTTCACCCCGTCTATGTCCTTGCGGAGGTGTAGACTCCCACACTGAACACTCCAGATAAAGTGTCAGAAGTCAGCGATACAGAGGCAGCACCTCCTTTCTCCTGCTAGAAATACCCCTGCCTATGAACCCCAGCATCTGGCTCACCTTGCCTACTGTCTTGTTGCACTGCCCTGACATCTTGAGATCATCAGATACAATCACTCCCAAACTCCCTCTCTTGCTTGGTAACTGTAAGTATCTCCCCCTCATCTTATACACAGCCCCAAGGTTCGCTCCCCCAACCCGGTGAATGACTTTGCACATTTCAGCACTGAAACTCAGCTGCCACTCCCTAGACCACTCCTCTATTGTCCCTAGATCCCTTTGCAATCTTTCCACCCCTCCTGTTGTACATTTTTGTTATCTGCAAAGATATGCACCTTCCCCTTCAGTGTCTTAGCAATGTCATTTATGAAGACATTGAAGAGGGAGGATTCAGTACCGATCCCTATGGTACTCCACTGGTCACTCTCTCATCCTCCAAGTGATTGTCATTTACCACCACCCCCCTCTGCCTCCTGTCTTTCAACCAGTTAGATACCCAGCTCATCACCTTCTCTCCCACCCCCAGACTGCTAAGTTTCTTTATCAGCCTCCTGTGTGGTACAGTGTCAAAGGCCTTTCTGAAGTCCAGATAGGCTACATCCACTGCCCTCCCTGATCCACCTCTCTAGTTATCCAGTCAAAGAAATCTGCGAGATTTGTTTGACATAACCTCCCCCCTTGGAAGCCATGCTGCCAGTTGGCCAGCAGCCCATTTGTCTCCAGGTACTCCATCAGTCTCTCCTTCTGCAGGGTCTCCATTAATTTCTCCACCACTGACGTGAGGAGACTGACTAGTCTATAATTGCTACCTTCCTCCTTGCTGCCACTCTTGTGCAGAGGGACTATACTGGCCCTCCTCCAGTCCTCTAGAATCTCCCTTTCATTTCCAATAAGGTGCTGGCTAGTGTTGCCAAAGGGGCAGCTAGCACTGTGCTCAGTTCCTTTAGTACCCTTGGGCGGATCCTGTCAGGCCCTATCATTTTGTTTTCCTTTAGGGCTTCCAATCCCTGGAAGACTCTCTCTTCCATAACTGGACATGTGTCCACTCTCCCCTTCCCCCATTAATGCATGTTGGTCTGTCCCTTCCCCCTTCCACTGTGAAGATCATGCAGAAGTATTTGTTTAAAATTATAGCCTTTTCTTGGTCTTCCTCTGCATAGTCCCCCTGTCTCCTGATCTTCACTATACCACCCATTGCCTTCCACTTTTCACTCGCATACCTGAAGAAAGTCTTATCCACATTTTTGACCTCCAAGGCAATCCTCTCCTCAGTTTGAGCCTTTGACGTCCTTACCTTTCTTCATGCCTGCATTTGTTTATCTAGATATGCCTCCCTGTCCACCTCTGTTTGGGTCTCCTTATACTTCCTGAAAGCTGTTTTTATTCCCTTACCACCATAGCCACCTCTGTTCATACCACAGTGGCCTCATTCTCCTCTTACCATTGCTTACTACCTTCAAACAGCTTGCAACTACCTCAGTTATTCCCTCCTTTATTCTTTTCCATTGTGCCTCCACTCACCCCCAGCTATCCCCACCTTCAAGGTATTTCCTATGATAGTCTCCCATCTCTTTAAAATCTGCTTTCCTGAAGTTCAGGACCTTTTCCCAAGTGTGTTTTTTCTCATGTCCAATCTGTATGCCAACCCACACTGTATGATGATAGAACATAGAAACATAGAAGTTGACGGCAGAAGGAGACCGCTAGGTCCGTCTACTCTGCCCATTTGTTTTAGATCTGTTTTGACACTGTAGTTGCCCTTTGTAGTCAGGGCTCACTTGTATTTATCTCATGCATTCTTGAATCCCCCCAACAGTGTTGACCCCCACAACCTGTTAGGGCAGTCTGTTTCAGGCGTCCACTGCTCTTTCTGTGAAGAAAACTTCCTGGTGTTGGTAGACAACCTCCCTCCTTGCAGCCTGAGGTCATGTCCCCTGGTCCTGGAGCCCTTCTTGAAGTGAAAAAGTTCCTGTGCCTGTCTTTTATGTATTTGAATGTCTCAGTCATGTCCCCTCTCTCTCGTCTCTGCTCCAGGGAGTACATATTCAGTTCCCTAAATCTTTTCTCATAGGACATGTACTGCAAACCCTGAATCATTTTTGTTGCCTTTCTCTGTACTGTTTCCACCCAGACAATGTCCTTTTTGAGGTGAGGCCTCCAAAATTGAACTCCGTATTCCAGGTGAGGCCTGACCAGCAATCTATACAGTGGTAGTACCACTTCTCTCCTCCTGTTCATGATTCCCTTCCAAATGCAGCCCAGCATTCTGTTGGCCTTCAATGTTGCCTTCTCACACTGCTTACTAACCTTCAAGTCATCTGAGATTATGATTCCAAGATCTCGTTCCTGGTTTGAGGCCACCAGTCTTTCGCCTCCTAGGTAATATTCCTTTCTTGGATTTTTCTTTTCTATGTGCATGACCTTGCACTTTTTGGCATTTTTGATCACTTGTACCTAGGGTGCTACCTTCTGTGACATCTGTAATGCTGTCCCTGTTCATAAGTACCAGATCCACTGCTCAGACTCTAGTGGGATCTGTAACCAGCTGCCTAAGAAATGCCCCTTGCAAGGAGTCTAGGGTCACCCTGCTCCTAGATGTAGCTGCAGCCAGGATGTTTCAGTCTACATCAGGCAGATTAAAGTCCCCCCTAATTACTACATCCCCTTTGCTTGACATCTACCAATGGACTCCCCCAAAACCCTGTCTAACTACTACTCCAGTGTTGGTAATCTGTACTCTACCCCCATGCACATAAAAGCCTCAGACCCCGTGTCTAAGCCAACCTAAAAAACTTCTAGCCTCTCTTTTTCCCAGCTGTGTCCTTGTATCTCCATAGCTTTTATACCATCCCTTACTATAAAATAACCCCCCTTCCTCCCTGTCTTATCCTATCGAAACATGTTGTAACCCAGCATGCACACCTCACAGATGTGATTGTCGGTGTACTATGATTCTGTCATGGTCACCAGATCCACATCTACCTTCACAATGGCAGCCTTAAGTTCAGAAATTTTGTTTCCTAGGCTCCTTGTGTTGGCATACTTGCCTCTCCACTCCTTTTTTACCTCCCTGCTCCTACTTTGCCCTCCCTTCCTGAGTCCTTCCTTCACCCTGTTCTTTTTTCCCTGGTACTGTCCTCCCCCTTTTTATCCTCCCTCTGCCCCCCCCAATATTTTTTCTCAGCCTTAGATCCACCTCTCAACCTTCCCATCTGAGAAAGGGATGGTATGGATAATATGGATAGTATAGATAATATGGATAGTATGGATAACATGGATAACATGGATAGTATGGATAATATGGATAATATGGATAACATGGATAATATGGATAACATGGATAATATGGATAATATGGATAGTATGAAAAGTTACAAGTCAAAAAAGACAGGGCAGCAGCCCTGAGCAAAAGGCTCTGGCAAAAGTAGCAAAAAGGGGGTCCAGTTTGGGACCCCCTTGCAAATGAAATGACAAACAAAAATGCCAAAAATGGAAACACGACATCTGGACTCCCAAAAAGTAATAGCTCCATGTTATCTGATAAAGCTTGAGTAAACTCACAACCCCCTTTTCTCTAGGAGTGGAAAAAAAGGGATGAAAAGTATAAGAGTTGCAGGATTAGCAGTCCTAGGGAGGCAAGATGTGGATATCTCATCTGGCATGCTCCAGGTGGAGTAGGCAAGGCCCGACACACAGAGAGAAGTGACAAGGGATACCAACCAAAAAATATCCCACTTGACAGGAAGAATCTGCACCACTCCTCCTTTCAACCACGGGGAAGTACCCTGAGTGAAGCTGCTACACTGATTCAAGCAAGTGCTTTGCGCCCCTTCACAAACAGAGCATCTCCTCTGTGGACTTAGATTGGATGGTGCCCCAGGCACACGTTGCAAGTAACTGGGATATACCCCATTGGACATATACCTGGGCAGGTAGAAGGAAAGAAAAAAATGGAGGGAAGGTAGGCCACCTACCCACTCCATTAAAAAACAAAGATCTTTTTGTTTGGTTGGTTGGTTGGTTGGTTGATTCGTTGGGGGTGCATTTGGTAGGGGAGCCAAGAGACCTCCCCACTCTCCCTTTTTATTTTTTTGGGTGAGGGTTGGCACCGGAATGCCCAACCTTCTGTTTTTTTAATAATAAAACAGCCACCATATAATGGCCATGGCACAGGAGATATAAGCAATAGTGCTACTAGCACACACAGAGTGAGCTGCAGAGGCCCTGGCTCTCAGCTGAGCAGGGAATGGTGGGTGGGCATCTGAATCAATGGTGAAGATATTTTGGAAGATCATCAATGACAGTGAGCATGTAATTTTTATATCTTTCATAAATCAGTCTTTATTATTAATTCATACATACGGGTCCAAGTACCAAGCTTCCCTATTAGGGAGGAGCTGGCTCATCTTGACGGTAATGGTCACCCGCAGTCCTCTGCATGGGGGAGAACACTTGATGGCAGGGACTCCTCACAGGTCTGGCAAGACCTGAGAATGCTCAGTCAGATGGAAAAAGACAGCACCCCAAAAGTTACTGTCTGTCTCTATGGGAAAAAACGTAAGTCTCCTGGAACTGAGAGTTTGGCACCTTTTGCCAGGCCATAGTTGCCAGTTGAGTGAGGAGAAGCCACACCTTCACCAAATGCAGACTCTAGTTCCCTCCAGCCTGGCCGAAGGCTACCTCATTGGCATTGTGCTGCCCTTGTCTGGTGCCTAGCTAGTGCTGGGCCATTGGCAGAAAGTCTGATAGCTTGTATGACTAACTCCAAGGGTGGCATGGCAGCCATGTGCTGACCTAGCTGCACTCACAGGTACTTGTAAGCTACCAAGTGTGCCTGATGTATAGAAATATACATCATGGTGTGAGTTGAGGAGAAAACCTTCCTACCTAAATCATCTGGCTAAGCAGACAGCTTCAGGAGGCCAGTCACAAACTGCGCAATGCAGCACATTTGGGGTCTACGAGATCTGAATCTCCAAAAGAAGAGTGAGGTACTGTGCCTGCAGAACCCATGAGTGCACAGTACCTCTGGTAGATGTCCCTTGGGGCTGGAGGGAGAGCAAAGGGATATCTCTAAACTGTCCTGGAGCACTCCTCAAAGGCTTTAGACCAAGGAAAGATGACACAATGGTCATAGCTGCAAGTTCTTAGGAGTCCCCATAGGTGCCAGGTTATATAGGCTCATGGGACCCCGGCCCAGCAATATTCTCCAAAGCTGGCTAGCCCCACCCATAATAATATCACTTATCACCATCCAGTGTATGTGTTTGCTCTGTAACCTGCTGCCTCTGTCTGTGCTGTGACCCGACCTGATGTGGCACCGCCCCCCCAAGAAAGGACTCAGGGAGCAAGCATAGAAGCACTGGAAAGCTTGCATCCCTTTCTCCTCCACCACCCCCCCCCCACCTATTGGTGGCCTTTTTTGGTGTGGAGGAACAGACTGCAATATCAGTGCAGTGTGCACTTGTGTTCAAACAGAACCGGTGATCCAGTTTGGCGGCAGCAAGCATTGGAGACGGTTAGAGTAATGAGTGAGGATGCAGCAAAACTTGATCAGAGATGGGAAACATAGACTTTGACAGCAAATAAGGACCGCTTGGCCTACCCAGTCTGCCCAATTCTCTGCCTATTGGGTAAGCTGCAGATCCTAGTTAATCAACAGCCTATTTCCTGTCCCTCCACTAGAATTGCCTTGTGTCTGTCCCATGTATTTTTGAATTCTCCCACTGTTTTTGATCCCACTACCTCCTCAGGAAGGCCATTCCATGCATCCACCACCCTCTCTGTGAAAAAATACTTCCTCATGTTGCCCCTGAGCCATCCCCCTATATCTTCAAATTGTGCCCCCTTGTTCTTGCACATCTGTTTTTCTGAAAGATGATACCCTCTTGGACTTTTTTGATTCCCTTGAGGTACTTGAAAGTTTCTATCATGTTCCCCCTCTCCTTCCATTTCCTCAAGGGCATATATTTTAAGCTCCTTTAGTCTCTCTTCATACGGCTTCTGGTGCAGACCCTGCACCATTCTTGCCCTCCTCTGCACTGCCTGCATCCTGCCTATGTCCTTGTGGAGATGGGGTCTCCAGAACTGCACATAGTACTCCGGATGGGATCTCACCAACTGTCTGTACAGAGGAATATCAACTTCCTGCTTTCTACTGGTGATGACTTTCCCTATGCATCCCAGTATACCTCCAGCCCTCCTTACTGCCTTCTCACATTGCTTGCCTACCTTTAGGTCATCTGATATGACTAGTCCCAGGTCCCTTTCCATTTTTGTTGTTGTTAATACCTCCCCTCCCATTGTGTACTCTTCCCCAGGGTTTTTGTTTCCCAGGTGCATTACTTTGCACTTCTTTGCATTGAATCTAAACTGCCATACATTTGACCATTCTTCCAACCATTCCAAGTCCCTTCTCATCCTTTCCACCCCACCTTGTGTACCAACCCTGTTGTAGATCTTTGTGTCATCTGCAAAGAGGCATGCTTTTCCTTCCAGCCCCTCTACAATGTCACCTAAAGACATTAATGAAGACCAGTCCCAGTGCTGAACCCTGCAGTACCCTGCTAGTAAACCCCCTTTCTATGAAGTGGACTCTGTTTACTATTACCCTCTGCGTCCTGTTGTCCAGCCAGTTTTTTAACGAGACTACCACCCTGGGACCCACTCCCAAGCTGGCTAACTTGTTTATTAATCATTTGTGTGGGACTGTGTCAAATGCCTTGCTAAAGTCTAGGTAGGCCATATCCACAGCCCCTCCCTGGTCTACTACTTTGGTCACCCAGTCAAAGAGCTCACTGACTCAGCAGAGCAAAATCACATATGGTGACAGTCATCGTGTGACTGAGTAAGAGAAAGTCAGAGACTGGTCACAGGATGGTGGCCCCTTCCAGCTCGACACCCCAACAGCTACATTTGAAAAAAAACCATTACAGCAACTGTCACTATAATGGTCCATTTTCGAGTATAACCATTCCCCAGTGTTCTGCCCCCTTCCCGGATCTACTCCGACCTGGAGTTGATAATCTTAAAGTCTGGGGGTGTGGGGGGGCAGAGGCCCCCCCATGGGGGGGGTTGGGGGTGCAGCTCCCCACAGAAAACACTCCTTCCTCGTGCAGCACAATACCTGTGTCAGTACTGTGCCATCACTGTGTGGGAGGTGGACATTTTCACTGTCAACCTCCCTTGCTGCTTCTGTCACAGGATGCTCACCCCCAGAATCAAAGAGATTCGGTCAGTCAATGAGGGAAGGAGCAAGCCAGCCAGCAAGGGAGGCCCAGTAGGCCATAAGCACAACAATGGCAGCACTAGTGATGTCAGTAAGCAGCAGTAGCAACAGCTCTCTCAGTTCAGTACATGAGCTTGCCCTAGGAACAGCAGAAGCAGCAGCAGCACCACAACACCCCCTCCTCCACCTCCTGCACCTCCTTTCCTTTATGAATGTATCATGTGGATGTCTGTCAAATGCTTCCAATGAAGTGATCACCATTGAGGAGAACAGGATCATAGTAAGTCTTACAGTAAAAGATCACAGGCTGCTACTAAGGTGCACACGCAATTTATGTCTGACATGCAGTCACTGTTCATAGCCTTATTTTCAGATTAGGTGAGAATGGTTGGGAATGCCCTGGGGTGGATTTGACCATAGCATGCCCTGCGTACACAGTGCATCAGCAAATGTGTATGTACTGAGACACTGCACAGACCTTTGGACATTGATCATACATACAATCCCTGTTCAATAAAATTTAAATACAGTGTAGTGTACTCCACACACAGATAGCACTCACCATCAACCCTTCATCCCGTGATCACCTTACAGTGTCCATGGCCATCACCTGGCAGGGTAATGGATGTCCAGGTACAGCCCCCACCACCACCACCACATGGATCAGCCACCCTCTCAATTCCTGGTACAGAGTGTACATGTACTATAGAATGTTCAGCATGCATCCAGTCACAGTTGCTGATATGGTGGCCAAGCAAGGTGGTGAGAGGAAGTTCTGTGCTGCAGGACATCCAAGGGATGACTGAGAACACCCACAGCCTTTGTAGGGTGAATATGGAGCAGGAGGAGTGGTGGTGGGTGTGATGTGGACAGCCAGCTCTGAGTGCTGTATCATTTTTTTGTAACATAAAAATGGGTTATGGACTGTCTCTCTTGAGAAATGCTGAAACAGCATGTAAGATCACACACACACACACACACCCACAGGTTTTAGATACAAGGTGTTACATGGAAAGCCATGAGCTAATTATAGACCAGGCCTTAATCAAGGATCTCCTGTTTGTCTGAGTTAACTATAGTTGTAGTTGCTAAGAGGGAAGATCGTATCCATTTTATGACGGTTGGAGGGGAAACCCAGGTTATTACACACAGGTGCGAAATTGTAAATGTTCCTTGATGTCTGTGTGAGAGAGGAAGCTTATCATAGATCAAAAAGAGTAATTTGAAGAACTTGAGTTATGCTGAGGTTGCAGAATTTAATACGTGGAAAAGACATCTTATTTTTGTATAGATATATTTTTTATATATTCTGACAGAGGAGGAGCAAGTTGACCTCACACAAAGGGATTGGCAAATACAGTTTTCTTTAAGGAATATTCTGTTTTACTTCACAGAGACACTTCTATCTAGACTCTGACAAAGAAATATCTGTGAGCACTTTAAGCAGGTATTTAGAGAGAGAGAGAGAGAAAATCTAAGTAGTGTAGTAGGAATTGTACTTTTAAAACCTGTTTAAGTGATTTGTGTGTTTTGTGATATAATAGTTCTGTATTTTATGTGTTACATATTTTTTATCAATTTTAGTAAAACTCTATTTTTAGAGCTTACTTGGTCTGTCTTTGATTTCTTTCCTTTACAAGTAGAGTATACATGGTTAAAGCAGACACTGTGCATAAGCTTGAATGGTGATACCAAACTGGAAAAAGATAAGAGTTTTAAATCTGAGGTCTTTTATTACAGTTTTTAAGGGTTCATTTCTGTACACCTTGTTAGGTGCCCATAGGCAAAGATATCTGGCCCCCCGAAGACAGAATTATCTGAGCCTGTGCACTGGGTATGCTAACAAGAGGTTCACAGTTTTAATCCCTCCAGAACTTGAGACCAAAGGTTGACTTGAACCCACAAAAATAGACAAAAGGGTTACCTTGTTCTGTTAACTGTTCACAAGACTGCACTCAGAGGTTGGCACTTTGGGAGTAGAGGGCTGACCTGCTGAGTGGGTTTGTGACAGTGGGTAGTGGGTACTGGTCTTTGGGTGGGAGGGTGTACTGTGTCATAACATTTCCTGGCACCAGTGCCACAGAGGGAGTGGTGTTGCCATGTGGTCATATACTACTGTACTTGTAGATAACAGTAGAGGTTTGCAAGCATTAAATAACATTGTCTTTGCATCCTTTTAGCACTCCCAAAAGTATCTAAATATATATCACTGTGCCCTATATGCAAGAGAATTCCACCCTTTTCATGGACACAGTGGCATGTTTAGTGCCATTGCACTATGCAGTGTGCAACACATACGCAATGCTTGACACTGGATAATAGTTATGTATTTCTGTAACACATTTAATAAGTTCCATAAGACACTTTATGGTGTATGAAGAAATGTGATAACCCCAGTTCCATAGAAACATAAACTTTGACGGCAGATAACCTACCTATTGGATAAGCTGCAGATCCTAGTTAACCAACAGCTTACTTCCTCCTAACCCCCACAAGAATTGCTTTATGTCTGTCCCATGCATTCTTGAATTCCCCCAATGTTTTTGACTCCACAACCTCCTCAGGAAGGCCATTCCATGCATCCAATACCCTCTCTGTGAAAAAAATACTTACTCTCAGTGCCCCTGACCCGTCCCCCCTCTATCTTCAAATTGTGCCCCCTTGTTCTTGCACATCTATTTTTCTGAAAGATGTTACCCTCTTGGACTTTACTGATTCCCTTGAGGTACTTAAATCTTTCTAGCATGTTGCCTCTCTCCCTCCTTTCCTCGAGGGCATATATATTAAGCTCCTTTAGTATCTCTTCGTATGGCTTCTGGTGCACACCCTGCACCATTTTAGTTGCCCTCCTCTGGACTGTCTCCATCCTGTCTATGTACTTGTGGAGATGGGGCTCCAGAACTGCACGCAGTATTCCAGGACCAGTAACCCACTCAGACTGTGGCCTTCTGCTTTGTTACGCCCATCGTGATCACATTTAATCATTAATACCCACACCATCTCGTATCTCATTGCTGACATATAATTCATCCTTCAGAGAAGAAAGATGTATATTACTTTATAGTCACTATTGAGGGTCAGTGATATGTATGGGTATGGTATACATAAAGGGACCAAAATTGATCAATATTCATTAATGATGACATAGAGTCATGTCTACAAATAAAAATATAATTGAATAAATATACTTATCTTCCATTTTGGTCTCTTCATTCTGCTGGCCCCCCACACACACACACACACACACGATGATCAAGGTTCTAGGTTCCTGTTACATTACATTATTAAGAACAGTAGGAGGCAATGCCTGTTGAGACTGTTCTCCTGAATATGCATTCAGAAAAGCCACCTTCTCCCCTTCTGCTAGCTGCCAAATGTCATGATTCACTAGCTGATGGGTATCCAACAAGTACCAGTGCATCTGAACAGATTGCGTGCTCCCCAAAGAGCATTGTACAACTTCTCATAGATTTCTTGGGCATTAAGTGTGCTTTAGGGTTACAGCAAGCCTTTTAGAAGCCCCCCACCACCACCACCAGCTTGCACTGACTGGCAGCTGTTGCTTACGGGAATAAGATGGCTCTGAGGACTATGGTGATGTGGACCCCATCTTCTCTATCATCATAGGAGCTGGGGTAATTCTTTGTGAATTATCAGAAACTGAGTGCATCGCTAGAAAGGGAAAGGACTTTTTTGGTTTTTTTTGTTGTTTTTTCCTTTAAGGTAAGAAAACTAACCCCAGAACACTGGGCCCACCCACATGATATGTAGCCTGGATCTGGTCATGATTGTTTTGCCCATATCTGTGACCCTCTCCTCTCCATCCATCTTTGGGTTGCATGGCAGTCCAGGTAGTGTAAAGGTAAAATAATATAGCATGCTTTTTGTATATTACTAGACATTTTGTTTCATGGTTTGTACTTATTGTTGCCATGCTTTTTGTGCAGTGACCTTTTTGCTTTTTGTTTTACATGCTTTCAAATGTATTTTCTGCTGCACCAGTAGGGTTTGGTTCATCACAGTTCCTGGGTTAGTATTAGAATAAATTTCTCAGCTTATCAATTTGCCTTAGTTTCTGAAATTTATTTGAAGTTAAGTTTTGGGACTTATTAACTGACGTCGTAGCCAGATTATTCCTATGCCAAGTTAAGTTGGTTTGGAGTTCAGCATCAATTTCGCAAGTAATGAACACATTTTGTCTCAGTGGTGCCAGCTGGCAAGGTAAAATAATGCAGAATGCTCTTTAAAAGGCTGCCTGCTGCACAATGTGTCCCAACAATCTGTGATAACTGCCTATATGGCAATGGAGAAAATTGAAGTTCATTTTGGGGGTGACAAAGCTTTAGAGGGGGAAGTTAAAAAGAAAGCATTGCTGGATACATTAGAGGATTTTAGATCATTTGATGTGAGTAACTCTAGCTTAAGAAAAAAATGAGGTAACATTTGAAGGTCAAACAATTACATGGTAAATTAGTTAGTAAAATCTGAAGTCCAGTCTGGCATTTTCTTAGGATGTCTTAAGTTTTGATTGAACAGGGTTTTTATAAATTGTACTCATTACATGTAATTGCCCACATTAAAGAACTAATTTGAAAGCTCTACAATTTAGAATGCATTGTATAAATTGGATACACACTGGCTTCAATGCAGGTTGCTTTTTACAAACATAGACGCGATCATAATTAGTGATGCATTTTAATCAAGGCTGCAGAATAAAAATGACCTTGGAAAAAACAAATTTTCATTGGAATGGGTTGAAAGGGATGATCAAATTACTGTCATTGAAGGCATTTTTTGTAATGGTTGCATAGTTTCATTTAAGGTCACCTGTGTACTCTGTGACTCCATAACATACATTATATTATACTTAATGAGCTGACTCAGTGGCGCTGAGGGCTGAGGCACTGGACACCACACCTCATGTCATGCTGGTGACCCGGGTTTGGGAACGAGCATGGGTCACTGTGGGCTGGCAGGGGAGGAGAGGAATCAAGCATCTGATGGACTGCTCTTCCTCTCCAGGGAGAGGGGGTCCATATCGGTAGGCGTCCAACTGCCCCATGGTGGAGGCTGGGGGTCGGGGATGCATGCCACACACTGGGAGGAGTTGAGGGCAGACATCTGGATGGGGACACGCATGGATGCGTACGTGCCCACAGCCGCTGGTGTCATTACACATCCTCCAACTCTGGGGAACTGAGAACAGGTGAAAAATGGCACCGGACACGGCGGCTTGATGGTCTTTCAGTGGGACACCTGGCTCCGAGGGCTCACTGGAAACTGGATCCTGTGTCAGCGGAGATAGAGGGGCCTATCTGCCAGCCTGCCATGGTGGGCAAGCCGCGGGGGTATACAGTGAAGCCCCAGGTGGGAGCCAGATTGGTCTGGATGGCAGCCAGAGGAGGAGGATGCCTGGACGTGGTTGGCAGACGGGGGCCAAAGTGAGAAAAATGACCAACAAAAAAAAAAAAGAAAAATATTATACGTAGTGACTTATAACAAAATGAATATATATATATATATATATATATATATATATATATATATATACCTGTCACACGTTGGTAGTGAAGATTCATTCTGATAGAGGTATTCAGATTGTTGCATACCTTAGAAAACCAGTGAAGCACATTATTTGAGAAGGGAGGAAGGGAATATTACTTGAAAGTTTGAAACCTATTCAAACTGTAGAGGAGGGGTAGGGGTGTGTGTGTGTGTGTGTGTGTGTGTGTGCCCCTCTGCTGGTAGTTGGTTTCTTGTGTTGCTGACGTTGATAGTGCAGTGATATCGTAGCAGTACAGGTTACAAAGTCCGAATAATCTACTGTACATTACATATTTATAACATAATTTCATGTGCAACTATAGTCTTAAACTGCATTCAAGCAGGACAATCTAAGGTATGTGTTCAGATTCAGAAGTATCCACATGATGTAAGGATATGCCAGTTAAAGTGGTATCTGTATAATAAATTGCTAAGTAAAAGTGAATGCACTACAACCCAAGGTACAAACGCAGATAATGTGTTGGATATACAGTATTTATTTATTTATTAAATTTTGGTAACCGGGTGAGCCCTCTGGGCCCCGGAGGTCCCTTTTTCAGTATGTTCAGAAATGAAGACAGGGTGCACATGATGGATGCTTTCTGGCTGGTTTGGGGATTTATTGACTTTTTAACACCAGAAACAGATAAAACTGTAAACTGGATGCTTTAATTTTTGGAGGGAACCTGAAAGTAGAATAATATATATGCTGCTCAACTGTGATGCCTGTGGTTCATGTGTAAAGCATGTGCAATCAGAATATTACCTTTTCAATATTGGGCAATTAATAAACGTTCATGAATAAATAATACATTACGTAAATAGTATGCTACAAGTGCTAAAGCCCTTTAAAATGCTTATTATATCAGCAGCCCATTATTCATGAACAATAACAGCAGTTACAGTGTAGTAAGAAGGAACAGGGAATCCGTATAAACTGGTATATGCTTGCACAGCAGTTAACAGTAATATGTGTGACAGACAGAGACAGACCAGTAAAACAACTTGACATTTCCATTGCTTCTCATACCTGAGGGGTTTAACCCCCAGACCCCCAAGTATGGGGACTCTGCTCCCATAGACCCCATGCTGGGGCTTTGCCCCGACCCCTGGGCCCCCCAAACATTGTACAAACCCAGCTCCTTTAGGAGTCCCAGTTGTGCAGATAGGTATTAGGCATGACTATGGTGCCAATGTCCAGTATCCTCAGCATACCTGTCATGAATCTCTGGTACAGAGAGTACTCAGAGGCCAAGGACCAGTGTAGAGAGGATCCTTGCCCTCAGAGGTGAATGTGGATGGAGAAGAAGTGCTGGACATGGAAGCAAGTGGTTGCTGAGAAAAATGAAGGAACTGAACACAGTCAGCACTAGTGTGGTATTGGAACAGCATACCAGCCGCACTCCCATGCTGACTCCAAGTGATAAGCCCAAGAGGACTCATGATCCATGAAAGTTCAAGAAGAGGCGGCATAGACCCAGGAGAGAGAGAAAGAAGAGCCTGAGGCTCTAGGGTCTATACATGGGCTGCAGGAGTTCTCTGCAGACCTTGCCATAGTGGAGAATCCCCAGGTGAGGGCGGCAGAGCCATTCAGTCCTTATAGAGCAGCTCTGTTCCTCATGAGAGACAGGTTCAGCCAGGGGGCCCACAACCTGGCTGGTCATCAGCTCTGAGCTGGTGTTGCCTCTGGTACCAAACTCAGGGTCAGAGAATGACCTAGTCACCTAGTCACAGGTCTGTCCCCCAACCCCATGACCAGCACTGTCCTCCATGATGGGCATGGTGTCTGTTCTGGTGCCACTCTTGGGTCCTTCCCCACCACTGCGGGTGGTGTAAGAGGATGGTATGGTGTCATGAGTGCCATCAGGACTGACTGTTGGGAAGTAGGAGTCAAGTAACTTGGTCATTGGTGAATAAGAGGCGGCATAAGGTAAAATGGATGAAGTCCATAGATGAATGAGTTATCTTGCGACTCCTGGTATCTGTAGAAGTGATGCTGATTACAAAGTCTGAATCAAACAGAAGGATTTAAGTCATTTCCATGTATGATAGCTTCTGCCCTAGATAGCTTCTGCCAGAGAACAGACAGAACACCAGGAGGAAGGAGCTACTGGTATAACTAAAACTTCTCTACTGGGACTATATTGTCCTCCTTCCCTCCACCCCCCCACCCTAAACCAGTTCTACTTTTATAGGCACAGGATTTAACTGGCAACAGGAACTTCCTGTTTGGGAGCAGGAAGTGAGTGATCACAGAGCCACCAAAGACTCACCATCCTAGAAGGGCAAGAGTAGCTCTCCATCCTCCCAGCTGCTTTAGGCCTGACTCTGAGCAAGTAAGGAGACTACTGAGAAATATAGGAACTTCTCTTGTCTTAGAACAGGAAGATCAGGAGCTAAAAGGGCACAGAGGCAGTAAGTAAGTTGAGGAAGAAAAAAAGGAAAATAAACAAACAGAGGAAAGAGTAAATATTCCAAACAACAGTTAGGGGGCCAGAAAAAAGACATGATGGGAGTGGTGCAATGCAGTGGCTGTGGAGCAGCAGTCTTCCGGGAGACGTTCTGAGGGTTGCTGTGTTGTCCCATCTGCAGGCACCTCTCTGGGCTGAGGGAGGAGGTTACTCATCTCCAGGCTGAGTTGGCCAGGATTTGTGGGACCTCCTCTCCCACCCAGGGACCACCAGGGTCACTGCCGTTGCCTCAGAGGTTACCAATAAAGAGGAGCAGTTGGACCACAGTGGGCTCAGGGAAGGGGAGGGTGGTGGTGGTGGAACAGAGGTGCATCCCTCCAGTTGTACCTCTCCACAATTTCTATGACATTCTGGAAAAGTGTGGTTCCTCTATGGAGGCACCCATAGTGGAGACCAAAGAGGATGCTGGGAACCTCCACAAAGGAGACCCACAGGAGGGTGGCATGGGACCCCACAGGGAAGGAAACAACTCCTGGTGGGGGACTCCATTGCTAGGAAGGTAGAACTGGGGGAGGAAGGGGGAGAGGGAGGTAAGGTGCCTGCCTGGCGCCATAGCTTGGAGGAACAGGGAGTGAATCCTCAGGATCACAGGAGCAGCTGCACAGGGGAGGGAGCTGGATGTCATTGTCCACCTTGGGACAGATGACCTGGCTAAGAAAGGGATCAGAGCAGTGCAAGAAGTGTTTGTGGAGATGGGGAGGGGCCTTAGACAAATAGCACACATGGTAACCTTCTCGGAGGTGCTGCCTGTCTATGGCACAGATGAGGCTAGGGTGCTCCACACCATGGGATTCAATCAGTGGTTGAAAAACTGATGCAAAGCTCAGGGATTTGGCTTCATTGGGGACTGGGGGTCCACCTGGATGGATGCAGGCCTATAGTAGTGTGATGGTCTGCATCTGTCTGGGGGGAACCAGTATCCTAGGTGATAGGTTTAATACTTCATTTGTAAGCATTAAAACTAGGCAAGGGGGGAGGCACTGGAAAGGAGCAGTGAAATCCTAGCCCCCCGCAAAAAAAATCAGGGTACTAAGTGAGGTAGACACCAACATAGAGATGTTAATAGGGAGAAGCATTGGGGTAAATGGAGAAAGTGAAAAATGCAGTAAGGACAGGGATGGGGCAAAAAGGGGTAAGGTCATCAAGAAATGGAGGGCAATGAGTACCAGCTACCGTAGTCTGGGCAACAAGCTCCCTGAACTGGTGGCCTTGATGGAAGAGAGATGCTTGGATATCATAACAGTCACAGAAACATGGTACACAGAGAACCATGACTGGGATGTTAACATACCAGGGTACACAACCTACAGGAGAGACAGGGAGGGCAGAAGGGGGGGGAGTAGCTCTCTATGTAAGGGAAGGGATAAAAGCAACTGAACAAAAGAGCAAACAGGGAGGACAGGAGGCACTGTGGGTCACCTTAGAGACTGGAAAAGGCACCACAATCTGCACAGGGGATATATATAGACCCTCACATCAGGGGGAAGGAACGGACAAGGATATGATAGAAGGCATACTTAGGATGGCAGAGAAAGGGGAGATACTGTTGATGGGGGACCTTAATATGCCAGATGTTAACTGGAGCACCTTTGCTGCAGCCACATCCAGAAGCAGGGCCATTCTTGATGCCCTTCAGATGGCATGACTCAGACAGCTAGTTTTGGAACCTACTCATGAGGGAGCAATCTTAGACCTCATACTCTCAAATGGGGTCAGTGAGAGGATCTCAGATCTAAAAGTGGGTAGCCATTTGGGAACAAGTGACCACCAAACAGTGTGGTTCATGATAAACTCAACTACAGAGTCAAGCCATGTGAAAGTGAGGGTTCTGGACTTCAGGAGGGCTGACTTTGGCAAGATGGAAGAGTGCCTTAGAAAAGCACTAGCAAACAGGCTAGAAGGAGAGGTGGAGCAACAATGGGGAAATATCAAAACTGCCATCACAGAGGCAACAAGCCTTTGTGTGAAGCAAATAAACAAATCAAAATGAAAGAAAAAGCAAAAAGATAGCATTTAGGAAGTATAAGGAAACACAGAAGGAACAGGACAGGGAACTGTACCAGTTAAGGCAGAAGGAAGCAGGGGGGTAGTCAGAATAGCAAAGGCACAAACTGAGGAAAAGATAGCCAACTCAGTTAAGAAGGGGGATAAAACCTTTTATAGGTATATCAGGGAGCGTAGAAAGACAAAGGGAGGGATAGTGAGGCTGAATAGAATGGATGGTGGGTGGGCAGAGAGTGACAGTGAAAAAGCAGGGATACTGAATGAATACTTCTGTTCAGTATTCACAAAAGAGGAAGTGGGGGAGGTGCCTAATCCAATTAACAGAAGCACTCTGGAGAGGGGTCGATCCCAGTCCTTTCACAGAAGAAAGGGTTCTGAAAGAACTCCTAAAACTGAAGGTGGACAAAGCAATGGGGCCAGATGGAATTTACCCCAGAATTCTAAAAGAATTAAGCAGAGAACTAGTGACACCACTGACTACCTTTTATAACAAATCATGGGAGGTTGGTGTGGTACCTGAGGACTGGAAGAAGGCTGATGTGATTCCCCTTCACAAAAGTGGGACCAAGACAGAGGCAGGAAACTACAGACCTGTCAGTTCAACCTCTGTGGTAGGGAAAGTGATGGAATCACTTCTGAAGGAAAGAATTGTTGAGTACCTAAAGGCCAGTGTGGCACAGGAACCAAGGCAGCATGGGTTCACAGTGGGAAGGTCATGTCAGACAAAGCTAATTGATTTCTTTGACTGAGTGACCAAAGTAGTAGACCAGGGAGGGGCTGTGGGCATGGCCTACCTAGACTCTAGCAAGGCATTTGACACAGTCCCACAAGACAACTCGGAAGGGTCCAGCGATGGAAGGGACATGGAAAACCGGCAGGTTGGAGGCAAACCAATCAATGAGGTCCTGCTTACACAGTCAAAGTCACAGGCAGAGCAGAGATGTGGAAGGCTGGAGGAGTGAAAATGCCCCGGTCCTGAAGGGAAGCAGCAACCAGCAGTAGGGAGAGAAGCAGACAGCAGACACAGCAATGTGAGCTAGGGCCATGGACCAGGCAAGGTAGTCTCTGCAGTGCTGGAATGGTGAGGCTGGATGAACAACTGTGGTGAGGAGAGTTGGAGACCACTCAGTAGGAAGAGGTCCAAGTCCAGGAGGGTCGTGGCAGTGGGTAGTAGGTGGAGAAAACACATGTGAAGCAGGCGACTGGAAGGACAAGGTCCAGATGGGTCATTCACGGCAAGATGATCCGGGCTGGATTCAGCTAGGGAATGTGAATGATGAGAGAACATGGTTGGAGAAGTCATGTTCCAGAATGGAATTTGCAATCCACATCGGTGGAGATGTAAACAGTGAAGACAGTCCATGTTAGAGTCAGGCTCCCGGCCAGAGAAGTCGGTAGATGGGAAGAAAAGTCAAGGCTGGAGACGAGGTAAGATGAAGAAGAAAGTCAGGTAAAATCCTGTTCCTGAAGGGAGCAGCAGTTGGGCATCAGGCTGAGAACATATAATATGAAGCGGTAGACTGGAGACTCAGGCAACTGGCAGGGATGGTAGATGAATGGTGGTGACTGGAAGCAGCATAAGTAAAATGATGAGGGTACGTAGAAAGTGATAGTTCCATTCCCGAAGGGGAAGCAGCAACTGGTGTAAGGTAGAGAAGGCATGGTAATGTATACGTCTGTAGATTGGAGACATAGCTCCCATCCCTGGTAGTCGTGGCGAGCTAACCTGCACTCAATTCAGCCAAGCAGAGTTAGGGACGGAGGAGGTCAAGTTGGTAACCAGGAGGTAGTTCTGTTCCCGAATGGGAAGCAGCAATTGGTATGAGGTAGAGAAGGTTTGATAACAGTTCGTACATGGTAGACAAGACTCCCATCCCCAGTCTTCGGGGCAAGTGAACCTTCTCTCCAATGCAGTCCAGCAGAGTTAGGGATGGAGGATGTCAGGCTGGTAGTAGTAGGTTGTAATGATTGAAATGGACTCCCATCCCAGGTAGACAGGGAAAACCTACCTTCGCTCAGCACTTCAGAAAGTGCAAGTTAGGGATGGAGACCAGAGTACTGCTGGCATGGGCTGAACGAAGCACTAAACTGCTGCCAGCATAATAGATAGACAAGTAATGAATGAGTACAGAAAAGGATGCAGTCTGGAAATAATAATAAGAAAAGCAGAACATGGATGAGACATGACCTGACAATATGGAGAGCAGTGAATGCGTGGGCATAGTACACTATGAAGAAATAAACAGGTAATAATAGGTGAAACATAGTCAGAAATCACGCAGGTAGGATGGTTAATGTTATATGATGGCCAATACTGCCACTACTGCTCTGAGCTGACCCAGTTGAAATCCCAAATAGTTCAATGCCATGCCCCCCCGTCCTCCCCTCCAGGAATGGAGCAGTATGCTAGGGTAAGCAAGAAAAATAAGAGGCAGGCAGCTAACTGTACAGAAATGCCGTATCCTTTAGGAGCCAAGAGATATCCCAGTAAGTATGATGCATGTAAATGAGAAAACATACCTGTCCGTAGTAAAAGTGGCACTGGAATGCCAAAGCACCTGGTAGTAGGCCTGAATAGAGGATCCCGATGTGCAGGTTCAGTGTGGAAACTGTGCCCCCCCCTCTTTTATCAGTGAATAAATGCTGTGTTGCATGAAATTATGGCAACTGCCAGTGCTCCCATAAGATCCAAGGCAGGCATCTGGAAGAGTACATTGAATTCCTCAGTGTGCCTTACTGTAGATCGCCTCTCATCACAGAGTAATGAAATTAAAAGCTCGACCGACTGTTACAATAATACACCAGGCCATCTGAAGTCAGCCTAGCGGCAAACTGCAGTGCATTTGTTTCCATGTTAGAGGAACATAGGTACGCTGTTACAATCATTATCAGGTTACAGAATGCTTTGTAAGTTATGTCATGATGAGAAGTTAAATGTGTGAGAGTATACATGCAGTTATGGAGATGGAAGTATTTACCGCATATGCTCAGTTCACTTTGCAAACAGGCAGACTATCGTTGATAGTGTCTATCAGAGGAATGAGAGTTTAAAACATGCAGCAGTATCCTGTGAGAGCCACAGAGGATATGGCGGGCAGGAAATAAGCCCCCCCTATAAAAAGCAAAGAAAGCACAAAGGCAAAACGTGACGCAAGTAGTGGGGGGAGAACAAGAACAGGAAGGCGAACGAGAGGAGGCACAAATGAAAGGATACAAGATGAGGAAGGGAAGGGGAGAGAGAAGGAAACAGGACAAACCAGGCAGCAGATAGGCCAGGCACAGACACACAAACCGTGCAGGAGCCGAGGAAAACACTCCCTAAGCAAGGGAGGTCTGTTAGAGGAGGGCTTATGTAGAGGTTGTGGGAGGAGCTATTCCCCACTGAACCTTGGCCAAGCCCTCCCATCCTCTCTACTTAAATAGCTGTGATGCTCCTGTATTTTTTGTTTTAAGGATCTCATTGTCTTGCCAACCTACAGTTTATTGCAAGGGCACATCACTACATATACAACCGGACAGCTTGTGCAGTAAAAATGTTCTTTAATGTTATATGTAGTACCAGCGGATTTATTCATAAAAGTCTTTCTTCGATGTATGTGAACAAACAGAGTAGGGTTCACAAGGGAAACTTTCAGCCTTTAATGGTCCCAGTTACAACTGTTTATTTTCCTGTGGCAGTCTTTTTCAGATGGTGTATATGATTCTGTCTTTAATCATGGGGTGCTTTTTGCTTGGCACCACAGGTCTCTGATCAAACTGAATGACTCTACTGCTACAGGCACTGAGGATGCATATATATTCATTTAAAATTGAAACTGAACTGGCCAGCCGGCGCACTGGAAAGATTCACCGCTGTGACACCAATGACCCGGGCTCGGAAATGGACCTGGGCATCAGAGAGATGGCCTGGGAAGAGAAGGCTTGAGCATCCACTGACTGCTTGCCTTCCCTCGGGGGGAGGTTAGGTTCAAGAACCTGGTGCCTGCTGACTCCTAGCAGAGGCCAGGATAGCAGCAGTGCATCAGGGCTCCATTGCCTAAGGGATGCATGTTGGACATCAGCGTCTGCCTTGACATCCTTGATGACATGCCTCCGTGGGAGAATCACAGAGGAAAATGGCACCCCAGCCAATCAGCCTCCTGGACCCCTCACCACTGGAGCTCCCGACCACCAATTGCAACTTTGACATCACCCAGGACCACTGGAAAGTCTAGTAAGGAATTTCCCTTCATAGGAAGAGGACCCACATGGTGAAGGGATACATTGTGGTACCCTGAAGGTGGCTGCGATGTGGGGCGGTAGGTGGGGGGAGTAGCACAGGGTGAGTAGAGGGCCTTGTGAGGACCCAAAGGAGTGACTGGCCGGGGTACAGGGAGCAAAAAAACAAACTGAAATGATTTGGTTTGTGTGGTTGGCATATTTTGTTAAAAACACTTTTCTGTCACTATTGTTCTTGTTGCTGCTCTGCCACTGTGATGCTATTGCTTTCTATTTTGTGCTTCCTGCTTGTCTTCTGTCGATTAACCCCTAGCCTCAAACTGGGCCCTCATAATGTCACTTTCTTTTCTGTATTTCTCCTCCTGACTGCAATTCCGCCAAGCTCTTCAGAAACTGTGAATATGGTTTACTTCTTATTAAATCTGTATTATGAAAGCTCTAGATGAAAATGTCAGATTGGGTCCTACTCAAACATAGAAACATACTCAGACCTTCTTACCCGAGACTATCACATCAGTGAATTACAGTATGACTTACCTGTCAATGAAATTCCTCCCATTTTTGTTTTGAGTGGATCCATATGTTGCACAAAATAAAATAGGGAACTGTTCTATCCTGGGGCTCTGGTGACATTCCAGAAACCACCTGAGCTTTAATCTTGTGCTTTATGATGTCAGTAAAGACTCCTGATGGATTCATAGACTTATAATTCACTGGTTCCCATCTTGTATTGTAATTCTTAACTATTGGTACTGACTCAACTGATCAACTTAGAGATTTACAGGGTCAGGGTCTGCATAAGAAGCCCTATGAGGAGAGACTAAAGGATCTCATCATGTACACCCAGGAGGGAGGGAGAGAGAGGGAGACATGAAAGAGACCTACAAGTACCTCGTGGGGATGAACAGGAAACAGGAGGGGAGTCTATTTCAAAGGAGAAAAAGCACCAGGACAAGTGGGCATGCAACGAAGCTCAAAGGGGTGAAGTTTAAGAGGGATGTGAAGAAATACTACTTCATTGAAAGAGTGGTGAATGCCTGGAACAGTCTGCCAGCAGAGGTAGTGGGGAAAAAAACAGTGGGGGGCTTCAGGGAATACTCATAAGTAGGCAGGGCGGAGGGTCACCAGAGACCAGGTAGGATCTGCAGAGACAGAATAAGCAGGGAACATATGGGCAGAGTGGGTGGGCCAAGTGATCCGTTTTTGCCCACAAATTCTGTTTCCATGTTTACTTGTATGTCAAGAGTTCTAGATCTCTTAAAACCACAAGAGGGTCTCACATGCAAGTTTTGACACAATGGATTGTTCCACTCTTTAAAAGGGGGGCAGGGAGAAAATCTCTAGCATGGCTTCATTTTTAATATTTGTAGAACGACTACGAGATCTAAATATAAGGTCATATGCATGTCTACATTTAAATACTGTTGCTTCTTGCTCTATAGAGGGTCAGAACCTGCCTCTCCTTCATATCAGAGTCCTCTCACCCAAGGAAGTGTCAGGTGGCACTCTGACAAGTGCAGAGATGTTTCAGCTTTGGTATTTACATAATAATGTAGCCAATCAGGATACATTATTTTTAAGCATCCCATAATATCTCATTTTGCTATTTTTTAACTTTGTTTATAAAATAGGTACAAAGGATGCTGGCTGCTGGTTGACTGATACAGGCTGGCACCTGTACCTCTACCTCAGCCAAATGTCATCACCATGTGCAACCTCATGCAGGTTGCATGACAATGTGGGTTGGGCTAATTTTTTTTTTGTTAAATATTGTTTTTGCTCCTTCTGGCCACAGGCTAGGTCCTCCTTCCACTGTCACCATGAGAGCTGCCCTCCCTGATGAGACTAACTGCAGTCACTCTTGATCCCCACACCCACCCGCAGCCCTCCCTTGGGCTGGGTCCACCATCAGCCAGTGTGGTGTTATCTCCCTGCAGGCATCTAGCCACCCAGGACAGAGGTGAAGATGTGGGTTAGCTGGGAAGCGTGCAGTCAGAGTCCACCATTGGAGTGGGCCACTGAAGCAGCTTCACCTGCCCAGCCCATGTGCACTGCTTTTCCTTATTCTCCCACCCACCCCACCCCGATCAGGAGCGAGCAACAAGATAGGCTACCAGCAAAGCTTGACACAGCCAATCCATGAGCGCGCGCCAACAGCCCCTACTTACCATTCACAGATGTCCTACACTACCACCTGAGGTCACCCAGGTAGTGGCAAGGCAGCGGGATGTAAAACCTTCCTTTCCCAGAGAAAGATGACATCCATTACACTGGGTATTAACAAGATTTTTGGACAGAAAAAGGTGACAATTGCCCATCCAGTCTGTCCACCCATGTCAGTGGGTCCAGCCATCCCATTTGCCTAGATGATAGTCATCCAATCTCTGTTTAAATATTTCTTTACTATTGCTTAGTACTATCTCTTCTGGTAGCGAATTCCACCATCTACCAGTTCTCAGAACAAAAGAATGAGATCTATTATTTTTCTTGGAATATTCTAGCATAACTTGCATCTTATGTGACCTTAACCTATCACTTTTGGCTTGTATCTCTAACCGTGTTTCCTTTGCAAGAATGATGTCGTTCATTATCTTGAACATCAAGAGATCACCCCTGACACATCTGTGTTCCAACCTGCACATCCACAGAGATTTTAACCTTTGATCATATGTCTTGTGTTGTAATCCAGACACCAACTTGGTGGCTCTTCTGTGCACTCTCTCCACCCTATCAACGTCCCTTCTCAAGTATGGACTCCACAGCTGAGTGCAGTAGTCCAAGTGTGGTCTAATAAATGTTTGATGAATGGAAATACTACAACTTCTGTTTCTGGTCATGAAAGCTTTTTTGACATAATTTGCTAAATGATTACCTCTGTGCACCAGTTTTACACAGTGGATACTAAATTTAAGATCTCTATCAATTATAACAACCAGATCTTTTTCCGTGTCGACCTCTTTGATGAAATGATTAGTTAAAGAATAATCATGCTCAGAATTATATTTGCCCAGAGGGAAAGCTGAGCATTTATTTCTCAGTGCTGAAGCTCATTTTGTTAGATACTGCCCACTGTTCTACCATAAGCAGGTCTTGAACTAATTTATTTTTGTCTTTGCTTGATCCTCCTCCCCTCACCCCCACCACCATCCAGTCTTCTGATGACCCTGGCACATTCCCGAGCCCAGGTCATCAGCATCACGAGTGGTAGTGCTAACGCTGTGCTGGCAGGCCAGCTCTTCATGGATCTTCTTACCCATCAAACAGAGGCAGTAGCCATACAAAGTTTGACAAATTTGCTAAACGTAAGAATCAGTTACTGAGGCAGGGCTCACACAAATGTGAAGTAGCAAATAATGGTGTAATACTATACTGTACAAGAACAGTGGAGGAATTCAAGAATGCATGGGACAGACATAAGGCAGACCTAGTGGGGGGTAGGAGGAAGTAAGCTGTTGGTTAACTAGGATCTGCAGCTTATCTGTTAGGTAGGAAAATGGGCAGACTAGGTGGGCCAAGCGATCCTTATCTGCCATCAAATTCTATGTTTCTATGTTACCCTGTATCATGATATTGTATACTACTAAGTTACCTAGAAACAATTTAAATACATCGATACAACTATAATAACTGAAGTTTGAGATGCTGTAGCTCTTAGCACTCTATTATATCAATCTCTGCTCTGGCCAACCAATATCTAAAGCTTGGACCTCAACTGTACAGCAAGCATGCAACTTAGCACTTTAACTTAGACTGTATAGCATGTAATCTATTGCTTTTCTTTTCAATTGTGAATACCAGAATAGCAACTCCAGTCCACTTTTCTATCTCTGGAGGAAAGTAACTCAGGGATTTAGCAGTGCCAAAACACTACTGAGACAGGTTTGTTGTGTCAGTTAGGAAAGACCTCCAATAGGCCACTAGAACAGGAAAGGAACACTATTTACAACTGAAAACCTTATTCATTGGCAACGCTGACCTCTCATAGGCCACCAGAACATGAAAGGAACAGTGGCTGCAACTGAAGAACTGGATTCTTGGCAAAACCGACCTCACATAGGCCACAGGAACATGAAAGAAACACTGGTTGCAGCTGAAGAGATTTGTCTGCAAAACTGACCTCAGAAAGATCACCAGGACATGAAACATAGAAAGGTGATGACAAAAGAAGACCATAGTCCATCTAGTTTTCCAATTTGCTACCTATCTACAGACCACTTGCTATAGGTCCTCTGTAATGTGGTTTCACTAGTCCTTTAGCTATGTCCCATGCTCTCTTGAAACAGGTTCGGTACGATCTCCTGACTGTTGCTTTCCCAACTCACGCTGTCCTGAGCCCACTCTCCCATTCACGGATTTCCCAACTAGTACTGAATCCCGAATTAAGCAATCCCGTCATGTTTAATTTTAATGCTGATTCAAGACTGCATCATATTTTATTGAAATCTTTAAAATAAAATTCCTGTACAGTACTCAATTGTCTGTAATATTCATGGAACCAGGACAGGATCCCACAGCGTGAACGGCGCTTTTTATTTAAATAGATAGAGGCTTTTCTCTGGTACTGCCTAGGTCACTGGACCCCACCCTGTGCCCTACGGGGACAGAGACCAGCAGAACACCATCTGCTTGACTGCAAATGTGGTATGTAACTGAGCGCACCGTCGCACATGCACAAGCTTGCTAGCCATTTTAGCTCTCCTGGCCCCCACAGAGTCTTGAAGACATGAAAGAGCCAGGGGCAGACTTAAATCACCACTTTGGGGCAAACTAGAACCTAGGCTGTGGCACTGCAAGACTCCCACCAAGACTTGAAGACATGAAGGGGCCAGGGGAAGACTTAAATCACCACTTTGGGGCAAACTAGAACCTGGGCTGTGGTGGTGCAAGATCAGTGGACAACTGGGGGAACACAGGAAGCAAACAGAAGGTAGAACAGGAGCAAATGGGCAATTAAGGTAAGCCCCCATTTGGGGGGGCATTGCAAACACATTATTCACTTACTGTAGTAGCTGTAAACAGAAGACTATTTACACAAACTGGGGAATATGGGTGTGGGCAGGACAGTAGTGTATTGGGTAGGTAACTGGCTGGACGGCAGGACACAGAGGGTGGTGGTAAATGGCTGTCACTTCACAGAGGGAAGAGTGACCAGTGGGGTACCACAGGGATCAGTGCTGGGACCGGTCCTATTCAACATCTTCATCAGTGACATTGTGCAGGGCCTAGAAGGCAGAATTTCACTGTTCGCTGATGACACAAAGCTCTGTAACAGAGTAGACACACCAGAGGGTGTAGACAGAATGAGAAGGGACTTGCAGAAACTTGAAGAATGGTCAGGGGTTTGGCAGTTGAAATTCAATGCAAAGAAGTACAAGATAATGCATATGGAGCACAAAAACCCTGGCTCAATATTTCAGTTGGGTGGGGTGAGGATATAGCATGCACCAAGCAGGAAAGGGATCTTGGGGTTATCATCTCTGATGACCTCAAGGTAGGGAAACAGTGTGACAAGGCAGCAGGTAAAGCAAATAGGATGCTGGGATGCATAGGCACATAGGCATGGGCATCACCAGCAGGAAAAGGAGGTCATAATTCCGCTATACAAGACACTAGTGAGGCCCCACCTGGAGTACAGTGTAGAGTTCTGGAGACCTTACTTACGTCAGGACATAGACAGGGTAGAGAAGGTTCAGAGGAGGGCAACAAAGATGGTACATGGATTGCATCACAAGTCCTATGAGGACAGGTTGAAGGAACTGAATATGTACTCCCTGGAGGAGAGGAGGAGAGAGGATATGATAGAGACATTCAAGTATCTTACAGGGAGGAACAGGGTGCAGGAATACACTATTTTAAGTGAAAAAGATGTTCCAGGACTAGAGAGCATGGGATGAAGTTGGAGGAGGAGGCGATTCAGAGAAAGCGTGAGGAAGAATTTATTCACAGAATGGGTGGTGGACAAGTGGAACACCCTGCCAGAGGAAGTGGTGGGGAATTAAACAATCACGGGATTTAAGAATGCACGGGATAGACATAAAGGAATTCTGGAGGTCAGGGGTAAGGGGCAACAGACTTCTAGGAAAACATAAACTGAACTTACAAGCTCAAATGGGCAGACTGGGTGGGCCATAGGCCCTTATCTGCCGACACTATGTATCTATGTATCTATGTAAAGATAGGTGGCGCTGTGGCACTAATCTAAACTGCTTGTAATAAGACTTGCTAAAAAATGTAAACAGTAACAATAAAATGGATTTCGGGACAGTATTAGTTGTGAATTCATTATGATGGGTGAGTAAAAATTCGGGATTGCATATTGCGGGAAAGTGATGCTATCGGGAGATCGGTGTGGGGAATGTAAATGATGAGAGTTTGACTGTCGGGAATCAGTACGGATCCCCTTGAAACCTGTCACTGTTTTGGCCTTCACCACCTCTCCAGGGAAGCGGTTCCAGCAGTCCACCACTCTTTTGGTGAAGAAAAACTTCCTCATGATAGAAGCATGAAAGGAACACCAACTGCAACTGAACTGATTATGCAGAGCTGGTCCTGAAAAGCCAGTTAGAAGAGCTGCCCTGAAGAGCTGGTCATAAGACCAGGAGGAAGACCAGGATAGAAGAGTTCATCCCAAAGAGCTGGTCTAAAGAGCTGGTTCTGAACAGCTGTTTAAAAGAGCAGGTCCTGATGAGTTGGTTAGAAGACCTGGTCCTGAAGGAAAAAAACACAAGCCCACTGCATGACAAAGACGCTCATTAATGAGCCTGGGCAGGTCCTATGCTTCTTACTTTTCTTGTAGGTTCAGAGGAGGAGAGTCGACTGTACTTACTGTAGTCTATCATGATTTACACCCTATGATAATTAGCATGGCTGCACCAATGAGCTTCCACTGAATGTGGAGAAGTCAAAATTGCTCAGTGTTTTCTCCTTCTTCCCTCCTGGCCTCCAGCATATACATGTTCAGTTCATTTTTGGGGACAGATGATGGTGGACCTATGAACAGACGTGTTGTGGGGTAGCAGAGCTGCTAAATAACTATATGCTTGCCTGTCTTTTTATCTGGGTACATGTATACTCCCCAACAGTGTGGTATTCAGAAAGGTCACAGCACCTCAACTGCCCTCCTCACTTTGATGAATGATATTGCACTATCCATGAACTCTGGCAACCTTACTGGCACCGTTTTCATTGATCTGATGAGGGCATTTGATCTTGTGGCTTACTCCCTTCTCATCAGTAAGCTAGCAGACTTCGGTATCTAGCAAAATGCTTTTCCCTGGTTCCATAATTATCTAAAAAATAGATTACAGGTAGTCATGTACAACTCCTCCCCCTCTCTGATCCTGCTCCAACAGTTGTAGGAGTCCCACAAGGCTCCATTCTTGGACCACTTCTGTTCACCCTCCATATAAATGATACAGGCAATTGCGTATCTCACTGCCCTGTCATCCTGAATGCCAACAACCTAATACTTTATACACACTCCAATAGCATTGGTCTAATAAACCATAACTTAACTACTGGTCTGCAGTCCATTCACTCATGACTGTTGATAAATAAGCTAATTCTAAATGCATCTAAAACACAGTTTATGCTGTTTGGTACGTCTACCAGACTAAGATCATGCCCATCCCCTCTATCCATAGCTTACCAAGATGGTACCTTAGTCTCCTCAGTCTCTACTTTCACCTACATTGGAGTCATACTTTACCCTTCACTGGACTACTCTTTCCATATCTCCAGCACATGCAAATCAATAAACTCCATGCTGGCCATCTTCTACAAAGTGAGTCGTAACCTCACATCACAAGCTCACTATGCCATTTCCCAAGGAATGCTCCTCCATAAACTCAGATACAGTGCATTGGTTTTCCTGTCTGCTTCTAAGACTACTCTCATGAAGTGAGATGTCATGTACAATAATATATGTTGCTTCGTATGAAGATCCCCCCGGCTCACTCATCACTGTTCATTATACGACATGCTAGTCTGGCTACCCCCGTCCTTCCTTAGAAAATATAGCTATGGCACTGTTATCATCAACATCCTAAACAATGGGCTGCCCAAATCCCTTACTGTACTACTTAAACCTGTGAAGAGTGCCTACCCCTTAAGATCATGTGATAATGCACTTCTGGCTGTCCCCAAGATTCGAACCTGTATCAGGAGACAGTCCTTTGCCTATGCAGCTCCTAACCTTTGGAACTCCATCCCATCTTATATACGCCACTGTCCCTCTGTGCCTAGTGTTCAACTCCAATACTGTGAACATCTCCTCAGCTTGGCTCACTGTGCGTGTCCTTGAACTTGTACAATCTCTGTAATCTACTTATCATGTTTATAAGTATTATAGCATGTACTGTAATTTCTCTCAGTGCTGATGTGTGTGCTGATGTATGTTTCAGGTTACCCATAGGTAATACTGTTTCCTTTTTACCCCACATAAGATCCTCAAGATCCTTAATGTTCAATGTATATTCTCCCCATTGGTACAACTGCTTGCTATTGTATGCAATCTAGACCTGTACTGAACCTGCCTGTATCTCTCCTGGGTCATTCCTAAAAATAGGCAATGTTTGCCTAGCATACTTACCTGGTTAACAAAAACTAAATAAAATAAATACCCCTTAGAGGGCTTCAATTGCTTAATCTGTGCTTATTTGTGTATTTTGGACTTACTGTACTTAGTAGAGTGACTTTATCTTTCTTTTAATTAGATCCATAACTAAAAGGTACCTGAGACCAGTGAGACCATTGAGAGTTAAAGAGAAAGTCAGGGAGCTGAAGAGTAAAGGAGAACATGGGTGTCCCAGTCATTGAGGAGTGGAGTTTTAAATCAGTCCCACTTGAGGAAGAAGGGACGAAGTGAGTCAAGGAGAAGGCTCAGAAGTGCAGTGTGGTCGTGGGGAAGGTCTGCAGAGAAAGAGAGAAAGAGAGAGAGAGAGAGAGAGAGATAGAGGAGAGCTGGGCTATTTTGTTTATTTGTTATGGAAGATTGTGGAACTGTTTAAGTTCCCCAGTTAAGTTGGGACTTTTCCATATTTCATAGTATTTTTGTGTCATCAGGCATCTTTGCTGAAAGAAATCCCCATTTCTGCACAAATCCATGCAATTTGGTATAAATTATTGCACTCGTAGCAAATAGGTAGCAATGGTCACTGAACTTAATTTGGTGATTTACAAGTGAACTACACCTATCAGTTGTTATAGAATCTTATGTAAACACTTCTTTGTGATGTCTTTTTGTCTTTGAGCTTAAAAACTATCAACCATGGGACCATTACAGTGACCTGTGGATTTTGTCGCTGTAATGGTCTTTGAAGTAATGCATTCGCTGTGCAAACAGTATACCTAGTCAGGCATCATTAAGAGTCATTGATGCTAAAATGCTTACTAATTGGGAACCCTTATAAAATGACTGCCACAGAGCCTGAGAAGAGCAGTCTACTTTTGGCAAAGGTTGCACTTGTTGCCTGTATTGCATTTTGTTCCTTTTGACCTTTTTGGCTTTTGAAAGTTATCTAAGTAGCAATCTAGCAAAGTTTTCTTTGCTTATTGGGCTTTAATAAATGGAATATATCCAGTCTGTCCATTTAAGCCCATTTCTCAGCCCTCAGCTCTAAACTAATTTCTGAGAAAATTTAATTAGCTGTTTTGGTTATGCTTTAACAGGCCTACATCGAGCATAGCTTTTTGAATAGAGTTGAACATTGGTTGCTCTGAATGATAGCCTTGAAGAAATGGATTTTTGGCTCAGGAAAATGAAAGCAATGTTTATTTTTATTACATTAATGTAAGTAGAAACTTATATTTAATGTATTCACTTAACATTGTGGTAATGGAGTATACTGAAAAGCCATTGGATGCTATTAGATTTTAATGTTTTAGAAAAATTATTAGATACAGCAATTTTGGTTGATAAAACATAAGCAGACTGAAAGTTAAGTCTAGAAAAGTTTTTAGTGTTTTATATAAGGAAGACCTGCAGAGTAAAATTCTTTCATGATTCTATGCTTTCCTTTCAGTCAATCTGTAGAAAGGGCTCATGGGTTAAAGGGAAAGAAAGTCTAATCATAAATATTTTTAACAAAGTCTTTCCATGTCTTGATCCCCCCCTTTCTTCCCGGGCAGAAATCTGTTGGAAACATCAGCTCAGCAGAGGGCATAGTCTCAAATAAGGTACAGATGAAAAGCCCAAACCTGCAAAGAGAAGCATCCTTGGAAGCCTAGACGTAGAAAAAATCAGCTTCTATCTGGAAGAACAATCAAGCAAACAATGGAATCCAGATATACAAAGAAGTAGAACTCATCTCTTCAACACTCCTAGAAGGCAGTGAGTTTGTATCATTCCTCGTTTTCTCTATCCTTACTGGTGACGTATATAAGAACTTCAGTTCCTTTTGATAGAGACCTTACTGGTTTATTACTACCTGATGACTGCTACAACATCCCCACTGTAACTTCATTGTCATTATTGCTGTATGTTTTAAGCAACTTAGAAAATGTGTCAGACTCTAAGTATCCAGTTTTCAACCAGTTGTAGTAACTAAGAAGAGACTTCAACAATTACTTGGACTGTAGAAAATTGTACACCAAGAAGACAGGAACACACTGTGGGCTAGACTCATAACACTTTGCCCCAGAGCAAACCCAGTCTTGCTTGTCCAAATTGGGTTTTGCACCAGATTGGTATTTACAAATGCCCGGCTTGCACACTCAAACCAGGTTTGTGCCGGGGCAAAATGTGGATGGGGCCGTAATGCAAATGAGGGGGAAAGGACGTCAATATTGGTGCTGTCTGATTCACAAAACATTTGCTCCATGCAAGAGCCTCTTGCATGGTCCCCTTGCATGGAGCAAATACCCGTGACTGAAACCATGCCTTATCCCATGCAACCCTAGTGGTTGGCAGTGATACTGCAGCAGCCCCCTGCCAAATGCCGGCCCGAGTAACAATAAACATTCTCTCTGGTGCTAGTGGTCCCTCCACCCCCGATGATCACTGATCACCAGCCATGAGTGACAAGTATTCTCCTGGGGGCTAGTGGTAGCCCTCATGATCACTGATTGCCAACTCAAGTAAAGAAAACATTTTCCCTGGTGCTAGTGCCCCCCCCCATGATTGCCGATCAGCGGCCTGTGAATGACAAGTTGTCTCCTTGGTTCTACTGTCCCCCCCTCCATGATCACTGATTGATGATCACCAGCCCATGAATGATAAGTAGTGTCTCTGGTGCTAGTGCCCCCCCATGACTGCCAAGCACCAGCCCATGAATGGCAAGTATTCTCCCTGGAGCTAGTGGTTCCCCCTCAAGTGATCACTGATCACTGGCCTATGAATGATAAGTAGTCTCCCTGGTGCTAGTGGATTCCCCCCCACCACCACTGATCACCATTCACCAGACCGATGTATTTATTTTATTTATTTATTTAAGAATCAGTTTACAACCTTTGAGCCAGAGGCTCGTTTCCAAAGGTACTTCGTCACATAAAGACATACATTGCATTTCGGTTACATAGCAAAGATTTGCAAAAAAATCAATAGGCATTCACCAGAGGTGCCACGTCACATAGTGGTCAGACAAATACAATTGGGTACAGGGTACATGTAATTGATAACAGGTATTACACAAGTCGGTATCAAGTGAAGCATTCTGGTAGATAAACATTGAAAACAGCTGGCACTGGCCAGGTTAAACCTAGGCATGGTGTTACAGGGAAGTGGTGGAGGGGATGGTAGGGGTGGAGAGCTGCCGAGGGGCATTGTCAAGAAGAAAGAGGTGGAGGCTATGCTCCAGAGACAGGAGCAGTTCTGAGTGCTGAAGATGTGGTTCCAAAGTGTGGTTTTGAATGTGGAGATGGTGATGGCATTGGTGATGGTGGCAGGAGAGAGTTAAACCAGGTTGGGGCTCTATAGCTGAAGGACCTCTGGCCGGCTGGTTCTCGTTCTGGGGACCTTTAGAGTGGTCTTGTAGGGAAGACCGTGTTTGCAATGGTGGGGAGGGCTCTGGTGGATGGATGCTGTTACCCCAGGGGGGGAGAGCCCGAGTAGGGTTTTTTTGGTGAGGAGACAGGTCTGGTATCGGAGCCGTTCATCCAGGGTAAGCAGGTTAGCATCGACATATAGCTGACAGGTGTGTGTGAGCCTGGGGGCACCAGTAATCAATCTGCACGCTTTATTCAGGGTTAGGTGAATTTTGTTGAGTGCAGTGGTGTCGGCAGCACCGTATACTGGTAGACCATAGTCTACAAGGGACAGAACGGACGATGTAACAGCTAGCCGGAGAGCATTTGGTGGAAGGCAGGTTTTATGGCGGAATAGGATGCCAAGCCATGTGTTGGTGGCGGATGTTAGGGCGTCGATGTGGTTGTGAAATGTGAGGGCTGAATCGAAGGTAACCCCAAGGTATTTGTAGGAGCAGACTTGTTCCAGTGGTTGGTTGGTGCTTGGAAGGATATAGAGTGGGTGGTTGCTAGCTTTATTTTGGGGTGTGAAAAGAGCATAGTTTTGGTTTCTTAAGATTGATGACAGTCTGCGTTCCTTAAACCAAGCCTCGGCACTGTTGAAGAGACTGCTGTAGGGAGTCCTGTAGGGAGATGGGATTACGGTGGGTGGCAAAAGGACAGCGTCGTCTGCATACAGCAGAATTTTGCCAGAGCATGCACTGGGCAGGGTGTTCAGATACAGCGAGAAGAGAAGGGGCCCAGGATGGAGCCTTGGGGACCCCGAGAGAGAATGGGACGGGTGTCAGAGGTGTGCTATTAATCTTGACACACTGGGATCGAGTGTCAAGATAGCTAGCACCATGCCAGGGCTAGCTGAGAGACCAGTGAGGCAGAGTGCATTCAGCAGCAGTGGATGGGAGACAGTGTCGAAAGCCTTTGAGAGGTCAATGAACACTGCACCAGCTAGGAGCTGGTATCCAAGGAGGAGTGTAGGAAGTTGGAGAATTCAATAAGGGCAGTGCTGGTACTGTGACCGCACGGAAGCCATGTTGCTCTGGGCATAAGATGTTATGCTTAGCCAGATAATCAGTGATTTGAATGGCCACCACTTTCTCAGGGCTTTAGAGAGGGAGGGAGGATGGAGATTGGCGGTAGTTGTTGGCGATGACCTGTCGCCTCCTTTATGAATAGGTGTGATAATGGCTGTTTTCCAAGCTGTGGGAATTGTCCCAGGCAGAGTGACTGGTTAATTAGAGCATGGAGGTGCAAGGACTTCATCTAGCACCAGCCTGAGGATGCTGGGGTCCAGTGAGTCACTGCCGGGATTGTTGCCATTGAGAGCTTTGATTAGGATGGGTCTGGCTTCCCGGGTGGAAATCTTTCGCAGGAGGAAGCTGGGGTGCTGGAGGACAGGGGGAGTTTGGCTGGGGGGAGGGTCAAAGAAATTACTAGGGAGGACTGAGCTAAGGTCAGTGAAAGTGGTGTTGAACCAGTTAGCTATGGTGGCAGGCTCGGTGGAGGTTGTGCCATTTCTAGTGAGCTGGGATGGGGCAGGAGCAAGCTTTACCATTGAGTTGCTTAATATTATCCCAGAAGGTCCGGGCTGAGCCCCAGGAGGAGAGTAAGGGAGGCCTGGTAATGGTCTGCCTTGGCTTTCCTGATGGCCCATGAGCATTTATTTTGGGCTGCATTGTATGCTTGCCTATCAGACAGATGACCTGTTTCAGTGGCAGGTGCCAGAGGTTATCGGTTTCTAAGTAATTGTAGGAGGGCGGGCTAACCCAGGTGCGCTCTGTTTTTGGACCGGGTTTTGGTTAAGGGTGCAAAGAGATCACAGGCCATGTTGAAGGTGTGGTGAAAAGGTGAGGGCAGTATCAATGTTGGTTGCCTGCTGAATGGGGGACCAGTCTATCTGGGTGAGAGTGCCTTAAGTTTCTTCAGCCCACCAGGGCGGGCGCCTGCGGAGGGTGGTCTGGGCTTTGGGCTTGGGATTGGGGCTACCCAGTGGAATAGGATAGAGAGTGGTCACTCAGGAGTCCTGGAGGACCTGGATGTTTTGGATTTTATGAGGTCGGTTAGTTATAATAACATCCAGCAGGGTGCTGGTACCACTCTTAGGGTTAAGTCTCGTGGGCTGGGTGACGAGTTGTGTGTCAGATCTTGGGCGGCAAATGAGTCTCTGGTGGTGGATGAGGAGGTGCTGAGCCAATTTACATTAAGGTCCCCCACTAGGACTTGTTCTGCCTTATGGTGGAGGGTGGCTAGGTAGTCCGTTAAAGATATCAGGGCTGGGTGCTGGTTCTTTGGGGGAACGTAGGCTGTGGTGAGATAGAGAGGGCTCCTAGAGGGGTCTGGGGTGAGTCTGAGGGTAAGGGCCTGGGCCCCATTGATGAGGGTAGGGGTGGGGAGTGCATGTCCAGGTATTGTGTCCCTGGTGTAGATTGCACAGCCTCCCCCTTGTTTGCCTACTCGGTCCTCCCGGTATAAGGTATAGCCTGGGAGGGAGACAAATGAGTCAGGAGTTGATTTGGACAGCCAGGTTTCAACCAGGGCTATGATGTCTGGTTGGTGAGCCATGGCCCAGCACTGTAGGGCATCAAATTTCTTCAGCAGGCTGCATATGTTCATGGAGGCTACTCGAAGACCAGTGGGCTGAGTGGGTGGATGGGAGGGGGCAGAGCCTGGGTTGGGGTGTATGTTCCCTGTTAGGAGCAGAAGGAGGAGAAGTGCTCTGGTCAGAGGAGGCAGATGGAGAGTTTACGGGAGGCGATAGAATAAGGAATGGGGTTTGGTTGTACAAAGGGGTGGGTAGGGTAGCACAGGCAGAGAAGGCCTGAGTGATCAGAAGTGCAAGGGGCTGTAGGGGAGGACAGGTGATGTCTGGAAGGGGGTGAGGTGGAGAGGAGCATATGGGATGTGTGGAGGAGGAGGGAGGTAGGAGCAGTGGTAAGGAGGAGGGAGGACAGGAGGGTAGGTAGGAACACTGGAGTAGTGAGGCTGAGGGTTAATAGGGACACTAGGGTATGTGGAAGCAAAGGGAGGAGGAGGAGGAGAAGAGATAGACTGGCGAGCAGGGGATGCATGTGCATAGTTGGGAAGGCTGGTGGAGCTGAAGTGAGGAAAGAATGTGGAGTTACATCCCTCCCTGGTGTCAGTGCCCCCCCCCCCCACACATATGGTCATATGCCCAATCTATAAGTAATATAGCCTGGTGTCCAGTGGTCCCTCCCCCATGCCACCCATGCCCAATATATCAAGAATGTTACCCTGATGTCTAGCAGTCCTGCCCCCCACCTGATACCTTACCTGACCACAGTAAACCTTTTCTTTAGTGTCCAGTGGTCCATCCCCCCACCCACTCTCCAATCCCCTGTAAAATAAATGACTCCCATTCCCTGAAATTTGGTCAGCCCCCAGCATCGCCGACCACTGGCCCATGTACAAAAACCATTCTCCCTTGGGCAAGTGCCCCCCGTGATCACCAATCGCCGGCATGTGTATGACACAGACGTGTCCCTCGTATCCAGTGGTCCCTCTCCCCACCCGCACCAATACCAGATGTACAATTCCTGTTCCCTGGTGTCCAGTGGTCCCTCCCCCCACCTGCTCCCTGATCCCCTGTACAAGAAACTAAACTCATTCCCTGGCATCTAGAGGACCCCCCCCCATCCCTGATACCCTGTAACAGACCCACACATCCCTTCCCTGGTGTCTAGTAGACTTCCCACTCCCCTGCCCCAGCAGGTAGTGCCCCACCACCCTTCTCCACCCCCTCATCCCGAACTCCAGCCAGCAACCAGCACAGCCCTCCTCTCTCCACCACAACCAGCCATCAACTGAGCTGTCAATGAGTGCATACTGTATACAGTATGCACTAATTAACATTGATTGACAGCTCAGTGTGAGTTATTTAATTACCATGAGGTTATTCCCCTATTTATCTGGTCCAGGGATTCTAGAATGTCCCTTTACCTTTTTCCAGTAAACACCCAATCCATGTTCCTGAACTAACTGCTCTGTAGTCATTATAACATCTGCATGTACAACTCTTGTACCTCTAGAGTTTCCCATACCATTGGCATTCCAGTGTGGTAGGTAGGTTAGAAAGCTGCATCTAGCATAATCAGAATCTGTACAGATCACTGTCCCATGAATTGTTCTTCACTGCACTTTGAATAGCTGTACATATAGCTGCCAATTCTGCATATTGGTTTGACTTGGGGCCTATAGTAGTTGATGCTTGAGGGGAGAACTAGGAATGTTCTCACTGCACACTACTCCTAAACCTGAATGTAACTTCCCATCCTTGTGGAAGGCACAACAGTCTACATTCACTTTGGCTAAGTTTTGGCATATACTTTCATCACAGATATGGTGTATATGGGCCTTCAACACAGCTTCCAAGCCTGGGGAATGTTCAGGTTCTTGCACTGGATGTTCCTCAAAAGTACAAGAATGCAAGTCAACTATTCCTTGGGCCACATCATTCTTGTTTTTGACAAACTGTATCGTATTTCTAAAGGTAAGCATGAAGTGCCAGAGTCCAAACCACAGTTATGCTACTTTTGACACATTACCAACTATGAGTTTCTGGCAACCCAAAAATGCAATTGGTTGGTGACAAGTTTCAACAGCAATCTTTTCACCACAGGTATAGTTTCTAAAATGTTGTACTGCTCAAACAGTAGAGAAGAGCACTTAATCACAATCTGAGAATTGGTGCTTTACTAGCATAAGTTACAACACGGTTGTCTGAATCATGTTTCTGATTCATTAAAGGAATAATGCATGACAGGGTGTGTGTCGTGCTGGGATAACACCATGGCTGGGGGGGGTTGGGCATGAGGCTGCAGGCCAAGTGCATCCAGTGCCCCAGGCGTGGCGTTATCCCAGCATTAATACACACCCTGGAGTGCATTATTCCTATTATACAATTTGTTGTTATATATAAAGTAAAAAAAATAATTTTAAAGAATGTTTTTAGTAGTGTGGAAAAATATTTTTGTTTCTTAAGAGGAGTTGCAAAAAAAGAGTATATCCTAATGGTCATCCAAATGGGTTCTCAGTGCTGAGACTAGACCTGTGACATTATGCTGGGATAACGCCATGGGTCCAGCCCCAAACTGACCATTCACAGTCCAAGATTCTTTCATGCCATTGTATAATCTGCATTAATACCTTAGTTAGTGTACCCTGTTTCAAGGTAGAACTCCTTATCTTTTTGAAGGTAAGCAAGGAATGGAGCTTTACTTAGGCTATCTTTGAATGTCTGCGTAACTTTTTCTTGCTCTTCTTTCCACACCCATGGTTCAACTTTCTTCAGTAGCCCTGTAAGTGGCTGTGCAATCTCCACATAACTCTATGTATAATTCTGGATAATCTGGCCTGAGAAGGTACAAATCCCTAGGTAACTCAGTACAGCACAAACAGAACTGCTGTGCCTGGCGGTGTGGAGCTGTGGCACAGTCTCTCAGTAGTCCAACAAATAACTGCAGTAACTGACTGAAACTGGGAGTGACAGGATTCACAGAATACTGGATACAAATGTGCTAAGGTGCTTACTTTATTTTTAGCACCCACAAGATGGAAAGCATAGGCACAGGAACACAGGAGAGTGCCAGAGAGCCCCCAGGAAACTACATATCTCCTCCAGATTGTTGCATGGCCCAGTTATTTGGATTGCTTGTATTCAGCTGTGTTGAGGGTGTAACCCATCAGGTCAAACCTCATACCCTAAGTAATCTGCCATATTCTTGAACCATTGCCCTTTGGTTAGAGACAGTTTGGTGCCAGAAATTTCAGCTGGTTTAAAACATAACTGACTTCCTTCAGGTGTTCCTTAAATGTGTTGTTCTTAATGTATGTCACCCACCTATACCAAGATTTCCCTGGCTTTTGGCATTTGGCATGGTCTTTTGCAGAAAGATGTTGAAACATGTTAGAAAATTCAAGTACCCAAATGGATACCTGTCCCATATGTACTGTCTCGATTCCATGTCATAATAGCAACTGAAGAATGGTGACGCATGGTAATGGTGCCAAATCCACATCACGACCACTTTTGCAAAGTCTTTTCTTATGGTTGGCTTTGCCCCACACCTCCCACCTGTAGATTCCTACTCTGGGGGGACAGCTCAGGGATGAGGTGAACAGGGATGTAAAAAGTGTTGACCCTGTGGTTCCATTGCCATTGTAATGCTTTACCGTTCTTCAGTTGCTATCTTCACGGGCTACCAACTGTCTCTTACCAAATGAGAAACCCAGTTTATGTTGGCATTTGGGGTCCACCTTAATGTCCAGAAAGTTACATCTAGGGTAATAAAATACTTTGGCAAGGCAAGAAAAATTTTTTATATAGCGCTCTATCCAGAGGCTCAGAGTGCTTTATAATAGAAATACAGAAATACTAAAACCCCAGGAATTAAAACATCAATTAAATAAGGCTAAAAGCTTTGTCAAACAAAAATAATTTTAAAGAGGCTTTAAAAATTTCCACCAAGCTGGCTGCACAAATGCAGTGTAGCAAAAAACTTGAGAGCACCAGTGCACCAACACCAAACGGCCTGTCATCTGATCTTCTAAGGCGTGAGGTAGACACCACAAGCAGTTCAGCCTCTGCAGAGTGTAGGGGGTGGAAAGACCAATAGGGAACCAGGAGCTCTTTCAGGTAGTCAGATCCCAGACCATGTAGGGCCTTGCATGTCAACAAGCAGATCTTGAAGGTGATGCACAAACTCACAGGCAGTCAGTGCAGTGTGTGTAGAACTTGAGTGACATGATCCCTTTAAGATGCACCTGTCAGCAACCTGGATGCAGCACTCTGAACTAGCTGCAGTAGACACAGCGAACCTCAAGACAGCTCTAGGTATAAAGCATTGCAGTAATCAAGTCTATGGTGACAAAAGCATGAATAACCAAAGCCAGGCTATCAGGCATCAAGTTCAACTGGGTCCTGGTGATATTCTGGAGATGGAAAAAACTGGACCAAACAACTGATGCCATCTGTTGTGCGAGGTTCAGTCGGTCATTGAGGAAAATCACCAAGATCTCTAACTGCACCCATCACTGACAGGGGCTTCTCACCAACAATTAGGGCAAGCAACCTCCCATCCTTGGAAGCACCCCCATGGCAGGGCTCGATCACCATAACCTCTGACTTGCCAGGGCTGAGACATAGCCAATTGGCAGACATCCAGTTGTTCATCTCAGACAAACATTGGCTCAGCATAACTGAGGTGGAAAGGTCATCTGGGGCACAGGACAGGTACAACTAGGTATCATCCACATAGCAGTGAAACCCCACATTGTACCACTTAATGATCTCACAAAATGGCAGCATGTACATGGAGAACAACAACAAGGGGCCAAAATAGAACCTTGTGGAACACCAAAAGGCAGTGCAAAAAGTCCAGAGGAAAAATTCCCAAGGACTACTCACTGCGATCTCCTGGTTAAATATGAGCTAAACCAATGCAAAACTGCATCAGTAGTCCCCACATAAGTCCACAGTCCATCCAACAGCAGCCCATGATCTACCATGTTAAAAGCTGAATAACAGTCCAAGAGCACCAAGATGGTACGTTGCCCTCGATCCCTGGTCATGAAAAGATCATGTGACACCCTGATTAAAGCCATTTGAGTGCAGTGCTGGGGCAGAAAGCCCAATTGGAGAGGTTCAAGGATAGACAATTTTTCCAAGCGTTCAACCAGCTGGTCAATCACCACCTTCTCAATAACCTTCCCCAAAAAGGGAAGATTAGAGATAAGCCTGTAGTTCAAGAGAATATCAGGATCTAAAGATGGATTTTTTTAGGAGAGGTCTCACCACAGCCTCTTTCAAGGCTGTGGGAAAAGTACCCTATCCCAAGGACCCATTGATGATCTTAATGGACACTGAACCCAGGAAATCCATGCAACTAACAAACCATATGGGACCAAGCTACAGAGCACAGCTGGTGGGATGTAAGCTGGTGACCATGTGGAGGACCTCAACTGCTGAAACAGTCCAAAACTTACACCAGCTCGACCAAGGATTTCCACCAACAGATCAATCCCCTCCCACAAAAGCTGGATCAAAGGAGGCAGTACTCATCTTGATAGAGGACACCTTGTTAGCAAAGAAGTGCCCAAACTCCTCGCACTTTTCAGCACAAAATGCTGTCCCAGACTGCATACAGGAGGCATTCAGCCAACTGACTACAGTGCGGAAGAGCACAACTGGACAATTTTCTGCTGCAGCAATCGACCTGGACATAAACTCTGTCTTCTTTAGATCGATTTCCCACTGATAGTCCAAACAATGGAGCCTCAGCACTACCTTGTCCTTCTCATAGCAAGACCTCCTCCAGGCATGCCCCAACCTAAGCCCCTTAGTCTTCAACCGACGCAGCTCATCACAATACCATGGTGAGCGATGATGGGCAGTCAAGAGGTAAATGTGGAAGGGTGCATTCAGGTCCAGGGTGTCAGTCAGGGCCATGTTAAAGGCCTCCACACCGGCCTCTGAACCCTGATTTGGGACACCAAACCAAAGTTTGCATATAAACTGGGGGTAGCATATAGCAGATGACTGACAGCGAGAAAGACTTGGAAGTGATGGTGACAAATACACTTACTTTTGATGTACATGCTAGGGTAATTGTTAAGAAATGTAATAAACTTATGGCATGTATATTTAGATGTATAAAGAGTAGGAATGAATCAGTAATGCTCCCGCTGTATTCGTCACTGGTGAGAACACAGCTGGAGTATTGCCCTCCATTCTGTGCACCACAAAGCAGGAGTGGTGTACAATTAATGGAAAGAGTACAGAGAAGGGTAACAAGGAGAATTAAAAATATGAAAAATAAGGAGTTTGATGATAGATTAATAAAACTGAACCTATACCCTTTACAGTATAGAAGGCTACGAGGAGCCCTGTGTCTGGTCTTTAGTGCAATAAGGAATGAAGAACTGTTCAAAACTATAGCATTGGTTAAACATAATAATACTGTATTAAAAACACAAGATTACACTCGTTAACGTTAGTAGGAGCTGCTAGCAAAACTACTACGAGACAGAAATGGTTTAGTCAGAGGGTTATTACTAGTTGGAATGCCTTACCAGAAAATATAGTTAGAAGTACAAAAATGCACATGTTTAAAACATAATTAGATAGGTATATGGAAATGAAGAAGTATGAAGGGATCCACCGAAACGTGGCAGGCCATATATAGACCTTGGCCTCCTGTGCCCGTATAAATCTATGAATCTATAACAGCAAGCCTGAGCCATCCAATGACTCCTGGAGCTGGCAAGGCTTCAATTTATTTCTTATTTACACCTTCAGTTTTTGTTAAACTTTGATCTTGATGTGCCATGGGCATAGAAACATAGAAGTTGAGACAGATAAGGACCACAAGGCCCGTCCAGTCTGCCCATGGGCCAGCAGGATAACAGTACATATTTTTTCAGTTGGCGCTAGTCAGTTGTGAGAATCCATTTTCCTGTTGGTGTTACTACAGGCCAAATGGGTGAATTATAGACAGAACTGACTTCACTTGCAATTCCATGCCCCTTAAAAGTACCCTTACATGGACTCATAAGATGCCAGTAATATTGTATACCTCTGGGCATTTGGTTGGGTTGGTTGGTAACTGCAACATGGAGGGCTTGTACCTTATAGTCATAGGTATCTTTTGAGAATATTTCCTGGACACCACAGAACATTTCACATCCGTGTTCCTTCTGTTTCAATGTCAGCTTTGCTATTCTGAACAGCTTGTTCAATTTGTTCCTTGAACTCAGGGTAAGGTAAATGTTCTCCTATTCCTACCTGTTGTATCAGAGACATGCTTAGCTTCAGTCATCATTATCCATTTGGGTATTTCCTCTGCTTCAATGGTTCTACCTAGTACAAGATCATTCTTTTTGATACAGCATGCATATAAGTTTTCTGTATCAAATGGGTGGATTACTTGGAGGGTAATTGATCCACTAGGTGAGGATCTAATATTTTCCTGTTCTTCTTCCCCCTTTGCATGCTTTCTGGTAGTTAACAACAGGAATTGCATGTTCTAGATCATGAACTATCATGGTTCCTAATGTTGTATAGGCTCCTATTATAATGACTTCTGGTGTTGAACTGGACACCAACAAATTAGCAATTCTGTTGGTCGTATTCAAGAAAAGTATAGAATGGGCCCATCAACTAATTTCACTAAACTGCTGGTTTGACTGAAATAATGCACAAGTGTCAGGCATTTTATTGGCCTTTCTGGATATTAATCCTAAAGGAAAACTCTCACACTACCAGAAATATTGGTTGTGAACTCATTTACTGCTTCGCATACTTGAGGAATGGTTTGCCCTGATCTCAATGCCTGTGAGCTCACTTTTGCTGGTATGGATCTCCGCCTAATCATGACCACAAAACATTATTGACCAGATCTACACATATACCTAATTGTTCAAGGATATCCAACCCAGTACACATGAGGGAATTTAGGCCTTGTACAACATATGCATGGTGCTGTATAGCCTTTTCCCTATCTGAAGATTTAAAGCACAGACTCCTATACTTTTGAGGCTACCTTCATGGTTCAAATCATCCTTCAGCCACTCATTCTGAGAGCAAGTCTGGCTTCCAACTTTTTAACATCTTATAGAGCAGCTCACTAACAGTGTTCACACCCCATACACAGCACAAAACTAGCAGAAACAAGTTATTTGGCTTTGACAGGTTTCCTATAATCACTTTCTTTCTCTATATTGATCTAACCACCCTGCCCCCTGGGGTTACTAGAATCCCATCAGTGTTAGACTAGGAAAGTTCCTGGGCAGTCTGTAGGAAGTTGTTAAAAAGCTCCTTACAACATAACATCATTGTTCACTCAGCTAGCCTGAGCAGAGAATGGATTATGTCATTTAGAATTCTCACAGCAGTATAAGCCACTTTGGAATTAGCAGCTCTGGGGCAGTTTAGAATGTTCAGACAGGAGTAGTCTGTTAGTAGTAGTTCTGTGTGGAGCTCTTAGTGAACAGCAGTGCTCAGAGTGTGGTGGTGCTTGCCAGTCTGTTCTGAGACTGAGTGAAGGACTGCTGGTCATTTTCTCACCCTAGTGAGTAAAAATCCAGCAGTACCAAGTAAAGTGGTGGAGACCATTGCCTGCAGGACCCCAGTGGGTCAGTCCACAGAGAAGTAGCAGGGACTTCAGTTTCTGTGGATCCAAGGGGCAATCCCCTGAAGGTCCTAAAGTGTGTCAGCTGCCCAGAAAGAAAGAGTGCTCTGTGTGAAGCTATGACAAGCTCCATGTAAAGAGAAGAGGTGTTTCTTCCAGCATCCATGTCTGTAACAAAGGGCAAGCAAAACCATGAGTACAGTTACATGGAACTGTTTTCTTAGGGAGTTGTCTGAGGTGTATGTGCCCAGAGATTAGGCTAGAATACACCTGTCAGGGCTCCTATATCACCACAGAAATGTGCTGAATGTAAAGTTTTAAAGTTGGGAATCATTTAGCAATTTGAGAGAAATGAAGGCTCATTTGGTGTAATCCTGAAATAATGGCAGAGACTAGTTGGGGCCAGGGTGGGCAGAACCCCATCTGAAACTTCAGTCAGGGCTAACTGGTTCATGGAATGGCACCAGGTTACCCTGGGCATGTTAACAAAGTTATTTGTGTCAGGAAGAAAGAATCTGAAATGTTTTTAAAGTGTGCAGCAACCACCACGCAATAGACACTTAGGGAAGGAAATGCATGACCCAAGAGGCTCTACATCTCACTGTGACCAGCTCCATACTGTCTATCATCAACTATGGCATTGTATTTTATGATGCTGCCTCTCCCACTGCCCTCAGAAGGATTGGAGTCACCCTTAACAAAGCCTGCAGATTACCTACTGGTGCAAGCCGGGACACTCACACCTGTGACCTGTATGTGCAATCCAATTGGCTCAACCTCCAAAACAGAATCCATTATCGAAGCTGCCTCCTGACCAAAAAGATCTCTTTAGGACTCCCCACCTCCCATTCAACACCTTCTAATGAGGGCCCTGACAAACTCCTGGTGCATGAGAAGCTCGCCCAATCAAGCTTTCCAAGTTCCATTATGTAGGACCTCCCAAGGACAAAGGGCATTTATGTACAGAGCACCCAACTGGTTTAACAGCCTCCCAGCACATATCCAATCCACTCCCAACATTGGCCCCTTCAAGAACCATCTTCAACAGCACCTAATCAACATCAGCAGCTATGACTGCTGCTCTTAACCCCTGTATCCCAATACACTTAACTCTGCAGCCTTCCTCTAACAATGCCCTCCTGGGCTGCTACCTTGTGTGACCTCTGCACTCCCAGTCACCCTTGTTGCTTTACTTTACTGGGAAATGCCACTGCCATTTCCTCTCAGTGAACCACCTCCCATGTTCTTCTCCCCTCTCTTCCTCCACTATTGATTGGCTGCTAACCTCTCCTACTCTTCTAACCTCCCCTGCTCTTCTACCCTCTTTTCTTCCTCTGTCTATTGCCTGCTAATCCACCTTTTTCACTTCTATAACCAGCATACCATTAACCGGCTTTCTCTGTCCCCTGACCTGCTTACCATCATCAGATTTCTCTCTTAATAATAGCACTTAATACTATTTTTAGTTTGAACAGTAGATGATTTGTCAGTTATCCTATTTGTTGTATTTCACCTTGCCTGTTTATCTATATCCAATGTACTTGTGTCTGTTAATCCATTCTCTGCATTGTTCATTTTGCTGATGTGGAGCTTTTGTAAAAGAGCCCCTGGCTCAAAGGTCTTAATTCTGAGATTAAATAAATAAAATAAATGTTGAATTAAAGTGTGTGGAATTCCCCACAAGTTATACACTTTGGGAAGTAAATATCTAGAGTTCCCTGGTTTTGAGGGCTGGACAATATGAATGTTTTATGTGGAAAAGAATGTACTAAATGTTCAAGACAAATGTTATTTCTGGAAAGAAAAGTGTGTTGCCCTGAAAAGTCAGTTTCCAACCTGGTAGACCACCCCATTCTATGTTTTCCATCTGTTGTCAGAATGAAGCCGTACTGCACAATCAATCTATGCTTCCAGTGTGAACTTGTTATTGGGCCCCCTCAGAAGTTAGACCTAGCATAGCCCTAGCACCTCTCTCCCAGAACTCGGAGTAAATACAGATGTTATTTAGTACCCTAACCCCCCAACTGCTGAGACTGCTGAGTCAGGTAGTTGCCCCAGTGCTAGGGGTGATGCCTATTGTTTATGCCAGCTTGTGACCTGTTGCCTTGCCTGTGGCACAAGTTTGGGGGGGGCGGTTGCCATACACTGCTTTTGGCTGGGGTATGGGTTACACTGACTTTATGAATGAAGGATAGGTGATTTGGTGGCATCTCTGTTACACAGTCCTCTGTATGAACTATGGATTCACAGGGCAAAGCCTCTGCCTCAGGAACAGCATGGGATTCTAAGAGCACAGAGTTCACATCTTTTTTTTTGAGAAGAAACTCTGGTGCCAGTTTTAGATTAAACTACATTCTGTTTTAATATGCAAACCATGTGGGCCTTTTCTTTCTACTTGACTACATTTTCTGGATTACCCAAGACAGACAAGTTAGGTACATCTGAACATACAAAATTCAGTTTGAAGATTAAATCATATTTCTCAATGTATGTAGCATGACTCTGCTTGTTAGGACCCATACAACTTTTCTCAAATATGATAGGTGATTTTACTTGTGACATATAACTCTATAAAAGTAGTGAATTATTGGTCTGAACCTCTTCAGATGATCATTTACAGTCGGGACATCATCGACTGTCTTACTGGTAATGAAAACCGGGTGATTGACATTCATTTTATCCAACTTTAGCCTCATCCAGACTTTACCCACAGGTTTTTGCCCCTGTTCTCTGCAACCTACAAATTGTAAGTCACCTGGGAGGACCTTTAGGAGCTTTGTATCACATAAGGCATTGGTAAGTTTGTCAAACAAGTTTTCAGACATCAGGGTCACTTCTGTCCCAGCAAAACTTCATTCTCCAGCTTTTCTTCCAGCTTTACCTCAAAGTAAAATCTGTGGCTTCTCCTTTTGGAATCAGGGTGCCTAGGCAGAGCTTGCATTTTCTTTAAACCTAACCGTCTTAGATATTACAGAACTGAATAAATGGTTGCACAAGTGGTCCTATGTAGAAGACTTATTTTCTCTAAAATATGGTGGCAGTTTCTAGGGAAAAACTCAGATACATTATATGTGAGGGACAGACTACATCTTAATAAAGAGGGAGCAAAGCTGCCAGCAGGAACATTAGATGGGATCATTAGTCAAGCTTTAAACTACAAAAATGAATGGGTGTTGGGAATCATGACCATAAGCAAAATGACATGGCATCATGATGGAGAAAAATACTCATAAATTAAAAAAGTTGGGAGGACAAAACCTTATTTTTAAATGCACAAAGCTTAGTAAAATTGATGAATTAAGAATCAAAGCAGAAGTAATTAGGCCAGATGTAACAACAATTGCAGAGACTTGGTGGGATATTAATGACTTGTGGGACAAGAACATTCAGAGGTAACATGTCTACAGTAAGGAAATAATTCACAAACATAGTGGAGGAGTTGCAATGTTTTGTTCAAATGACCTACAGACTATGGAGTTACCCACACCATGAAGCAATACTACTGAATCAGTATGGGTTAAGATAAAGAACATGAAAAAATAACTTTAGTCATTGGAAATTGCTATATCCCATCTGATAAAAAAGACATACAGACATGTGACTTGTACTCAAGTTTATTTAATCAGTACAGTAAAGACAATGATACACTAATTCCTAGGACTTCAATATACCAGAAATCGAGTGGTCAAATTACACCTCTACAACTAAAGCTGGCAATCAAGTCTTATAGTAAAGGAGTGTAGCTTACAACAACATATAAACACACCAACAGAAGAGAAAATACCTTGGACTTAATATTTACCAACTTTAATGAAAACAGTTTATGTGACATAATAGACCCCCCATCTAATAATGACTATAACATGGTTACATTCAAATTTAATCAGCAAATAATTAAGGATACTAGCATCACCATTAAATGTAATTCCAATATAGGGAATTGTGAATCAGTGAGAAACAACTTAGAAATTGGGATAGGTATAATAATTTATCAAAGGAAGATATGGAAAAGGGTGGGTAGTATTTAGAAACAAGTTACTGGATCTTCAGGAAAACTGCATGAAGAAAAAAACATACATAATAAAAAATGGAAAGCCCCCCCATGGCCAAGTATAAAAATAAGAAAACTAATTTCATGAAAGAAAGGTTTATACAAAATCATGAACAGATACCCACATAATGGTAATAAAATTAAATACAAACTAGCATCTAAAAATGTAACAGAGAGAGAGCGATCAAGACAGCTAAAAAACATAGAACTTAAACTTGCTACAGATTAAAAAAAAATAAAGCAGTCTACGGATATACAAATTCAGTCAAAAATACTTCACCAGCTGTGGGGCCTTTAATCTGTGATGATAAGACCATAACAAATGAAACAGAAATGGCAGAAGTACTAAATAACTATTCAGCAGTGTCTTTCAGGATAAGGAAATAAGCAATATCAAAACACAACTATCTACCAACAATTCTGTAATAAAGGTTAGCCACACTGAGATACTCAAAAAACTGTTAGTATTAGATACATCAAAATCAGTAGGGTCAGACAGTCTTGCGTCAAGGCTACTAAAGGAGACTGTTAATGAAATCGCTGTCCCTCTAATATATCTATTCAATTAGTCCATAACTGACACTATAGTCCTTGAGGATTGGTGAAAAGCAAGAGTAAGCCCTAGTTATAAAAATGGTACCAAAAAAGATTCTACAAATTAAGGACCAATAAGCCTTATTAACATTCCTGGCAAAATTCTAGAAAGTTGCATCAGGGATATGATCTCACTCCAAGTAACTAATCTAGGGATATTAGATGAAACACTGCGTGGTTCTACCAAAAGAAGGCCATGCACAACCAATTTAATGTTTTTATAAGTCAGTAAGTTCAGCACTAGACAGCAAGCATTTGTCAATGTCGAGTGTTCACCGTGTGCACTGATGGCATAGGGCGTGTGTGGTGCTGATACCACTGAAAGTGACATGAACAATTGCTTCAGTGAAGGAATCATTTTATTAATACTTAAGAATGCAAAGTAGAAGTGATGATGCTGGGCAGTGTAACTGTCTTGTTTTGTTAATATTTGTGCCCCAAATTTTCAATATACCCTTCTTATGACCCCACCTCACGGACAAGAGCAGAGAAAATTTTGAACTCCTACCTGAAAGGTGATTTTGTGCGGTGACTGCAAAATCACCTTTCGGGATATAAAATACATTTTGGCTCAGATCTGAAAAATGACAGCTGTCACATTCGTGAGGTGCTGTGAAGAAATGGCTATACTGAAACTTTTGAGTCAAAATATTGAAAATTGCCAAAGGTACGAGCCTGCATTCACAAATTTCAACACAGGCTCATAACTTCATTGTTTTTAAATAGTTTTACACCAAATTTTCAACATAGCCTTCTTATGACCCCACCTCATGAAGAAAGGCATGCCCCCCATGCTGCCTACCCACCTTCTCTGCCCTCTTCCTTCTCCTCCTCCTTCCCTCCCCCCACCTTCACCCTCCCCCTGCCCATTGTTCGCTCTCTCTCCTGTCCTGCCTACCTGGTCCTACCTGCCCTACTATTACCTCCCTCTGGTTTCCCCCTTCAGACAAGACCTCTTGGCTGCTCACCTTCTTCTGCCCATTCTCTGCACTTTGGACTAAGTCCCTCTCAGCACTTAGCAACTTTGTCTTGGTTTTTGCACAATCTTTTCTTCCGCATCACTCTCTGCTTATGTTCTGATGTTAGTGCCTATCTACACTCTGTTTAAAGATCAGTATTTCGATGTTAATGCCTACCCGTACTATGTATATGCTCAATTTATTCAATTGTGATCCTGTCTACCAATGTTTGTATTGTACTCACCTGACGTGGGAACTATGTAATGAGCTTTTAGCTCAAAGGTGTTAATCCTAGATCATAATAAATAAATAAAATAACTAAAAATACATTTCAACTCTCCCCAAAAGGTATTTTCATGCAACAACTGCAAAATCACCTTTTGGGATGCAAAAAAAAACCAAACATTTTGGCCAGGATCTGAAAAATGACAGCTGTCACATTTATGAGGTGCTGTGAAGAAATGGCTATATGGAAAATATGGGGTTAGAATATTGAAAGTTGCCAAAGTTACAAGCCTATGTTTGCAAATTTCAATGCAGGCTCATAACTTTGTTGTTTTTTAATAGTTTTACACTAAATTTTCAACATAGCCTTCTTATGACCCCACCTGATGAAGAAAGGCAGAGAAAAATTTCAACTCTGCCCGAAAGGTGATTCCATGCAGCAACTGTAAAATCACCTTTTGGGCTGCAAAAAAACATTAACACATAAAAGAATATGGGTATATAGCCATATCACAACATGGTTTTAGTACAGGATGATCTTGTCTTACTAATTTATTAAATTTTCTTGAACCAGTTAATGCAGCTATAGACAAAGGAATGCCTGTGGACATCATATTCTTGGATTATGCCTAAGCTTTTGACTTTATCTCCCACAAGGTTCTTTTAGAACAGTTAGCTCTTTTACATCTTCCATATACTATAACTGCTTGGGTAGAATCATGGCTGACTAACAGATGTCAAAGGGTCAATATACAAGGATTTTGTTCAGATTGGGGAGAAGTGACCAGTGGTGTGCCCCAGGATCAGTCCTAGGGCCAACACTTTTCAACATAGTAGTTTCATCAATGTTAGTTTCAGAAGGAGCATGGCTGGGAAAATATGCAGATGACAGTAAAGTAGGAGCCATTATTAACAACCAGGAGGAAGCAAACAAGCTTCAGAAATATATCTGCCAGCTTGGGCAATGGGCAGAAAAGAACAAATTAAAGTTTAACCTGGATAAATGTAAAGTTATGCATTTAGGCCCAAGAAATCAGAAACTCACATACAAATTAAATGGTACCCTGTTAGGGGAAACAACATGAGAAAATGATCTTGGAGTGATCATCACAAATGATTTATCCTTTGACTCCCATATTAGAACTAAAGTTAAACTAGGAAACAAAATACTAGGATGCATATTTAGAAACATCAAGAGCCGTAATCCATCTGTGACTGTACCTTTGTACACATCTCTTGTGAGACCACATTCTGAGTATTGTTCATCACTTTGTACACCACAGTACAAGAGGGGGTGAAGTATTGATTGAGCAAGCACAGAGAAGGGCAACAAAAAGAATTAGGACAGTGCATGGGAAGAATTATGGTGATAGACTGAGAGATCTGAACATGTACTCAATGAACTATAGAAGGTTGAGGGGTAATCTATGCTTGGTATTTCACGCATCCAGAAATAATTATTTATGGGAAACCATTGGCTTAATATCGCAAGTCTCTGCTAAGAAGAAACATACACATGGATCAAAAACTAAAGGAGGAATAAGTAGAATGAATAAAAGAAAAAAAATGGTTCTCCCAAAGAGTGGTTGCAGCATGGAACATCCTTCCAGAGTATATAGTCACATGTAAGACTATGGTATCCTTTAAGTCATCCCTAGATCAATACATGGGCAATAGAAAATATGAGTATCACCACTGAATAAGTGACGAGCAATAATGGGTGTTCGGACCTACCTGCTTATATTGTCCTATGAATCCTATGAATTTTGGCCAGGATCTGAAAAATGACAGCTGTCACATTCATGAGGTGCTGTGAAGCAATGGCTATATTGGAAATTTGGGGTCAAAATATTGAAAATTGCCAAAGTTACGAGCATGCGTTCTCAAATTTCAAAAGCAGACTCCTAACTTCCACTGTTTTTAATATTTTACAAATTTTCAACATAGCCTTCTTATATGGCCTCACCTCTTGAACAATGGTGGAGAAAATGTTCAACTAATGCCGAAGGTGATTTCACACAACGACCGTGAAATCACCTTTCGGGACAGATTTACCTAACATCAATTGCATTGTTCATGAGGTGGGGTCTCAAAAAAGGTGTGTTGAAAATTTGGGGCAAAAAATTTTAAAAAATGGCCAAGTTATGCCACTAAGTTGAAAACGTCAAATGAAATACATTGAAGCTGAAAACCCCATTAAAATACATTGAAATGCTTACCTTTGTTCGTGATTGGGTTTTGAAGAGTGAAAACATGTCTGCGGTCCTAGGAAGATTACGGGGACGTACCTCCAATGGGTAAGTATGGGATGGGGGGTAACAGCACAGTAGACAAGGATGGATGGTTTTCTTTTTTCAAGTGACAAATCCCCTACTTTAGATATATCACTAAGTACAATGGTTCTAAGAAGCTCAAGGGTCTTAACTACCACAGAGAAGGATGCAGAAACAAAGTTAAAAAAAGTCCCTTGAATCATGAAAATATTGAAGAGCACCAGTCACAGAACCAGTCACTGCAGTATTCCACTCATGACACCCCTGAGCACTGAGTGCACCCCATTGGTACCACCCTCTGCATCCCGCAATCATCAACCAGTTCCCATTCAGAGAGACACAAAATGCAGTGCCTATTCACCTTGTTAGTTGTCCCTGACCCCCAGGACACCCAACTTTTTTAACAGCCTTTTGTTTAAAACAGAATCAAAGGCCTTGCTAATGTCAAGACACAACACATCCACTGATATAATGTATATGATATAATCTGATGGTTGCCTAAATCTAATATGTTTTGACATTTTGCAGAGGCATCTGTATTTCTTTAACTTGTAGTCCTGGCATTCAAGAGCAGCAGTAAGAGAATTTCAGTTTAGAAAACCACATACAGTGCAATTCTTACCTTAAAGCTGCAGTGAAATGAAATTGGGTAAATAATTTGCCCTACCTTTTTTCACTATAAAATATTCCTGACATCTTCCAGTTTTATTTGGTGGTAAATATTTATAATTGCACCAAAATAGGAGTATTTGATAAATATGGTAACTTTTTTTTTTCTCTCAAGAAAAAAAGATATCTGTCACAGTATACTTAGACGTAACCACTGCAGACCTGGTAAGGGTTTGGATACAGAAAATAAAATAAGTAATGGTTCATGGCATAAAATGTACCTAGAAGAGTAGATCTGACAGGTATACTAAGTTCTGTATTGTTTGTACCTGAAACAAGCTTTTTGAAAAAAACATGTTCAATGCGCTGCTGCTTTAACACATTTTTAATAAAAAATAACAGTATGATTTTTCATTCATTTTTTTATACCAACAAGAAAGTTTCAGTACAGACACTTACAGGTGTACACAGAACTATATATAAAATCACATTTGTCTTCTTGTGTATACAAGGATCGGTTTGGCTAAAACATTTTCTGTGTAACAGATTTGCAATTTTTTCTTCTCTTGGTTTTATTGGCAACTTTAACTCTACTTCTCAGCATTGACATTGAATAGATTTCTTTCTTTCTTTCTTTCTTTCTTTCTTTCTTTCTTTCTTTCTTTCTTTCTTTTCTTCATCAGAGATCCGGCATTATGTCTGTTGATTCTGTTGGGTCTGCATATAACATGTAACTACATAAGAATCACAAAAATTCTTGACAGTTATTGCACAACTGAGAGTCATAATCTAGAAAAATAATTTGTAAACTCAGTTTTGCCTATACTATATCTTGGCTCCTAGTCTTCTGTTTCATCAGTCTTCTGGTCTACTACACAGTTTCTTACATCCCAAGATAAAAATAAGAAGGCCCTTTGACACTGGATTTTTAAATTCTGATTCCAGAATAGAAATAACCTTATTTTGTGGTTTGGGGATGTGTCGGTGGTATTTTTCTACACCAGGAGACATCAGGAACCAAAAGGCCCTTTTCATTGCCCAGAATTGCATGAACAAATTGAACATACTCAAAGTAGACCATAATATAAAACAAAAACCTTATTCTTTTATTTTTAAAATAATTAGGAAGGTGATGTGTCAATATTGAATAAATCCTGTCTTGAAAAAAATTCTAAAAAATAAAGCTTTTGCATTTCTATATTCTCATGCTCCTTCTGCAACTGCCACCCCCCTTCCCCAAGTCACAGTCCCGTGAGTTTCCAAACAGTTACTACTAATGCTGGCTGCCTGACCATGCCCCCTCACACCCAACCATTTTACTCTAGCATGTCCTCTCCGCTCAGCCTCCCCTCATCCCACCATTTCCCTCCTATACTTCATCGTCCCTCTTCCCCAACCCTCTCACCTCCACCGCAGTACTTACCTCTCTCTCTCTCTCTCGTACCTCCCTTCTTCACCCCCCTGCCAGCTATCCCCATCCCTCTGAACTACTGACAAGGCACTTTGTGGCTTTTTATCCCCCCCCCATAAAGTGTTTTTTTCTTGTTATTTAACTTGTACCTATGTTTTGAGTTATTCTGTAAGTTCTGAATCCAAGCTGTATCATTCATTGTAATGTTCCTTTGTTTTCTCCTACTGTACTTTGTTTTGCAATCTATGATGTGGAACCTTTGTAAAAGAGCTTGTGCTCAAGGTTTTTTTCTGAATCATAGAAACATAGAAACATAGAATTTGACGGCAGATAAGGACCGCTTGGCCCACCCAGTCTGCCCATTTCCATACCTGATGGATAAGCTACAGATCCTAGTTAACCAGCAGCCTACTTCTTCCTACCCCACCCCCTAGAATTGCCTTATGACTGTCCCATGCATGCTTGAATTCCACCACTGTTTTTGACTCCACAACCTCCTCTGGAAGGCCATTCCATACATCCACAACCCTCTCTGTGAAGAAATACTTCCTTAAACTACCTCTGAGCTGCCCCCCCATCTTCTAATTGTGCCCCCTTGTTCTTGCACACCTCATTTTTTGAAAGATGCTACCCTCTTGGACTTTGTTGATTCCCTTGAGGTACTTGAAAGTTTCTATCGTGTCTCCCTCTCCCTCCTTTCCTCGAGGCTATACATATTAAGCTCCTAAGTCTCTTCATATGTCTTCCAGTGACCCTGCACCAGTTTAGTGCCCTCCTCTGGACAGCTTCCATCCTGTCTATGTCTTTGCGGAGATTGGGTCTCCAGAACTCAATGCAGTACTCCAGATGGGGTCTCACCAGCTGTCTGTACAGAGGATAATAACTTCCTGTTTTCTACTGGTGATGCCTCTCCCTATGCATCCCAGTATCCCCCCAGCCCTCCTTGTTGCCCTCTCACATTGCTTGCCCACCTTTAGGTCATCTGATATGACTACCCCCAGGTCCCTTTCCATTTTTGTTGCTGTCAGTATCTCACCCCCCACTGTGTACTCTTCCCCTGGGTTTTTGTTTCCCAGATGCATTACCTTGCACTTCTTGGTGCACTAAATAAAATATTAATTGGAGCCTGATATTCCTAAAGCCACGATACTCAACAACACAGCAAAATGAAATAAGCTGATTTCCCCCCATGGTTATGCAACACTAAATATCAGTATTATACCAAATGTCATGTAAAGACTGATATGGGAGTACGGAAAACATGTAGCCTATTCTTGCCACAGAAAAGTGCACCTTCGTGAAAAATCCCATATAGATCATTATGAGTGCCATCAATCTCAAATAGTGACACTGCAGTTCTAGAAGGGCATTGTGCATGTGGGTGGTCAGCATGCAGTCATAGCCACATTAAGCTGTTTAAACTACAGTACCATTTTGGCTGGGTGGTGGAGTGCCATTGTTGACTTAAGAATTCTGTGTCTCTTTCCTTCTCACTGCCTCCTAGAAACATAGAAACATAGAAACATAGACTTTGATGGCAGATAAGGACCGCTTGGCCCACCTAGTCTTCCTATTTCCCTACCTACAGGATAAGCCGCATATCCTAGTTAACCAACAGCCTATTTCTTCCTACCCCCCACAAGAATTGCCTTATGTCTGTCCCATGTATTCTTGAATTCTCCCACAGTTTTAGACCCCACAACCTCCTCAGGAAGGCTGTTCCATGCATCCACTACCCTCTCTGTGAAAAAATACTTCCTCATATTGCCCCTGAACCGGCCCCCCCATCTTTAAATTGTGTCCCCTTGTTCTTGCATGTCTCTTTTTCTGAAAGATGCTACTCTCTTGGACTTTGTTGATTCCACTCAGGAACTTAAACGTTTCTATCATGTCCCCCCTCTCCCTCCTTTCCTCAAGGGTATACATATTAAGTTCTTTTAGTCTCTCCTCATATGGTTTCTCTTGCAGACCCTGCACCATTCTAGTTCTCTCCTCTGGACTGCCTCTATCCTGTCTATGTCCTTGTGGAGATGGGGTCACCAGAACTTGATGCAGTACTCCAGATGTGGTCTCACCAACTGTCTGTACAGAGGGATAACAACTTCCTGTTTTCTGCTAGTGATGCCTCTCCCTATGCATCCCAGTATACCCCCAGCTCTCCCTACTGCCTTCTCACATTGCTTGCTAACCTTAAGGTCATCTGATATGATTACCCCCAGATCCCTTTCATTTTTGTTTTGTTACTACCTCCCCCATTGTGTAATCTTCCCTGGGTTTTGTTTCCCCAGGTGCATTATTGCACTTCTTTGCATTGAATCCTAGCTGCCATACTTCGACCTTTCCTCCAACCTTGCCAAGTCTCTTTTCATCTTTCCACGCCTCCTTGTGTAACAACCCTGTTGCAGATCTTTGTGTCATCTGCAAAGAGGCATACTTTTCCTTCCAGTCCCTCTGCAATGTCACTTATAAAGATATTAAAAAGGACTGGACCCAGTACTGAACCCTGCGGTAGCCCACTAGTAACCCCTCTTTCTTCAGAGTGGACTCCATTTGCAATTACCTTCTGAGTCTTGTTGTCCAGCTAATGTTTTACCCAGGCTACCACCCTGGGACCCACTCCCAGGCTGGTTAATTTTACTATTAATCTTTTGTGTGGGACTGTGTCAAATGCCTTGCTAAACTCTAGGTAGGCCATGTCCACAGCCCCTCCCTGGTCTACTGCTTTGGTCACCCAGTCAAAGAAATCAATTAGATTCATCTGGCGTGACCTTCCTGCTGTGAACCCATGCTGCCTTGGGTCCTGTGCCCCACTGTCCTCTAGGTACTCAACAGTTCTTTCCTTCAGAGTGATTCCATCACTTTCCCTACCACAAGTCAAACTGACAGGTCTGTAGTTTCCTGCCTCTGTCTTCCTCCCACTTTTGTGAAGGGAATCATTCGCCTTCCTCCAGTCCTCGGTACCACACCATCCTCCCATGATTTGTTAAAAGAGTAGTCAGTGGTTTCACTAGTTCTCCCCTTAATTCTTTTAGAATTCTGGGGTGAATTCCATCAGGCCCCATTGTTTTGTCCACCTTCAGTTTTATGAGTTCTTTCAGAACCCTTTCTTCTGTGAAAGGACTGGGATCCACCCCCCTATCCAGAGTGCTTCTGTTAATTGGATTAGGCACCTCCCCCTCCTATTTTGTGAATACTAAGCAGAAATATTCATTCAGTATCCCTGCTTTTTCACTATCCTCCTCTGCCCACCCAACGTTCATTCTATTCAGCCTCACCATCCTTTGTCTTTCTACCCTCCCTGATGTACCTATAAAAGGTTTTATCCCCCTTCTTAACCGAGTTAGCTATCCTTTCCTCAGTTTGGGCCTTTGCTATTCTGACTTCCCTCCCAGCTTCCTTCTGCCTTAACTGGTACAGCTCTCTGTCCTGCTCCTTCTGTGTTTCCTTATACTTCCTGAATGCTATCCTTTTCTCCCTGACTTTCCCCACCACCTCTTTTGAGAACCATAGTGGCTTTTTCTTTCGTTTTGATTTATTTACTTCACACAAAGGCTTGTTGCCTCTGTGATGGCAGTTTTGATGATTCCCCATTGTTGCTCCACCCTTCCTTCCAGCCTGTTTGCTAGTGTTTTTCTGAGGCACTCTCCCATCTTGCCAAAGTCAGCCCTCCTCAAGTCCAGTACCTTCACTTTTGTATGGCTTGACTCTGTAGCTGAGTTTAACATGAACCACACTGTTTGATGGTCACTTGTTCCCAGATGGCAACCCACTTCTAGATCTGAGATCCTCTCACTGTCCCCATTTGAGAGTACGAGGTCTAAGATTACTCCCTCATGAGTGGGTTCTGAAACTAGCTGTCTGAGGCATGCCACCTGTAGGGCATCGAGAATGACCATGCTCTTGGATATGGCTGCAGCAAGTGTGCTTCAGTTAACATCTGGCATATTCAGGTCTCCCATCAACAGTATCTCCCCTTTCTATGCCATCCTAAGAATGCCTTCTATCATATCCTTGTCCATTCCCTCCCCCTGACCTGGGGGTCTGTATACAACCCCTGTGTGGATTGTGGTTCCACTTCCAGTCTCAAAGGTGACCCACAGTGCCACCTCTCCTCCCTGTTTACTCTTTCGTTCAGTTGCTTTTATCCCTTCCTTTACATAGAGAGCTACTCCTCCCCCTCTTCTCCCCTTCCTGTCTCTCCTATAGGTTATGTACCCTGGTATGTTAACATCCCAGTCATGGTTCTCTGTGTACCATGTTTCTGTGACTGCTACGATATCCAGGCATCCCTCTTCCATCAAGGCCACCAGTTCAGGGAGCTTGTTGGTCAGGCTACAGGCATTAGTACTCATTATCCTCCATTTCCTGATGGCCTTACTCCTTTTTGCCCCATACTTGTCCTTCTTGCCTTTGTCACTTTCTCCATTTACCCCTGCCCTTCTCCCTATCAACATCTCTATGTTGGTGTGTACTGCACTTACTACCATGACTTTTTTGGGGGGGCTAGGATTTCCCTGCTCCTTTCCAGTGCCTCCCCTTTTGGCTAGTTTAAATACTTGCCAATGAAGCATTTAAACCTATCACCTAGGATCCTGGTTCCTCTCCTGGACAGATGCAGCCCATCATGCCAGTATAGGCTTGCATCACTCCAGGTAGACCCCAGTCCCCAATGAAGCCAAATCCCTGAGCTCTGCACTGGTTTTTCAACCACTGATTGAATCCCATTATGTGGAGCACCCTAGCCTCTCATACGCCATAGACAGGCAGCACCTCTGAGAAGGTTGACGTGCATGCTAGTTATCTAAGGCCCCTCCCCATTCCACAAACTCTTCCTGCACTGCTCTGATCCCTTTCTTAGCCAGGTCATTTGTCCCTAGGTGGACAATGACATCCAGCTCCCTCCCCTGTGCAGCTGCTCCGGCAATCCTGAGGATTCTCTCCCTGTCCCTCCAAGCCATGGCACCAGGCAGGCACCTAACCTCCCTCTCCCCTTCCTCCCCCAGTTCTACCTTCCTAACAATGGAGTCCCCCACCAGGAGTTGTTTTCTTCCCCTGTGGGGTCCCATGCCACCTTCCTGTGGGTCTCCTTTGTGGAGGTTCCCAGCATCCTCCTTGGTCTCCACTGTAGGTGCCTCCATAGAGGAGCCACACTTTGCCAGAATGGCATAGGAATTGTGGAGGTACAACTGGAGGATGCGCCTTGTTCCACCACCCTCCCCTCCCTGAGCTCACTGTGGTCCAACCACTCCCTTTCTTGGCAACCTCTGAGGCAACGGCAGTGGCCCTGGTGGTCCCTGGATGGAACAGGAGGTCCCACAAATCCTGGCCAACTCAGCCTGGAGATGAGCAACCCCCACCCCTCAGCCCAGAGAGGTGACTGCAGATGGGACAACACCGTATCCTCCAGAACGTCTCCCAGAAGACTGCTGCTCCACAGCCACTGGACTGCACCACTCCTATCATGTCTTATTTCTGGCCCCTTCACTATTGTTTGGAATCCTTACTCTTTCCTCTGTTTTTTTTTCCTTCTCTCTCTCTACTTGCTTACTGCCTCTGCACCCTTTAAGCTCCTGATTGTCCTGTTCTGAGACAAGAAGATCCTATATTTCTCAGTAGACCCCTTACTTGCTTAGATGCAGACCTCCAGCAGCTAGAGGGGTCCGGAGAGCTACTCTTGCCCTTCTAGGATGGTGTGACTTTGGTGGCTCTGTGATCACTCACTTCCTGCCCCCAAACAGGAAGTTCCTGTTGTCAGTCAATCCAGTGCCTATAAAAGTAGAACTAGCTTTGGCTCAGAGGGTAGAGGGGAAGGAAGGTGGGCAATATAGTTTTTTAGAAGAGTGTAGAGAGTAGAAGAGTTCTACTTCTTTAGTCCCAGTAGAGAAGTCCAGTCACACGGCACTCATTCCTTCTGGTGTCCTCTGCCAAGCCTCTGACAGAATCTTTCTAAGGCGGTGTTTAAATCTAGTTTCCTTCTAGCTAAGCCACTCCCCCTACTTACTAGATCTTTCTACAAGTAATTTAAACTGCACAGCAATCAAGCCCCTTCAGCCCCCTGAGATTTACACCTAGATAACTGTTCAGATAACCACTTTAGCTAACTGAGACAAACACACTAATTTTTTTGTTTGTTTCTTTACCCTAAATTAAAGGTCCCAGTGCAAGAGTTCTACTTCTTTAGTCCCAGTAGAGAAGTCCAGTCACACAGCACTCCTTCCTTCTGGTGTCCTCTGCCAAGCCTATGCTTTCATTGCAGAAGAAAAGCTGCCTTCTGGATCATGGGTGAGAGACATGTCCATCACAACTGATAGGATGGCTCTGTTTGTGTTTCTACAGCACCTCAGTAATTACCTCCAATAAATTTAGATGATGTGCATTGGCTTGCCTAGAACCACAGTTAGACCCGGTGGGGGTGACTGGAAATGGTGATTTATTTGTTGCAAGTCATTTTCTCTTCATAAGTGTCATGTAACCTTACAAAATCATACTAATGAAAGAAACACAGCTGTTGAATGGAATTATACAGTAACAATTAAGTCATCATGGTGATGTACATTATGAAAGTTCCAAGCTGTAATGCCGACACAGAATAAAAGGTACTTAAATGGCTGAAAAAGAAGGGCTAAACAAATAGTTCTGGTTAATTAAGTTACCTTACCCTGACCTGAAATATATACTCGTCTGGTATGAAACTGTACAGTTCAGAGGAACTCACTACCCTGAGGCTACCAAAAATATTGTTTGTGTTCCCAAAATATTAAAGAGATAATTCTCACAAATCTGTTTCATGGCTAGGATGGAGCGGGGGCGGTGGCAACGTTCCGCTGGCTCACTCTCTGTTTGGCCTCTCTCCCTCTGCCACACACAGAAACGTTCCACTCTGGAGAGGAGTACCTGTCTGACTACTAGACATGACACAGCTGAGGGCAGCAATCCACGGGGCAGGTGGGTCGGTATCCATGGAACTACCTGGGACACATCAAGTCACTGACAAGTACTCCACTATGGAACTTGAACAGGTAGGGTTACGGGACACAGAGCTTGAGGGTGTGTGGCATGGCCAACAGACTGAGGAGCAGCATGGAGTGCGGGGTTCTGTGGGGGGAGCAGTGGAGAGTAGCAGGTGGGTGGGTATCCATGGAGCCCACTGGGACACATGACAGCAATCTGCAAGTTCGGCATGCAGGTTTCTGTGGGTGGTGTGGGGTGGGGGCCGGGGCTCCTGGCTGCCATGGAAGGAGACACACTGTATTCTTCAATACCACTGTCCCAGTTAAGGCAATGGAGGACAGTGATCCAACAGACTGAGGAGTAGCATGGAGTGCGAGGTTCTGTGGGGGTGAGCAGTGGATAGTGGCAATCTGCATGGGGGGTGGGTATCCATGGAGCCCACCAGGACACATGACAGCAATCTGGGAGAATGGCATGCAGGCTTCCATGGGTGGTGCAGGGTGTGGGCTCACAGCTGCTATGGAAGGAGATAAACTGTATTCTTCCATACCACTGTCCCAGTTAAGGCAGCAGAGGGTGGAGATCCATTGGGAGGGTGGGTGAGCTGCAACAGATATGGGCTTTGGTGCAGTGACTGAACAGTGGCAGGGTGTCAGTTGCCTACCCCTCGCCTCCAACCCCAAGGAGAGAGACACAGCTTGCAGTACACTGAACGACAGAGAGAGAGAGAGTGGTAAAGGGGAAACAGAAAGGGACCCCAGCAGCAAGCCGTGCAGTTGCTCATGATGTATTGGCACCCATTTGAGACAGGCAGAGAGAGAGAGACAGTCAGTGACTATAATGTGCTAGCAGCTGCGGGATGGGACACCCTACTGTAAGACACTGGGGTGCTTGCAATCACAGACCGAGAACACTGTGTTCTTGGCGTTGTGTCTTTTTCCCAATCGCAAAGTGTTGCTGTGTTGCTGACTGACTCACACTCTGTTGCTGTCTGGTGCTATTGAGACAGTAAAACAACAATTATGGCCACCAGCAACAGACATCGATGGACAGTTTTCTTTGCTGCAGGCATACATTCCAGGCTGACTATGACAGATCAGCCTGGCTTGCTGGGCGGCAGGGATCAAAGGGACGGCAACTTCTTTTGAAGTTGGTGTCATCCCCACCCAGCAAGCCAGAAACTCGGTTATAGTCAACCTGGATGCCGATTGGTCTGGCACTGTTGCATCCCTGCAACAGTGCTCTGCATTGGGTGGACAGTGTCATACCTCTCAAAGGCTCACTCTCATTCCAACATGTTTACTTGCACTTGCATGCACGGCAAACACAGTAATATACCATCAACTGGGATATACCTTGATTTTAGCAAGGCTTTTAATGTGGTGCAACATGGCAGACTTATTATTAAGCTAACCACATTTGGGTTTAATACTATCATTACAAACGGATCGCTAAATGGTTAGAATGCAGGATGCAGGGGCGTGTCTTGGCCGTCAACTAAGATGGCTGCTTAATTCATCGCAGCTGCCAAATGGAGTGCTGTATTTGTCCTTAATCCATGCTGCCTGGAGGCTCTACATATAAAAAAGTATCCGGAGGAAGAATAAATATCTCCTACCTATCCTCAGCGATTCTCACAGAATTCGGTCCCAGATTCAGCCCTCCAGCCATCTGACTCTGCATCGCCCATCTCGCCACATGGCCCACAGCAGTAAGGGAGGCCCCAAGTCTTCCATCCAGGAGATGTTCGCGTCCATTCTCAACAGAATGGACGAACATACTATAGCCAGTAACAACACTGCTGGTGCCCTTGTTCTCCTGGACTCTCAGAAAGGGCTATCCAAACAAAAAACAGCCAGCCAGGAGGAAATTATCCAAGGACATTACACCACACTGAGAGAACAGGCTGGCCAAATCCACAAGATGCAGGACAAACTCAATGATCTGGAGAATAGGAGCTTCCGGAAAAATCTGTGGCTCCTTGGTTTTCCGGAAGGGTGCAAGGAGGGATGTACCACCCAGTTCCTCCAACGAGCACTTCCTGAAATCCTCCTGTTACCTCCCAGCACCAGGATTGCCACTGAGTGGGCCCATCATATCTTACAGCCATGACCTGCAGTGGGGGAGAAATCCCAGCCTATCCTGGCATGCCTGCTCAACTTTGCAGAGAAGAAGGCCATCCAGTCCAGGGCGAGGGAGCTGGGAGCTCTGGACTGGCAGGGGAACAAGATTATGCTCTTCCAGGACTATTCTAAGGACCTGGTAGCCCATCAGAAGAGCTTAACTGAAGCAAGGAAAAAATTACATGAACTTGGCATCCCCTTCTCACTCCAATACCTGTCCATGCTGAAATTTAGCCACAACGGTATGTCTCTTCAATTTTATACTCTGGAGGATGCAGCTGACTTCTTGGGCAAGTGGTTCCCTTGCCCCAACAACAACAGAAGAAACAGTACAGAATGGGGCCCTTCTACTGCTCGCATCAATTACTATGATTGATCAGTGGCCCCCATTCAAATGGGACCCACAGGCCCCTTCAGCTGGACCCAATCCCCAACAGACACTGTGGGAGCAGAGACCACAAAACCAGAAGATGCAGCTGCAACAGGAGGTGTACAGCAGAAGAAATCACCTGATGAACCGAACAGGAGCGAGCCTTCACCACAGCCTGCCTAGCCACCACAAGGAATGCACAGGCCTTGAGGTGGCCAGTCCTTACTTTACCAAAAACAGGTACACTCTGCTTGTGCTGGTCACTCTGCCTATTGAAGTAGTCAACCTGTAGGAGATGGATATTGGTACCCTTGAGGGTGCCCCCCTGGATCCCAATTTGCAAGCACATGAGTGGGCAGCAGCATCAAATCTCCCCTGCCAGCCCACAAGCGAGAGGCCCGAGGTACTGGAGCAGGCCTAGAGTGGCATCTGCAAGTGCAGACCAACAGCCCAGGGACTGAAGATGGGCAGAAGACTCCTGTGATTGCACTCCCCAGCTAGGAGCTGTTCAGATAAGTGCATAATTTTGTGGGGTGGCATGACAGAGAAGAGTAATGAGGGGTTTAGGGTTTAAGTGGCAGGGAAAAGTGTGAGCAGAGCCAAGCAGAGGATTCACTGCCGCACACACTCTTGACTCCCTGCTCCTTTTAGCCATCAGGAGTTCTAGTTAAGGGCAGGATGAAACTTTTTCTTGTCTCCTCCTCTGCAAATGCTGCCCAGCAAGACAATTGTACTATTTAGTTTGGCCTTCAGGGTGGATGTGGGTGGAGGGGGTACCGTGAGACCACACTGCTTGGCGTTAATGATACTGTTATTGATTTGTTCATGATTACTGCCCTGCAGCCGCAGATCCCCCCCTCCTTCACCCTGTCTCCCCACCCCACTCTTCCATCTCCCACTCCATTCTCCTCACTGACCCTCAGGCCGTCAGTTGCGTTGCATCTCCCTCCCATGGGTGGCCGAGTCCTTGCCTCCCCCAAGAGGAATTTGATATGCCTCAGCCTGGTATGCCCCAGGCCCTTATGGAGCCTTAGGTCCACTTCCCCCGATGACACCATGTAGATCAGTCCACCTAGTGGTGGTAGGGGTGTCTCGGGGGGGTTGGAGGGTTGGGAACACCTTACAACTAACCTGCTGCAACCTCCCTGATAGCATTACTAAGTTCTGACGGATCTCAGCATGGCAGCAGGGCTGACGTTATGAGTGCCATGCTCTTCTCCTCCTTCCCTACCTGACAGGCCTTTGCTCCGCAGACTGGGGCCTGATGAGGTTAGAAGGAGCTCCCATCCATCTCCCTTGGAGAGCCCTCCCCCACGTGGGCTGGAGGAGTTATAGGGGTTTCTTAATTGCTCCACGGGGTTTGAGTTCTTCACTCAGGGGGGCAGGTGAGGCCCTGCAGCTCCCCCCCCCACACTCCTGTGGTGGCACAGAGAGTGTTTCTGCACAACTTTGCCTCTCTACCCCCCCGTGGAGTCTCCAGCTGGGGCAGTCAAGCAAGCAGCAAGGATCAGGGTAAATCAAGACTAGGCCTGCCTGTAGCAGCATCCGCTGGCTCAGATCTCTTTATGACCTTATGTAGGTCCAGATCTGATTGCTCTGGAAGTGGCGTGGATGCTCTAGAGTCCCTAGGAGAAAGACCTTACTGACAGGCCCTGGTCAGTCGGCTTCCAGGTTCACTGAGCATCCTGCTGCTCTGGGAAGCTTCTATCCCCAAGGCTTGTAGTTTGCTGTGTTGTAGCTAGGTGAAGTTTCGTTAGAGTAATAGGTTACCTCAGGTCAATAAATACAGCCCCAAGGTACTCTGCCTCAGTAAGATTTTACCCCGCTAACTAGCTGGGCTAAGCCACTCCTCAGGGTAGGCCAGACCAGTCATTGGCTATAGATACAGCCGGCTATAGTCCAGGCTGTGACCCTCAGATACTTTTTGGTTGTTACTTATACATGTACATAGGCTGAATTGTATTGCATTTAGCTGTGTGTCATGGAGCTAGAATATTGATGTACTATACTGAGTCACCTTAGGTAAGCTCCACATCAGTTCCCAGATATAGTTCTTGCCCTTAGAGGGTGAAGCAGCACTGAAAGCCTGAAAAGGGTCCCTGTCCGGGGCTTATCCTCAGATTCACACACACACCTGTTCCTGGGGGGGGGGGGTAGGAATGGGGTAGCCATCTAGAGCTGTCTGAGTGACCTCACAGGTCTACCATCCATAGGCCCTTACTAGTTTGTACAATGGTGGAGATAACTATGCACACATGGAACGTGAGGGGCTTGAGCTCCCCTGCTAAGAGGAACAACGTCCTTTCCCATCTTAAACGGCTTAAAACCCAGGTGGCATTTCTTCAGGAGACAGTTAACTGGGACTGACCATACCTTAATGATGAAAGACTGGGTGGGGCAAATGAATGGTACATGCAGAGGCTCCATTTCAGAAGCGGGGTGTGGCCATCCTAATGCACAATTCTTTGCCCTGGAAAATGTCAGCCAGCAGATCTGATGTGGAGGGAAGATGTGTGATGGGCACTTATGACACCCAGTCTGGTCCCCTTGTACTGTGCAATGTATATGCCCCTAACCAAGATGATCCCCTTTTCTTCAGCTTCCTAGCAGAAACCCTTACTAGCTTTACTCCACCCAACAGTCCATTGCTGGTGGGGGGGACTTTAACTTGACTCTGGTACCCTGACTAAACAGAAATGATACTAGTACGAAGTCACATGTAAGGGGAGGGAGGGCCTTACACCAGCTTATGGAAGACATGGGTCTTACAGACGTGTGGAGACTATTCCACCCCCCCGAGTCCATGACTATATCTTCCATTCAGAACTCAACGCCTCCCATAGCAGGTTAGACTTTTGGCTTGCCTCGCAGACCCTTCTACTGAACTCCTTGGACTTGGCCATACTCCCCAGGAGTATCTCGGATCATGCTCCAGTCCAACTTATACTGGCTTGGGGCCCCACTGAGACCCCCTCCCACTCCTGGAGACTGCACTCGCCCCTCATGAGGGACCCAGATTTTATCCCCTGGGCCAGAAATGAGGCCTCCCTCTTCCTCCAGACCAAACCCCATCTCTGACAATACCCTGGGGAATACCTGGGAGGCCTTCAAGGCCACAATGAGAAAGAGCATTATGGGGTATGCAGCAGCCAAAAGGAGGGAGCGCAAACAGAAGCTAGTGGACCTGGAACTCCAGCTTTTGCAGGCAGAGGATACTTACAAGGCCATGCCCTCTCCCTCCTCACCCACTGAAAGAGTAATCCTGGGTCTTCATTTTGAGATTACCCAGCTCTTGCTTAGGAAAGCCGAAGTGGCCATCCTCCAACTCCTTCACACGTTCTAGGAAGGAGGAGATAAGGGAGGCAAGGTATTGGCATACCAGCTTAAGAAACAGCAGGCCGCCAGTCATATACCTGGACTTAGGGATGAGAGTGGGGTACTGGTGACCAGCTCTGTCCATAAATAAGGTCATGACCTCATTTTACTCCACCCTCTACAGGACCTCTCACCCCACCCCTCCAGCAGGGATTCAACCCTTCTTGGACACAATTCCCCTCCCCAAACTCTTGGCCCAGCAGGCGGGGGACCTAGATGCTCCTATCTCCATAGAAGAGGTTGAAACGGCTATTAGAGGTCTGAAGGGGGAGGAATCCCCGGGCGGTGATGGCTTCACAGTGGACTTCTACCAAGCCTTATGCCAGCAACTGGCCCCTCTGCTGAACAATGTTTTTAAGGAGGCAGAGTCCAGGGGGTTACTACCATCTACCCTCCGTGAGGCTAATACAATAGTTATCCACAAAAAAGGGAAGGACCCCACCAACCTGGGCAGCTATATGCCTATCCCTTATTAATGGGATAGTAAAGTGTACGCAAAAGCACTTGTCACTCGGCTGAGCCCCTTGATCCACCCTTCCCAGGTGGACTTTATCCCAGGGCAGCACAACTCAGACCACATGAAGGCCCTACTGAATTTGATGCATGTGGTGAGAGGGCTGCCCACCCTGGCTGCAGCTATTGCAGTCGACTTCAAAAAGGCCTTCAACTCCCTTAAGTGAGACTACCTGGACACAGCCCTAGCCCACCTGGGAATAGGAGATGGCTTCAGGAGTAGAGTGCAGGTCATTCATAACATGCCAGTGGCTAGGCTCACCACAAACTGCACCATCTCTCCCCATTTCCCCCTAGAGAGGGAAGCATAGCAAGGCTGCCCTCTGTCCCCCTCCTGTTTCTCCTGGCAGTCGAACCTCTGGCCTCTGTGATCAGGCAACATCCTGGTATCCTAGGTATAGCAGCTGGCTGACGGACGTATCCAACTCTTATGTACGCCGATGACCTGCTCCTCCCCCTGGCCGATGCTCCACTCTCAGTAACCCCCATCTGGCTCTCCTTATCTCCTTTGCAGGACTCTCAGGGCTCAAGCTGAATCAATCCAAAATGGAGATGATGCCCTGAATGGGCACTGGCCACAAAAAACTGCACTGGAGGCTGGGTTGCTGTGGGCCCCAACTGGGATCACATAGCTGGGAATTGTCATTACCCCTAAGTCAGAGGATATCTGGGGAACCAACATACACCCATTAATGGTCAGCACCAACTGGAGTTTGATAGATTGATGTTGCTCTGACTCACCCTAGCTGGGAAGATAGCGACCATAATGATGGTGACAGCCCCAAGATTTTTCTACCTCCTCTCCCACATCCCAGTTTCACTGCCTAAGTTGTGGTCACAGCCTACTGACAAACTGATTGGGGACCTCCTCTGGTAGGGGTCCAAATCCAGGTTCAGCTGCAACAAACTCCAGGCTCACTGGTCCCAGGGGGGATGGAACCTTTCCTGGTTGGAAGGATACAAATGGGCCTTCCAGTCTGCCCAAACTATTCAGTGGCTCAGAGCTTGCCTGGCAGATGGTCCACAATGGGTGGTGATGGAGCGGAACTTGATGGGGCTCTTGGATGCCTCCTCTCTTATATTCTCCCCCCCAAGGGGACACCGGACTCTGGTAGGCTGAAGGCACCATCGCCCACTATTGTGGCCTCCAGAAATATCTGGCACTCCACCCTTGCCAGACTGGGGATGGACCAGACCCTGACCATCCTCTCCTTCGTGGGGCACAATCCCCACGTTACCATAGACAACAACAGAGGAGCATGGCCACACTGGAGTGGAAGAGGCATATAAAGGGTGGGTGATCTCCTGGAACTTCCAGACTTGACAGTGGCCTCCTTCCAAGCATTATGTGAAAGATGGGGACTCCTACAGGTGGACTTCTGGAGGTATTTGCAGATGCGGGTGGCTCTCCACCCCTTGTTGGCCCACACCAGACAGACCCCTCCGGAGCCAGCCCTCCAGGCCTGGATTGACTAGCAAAAGGGACTGGCTGGCCACATCTACATGCAGCTGAAGGACACTCTCCCCTCACAATCTGGTGAAGCAAAGGCCAAAGGGGAAAAGATGATGAGGTGCACTATCCCCAATACCCAATGAGAGTAAGCCTGGAGAGACATGCACAAATGGTACAAAGATGCACACACCAGGTTAATCCAAAATAAGATTTCCCATTCCTGATTCAAAACCCCAGCTGTCCTCCATAAAGCCAAGATCCTCCCATTGGATGAATGTTGGCGCTGCCTTGGATTGGGGGGGTGATCTCCTGCACATTCTGTGGGCCTACCCTAAGATCCAGCACCTGTGGCAGCAGGTCTGCTTGACAGCCTCCAAAGTACTGCAGAAAACCATTCTGCAACTCCCCTCGTTCTTTATCTTGGGGTTAAAACTGGATCTCCCATCTCTCACCCCCCAGGAATACAGATGGCTTGCACTCCTGGCCATTCAAACTAAAAGAGCTTTATCCTCCCTCTTAAACTTAGCGGCCCTGGATAAGATTTTGCATCCAAAGAGCTACCAAATGGTTAAGTTCCAGAAGTGTTGGGTGTCCTACAGTCAATATGTTAACCTCCCCGCTGGGGTCAGATGAAGTACACAAGGTGCATAGAGGACAATACCTCTTAATAGACTCACCCAGCCTGAATGTGGATGAATGGATGTTGAGCAAGCCACTGCACTGCTAGGGTGGAACACTTTATATGTAGACTGATAGGTATGCCCACCAATATGCTGTACATGGGGCAAGATGTATGTATTAGCTTGATGACCACAAGGTCCCTGTCCAGTACTGGCTACATGAACTGGATGTCAACTCTAGTAGAACATATTTCCTTTATGGACTTGTCTTTCTGTTTCAGGGGGTGGTAGCTGACTGGACCACTGGAACTGAAGACTCTTCTACCTGGATTCTGCTCGATAGGTGGATTTCCATGCGGGAGGTGACAGATATTCAGTTAAGAAGGGGACATCGCCCAGTCGCAGGTTTGGTCCATCCAGCTCCGAGATGTGAGTACCTCTTTGCTACTTCTGGATCTTATGTCAGATTTGCCTCCTGCCATTAAAGTCCTGTTCAGCACACTGTGGGGGGTAGGAGCCACTCCAGGGACTAGGATAGGGGCTGCTTAAGTTCCATCCTTTCAAAGCCTACTAAAAATGCATGCTGAACATTTTCACAGCTAGATACAATTCTCTTGTACCCTGTACCCTGATACAAACTGCAGTTACTCAAATGTTGACCTGTTTCCATGGTTACTCTTTCCCTCTTTCCCTCCCTCTGTCCCCTTCCACCACCTTTCGCTCTCCGGTTTTCAGTTCATGTACCTGTTTGAAATATACTGTTGATGTACTCTGTTGTACTGTGCATAAGTTTGAAAACAATAAAAATTACTATAAAAAAAAGAAAGCAGGATGCAAAGAGTAATCATAAAGGGGCATACATCTCAGATGGCTGAAGCTACCAGTGGAGTACCACTGTCCAGTCCTGGGTCAAACATTATTCCATGTACATAAGAACAACTGCAGTGCCTTTGCTGATGACAATAAACTAGGTGGGGAAGTAGATACAGAAGAAAAGTAAAATATGCTACTGTCTGATTTAGAAAATTTAGTAAAGTGGATGATTGAGTGGAGAAAGAATTTTAACCTTAAAAAATGCAAGGTTTGCTGGCCCAGTGGTGCTGGAGGTTGAGGTGCTGGTTGCTAAACCACATGCCACACTGGCAACCTGGGTTTGAGAACAAGCCCGGACCACCAGGGGTTGGCAGGGGCAAGGGAGGATCGAGTGTCTGAAGGCCTGCTCTCCACTCTTGGGGGAGAGAGGTTTGTCATCCCACTCGCTGACTGCCCTCTGGCAGTGGCCAGAGGGCAGTATGTGTCAGGAGGGTATACACTGGCATCCTTACATCAGTGGGAGGGGGACAGGAGAAAAAGGAGCCTTCAGGTTTCATGATGGTTGCACCAGCACCTGACATCTGGATTTCACTCTGGGGGTGGGGGTAAAGCCAGTGCCCCATCACCCCAGCCCTGCCATGGGGAAAGAAACCTGTGGGGGAATTAGGGGGGTGTCGGGTAGGAGAACGGTATGGCCGAAGACTGAGTCCCTCTGAAGGAGAGACCAGAGCTATCTGCTGGGCTCGGGGGTTGTAAAAAAAAAATGCAAGGTTATGCATTTTGGTAAGGCAAATCCAGGATATAATTACAACCTCTAAAACTACTTGCTTACAACAGTTCATGAGGAAAAGGCCCTAGAAGTAACAATCACTGAAGATTTAAAATCTAAACATCACTGTGACAGTTTATTCGAAAAAGCCAGCTACCTAATTAATTCAATAAACAGACATTTTGCAGATAAATCAAGTAGGATTGTAATACTACTGTATCATAACTATGTGAGACCACATATCGATTACTGTTCACAGTTTTGGGGTGGACTAAACCAGGCAGAACTTAATAAACTGGAGAAAATACAGAGAAGGGTAACAAAAACAGTAAGAGGTTTAGAGGAAACAAGCTATGAAGAATGACTGAGCACCTTAAACGTACATGTATAATGTATATAATGACAAAAACCTATTAAAATATTATGAATATGAATATCAAGACTAACAGTATCACAAGAGGATGCAATAAACAGTTAAGAACATCTATTTTCAAAACGAACAGATGTAAGCTATACTATACGCACAGAACTGTAGAAATATAGAACAACCTACTGCTTGACTTAGTTATGGGTGGAACATTTAATTAATTTGAACATAGATTAGACATTGACTGAGAAAGAGCTCAGAGATTATTACTGCTGATGTAAAAGGGCGACATTCATGGGCCATTGTCTCTTTGCTGTTCCTATCTTTCTAGTAGTGGAAACCTGTCAGTTGAGATGCTAAACTCTGTGAATGTGGAATACTGATTCTAGCCTCCTCCTCTTTTCCATAAAGCATTGTCTTGTTAGCATAGACCAGATATCAGTCCAACAGGGTTTGACTGGTGCATGTCAATGTCTGAAAGTCCTATTCCGTCTCTTCGTAGCACTCTCATACTGTCCAAGGGAGAGATTTCAGAGACTATTGTGAGTCCACGTTTAAATGCAAAAGCAAAGAGATCTTTTTTTCTCTCTCTGTGTTCAAAGCAAGAAGAGAGCTGTGCATCCAGGGCAGGAAGCAAAAAGACAACTATGTGCCCCAGCCCTTTGACTTATCCCTGTCTCCAGCAAAAAGCCCTCCAAAGCATGTGGTTTCATCTTTTTAAGTGCTGAGCCAAGTCCTCCATTATGGATTATTCATTACGGCCTTTGATTAGAAGTTCAAGACCTCTTTACCAAGCCCCCTTTATGCATTATTTATCAGTCCTTTGATCAAAAGTTCAAGAGCTCTTTACCACGTTTTGCCTATAGTTTTATAGCAGTTCCACATTCAAATGGTATTGTGGCCTCTTTAAGTGAAGAAGGTCATCTGACCTTTGAGGTACATCCCTCCGTGGAATATACAGAATGTGTTTAGAAGTAGCATCTAGTAATTTTTTATGTTTTTTTTTTTAATATCCCCTTGTTATAATAATTCCTTCCTTCCTCACACTGGCATGTTCATGCTTCAGTGCACATTAGCTAGCCTGTGTGTAGTCTCAAGGAAGAGATCTCCTGGCATGTTTGCTCAAGATTCACAATCAGAATACTTTAGCTAAGGCATGATAAGGAGTAATAAAATAAAATAATAAACTCAGAGTATTAGCTCTGATTAAATATAATAATATTAAAGACAAAGGCACCAAGCAAACAGGCAGTCTTTAGCAGGGACATCAAGTAACAAGGCAGTGTGTACCAGGGGCAAGAAGCAAATGGACAGTCTTTCAAATGAATGCAAGGAATAGGCAGTCTTTAGATAGTTGGTACTGTCTCTTTAAATTGCCTAGCTCTGTAAGGCGGAATACAGTGCTGTTTCTTATGAATATGTATGGATCTTAGAACCCCCTTGCAATGCTCCTGGAGGGAGCACATAAAACTCCACCAAATGGGTAGTCCTTCTACTGGCACCTGCCCAGCCCTCAGCTATGCTCCTAGAAGGAGAGCACAATCTTTCCACCATATGGCAAATCATTAAGTGGAGGCCTGCTCTATACCCATGTCCTGCAACACTGCTATGTCAGCATGCTGAGCAGTCTGAACAACCTTTTCTTCTAGCGGTCAGCATTGCTCTGTTGTGCCACCCCCTCACTCGCCATCATGACCTGGGACCTGTGCAGATGATCACAGCTTCAGAAAGGGAGCTTGTCTCCTGAAGCTATGCTGCTGCTGCTGTTATGAGGGAGTGGAAAAGGAGCCACTGATCTTGTGGCTAAAACTGTCACTGCCACTGTCTGCCACTAAAGGGAATGTACTGCCGCTCAACCTCGCACCACAGCCGAAGAGATGGGGATCAGGAACACAGCCCGAGAGAGAGGGGACTGAGCCACCAAATGTTGCTGCAGATGAGGAGTAGGAGAGCCATGCAGACAAATTATTGCTTCCCAGAGGGAGCAGATGCAGAACCAGGGTACTAACTCAATCAGAAAAAAGTACTGGCACCAGCCTGTCTGCCTATCCAATTACCCACAAGACTATTTCTACCAGAGGTGATTAGATAGTACCAAATCTGATCTGACTGACAAACACTGGACAGTTAGAAATCCAGTTCCAGTTAAAAAAAACTGCAACCAGTCAAATATCAGATTTTTTTCCAGATTGGATATTGGATATGCTATCCAATATCATATATTTTTCTGTTTACGTAAAGAAAAAAAAAACTAAAAAAACAGTGCACACTAAAAATTCCTGCTTTGGCCACCCTGTCAACACACAGCAGCATTGTTGCTTACAGTGCTGGCAGTCTGGGTTCATTCCCCAAACCCAGAGTATTGGAGAGCAGGCAGAAGGAGAACTGGACTTCTCAGGGCATGTTCTCCTCTCAGAATGGGAGGACAAGCCTCACTATGGTACTGCCACCTGTTTGGCCACAAGTGGTATGGCAGTTAAGGGGGAATTGTGCAGGGGAGGGAGAATAATGCCTGGCTGTGTATCAGCATACTGTAACATGCAAACATCTGGAGCCTTTGCCACCAGTATCTTTGTGCAAGACAGGAAAAACAGACCTCTCAGGTGGAAAAGGATGACAGTCCTGGCACTGCTGCACTCTGTGCCCCTACTGGACAGAACCTATAACTAGTTATGTCCAGTTGAGGAAGCCCTCCCCCCCCCAATGAGCTCCACCACTGGGGAGAGGCCACAAAGATGAAGGCCAAAGACAAAAGGTTGTCAGTACTGAAAGGTGGCCAAGCAGGACTGAGGCAGCATGCAAAGCAAGGGAACAAGAGAAAGTAAAACAAAGATCATGCTTACCATGTCTGATGCTTGCACAGTACGTTGTCTTACATTTTGGGGGTTGATTGAAACAAAGAATCTGCATGGCATTTGGTGCACTCGGTCCTGCTCTTTGGTGTTGCTGGTATGGTGCATATATTATTCACTATGTCTTGATGCAGTTGATGGGGTGCATTGCTCCTTGAGGCTGCAAATATGGTGCATTACACCTTGTGGCTGCCAATTGTGGTGGTCTGCTTTTTGTTGTTCTTTGTTACTTGTCTCATCACTTGTTTTCTGAGGTCCATTCCATCAGGTCCCCTGCCACCAGCTGAAGTAGCTTTCTGAGCTTCTTATGATTGTAACTGTGCATGCTCCTGCTGCTCTAGGATAGTTCTTAGGAATTGGTCACCACCCCCAACACACAAACACACACACACACACACTTGAAACTTGCTCAGCAGTCATGTTTTCTCTTCCTATACAAATGCCTTTTGAAGCTCCTGCCACTAAGCTCCCCTCCCGACTATCATCCGCAGCAGCACAGCAATTAATCTAGTAACTTTTTTTATCCTCCAGATAGCCTCCTCCTGTAAGAATAGAAACTCCCCAGCTCAGAATCAAAGCTGGCACAAAAACAAGTTCTTACCATCCAAACTGGTAAATCATCATTCATGTTTTATAAAGGTCAGTCATGACTGATCATTTTTAATTATCAAAGGTCACCATAAGAGAGGCTGGCCCAGTGGCACAGAGGGCTGAGTAGCTGTGAGCCTTATCTCTCACTGAGCCAGTGACATGGGTTTGGGAATAAGCTCAGGTCACTGAGGGTCAGCCGTGGGGAGGATTGATCATCCAGAGGACAGCTTTCCTCTCATGAGAAGGGGGCCTTGCTGACTCAGCCCTTGCCTGCCCCAAGGTAGAGGTCTGGAGGTAACACCAGCAGCTCAAGTGGCACAAAGGGAATGGCCATGGTCATAGCAAGCTTATGCCTCCACATAAATGTGCTTATGCAGTGGCAGGGACAGTGGGGAGAAAAAAACTGGAAAAAATGGCAGTCACAGGCTATATGAAGCCTTGCCTGCCTGCCCCTGACCCATGCCATCACCTGTTCAGCATCTCATAATCTGGATGTGAGTCAACAGTTAGGGGGTTATCCCTTCCCTTCCCAGCCCCACCACAGGGGGAGTAATCTGGGGGGGATCTGGGGGGGCAGGGACAAGGCTGAACAATTGCCTGTGACAGGACACGAGGCAAAAAGTATAGATGAAAAAAATGTCACCATAAGATTACCGAGGGAGATCATGATCTAAGATCATCATTTAGATCATGATTTAATCATCAAACATGTCAGTTACATAAGAACTTACCATAACAGAAGATCTTTGAGAGAATATTCTCCATAAGGCCACACCTTGGTAACTAGCGCTGTTATGCCTGGGTTATATACCACCAACTGCCCCACATGTAACCATAACCTTATACACCTACAAGTATTAGTGCCTTACCACAGTCTTATAATGTTTTATCTTGTTTTATTACTTATATTAGTGTTCTTTATTATATTTGCTATGCTCATATTTGTCTGTAATGCATTTACATATATATGTTTCTGCCATATATTCTGCTACACTCATAATCACTCATATTCTGTAATTTTCCACTATTTTGACACATTGTGTGCTTTTGTGATTATGTTGTAAGTATTTCCAGACTCACTGTCTGGAAATAAGAACTGATAACAGGTTACTGACTATGAATTTCCTTTGTTCAGAAATTCAGAGCTTCTTCCTTACTTTGTACCTTCCTTTCCTATGTAATTGCCCAAGGGAGCCACCTTATTTACATGCCTTATCCAATGCTGTATGTTTATCATATCTGCAACTGCACTCTTATCAGTCATATATAATTGCTTGCACACCAGCTCCTCAGAGAGAGAGAGACCATACTTGAGGAATGGTGGGAAATTGGCTCCCTTGTGATTGCTTTGTCACATGTCTGACATGAGTATCTGTAATAAAACTGCTCTTTATTACGTACTGCTTGTGGTATATTCTTTGGAGAGCCAATCCAATGTACAAGAATCTGATGGTAAGCTTGACTTACTGCAACAATGACGACCGGGAGAAATGTTGCTTTTTGGCTAACCAAGGTACACTCATTTCCTATTGCAAGTTCTGGGAATTTATGTTCCCCTACAAGTAGCTGTGAGCTATAGCTTAGGACTCTGGTTTACAATCACGAACTGCAGTTCTCCATTTTCTAGAGCACTGGTACTAGGGACTCTGATGTACAGCATTCAGTCACTCCCCTACTGAGTGGGTCTTAGGCAGCTTTGAACTTCTGTATAGGTGGACTGCTGCTCTGCATCTGGTTGACCCTTAGGCAGCTTTGGGACTCCATGAAGCTGGGCTGTTTGCTTGTAGGTTGTGGGGTCCTTTTACTGGCACCCTCATATGTCAGAGCCATTTGTGTGTCTTCAACTACTGTGGTTTGAAACACAGTTGCTGAGCCACGAACAGTTAAAACTTTCCCTGCTGAGTTGAGAGAAGACATCTCGGCTTATCTCACTGCACAAAGTGAGTGGGACGTGCTTAAAAATTTAGTTAACTAAAGATGTTTTGGATCCAATTATGTCGATCTGTGTGCAGTATATTGAACTGAGACAGTCAACTACATTGCAGTCCACTAGAGGGCTGCTTTGGAGGCTTTCAAGCCTAATGGGGTTAATGGCTACAGATCAATCATTGGCTGAACCATCTAATATGTTTATTATAGACTTCCATGAGGAATCCTCCTCGCTAATGTGATTCACAGACCAAACATTTGTCTGTTCTGACCCTGGAGGTATTATTTTTTTTTTTAATAGAAAGAACATCTGACAGGGTGTTGACCCTGTCTTTGTACTTTGGATTTGTGGTGAGTACACTTTAATTATATCTGTTGGTTGGTCTACCTTTCATTGCATTCTATAACAAATCTAAGTGTAAACACTTTTTTTTATACAGCTGTTCCTTGCTACTCACTTTAAGAAAAGCATTACGTTTAACAGTACTGTGCCATATCTTGCTATGTGTTCCCTGAATGCTTAGTTTACTCTGCTAGACTGAAGACAGCATAGTCAAGGTCACGCTGTACCATGTAGTTGAGTTAATGACTAATTGGAGAATGTTCAAAACAGCAGAGAGATTACTGTGTTCTGTAATTAATCTTCTGGTTTAATGGTATCAGCTTCATTAACTATTATGGTGTGTTTGATTTTAAAACTGTTTTGAAGACAGTAATTAGTGTTGGCTGGGATGGAAGAGTTAAGCCTGTCTTTTAGTCTGATTGTGTCACTGGCTTTGTTCACATGAGTAAATTATTTTTGAATTAGATGAATCCTCTTTTGCTTATTCAAGGTTTACCTTCATCTGTGATGTAGGGTTGAGGAATATGCTTTTGTGCCAAATTAAGCATATGCTATATCTAATTGTCACTGTTACCAGTTATTAGAGTCTCTGTGTTTTCTGACGTTACACTAGTTTTTTTTCTGTCATTTGTAATAAGGAAAATCTGCTCGTAAAATGGCCAACACCTTTGACTTGTGGCCATCGGCTAATTCCGATCTGCTGTGTTGGCACATTGTCTGCAAACTTTCTATCATTCTGATGGGTGGTTGGTTTTATGTTGAAGTATGTGGACTGGTGTCATTAGTCTTGATACAAGTTAATCATAGTTTGTTGAGAAAAGAAATCATGAAACAAAAGCTTGCAAAGGTTTTCTATGTTTTTTTTTTCCCTTTCTAATATGGCCTCTCCATCTGCCATCATGGGAATCATGATGGTTCATCAATCTTGTTTCACTGCCTCAGCTAGTGGCTAGACAGTATTCTTTTATCTGTAAGCCCTCTCATTCAGTGCAGTGTCCAAGGCCACTGCAGCTACAGCTGGGTGGCACAGGGTCATAATGTTGCACAGCAGAATGCTGTGCATTTTAATCAAGTTGTGTGATTACAGTGTAACTTTTGTTCTGTGGGGGCTTTGCCCACCACTAGGGGGCTGCACCCACGGACTCCACACTAAGGATTCTAACTCCGGGGGGTGTCCAACATGGAGAGCGCACAGGTCCAGGGTGTGCCATAATGCTGTACACTATTAAGCGTACAACATTATGACTCAGTACGCAGCTGGGTTTGGTCCCAGGAATCATTGTTTGCACAGTGTGTGACCTTTGGCAAGTTACTTGCCCTCCTTGTGCTTTTCAGCTGTACCTGTTTTTCCAGCTCACAGTTGATGTACCTCCCTATTTAAATCAGTATTTCTCATCCAAATATAACTTTAACGGGGTGTGTACATCAAAAGTACTTTTGTTAAAAGTTACATTTTTTTTCCAGTCCTCCTCATCTGTACGTGACGTTAGGACTGCAATTTTTTTCTCTCTGAGCTTGCAGCCATGAAGTTTCTTGCGATCTACAAACCCGTCCATTCCTACATATGCCTTCCTTTATGGAAGATCTCACGACTTCTTTGTCCTTGTCCTGTATCACATATCCCCATGCATCGCACGGTGGTCAAATGAGGGGGGCTGATCAACCCCAGCATTTGTAATAAGCCATTTACTTTAACAGGCTAGCTACACAATTTACACTGCCACAAAAAATATTATGTCTGTTTTGGGAGATTTTACCATTTATGTTACAGGCCTGACTTAACACCCTTTTCACAATTTTGTACGTGCATTATACCATTATTATAGCTTGTATTCTTTTTCAAAATGATGTGTGTGTTCATGGCACAGTTCTAATGTCAAATTCAGAGAATTATGGATGCCTAATACTCTGACATTAATGATTTATTTCATTTTCAGGAATTCATTGGCGTGTAATGATAGCTACAATAAAATAACCTACCCCAAGGGTGGTCAAATGCATATGTCTTTATAAAGTTAATATCAGTTTCAACATTTTGAAAACCAATGCTAACCTTCCACAAGGAGAATGCTCTGAGTTAATGAGATGTTCCCTTTCATGGAATGTGTTTTACTTTTTCTCTCTTCCAGGGATAAGACTATCCTTCACAAGTAACCACTGGTAATGTATAAGTGTATTTTAACCAGTGGCCCAATTCCATTATAATGTTTGAATCATAGTAGGATACTGTATTGCCCTCATTATTTTTTTTAACAAGTTGGGTCAAACCCATCTGTATTTATTCAGCATACAACCTTCCAGGTGATGACTGATTGGCAAGGAATATTTGCCAATATTTTTTGTGGAAAAATATCCACACCTCATCTGGGAATAAAGTGTTCTCTAACATTTATGCAAACACCTCTTACTAGTCAATTTGACAGTATCTACTGTTGTACGGTCGGACATCTGCTCCAGCATTGGTCATACAGTATCCTATTATCTCCGTGCTGCCTATTTCACAGAGGAAGGAGCTCGGGGAAAGGGGTGCATGGATTGTATATATGCCCACCCCCAGTAACTTATCACTTACATTAACACCTGTTTTAACAACTGGTGTGCCCGTAAGGGCCCAAATAATTGTTGGAACAGTTAATGACATAGCTAATAACACATCATTGCATGCCTATTTGTTTAACAAATAACAGTCTAGGAATGGTGTCAGCTGTATATGTACTATTTAATACATAGAAACATAGAAGTTGATGGCAGATAAGGACTGCAAGGCCCATCCAGTCTGCCCATTTCTTTTTCTACCTTATAACTGTGCCATCGACCTTTGCTCTGTCAATGGCCTATCTAGTCATACTCATCTGTGTTGCTCCCTTATGCCTATCCCATGCCTGTTTGGAGCCCTGTACTGTATTCATATCCACCACTTCTTGAGGTAGGCCGTTCCATGCATCCACAACCCTTTCTGTGAAAAAGAACTTCCTCACATTACCCTTTAATCGGCCTCTCTCTAATCTCATGCTGTGTCCTCTTGTCCTGCCATTTTTCTTATATTGAAACATGCTAGACTCTTTCACCTTGTTAATGCCCTTAAGGTGTTTGAATGTTTCGATCATATCATCTCTCTCTCCCTCCTTTGCTCTAGGATATACATATTGAGCTCTGTTAATCTGTCCTCATATGTTTTCTGATGCAGTGCCTGCACCATTTTGGTTGCCCTTCTCTGGACTGCCTCAATTTGATTAATGTCCTTGTGAAGGTGTGGCCTCCAGTACTGCACGCAGTACTCCAGATGGGGCCTAACCAGTGTCTTGTGAAGAGGGATTATTACCTCCCTCTTCCAACTTGTGATACCCCTACTAATACATCCTAACATCCCTCTAGCCTTACCTACTGCTTTAGTGGTCTTCTTGGATGATTTCGGGTCATTGGTGATGATGATGCCCAAGTCTCTTTCTTCCGTTGTGACTGCATATACAGGCTGTACTCACTGATAGAAGGCTTTTATGGTCCATCAGTGATGGGTATGTATAATGCTGCAGCTGCTACCATTCTTAGTGTGAGTCACCATGTCTATGACATTTCCATAGATATGATATACTGTAAAGTCATGCCTCCAAAACTATACAAGGAGCTCAAGGGGGGGATTGAACCATACTGCCCTGCAGTGCAGCGCCTACAGTGGTTGCAAATAAATAAAAGTCTTTCTGGACCTGACTGAGCTACAGCTAGCAGATCCAGAAATGAGAGAGGTAAACCCACTGTCCCTCCATTAAGAGCACACAAAAAGAAAACTGTGTGCTTGCTAATAACCCATTTGTTGGTTACAAGTTAAATATAAATATATATATATATATTATATATATTAGAGGCAAAAAACTCTGGTTAATGCATTAGTTAGGATTGTTCCACAGTGACAAAGCGACGAAATTCAGTGTTAGGGTTGACATTGGAGCCCCAACTGGCATCAGGGTGTGCGTTGGGTCATCGGACAACTCTCACCCCATCACATGTGTAAAAATGCAGAGGTATAGGAAAATAGGGTGAGAGTTAGACTGACTACCCCAACGCGCACTACGCATGCCAGTTGGGGGTGGGCTGGGGGTCCAAGGGGCTTTCAACCCTAACACTGAATTTCATCACTTTTGTCGCTGTGGAACAACCCTAACTAATGCATTAAATGGAGTTGTTTGCCTCTAATTTCCCTTCTTTTTGAGAATGATGATGAAAAATAGTGAATGTAATGCGGCGGGGGAGCGTGGGGCCCTTTGGGCCCCACGCTCCAGCCATGTGATGTCTTGTGACATAGTAACAGGAATAGCAATGGAAACAAAAGTGCGAACAGTGAAACACATGGTAACGCAAACATAAATGGTAAAGGAAACGTTAATAGAAACGCAAGCACAAAGTGTCGCCAAAGCGAACTGTGACACAAATGGACATTGAAGCGGGTATGAAAATGCAACCGGTAATGAGAACAGTGATGGCAGCGGTATTTTAAATGTAAATGTTAAGTGTCACAGCAAAAAGAACGTGAAAGGGGACAGAAACAGAAACGTGAATGCAAGCACACACGTAAACGCAAACCGTAACATGCACAGGCACAGTACCGCAATTGTAAATGCAAATGGTAAAGTTAACATGAAGAATAATGCCAAAGGAAAGGGAAACAGAAATGGGAACAGAAGCAGGTGCGGAAATGTAAACCGAAATGCGCATGGGCACAGTACCACAATTGTAAACGTAAATGGTAACAGTAACAGCAACAATAACAGCAAAGGAAACAGAAGCGCAAAAGGAAATGCAAGCGCATATGGAAATGCAAACCATAATGCGCACGGGCACAGTAATGCAATTCTAAATGCAAATGGTAACAGAAACAGCAAGGAAGGCACAAAATGAAATAGAAATGCAAACGCAAACGAAAGGGCAGCTGGAAACGCAAATGGCAATGCGCACGGTGATGCAAACAGAAACAGTAGTGGAAATGCAAATGGTAACAGTAACAAAAATGCAAGCACGAATGACAACACAAAGGGTAATGCACACGGTGGCGTACACGGGAATGGTAACGCAAATAGTGACATAAATGCAAGTGAAAACAGTAACTGCAACAGTAACAGAAGCGCATACCCTGTTTTTGCCAAACAGGTGCATACAGAAATACAGTGTGTACAAAGAATGTAAGCATTGTAATGGGGATCGAAGCTTAAAACGAGCATTGTAAGTACTTAATTGCTAGTATCTCAGCAACCGCATGACGTAGAAAAAAATGTAAATTTCACAAAAATCCTGATTTTCCTGGCTAGGTTTTTGCTATTACAAAGCCCATAGGGCTATGCAGTTCGCAACACAAAATCTGTATCTCGTATCGTTTTCGAGATATGAGCCCGAAAGGCGTGGCGTACGCCACCATGTTAGTCTATGGGAAAAAACATCAACTTCGGAGTACCATAACTTGCCATATGTGCAATATTTTTTCACCAAACCACTAAAAGGCACATCTGTGAGATGTTGGCTGCCTTCGCTCCAAATTTGAGCCCAAAAGACCAAACCGTTCTTTTGCAGCAAGGGTGGCAAAGAACTCCTGTCATTTTGGCCATAGTCTGGAAAAGCAGTGTCGCAATTTGCAAAAGCTTTCGCAAAATTTTGCAAAAGTGTCGCAAGTGCGACACTTCTTTTTCCAGAAACTTAAAAAACATATTTCTAGAGTGTTTAACCCCAAAATAAAGACATAGCTAGCATCCTGAGTGTCCGACTAGGTGAAAACAAAAATAATTGTGTTCCTAGAGGGTCCCAGTTTTAAATGCCAAGCTTTTTTCTGATCACCAACTGACAACAAAATGGCAGATTTGCGACACTATTAGGGCCATTTGCGACACTAAAAAAGTGTTGAACTTTTTGTTAACTTTTCCCATTGACTTATAATGGGAACTTGTTTTTTGAATAACTTTTGAACCGTTCAATATTTTTTCATGAAATCTTCAAAAGGCACATCGGGATCCCTGGACACACATTCCCTGAAGTGTTCGGACTGGTCATGCAAACCTTGCGACCTGTAGGCGAGAGCAAAGAATTCGCAAAAAAGCATAATTACTCACTTCGCTGTCGCTTAATAACTCCGCAGCCGTATAACCAACCGGTACAAAACTTGGCAGATCCCAAGATCTACCGTGCCTTATCATGCTTACCAAATTTCAGGCAAATCCATTGAACAGTGGCAAAGTTATTAAGGTGAAAATGTGACTCTTTAACCTTAAAGTGCTACTCAACCCTAACTATGTATAGATATATATATATATATATATATATATATATATATATATATGTACTCTAACACTATAACCCAGCTCAGCCTCTGTGCAGTCTAGCACAACTGTACACAATCTATTTGCAAGTGACTTTATGCCAACAACCGGCACCAGCCAGGTGCAAGGGCCGTGGCCCTCAACAAGTAATCAGCTGAGCTGGGGGGGAACTGTGTACATTCCCATATTCTTTAACATATCCTTTTTGTCTTTTTAGCTCCTGTAAAAGACAACCAACTTCATTTTAAATGTGATCAATATTTAAAATGTATTTTCTGCAATGTGCTTATTATAACTATTGTTTCATTGTGACAATGTTTGTGTCTTACGCTGTTATGTTTTTACATACTGTTGCGGCTTATCAAGTATAAGCTCAGTAAACTGCTCCACATCCGTGGATGTTTTGGGGTATTAGGCCCATCTGGATGACGTCTGTCAGACCCACATGGGGGAGTACCAGGTACCAACCACTTACATGACAAATTAGTTGTTTTCACAAGCTGAAATGTCCCAACAACACCCCTATGAATGATTATGTCTTTCTTATAGGTTATGTGCCACCAGTCATACTCCCAAACAAAAGGGATCAGCATTGCTGTCCCATCCAGATTAATTACAACATGATAACCATGTACACCTGGACACCATGGTGGTGGCCCCTTACCAATCTCACCTACAGACTAAATGGCAGACTGCTAGCATTTGACAACAAATCCCTAAGGCCCACCTAGCTAATGGCACACTCCAAGGTAGGCCCTACACCACTAGGTCACCCACTGGCATTCTGTCTATATGCCAGGCCCAAGCACAACACACAGGCTTCTACACCTGTACTGTACTCATAAACCCATATTTTGCACTCTGTTTCCATATAATACTACTAAATAGTATTGTACACCTCATTCCATTGCTAGCACTGCCATGTTTCCAACTGTTGTTACCCCAACAGAGAAAAAGCCTACCCAATGTTCCAAGCAGTCCGATTTCTTCATCACTCCCAAGTACCCTTGTATATAATGTGTAAATACACACATAATATGGCAGAGTGTAAATTCTGCTTCAATACAAACACTTCTAGGTTTCATAGCGTCATGCTACCAGACCCCTTTGCAATAGAACTGATACATACTCAAGATCCAGTATCAGAGCACCGCACTACTGACTACCTAGGAGTATTACACCCTAGCCAACAGGCCTAACAAAAGGGACCTTTTCAAATCCCACAGGCACAACAGGTACTACTGTTACCCCTGTGTTACATGGTGTAAATGGCATACTGCCATACTATAAAGGTTCAAAGTGCATACAACAAGCATAATATCACACCTTCATTTCATGAGATAGGCCTAAGTTAGGCCAAACAGCAACACATAGGCAGGGAATCTATGTTTTATTTTTCCGACTGTCACAACCTCTTCTGAGACTTGGAAACAGGGTGTATTCACAGATGAATAAATGGTATATTCTTATTATTGGACCTCAATCTGCACCTCTGAGTGCATGGCCAATGCCATCACTTGTCTGTGTCACCCCACACCATAACAAAAGGCATTGCTAATAACCTTGCCATTTTCCTTTTCCCTTTTACAACTATTATGTGTGTGTTTTAAAACTAAGTTTTTAACAAAGCTTTACAAGTTTTTAGGTTTCCACAGAGAGGTACTGGTAAGATCTTCAAGCAACACATGCAACATTTCTTCATGGCTGGTTTTCCAAACTTGACTGGCACCTCATACAAACTGATTGTTCTTATATGGACTGTGCTCTTGGTTGCTCTTTCATGAACTGTATTCTTTATGAACTGTCAATATTTGTGTAAAATGTGCTCTTTTCACAAAAAGCTGTGCCAGTGTGGGTATGGCTATTGCACTGAAACATTCAATGGTCAATCTCATGCAACCCTTGCTAAGGCCTTTACCAATCCAGCCAACCAGCAGCCAGCTACATGTACATTACCTTTCTTGCCATGCCGGTTCACATCTGCACAGCCCCATGTGCCATGTATGCCCCATGGGTTATGAACTTTGAATGAATGACATTTCAAATGTAACTACACTGCTTTGTGTTTACCTACTCAAACCTTATGGACTGGTTCCTCTTTAAGGACATTGTTATTAGAGTCTTTATTCAAAAACGTACGCCGCCATACTGTACGCTGCCGTTATCAGCTTTTTAAACTCTCAGAATGGACTGTTCTTTATGAATGGACAATGGCTTTAACACTGTTTTTACAAACTATGTTATGTGATAATACACATCAACCATTTTTCTTATACACATATCCACTGTGGTGTTGACATACCTAGTTTCTGTTTTGTGTTTTATAATCTGACCATCTGTGATTACCCCATGTCAACTCCTGTATAGGACTACTTTTATAGCCACCCTGACTATCTGTATGCTATAGACATGTAATTCATTTACATTGAGTTTTTATGTGCTGTGAAAAGCAAATGTTCAAATCAATGTTTTAAAGCTTGATAGTAGTTTATATCTTGTTTTAACTCATCCACTACTAACCCTTTGCAGTCTGAGGCATACTTTTAACCAGCATCTTGCACGGCTGCAGTTCTTTTACAATGTTCACACATCAGGCTTGTTGATGAGATGAGATATACCATTACTACAACTGACCATCTTCTTTTTGTTGTAGTGCCCTTTCAGCAAGGCAACAAGGAGGAGACTGTTATGCCTGGGTTATATACCACCAACTCACCCACATGTAACTATAACCTTATACACCTACATGTATTAGTGCCTTACCACAGTCTTATAATGTTTTATATTGTTTTATTACTTATATTAGTGTGCTTTATTGTATTTGCTATGCTTATATTTGTATGTAATGCATTTTCCTATATGATATGTTTCTGCCATATATTCTGCTATACTCATAATCACTCATATTCTGTAGTTTTCTACTATTGTGACATATTGTGTGCTTTTGTGATTACATTGCAAGTATTTCCAGACTCACTGTCTGGAAATAAGAACTGCTAACAGGTTGCTGACTATGAATTTCCTTTGTTCAGAGATTCAGAGATTCTTCCTTACTTTGCAACTTCCTTTTCTATGTAATTGCCCAAGGGATCTGCCTTATTTACATGCCTTATCCAATGCTGCATGTTTATCATATCTGTAACTGTACTGTTATCAGTCATATATAATTGCTTGCACACCAGCTCCTCAGATAAAAAGGGACCATACTCGAGGAATGGTGGGAAATCGGCTCCCTTGTGATTGCTTTGTCACATGTCTGACATGAGTATTTGTAATAAAACTGCTCTTTATTACGTACTGCTTGTGGTATATTCTTTGGATAGCAAATCCAACATACAAGAATCTGATGGTAAGCCTGACTTACCGCAACAGTGCTAGGACCACATGGAAACTTTTGCTAGCTGGGAGCCAATCCACAATGATGTGCCATGTCTATGTGTATATAAGCATGAGTGGCCCCATCACTTCTCAGTTCCCCACCAGAGATTAGCCTCAGAGGACCTCCAACTGAGGGGAACCACGAGATGAGCTCAGTGCCAGGCATACAAGGAGAGGCATGGGGCTAGATACAGGATGCATGGAGTTGGATTTAGGCACAGCATCTGATAGAACCCTCACTGAAAGCAAAAGGGGGAAAGAGGGATGGATGGCATCACCTAATGAAGGAGATTCTCTTGAACATCTACTGTTATGATAAGTTTTTATGTAGCATCTATCTTCTTTAAAGATATCTCTTCCATTAGGCGACACCTTTGGAGTGATTCCCAAGCCGTACAAAGTAAACTGGAAAGATGGTACAGTCTGATATGTAATCAGGACAGAAGGACTTGCAGCACAGCAAGCCCAAAGCTAGTACATCTACAAGAGATGATGTCCATCCTGTAATGTTCAGTGAAAGTACTAACAGTGCCCCATGTGGCTGCAGCACATATGTCAGCAGCAGGGACATTTTTGAAACAGGCAACAGAGGTAGCCATACCCCTTGTGAACTGACCATGAACAGCACCAGGAAGATCTTTAGAGCACTTCCTGTAACAGAACAAATACAATGGGCCAGCCATTTGGACAGGCATTGCTTAGACACTCTATTTCCCAAGGACGAACCAAAGAAAAAAGCTAAAAGGACTTTCTGCAGACCTTGGTGCGAGTAACACAGTATCACAGTATTGTATGTACATCCAAAGTATGGAGCAGTGCCTCACCCTGGATGGCATGCTTAGGATAATATATGGGAAGGTGCACTGTATGAGTCAGTATAAATTCAGATACCACCTTTGATAGAAACTTAGGATTTGTATGCAAAGAGACTTCGTCTTTGTAAAAAAATCAAATAAGGAGGATTAGACCTTAGAGCCTGAAGCTTGGAAATCCTTTGAGCAGAAGTCATAGCAACTAAAAACAAAATTTTCCATAACAGGAAACTTAAGCCACAACTTGCAGCAAATTCAAAACGAGCCATCAATTTCTAAGCACAAAATTCAAATCCCAAGGCAGGACTGGTTTACAGATAGGAGGTTTCATATGAGAAATACCTGTCAGAAACAATGCGGACATCTCTAATTGACCAACTGTATGACCATCTATATGGGCATGGAAAGCTGATATGGCAGCCAAATGCACCTTAAGTGAGGAATACTGCAGGCCAGACTCAGACAGGGAAAACAAGTATTCCAACTCAGAATTTACAGGACATGTAAAAGAGTCCAAATTCCTGGAAGCAGCCATCAAAGTGAACCATTGCCACTTCAAGGAATAAGTGTGTGTGGTAGAAGGCTTTCTAACTGCAATTAGGACATCAGCAACCTTAGGGATACCACAAAACCCACAGTGGCTATGGCATCAGGAGCCATGCATGCAGATGTAGAGACTTCAGGTCCAGATGGACCAAGGATCTCTTGTCCTGTGATAACAGACCTCAACACAGAGATAGAGGGACAGAAGACTCCATTGCTAGATGTTGAAGGAGTGGAAACTATTATCTGGCAAGGCCATAATGGAGCAACGAGGATGAGAGTGGCACTCTCTACCCACAGTTTGAGCAGCACTTTCTCTATCAGAGGAATGGAAGAAAATGCATATAGAAATTTGCCTTTCCAAAAGATGGACAACACATTTCACCAAAAAATTCCAGGCCCTGGAGTGAGTGAGCAGAAACAGGCAGTTTTATATTATGTGGGAATGCAAAAAGGTCCAGCTCTGGGCTACTCTATCTTGTGAAGAGGTAATTTACCACGGAGGTCAGCAGTTCCCATTCGTGAGTCAACTGGGACCTGCTTAGCCTGTCTGCCAAGATGTTTTGGAGACCTGGGAAATACACAGCTGATAGCTGAAGGTTGTGAGACAGAGCACAGTACCATACTCTCTTGCTTCTCTGCAACAGGGTTTGGAGTGAGCGCCCCCTTGTGTGTTGATGTAATGCATCACACTGGCATTGTTCATCTGAATTAGCAGGAGACTGAGTCAGAGATGGTTCTGAAATGCCTGGAGGCTGTATTGTACAGCCCTCTTTTCCAGGACATTTATATGCAGCTTGGCCTCTACCGTGGTCCATGACCCCTGTATCTGGCAAGGGCTGAGATAAGCACCCCAGCCAGAGCTCAAGGCATCCATGTTGAGGATCTGCACAAGAGCTGGTACAAGGAATGGAATGCCCTACAACAGGCTTTCATGATCCAGCCACCATAACAATGCTCTCCAAAGCAGAGATGTGACGAGACCCATTTGGTCCAGCTCGTCTGTCAACTGATCCCACTGGACCTTCAGTGTCCACTAAGGGATCCTCAAATGAAGGCATGCCAGTGGAACAGTCACTATGGCTGCAGCTATGAGACACGGGAGATGTAACATTGTTCTCGGAGAGACATATTGACTCCTGTATCCCTATTTGTAAATGCAATTTTTATCTCTGTAGTTATTCCCTGCTGTAAATTGTTGAGTAATCTAATGTATTACTGTATTATTGTAATGCAATTTAATCTCTGTATTTACCCCTTTCCCTCCCTCCCCAGGACGCATCTGGAAACTAGCTATTTTCTTATAGCTCAGTATGCCTTTCCTGGTGACATTCTTTTACATAAAATAAAATAATTTTACATGGGCAGTCAGATTGTCTGCCCTGTCCAGTGGCAGGACAGCACATCTCTTCTCCATGTCCAAGACTTTCCCTATGTATTGCATTCCTTGGCAGGGAGTCAACACAGATTCTGGTACATTCACTGACCCCCAAGTTGTTGAATAAGTGATGTGTCCGAGACAGAATGTGTAGCAAAGCATCCCTGGAACTGGCCTTCAGGAGCCATCCATCCAAATAGAGAAACACATACAGGCCCTCACTGCAAAAGGCTACTACTACTACTACTGTCAAGCATTTGGTAAAGACCCATGGCACAGAAAACAAGCCATAGGGTGGATTTCCTTCAAGATTGGTCTGCTGACCCATAAGACCCTACACAGACTGGGCCCTAGACATGAACTGGGTTCTAGCTACCTGCGGGACCTTCTGTGTCCTTACCACCACCAACCCTCCCACCCTCTTGATTCTTCTGAGGAAGCCCTCCTAGAAGTTCCCAGGGCCTGACTGAAGTCATCTAGTGAGCAGGCTTTTGTGGTAGCCGACCCAACCCTGTGGAACTCGATCCCAAGATCCTTGAGGGAGGCTCCCTCATTAGAAGCCTTCAGGAAGGTTCTGAAGTCCCACCTATTTCAGGAGGCTTTTTAATTATTTTAATCCCATTGCTGGCTGCACATAATCTTATATCGATTTAAGTTATTTAGTTGAATTAATTTAATTCTGTTATATTTATTTATTATGTCTTAGACGTTTTATAAGTGATGTATGTCTTTGTTCAGCACCTAGAGTCTTTGGGGATGGTGCGTTATAAATAAAGTTTGCTTGCTTGCTTGCAATACTTTGAACTGATAATGTTTGCCCTCCAGTATAAAGCGGAGATACTGTCTGTGGGATTTCCAGGCCCTCGATTTTTTCATGACCACCTTCACCAATATAGTTGATCTTCATGCCCCCATGAAGAGGAGCAGATCAAAGGGATCAAAGCGCCATGGCTCTCAAAGGATATTAAGAAGCTCATGGCCGCTCGTGATCAGGCTTGGAAGACCTTCAAACAAAGCACGCTACCCTCCGACTGGCAAGCCAATAGACAGCTCAGGAAGAGGTATAAAAATTCTATTCAGAAAGCTAAGCACACCCACTTCAGATCGCTCCAAACTGAGCATCTCTGTAATCTCAAAGAATTCTGGAGGCAGATGAACTCTCTAATCAAAGGCAAGTTCTCTGAGGCCCCAAGCTCCATCTCTGCCCAAGGCACTGTCCTCTATGACCCTCCCCCATCCATCACCACTGGATTTAATTAATTCTTTACCAACCTGCATAGACATACCTCACTCTTTAACAACCCCCCTCCTCCCCACCCCCACCAGTGGACACTGGTGCTCGCCCAGCCTTTCACCTTAAACTTGCCACCTTCAGTGAAGTTTGCCAGCTTCTCACTAACATAAAAGCTTACAGCTCCCCTAGTCATGACACCCTCAAACCTAAATTTCTCAAATTGGGATCTGCAGCCCTCGCCCAGTCCACAACCTGTTTAACCGATCCTTCCTCTCGGGGACTGTCCCCGATAAATGGAAGGTAGCCGTGGTTGCTCCCATTCAAAAATCCAAGAGTGTATAAGTTTATAACCATCTACAGGATTATCTGGACCACCACCACCACTACCTCTCAAGGTTTCAGCAAGGGTTCATAAAAAAAAAACATAGTACTCACTGCCTTGATAAAAGATACATCCTACCTGTTCCATGCTATGGACCAGGGCTTTGCCACCATTGCTGTCTTCATTGATTTGACAAAGGCTTTTGACTTGGTCAACCACAATTTCCTTCTATGGCAGTTACATTTACTTGGTGTTAGTGCCTTAACTTGGCTCCAAAGTTACCTTATTGGCCACACTCAAATGGTCATGTGGTCCAGTACTCTCTGAGATCTCAGAACAATAATTCATGGTGTCCCCTCAGGGCTCCATCCTGGGCCCATTATTATTTTCCCTATTCATTAATGAATTACCAAATAATTGCGGAGGGGCCTCTGTGCACCTTTACATGGATGACGCCATTGTTTACTGTTCTTCATTGGATGTCAGGTGGCTCAACAGCATGCTCACCTCAGACTTCCGAATTCTCAAGGGCTGGTTTCTAGATAACCAACTAGTCCTCAACACCAAAAAAAAAATGCATGCTGTTCTCCAATCCCTCCTCCTCGCTGCATCCCCACCCTCCCTTGTGATACTCTCCCATAATGGTGATGCTCTTGAATCTGTCCCATCCTTTAAATATCTGGGTATCACCTTAGATTCCTCACTTTCCCTGAACACTCATGTCACCCTCTTAACCAAAGCTGTAAACCAAAAGCTGGGTCTGCTCTACACGGCATATGACCCTTCCTCACATCGGCTTCATGCCACAAGATTGCTGCCGCCACCCTCCTGCCCCTCCTTACGTATGGCACCCTGCTACTACTACTACTTACAACCAACCCAACCATCCTATCTCATCTCAAACACACCTATCATAGGGCGGGAAGGTTTGCCTTAGGAGTAGATGCCCGTCACCCCCACTGTGATGTCCTCTCCTCCCTGGGCTGGCTAACATACAAATGCAAACTCCAGTATGCCACGCTGAGTCTAGTGCACAAACTGGTCCACTGTTACACCTTTCCTTGCCTTACTGAACTTATTCAGCTCCAGCAACCTCCGTGTGCTGTTAGATCCACCTCCCTCCCTCCCTCCCTCTTCCCATAATGCCCAAACCTCAGTTAGCAGTGGCTTGGAGATCTCTTGCCTTCTCAGCAATGTCTAGCTGGAACTCACTACCACACTTTACCTTATCCTGCACCTCCCTCACTAAGTTCCAATCCTCCCTATTACACTACCTCAGCGCCTCATCACTTTGCTCCTGCTTCCGTTGACTCTTGGTCTGACTTCCATAATGCTACGCATAAATTTTCCCCGCTCACTGATCCTCATATGTATAAGGCTATATGCATGAAATGGGGTTACCAATGCTGGTCACAAAATTACACACAACCCAAATGGAGGGAAAACCATTAATGGGATATATTACTATTGCACCTATAACAAGCCTTTATGAACAAATAAAAAAGATAAAATGAATGCCATCATATGCTCCTTTGTTGGAAAATGTTAATATTTTTTTATGCAAACTCCTGTGGGAAATGTGGCATGGTTTGTGACATTTCTTCCCATGGCTGCACTTGTTGCTTAAATACTGCATCACACTCTTTCTTTTTGCCAATAAACTGTTGGTGGTATTACTTTATGCCTTTATCTATTGTATTTCCATTTGTGGTGCTTGTGAGACTCCCCCAACCCCACACCAGACCCCCCCGGAATACTGCTCTCAGACGTAACAGCTCTGGTCCCCTGCAGTTATGTCTGGATGTTTTTGAAAACATTGCAATTTAAAATCTTTTATTTTTTATTTTTCTGCACTGTGCTCCTGCAGTTTGGTATTGTGGAACCCACAGTGCTTTTAGAACCTTTGTATGTCTTTTGGCCATTCCACTTTGACCTTTAGTGTGGCCGGTCATGACTTCACATTCCCCTCCCCCATCATTCATTACAAGACGTTGCGGGACTGATTTTTTGGCCGAGAACTGTACTCCCACCATGACGTCTCTCTGTCCTGGGCTTGCTTTCCGGGGGAGGAGGGGTTAAAATTCAGCATCTCAAACTGTTTGGCCCCTTTACTTCACCAGCAATCCCACAAAGAAGACTTCCTGTTGACTATGTCTCCTGTTGCTATGTCATGAGTCGGCCTCTGAGAAAGGTAAGGGCCTGTGACTCTCTAATCGCAAGGGAATATGCATTCACCTGTGTCCCCTGATATACATGTCTTCTTGTTAAATCTGCAGTTTTTTTGAATATTTGACATCTTTTGTACAGCTAAGAAGATGTGGTTGGGGTCAGGTAATTTAATACAGGGCCCTTTGTAGCTGTGGTAAAAGGTTTTTATTTTTTGTTGTGGGGCACTTCTGGGCACAAGCCTCCCTACCACAGCTCTGGCATGATGCAGGTAAAGGGATCAGTTTCTTATGGGGCACCTCTAAGAACAATCCTTTTGTCTACCAGAGCTCTTTGTAGCTGGCCTGATTTGAGGCATGAAGGGGCAATTTTCTTGTGTGGCACCTGTGGTCTGGCTACCAGAGCTCTGCTGACGTATGTGTGTGTGTTTCATTAAAGTAACGTTTATGCCCCCATGCAGTTTTTTGTGGGATGGTTTTTGTGTTTGTGGGGGGTACTAACATGCCGCATGGTCTGTTAAATGATTTTTATGCTAATTTGTTATTTAATCTGAAATACTGTGAATGCTGCATTGTGTTTTTGGTGGGGGGACTAATGTGCTGCTTGGTCTGAGCCTGTGTTTGGAAGCCTGCTCTGGTGTGTAGGCCTCGATGGGACTATTGGAAACCAAGAAGTCCTTTGGGTTCCAGATGATCTGTGAGGCCCACACACCACAGCAGGCTTTCAAGCACTGGCCCACACCATGCAGCATGATTGTTTTGTTTGTGACATGGTGGTGGGGCTCTCCAGCTGCAATGTTAAAATGTGTTTATGCTGATGTGCTGTTTAATCTGAAATATTGGGAATGCTGCATTGTGTTGGGGGGGACTAACATGCTGCATGGTCTCGGCCTGTGTTTGGAAGCCTGCCCTGGTGTGTAGGCCTCAATCGGACTATTTGGAAACCAAAAGAGTCACTTTTGGATTCCAAATGGTCTGAGAAAGGCCCACACACCACAGCAAGCTTACAAACACTGGCCCACACCATGCAGCATGATATTTTTGTTTGTGACATGGTGGGGCTCTCCAACTGCAATGTTAAAATGTGTTTACGCTAATTTGTTGGTGAATCGGAATTTGGTTGGGAATGCTGCATTGTGTTTGGGGGGGCTAACATGCTGCATGGTCTGAGCCTGTGTTTGGAAGCCTGCTGTGGTGTGTAGGCCTTGATTGGACTATTTTGAAACCAAAAGAGTCACTTTTGGGTTCCAAATGGTCTGAGCGAGGCCCACACACCACAGCAGGCTTCCAAGCACTGGCCCACACCATGCGGCACGATGTTTTTGTTTGTGACATGGTGGTGGGGCTCTCCAGCTGCAATGTTAAAATGTTTTTATGCTAATGTGTTGTTTAATTTGAAATATTGTGAAGGCTGCATTGTGTTGGGGGGGATTAACATGCTGCTTGGTCTGAGCCTGTGTCTGGAAGCCTGCTGTGGTGTAGGCCTTAATTGGACTGTTTGGAAACCAAAAGAGTCACTTTTGGGTTCTGAATGGTCTGAGCGAGGCCCACACACCACAGCAGGCTTCCAAGCACTGGCCCACACCATGCAACATGATGTTTTTGTTTGTGACATGGTGGTGGGGCTCTCCAGCTGCAATGTTAAAATGTTTTTATGCTGATGTGCTGTTTAATCTGAAATATTATGAATGCTGGATTATGTTGGGGGGGACTAACATGCTGCATGGTCTGGGCCTGTGTTAGGAAACCTGCTGTGGTGTGTAGGCCTCGACCAGACTATTTGGAAACCAAAAGAGTCACTTTTGGTTTCCGAATGGTCTGAGTCAGGCCTACACACCACAGCAGGCTTCCAAACACTGGCCCACACCATGCTGCATGTTGGCCCAACCCCAAACACCATGAATCATTAAATCATCCAGCAAATCAGTGACAGGTTAAGATGTACTGCATCTTTAGCTTATTGTGGGAGAGCATCTGTTGTAATTCTCTACAAAATAATGCCCATTTAGTAATCAAAGTCCTTTCTGTTTTGTACCATGTTGTGATGTGTGTGCCTATGTCTCCTTGTTTGCAGGCAGACTAACACGGGCCTCCACTTTGTTTGCAGGTGGGTGGATTCGTGTCTCCATTTTGTTTGCAAGTGGGTGGATGCGTGTCTCCATTTTGTTTGCAAGTGGGTGGATGCTGACCACCATTTTGTTTGCAGGCGGGTGGATGCGGGCCTCCATTTTGTTTGCAGGTGGGTGGATGGAGGCTTCCATTTTGTTTGCAGGCGGGTGGATGCATGTCTCCATTTTGTTTGCAGGTGGGTGCATGCATGTCTCCATTTTGTTTGCAAGTGGGTGGATGCGTGTCTCCATTTTGTTTGCAGGCGGGTGGATGCTGGCCTCCATTTTGTTTGCAGGTGGGTGGATGCAGGCTTCCATTTTGTTTGCAAGTGGGTGGATGCGTGTCTCCATTTTGTTTGCAGGTGGATGCATGCATGTCTCCATTTTGTTTGTAAGTGGGTGGATGCGTGTCTCCATTTTGTTTGCAGGCGGGTGGATGCTGGCCTCCATTTTGTTTGCAGGTGGGTGGATGCAGGCTTCCATTTTGTTTGCAAGTGGGTGGATGCATGTCTCCCTTTTATTTGCAGGTGGGTGGATGCTGACCACCATTTTGTTTGCAGGTGGGTGGATGGAGGCCTCCATTTTGTTTGCAAGTGGGTTGATGCGTGTCTCCATTTTGTTTGCAGGAGGGTGGATGCATGTCTCCACTTTGTTTGCAGGCGGGTGGATGCAGGCCTCCATTTTGTTTGCAGGAAGGTGGATGCGGGCCTCCATTTTGTTTGCAGGCGAGTGGATGCAGACCTCCATTTTGTTTGCAGGTGAGTGAATGCGTGTCTCCATTTTGTTTGCAGGCAGGTGGAGGCATGTCTCCATTTTCTTTGCAGGTGGGTGGATGCGTGTCTCCATTTTGTTTTTAAGTGGGTGAATGCGTGTCTCCATTTTGTTTGCAGGCAGGTGGGGGCATGTCTCCATTTTGTTTGCAGGCGGGTTAATGTAGGCCTCCATTTTGTTTGCAAGTGGGTGGATGCGTGTCTCCATTTTGTTTGCAGGCAGGTGGATGCAGGCATCCATTTTGTTTGCAGTTGGGTGGATGTGTGTCTCCATTTGTTTGCAAGTGGGTGGATGCATGTCTCCATTTTGTTTGCAGGCCTCTGTTTTGTTTGCAGATGGGTGGATGCAGGCCTCCATTTTGTTTGCAGGCAGGTGGATGCATGTGTCCATTTTATTTGCAGGTGAATGGATGCGTGTCTCCATTTTGTTTGCAGACGGGTGGATGCAGGCATCCATTTTGTTTGCAAGCGGGTGGATGCATGTCTCCATTTTGTTTGTAAGTGGGTGGATGCGGGCCTCCATTTTGTTTGGAGGTGGGTGGATGCAGGCCTCTATTTTGTTTGTAAGTGGGTGGATGCAGGCCTCCAATTTGTTTGCAGGTGGGTGGATGCAGGCCTCCGTTTTGTTTCCAAGTGGATTAATGCAGGCCTCTATTTTGTTTGCAGATGGGTGGATGCGTGTCTCCATTTTGTTTGCAGGGGGGTGGATGCGTGTCTCCATTTTGTTTGCAGGTGGGTGGATGCAGGCTTCCATTTTGTTTGCAAGTGGGTGGATGCATGTCTCCATTTTGTTTGCAAGTGGGTGGATGCGTGTCTCCCTTTTGTTTGCAGGTGGGTGGATGCTGACCACCATTTTGTTTGCAGGCGCGTGGATGGAGGCCTCCATTTTGTTTGCAAGTGGGTGGATGCGTGTCTCCATTTTGTTTGCAGGCGGGTGGATGCATGTCTCCACTTTGTTTGCAGGCGGGTGGATGCAGGCCTCCATTTTGTTTGCAGGAAGGTGGATGCGGGCCTCCATTTTGTTTGCAGGCGAGTGGATGCAGACCTCCATTTTGTTTTCAGGTGAGTGAATGCATGTCTCCATTTTGTTTGCAGGCAGGTGGAGGCATGTCTCCATTTTCTTTGCAGGTGGGTGGATGCGTGTCTCCATTTTGTTTGTAAGTGGGTGGATGCGTGTCTCCATTTTGTTTGCAAGCGGGTGGGGGCATGTCTCCATTTTGTTTGCAGGCGGGTTACTGTAGGCCTCCATTTTGTTTGCAAGCGGGTGGATGCGTGTCTCCATTTTGTTTGCAGGCAGGTGGATGCATGTCTCCATTTTGTTTGTAAGTGGGTGGATGCGGGCCTCCATTTTGTTTGGAGGTGGGTGGATGCAGGCCTCTATTTTGTTTGTAAGTGGGTGGATGCAGGCCTCCAATTTGTTTGCAGGTGGGTGGATGCAGGCCTCCGTTTTGTTTCCAAGTGGATTAATGCAGGCCTCCATTTTGTTTGCAGGCGGGTGGATGCAGGCATCCATTTTGTTTGCAGGTGGGTGGATGCGTGCCTCCTTTTTGTTTCCAGGCAGTTGGATGTGGGCCTCCATTTTGTTTGCAGGAAGGTGGATGCTTGTCTCCATTTTGTTTGCAGGAGGGTGGAGGCATGTCTACATTTTAGTTTCCAAGCGGATTAATGGAGGCCTTCATTTTGTTTGCAGATGGGTGGATGTGTGTCTCCATTTTATTTGCAGGCGTGTGGATGCATGTCTCCATTTTGTTTGCAGGCGCGTGGATGCATGTCTCCATTTTGTTTGCAAGGAGGTGGATGCATGTCTCCATTTTGTTTGCTGGTGGGTGGATGCGTGTCTCCATTTTATTTGCAGGTGGGTGGAGGCAGATCTCCATTTTTTTTCCAAGCGGGTTAATGTAGACCTCCATTTTGTTTGTAGGTGGGTGGATGCATGTCACCATTTTATTAGTAAGCGGGTGGATGCGTGTCTCCATTTTTTTGCAGGCGGTTGGAGGCATGTCTCCATTTTGTTTGCAGGTGAGTTAATGTAGGTCTCCATTTTGTTTGCAAGTGGGTGGATGCATGTCTCCATTTTGTTTGCCGGCGGGTGGATGCAGGCTTCCATTTTGTTTGCAGGTGGGTGGATGCATGTTTCCATTTTGTTTGTAAGCGGGTGGATGCTTGTCTCCATTTTGTTTGCAGGTGGGTAGATACGGGCCTCTATTTTGTTTGCAGGCAGGTGGGTGCAGGCCTCCATTTTGTTTGCAAGCAGGTGGATGTGGGCCTCCATTTTGTTTGCAGACAGGTGGAAGCGGGCCTTCATTTTGTTTCATGATTCTTTTCTTCAGTCGACTTTTTGGGGAATCTCCTTTTCTGTCGACTTTTGTGCATTGCCTCCTCTTCTATTGATGTTTTGTGAATAATCACCTCTTCCGTCGATTTAGTTTTGTGAAGAATCACCTTCCGTCTACTTCATTTTGTGTGCATTACCTCCTCTTCTATCGATGTTTTATGAATAATCACCTCTTCTGTCGACTTCGTTTTGTGAAGAATCCCCTTCCGTTGACTTCATTTTGTGTGTATTGCCTCCTCTTCCATCGATGTTTTGTGAAGAATCACCTTCCGTCTACTTCGTTTTGTGTGCATTACCTCCTATTCCATCATTGTTTTATGAATAATCACCTCTTCCGTCGACTTCATTTTGTGAATAATCACCTCTTCCGTCGACTTCGGTTTTTGGATAACCACCTTCCGTCAACTTCGTTTTGTGTGCATTGTCTTCTCTTCCATTGATGTTTTGTGAAGAATCACCTCTTCCATTGATTTTGTTGAAGAATCTCTTTGTGCAGTGTCTCTTTCATGGTGCCATTTTTTTCTTGTGTCAACTCTGTTTTGTGATCAATCTCTTGTTGCATCAAATCTTTAAATAGTGATTAATCTCTTGCGGTGACCACTTTGTCACCACAAGAGGGGGTGATTCAGACAATGTATTCTGACTGATCACTTACTGTGTTGCATGTGGCCGCTGTGAGGCAACACTTATGTCAGTGACGTGTTTCATCATCTCTGCTGTCACTTCAGTCTTGTTTGGTGGCATGGTAGACTATTTGTTTTACCCACCAAAATTCTTTCACTGTGAAAGTTGACCCGTGATTTTTTTAACTCACTTGTGTTTCAACAGTTAACTTTTTCACAAGGAATGGAATCCAGAAGAAGGCCTTTGGTGTCTGCTGCAGCCATGCTTACTGAAGCTCTGCGGACTACAGTCAACCCTCAATCATCAAAAGAAAAGAAAAGCATTACCAAGCAAACATGAAGAAATCCCCAGAATGTTATCAAAACTACAAGGAGAAAAGTGCAGCACGCTCACGTGCATACCGTAGCAACATGAATGATGGGAAGTGTGAACATTATAACCAGATGGCTAAAGAAAGAATGAAAAGATATAGAGAGGCTCAGAAGCAGACAAAATTGCAAGCTGACACCTGTAGTGCTCCAAGCAACATAGAAAGAAGGCCTGATGAGAACACGTCTGAAGCACAAAGACAAGCATGGAGGGAGAAAAAACACCGACAACGTGCACAAATGACAAGTCAGAAACATCGATGAATTAATGAAAAAGGACGCCAGAAATATGCAGGAAAAAAAGGAGTGTGAAAAGCTTGCACAACTCTCAGCCACCATCACCACCACCCCACTAGCTGTACCGATCGGCACGCCAACTAGAGAGCTGTGTGTGACATCACAGACCCACAGATATGACAGTGCTGTAAGAAAGGCTGTGCAGAGAGCAAGAAAAGGTCTTCCAAAATGACCAAATTGATTTTCTTATGTAATGAAGAACATCCTGTCGTCTTATTCACCTGCCAAACAAACCGCATTGGCTCGGCACAAAGTTATCCCCAGTCCGTGCAACCTACATGAAGAACTGATGTCTGCTTTTATGGAGAAGATATCAAACCTAAAAAATGCCAAAAAACAGGACAGACTCCTGAACAGAGAGTTCATCAATACAATTCTTGTGCTAAAAAAATACCGTTTGCTCAGAACCGGAAGTGCAACACTGGGCATCAGCTGGAAGAGGCTCATGAAGGTGTCACATGGTGGAAGAGAATGCAACAAATGGCACAAGTCTGCACTGCCAGAGTCAACAAAGAGAAAAGTGGAGATTATTTTTTTGAAGAGTCTGCAACCCCACTACCTCACAAGAAAGCTTTTTCCAAAAGAACCAGCACATGTCGGTCATATCTGGACAGACCCATCCATACTTTATACAATGAATTCACCCAACAAAACCCAGACACACCGGTAGGAGTGAGGAAATTTGGAAGCCTATGCCCTAAGCACATTAAACTGGCCAAAGAGCAAAAATTGGACCAGTGCCTCTGTGAATACTGCACGAATACCTTACTGAAACTCAAGACGCTGAACCGTGTGGCGGATTTTCACCAGTTGACATCATGCAACGTCCTCACTGTGCAACGTGCAGTAGAGCTAACAATGTGTCCTCACCCTCCTTTGCAAAGGTTTTACAGCTAGGATTGTGTGGAAAAAACATGTGAACAGTGCAGCACAGAAAATTTTGTAAAAGCCATGGAGGACCTCATTAATGGACATGGACAAGACAATGTCGCATTCCAGCAGTTGGAGAATATAACAGTCATGCAAACTGTCAATGGCATCCAGGTACGGCAGACACGAAAAGTGTTGAAAAATTAAAAAGCAACATTGCGGATGCTGGTGGAAGTCATAAAAGAGGAACTTTTGTTTTTGGGTCAGCACTTGCATATGGCAGCATGGCAGCACCACCAGTTTGCTTGCATCAAAAAATACCGATCCCAGGGATGAGTAGTGATGGTTCTTGACTTTGCCGAGAACTATGCCTGCAGATTACAGGACGAAGTGCAGGCAGCCCACTGGCATTTTGAACAAGCCACGGTTCACCCAGCAGTAACATACTACCCTTGTCAGCAGTGTGACTCAACAGTAACAGAGTCATTAGTTTTCATATCCAGTGATTTAAAACATGATCACCATGCCATGCGCCACTTTGTGGAGATATCGAATACACATCTAAAAAATGTCTGCAAATTAAAAATCAGCAGAGGTTAATTTCACTGATGGCTGTGGGGCCCAGTATAAATCCAAATGGGCCTTCTTTGACATTTCAATGTCATCTAAGGAATTTGACTTTCCTATCGAGAGGGCTTTTTTTGGCTCACGACATGGAAAGAGTCCAGCAGATGGTGAGAGTGCCGCTGTAAAATCAGCAGCAAGCAGTGCTGTACAGTCACGACGGGCCATAATTAGAAAAGCTAAGGAGCGCTATAAATTCTGCCATGCAACATTGACTAGAAAGCATGACACAGAAGGGTGCAGCAAACATTTCAGACGTACGTTTTTCTGGGTTGATGAAAATGAAATTAGAAGACCTGCCCGAAACAATGTTAAAATGGTACCTGAAACACAAAAGCTTCACAGTGTCAAGTGTACAACAGAAGGTGTGGTGGTAACAAGAAAGCTGATTTGTTTTTGCACACACTGTGCTCATGAAAATGGGCCCTGTGAAAATGTGCATCATGTTGAAGACTGGAAGGTTAAAAAAACTAACTGCTTCTGCATCATACAGAATGTCGTCGACAGATGACAACACCGAGCCCATTGGTCCCTCTGCTCCTGCACACACAACAGCTGCCCAAGCTGCTGCCTCGCATGTCAACACAACTCATGACTTGCTGGCCACAAGTGTTGATCCTGCATTGGGGTCTCACACAGCCTGCAATGAGACTCTAGTTCCTGCTGAGGCCATACCTGAAGAAGCCACAGGCAACGATGGTGCACGTGACAGTGCGTCAAAGGTTGCTGAAGAGGATGCCACCACAAGTGAAAGCACTACAGTCACCACTGATGCTTCAGCTCCATTACCCATGAAACACACAGTCCCTAAAAAGCGGAGAACTTTGCTAGACCCACAAATGATACAGACCAATTAGTATTATGCCTTAGAAAATGGGCTTTTTATTTGCTGAGCTCTGAATGGCTGGTACCCCTGCCAGGGGGGTACATTAACTTTCCATAGACGCCCAGCAAATAAAAAGTTCCAGCACAAGTGCCCCTTCACCCACTAAAGAATCCTAGTGCCCACCCTGCTTCCTGACTGGCTAAAACCACATAATTGAAATTTAAAATTGCCACCATTTTCTGCCCTCGCTAAGCGACAGGAAAGACCAACTAGGCACACAGACACACACACACAACCCTGCCCACAACTCCAGTGCCCTATCTCCAAAACTTAGCCTGATTTATTAAAAAAAAAAGAAATTCAATTCAGAAGGAAAAAACGTCAGGATAGAAGCTCGTAACACAAAAGTGACTGGTGGCAAGGTTACGTGAGTGAGACATTCAGAGCACCTATGCCCCTTCTCAGTAGTTTGCCGCCTGTGTCCCCAGTACCCTACTTAAATAATAATCATCCATCTTACAGTACGAAATGCAGCAGTACCTGCTGTATTTTGGGGCTCCTCCATCTCCCTTAGTTTCCACACGCTGCTCTGGGCTGGCTCTCTCTCTCCACATGCCGCTCCGGCTCTTTCCACATGTACCGCTCCTCTTCACACTTCCCCGAAAAAAAAAAACTGCAATAACTCAGTCTCGGTCCTCAGGGCAGGCAGCGAGGACCAGGAAACTTAAAAAAAAAAGCGGTTACTTCCAATCCCCCTAGAGCAGATAGCGGGGAATCAGAAGTTCACCATGGAAACCATGCAAAATTCTGGTGCCCCAGAGGAGACAACGGTGACCTGGGGGGAAAAAAAAGGATCCCTTTCTGTTGTGACTTTTTTCTCACCTTACTCGAATCCTTTTTCACTTTCTGTCCAGAAATGCGCAGGGGAAGGGGGATTCACGAATAATGGCAGTTTTCCCCATGCCACCCTAAGGAGCTGTCTGAGCTGCTGAAGTGCTGTTTCCCCTGACAGTTACTTATTTTTTCGTCTGTTTTTGTTTGTGGCAGTGAGAGGGATTAAATTTGAATAAACTGTACAGGGGAATTGGGAGCAGCTCGGTGGCGGCATTTGCAGTGAGTAGTCGGCTGGTATGGATGAAATGTTCCCTTCCCATCTCTAATATGAATGCCCACCTGCCATCAATCTAAACGGCTGCAGCTCAATGTTTTCCTTTCCTACCGTGTTCAGCGAGTGCTTCTCAATTGCGGTAACAGTATGAATGGCCATCAAATTAACAACACAAAACTACTGTCTTTTGCTCCCAGGTCACCCGACTGTCACCGCCACTCCTTGGCCAGATTATCCGGTGAGTGAATAAATTACTTGATGGATAATTTAAAATGAATGAATAAATATATAAAAAAAAATAGTAAAACAAAACAAAAGGATTTTAACTTGTGTGTGTGGGGGGGGGAGGTAACCATGGAAACCAGCCCAAAAGGTACAACTTAGGATGAAGTCCCTAGGTAAAGGAGGAGGAACTATTTTATTACAAAACAACTCAAAAAGTCAAGAGTTTTAACATATAAACATAAAAAGTATTTTTTTTAAAACAGGTGTGTTACAGTGGCCCATTTTCTAAGTGCAATAATACCCTCCAGGGTGGGCATTATTGGGAAATACTGGACCTTCCAGGGGCTATAAGGCCCTCCGCCTGCGGCGTCGGGCCTCATTACGCCCCTTGGCGGTCCGGTATTTCCCAATAATGCCCACCCTGTCGGGTATTATTGCTTACATGTACTACTCGAAAGAATATTTTGTGGGGCAACTAACTGCAGTGGATCCTGTGGGACAGTAGTACTCATTGACATTCCTGAAACAACGTGGGAATGTCTTTCCATGGCCACGGCATCAGGACACTGACCGTAATTGAAGATGATGACTTTTTCATGGGCCAATTCAGTTTTTGCACGAAGGTAGGACCTTTGAAATTAACAATAGTGAACTCAATGCAATCAATGAAAAGTTCCGCACACTTCAGGACAAAAGGAATTAAAAGGACTGCCATTTTCAGTGTACAGTGCTGAACTCCAAAAAATATTGGTTCCAGTTTGCCAAATAATTCATAATAGTGTGTTTGTATAGGGATAGTGTAGCCTTGTAGTCATAGTTGAGTAGCCTTGTAGTCGTAGTTGAGTAGCCTTGCATTCGTAGTTGAGTAGCCTTGTAGTCGTAGTAGAGTAGCCTATTGTTTTATGTAGAATTATTTATTTTTTTGTTGCAATGCTTAAGTGCTAATATTGCTGTAAATATTACATTTTTAATTTTAAATAGTTACATGTTTGGTTACATTAACCATTTGACTGTCTTTACCTTGAATGATAAAAAATTAGAAAATTGAACAGGTATTCTCTGTCTCTCATTACATGCTGTTGTATGTATCATGTCCCCAGTTACATGGGCAGTAACTTTCATGTCCCCCATTACACGTGCAGCCCTAACTTTCATGTCCCCCATTACACGTCAGACTATGAGGAGGCCTTTTCTCAGGATCTGAAATGGGAGTTATCCTGCCGCATACCACATTTTTATAAGGGGAGTTACAGCATAAAAAAATGCTAATAATCATTGCTATATTTTGACTTTTAAAATTTAACTCCAGTGTCACACTTTGCTACCCCTTTTTCATGCACAGTGCCATAAGAATCCCTACTCCCTGACCCCTTCTGTTTATGTAAATATTTGATATGTGTATCTGTAAATGGTGCATTTCGGAAATCTACGAACAATGTAAATATAACCACTGTAATTGCCATGTCTTTGTACTCTGTAAATGATGAATTTTTGTAAATCAGTGAATGATGTAAATGCACCCACTGCTACTGCCATGTCATTGTCTATGTTATGCACTTTCTGGGTTGCCCCTGAAAAAGGGACTGTAATGTCTCAGCAGGCTCCCCCGGTTACCAAAATTTAAATAAATATATAAATAATTTACTGATCTTTACATGAAGGTAAGTGTTTTTCATGTCTACAGAACAGAGTCAGTACCCTGTTTGCAGAATGGGAATCAGAGCTTGCAGGGATACTATTCAAAACTTTTTGTATTCAGTGTACAGGTTGAGAGCCTGAGATCCAACACAGGACGCAGAACCCCTCTCCACTTTGGGACTAGGAAGTATCTGGAATAGAACCCTTTGTTTCTATCCTGAGGAGAAACTGCTCTATGACATGTTTTTGGAATAATAACTGAACGTCTTCCTTCAGAAGGGACAAATGACCCAGAAGATAAAAGGAAGGAGGTAGAGGCTGATGTGGAGGGATTTGTAACAACTCCAGAGCATGCCCCCTTGCAATTATCTCCAAAGCCCACTCATCAGTAGTGATTATCCACCACTATTTCAGATGTGGGGAGACCCTCCCCACACACACACACTTAGAGGTAACTGTTGAGTTTGGGGTGGTAGTGACATGGAAGAGAGTCAGACAGTACCAGTGATGGCAGGGCCACCAGAATCAATTTCTGTGGGTGCTTTTGCATGGGCACCAAGTTAGGGCACCTTCTGCACATCAGTGTGCTTCAGTCAAGGAGAGCTGGTGAAGGGCTCTAGCACCACAGTGACTCCAGAAGCTGAACAAATGTGTTCGCTTCTTTTTTTCCTTTGCTGCAATTGAATATACTTTATTGAAGAAATATCAACAAGTATAATACGAAACCAACAACAAACAATTAAGACAATAACATGTCAAACCAAGAACAATGAAAAAAGGAATGCAAACAGAAAGAAACCTTCCCTTCCAGACTGCCCACCCCCTTCCCGCAGCCACATCAATATGACCTATATCCAAAATCAGAAAAGCCCAGATGATAAACACCACAGAAGAAAAGAGGAGTGTCTCCATAAAGCAAAATATTATGCCAGGACCACTTACCAAAAAACACATTCTAAAAGACCACTATAAACTTATCACTAATGGGAAAGGAGCAAAGAAGGCTCAGGGCCCAAAATGGCTCCTATGAGTTTAGGTAATATTTTAGTTCTCCTCCATTTTTTATGAATTGGCCCAACCGTCTCTTAAATACACCTTTGTTTTGACTCATAATTACACTTTCAGGAAGTCCATTCCCAGATTCACGACCTCTCCGAGAAAAAAAATATTTCCTTCTATTGTTTCTGAAATTTGTTCCTTTAACCTGGAATACGTGACCTCTGTTTTTTGTATTGTTACATGTAATATTTCTTTCTTTAACCAAAACAGGGTCCTTAATCATATCATCATATAATAGCAAGTCACCCCTTTTTCTTCTTAACTCTAGTGCGTACAACCCCAGTATTGTTAATCTATCTTCATACGTATGTTTTTTAACTTCATGGATGATGTTGGTCATTCTGTGTTGTACTGTTTCAATTCTTTTGATGTCCGTTTTTTTTATGTGACTTCCAGAGCTGACTACAATAATCAAGCTGTGGCCTTACATGTGATCTATTGAGAGGTAACATAGAAACATAGAAGTTGATGGCAGATAAGGACCGCAAGACCCATCCAGTCTGCCTATTTATTTTTCTACCTTATAAATGTGCCATCGGCTTTTGCTGTCAATGGCCTATCTAATCATACTCATCTGTATTGTTCCCTTATGCCTATCCCATGCCTGTTTGAAGCCCTGCACTGTATTCATATCTACCACTTCCTGAGGTAGGCCGTTCCATGCATCCGCCACCCTTTCTGTGAAAAAGAACTTCCTCACATTACCCCTTAATCGGCCTCCCTCTAATCTCATGCTGTGTCCTCTTGTTCTGCTATTTTTCTTATACTGAAACATGTTTGACTTTTTCACCTTGTTAATGCCCTTAAGGTGTTTGAATGTTTCGATCATATCACCTCTCTCCTTCCTTTGCTCTAGGGTATACATATTGAGCTCCGTTAATCTGTCCTCATATCTTTTCTGATGCAGTCCCTGCACCATTTTTGTTGCCCTTCTCTGGACTGCCTCAATTTGGTTAATGCTTGTGAAGGTGCTTGGCCTCCGGTGCTGCATGCAGTACTCAGATGGGCCTAACCAGTGTCTTGTAAAGAGGATTATTACCTCCCTCTTCTGACTTGTGATACCCCTACTAATACACCCTAACATCCCCCTAGCCTTACCTACTGCTTTAGTGGTCTGCTTGGATGATTTCAGGTCATCGGTGATGATGATGCCCAAGTCTCTTTCTTCCCTTGTGACTGCCAGCAACTGCCCTCCCAACCTATAGGTGGCTTCAGGGTTTCTCTTCCCTATGTGCATGATCTTGCACTTCTTTGCATTAAACCCCAGTTGCCACTCTTCTGACCATTTTGCTATTTTGTCCAGATCTCTTCTCATTCTGCCCACCCCATCTGGATCATTTACTCTGTTGCAGATCTTGGTGTCATCTGCAAAGAAACAAACCTTATCCTCCAGTCCATCTACAATGTCACTGATGAAGATATTGAAGAGGACTGGCCCCAGGACAGATCCCTGAGGTACCCCACTTGTGACTTGCATCTCTTCTGACTGTATACTGTTTACCACCACACTCTGTTTTCTGCCCATCAACCAGTTTGCCACCCAGTTGACCAACTTCTGACCTACCCGAGCCTACCCAACTTATTTATCAATCTTCTATATGGAACAGTATTGAAAGCTTTGCTGAAGTCAAGATAGGTGACATCAACTGCTCCCCCTTGGTCCACCACTCTGGTTACCCGGTCAAAGAAATCTATGAGATTAGTTTGACAGGACCTTCCTTTTGAAAACCCATGCTGTCTTGGATCCTGTGCTCCTATGGATTCCAGGTGTTGCACTATCCTTTCCTTAAGGAGTGCCTCCATAATCTTGCCCACTACCGAGGAAAGACTGACTGGTCTGTAGTTCCCTGCCTCCTCCCTGATACCACTCTTGTGGAGCAGGATCACATGAGCCCTTCTCCAGTCTTCTGGGACCTCTCCTGTGCTTAGAGACTCACTAAACAGTTCTGATAATGGCTCTGCTAGTTCCACCCTTAGCTCCTTTAGTATCCTGGGATGTATGCCATCAGATCCCATTGCATTGTCCACCCTGAGCTTATCGAGCTCTTGTAGGACCCTTTCATTTGTGAAGGGACTAGTGCTCACCTCCCTCCCCCCTGTATCCATGGTGCTGAGCTGTGGGCCCTGCCCTACCTTCTCTTCAGTAAATACTGAACAGAAGTATCTATTTAGGATAGATGCTTTTACATGGTTCTCCTCCTCACACACACCCTCATCTCCTTTGATCTTAGCAATATCCCCTCTGGACTTTCTCATTTCACTATTGTATCTATAGAAAGTCTTGTCACCTTCTTTTACTGTCTGTGCTAGTGTTTCTTAAGTTTGGGCCTTTGCCTGCCTTACTGCCTTCCCTGCTTCCCTTAGGGAAGTTTGGTATGCCTCCCTATTTTCATCCCACTGCATTCCCTTATATTTCCTGAAGGCCAGCCTTTTGGCTCTGACCTTTTCTGCTACTGTTTTTGAGAACCAAAGTGGTTTCCTTCTTCTTTTGCACTTACTTTTTGCTCTGACACAATGGGATGTTGCTTCAAGTATTGCGTCCTTAATGCTTGCCCACTTTGCCTGTACCCCCTCACCTGTATTTCTTTTTGCCAGGGCTAGTTTAACTCTGTTTGCCATCTTATCAAAGTCAGCTCCTCTGAAGTCCCATATTTTTGCCTTGGAATGGGATGATTTAGTTGTAGTGGCCAAATTGAACCATATCATGTGATGTTCATTGGCCCCCAGGTGATCTTCTACCTAGAGTTCTGCTATCCTTTTCCTGTTAGTCAGTACTAGATCTAGGATATCCCTGTCTATTGTGGGTTGTTGTACCAGTTGTTTGAGTCCCTCCTCCTACAGGGAACCCACCATGTGTCTAGTTCTGACAGATGTTCCTGCTGGTATTGACCAATCTGTATCTGGCAGGTTGAAGTCTCTCATTATCAGAACCTGGTAAAATAACTGCAGCCTTCCTACTTTTTATGTTTCTCTTTATAGCAGACATCACGCTTATTGGCTTTACTAATAGCGTTTGTACTTTGTGCTGTAAAGTCTAATTTTGTGTCAGTTAAGACACCTAGATCTCTTTCTGTTTCAGAACGGACTGAGTTACTTAATATATATGTTGCATTTTTGTTGTTTTTACCCATATGAATAGTGCAATATTTTTCTGTATTGAACATCATACCCCATCTAAAGGCCCAGCTAGATACCATATCCAAGTCTTTCTGGATGGATTCTATCTCTAATGATGTTGCACATGGCCCTCCTAATTTTGTGTCATCTGCGTATTTTGTTATTTTGCTTTTTAACTAATTTCCAAGATCTGCAATAAAGAGTTGGAATAACACAGGGCCCAAGACTGAGCCCTGCAGCACCCCACTCATCACCCTACCCTCTGCTGAGAGGTATCCGTTCTTATACACCATTGCCTCACTACAACACTCAACAAACTTAATTCTGATCAAGGTTAGCAGCACATCCAAAGGTGTTTGCTTCTGCCACAGAGGCAGTGTTTCTGTAAGACCAACACAAGGCTGCTCCATGCCAAGGGAGGTGGGAGGAATATAAAGGGCAAAATGGGAGAAAAATACTAAAAGTACCGCCAACAGCTTACTCTGCTTCAGTTTCAGTTGGTTTATATCTGTATCCACCCCCCATCCAGGTATGATGGTGAACATAGGTAGTATTGTCTAGCCGTCCTTTTCTGGCAACAACAAAAAAGAAAGAAGATGGGTATTACTAGAAGGAGACACTGCTGTAACTGGGAGGATACCTTGCCATAACTGGGAGTAGATGCTGCTCTTAGTGAGACATTGGTTTAACTGGGAGGAGACACTGGTAGAATTGAGATGAGATGGGACTGTGGACTGTCTTGAATTCAGTGGGTTACAGGACCCAAGACAGCATGGATTCATGGAGGAGAATGGAGGCCACGTCAAATGGATCTGACAGAGTTTTTTGACTTGGTGACCAATGAACTAGTTTAGGGTGGAGAAGTGGGTGTAGTCTACCTAGATTTCAGTAAGGATTTCACCACCGTTCCACATAGGAGACTTGTAAGCAAGCTGAGTAGCTTAGGGTGGATCCAAAGGTGGTTAGCTGGGTAAGAAACTGGTTAGTGGACAGACGGTAGAGGGTATTGGCAAACAAGAGTTCACTGTGGAAGGGAGGGTGACCAGTATGGCGCCTCAGGGATCAGTGCTGGGAGCAGTCCTCTTTAATGTCTTTACATGTGACATTGCAGAGCGGCTGGAAGGGGGAGGTCTGCCTGTTTGCAGATGACACCAAAATCTGCAATAGGGTGGACACACTGGGGGGTGGACAGGATGAGTAGTGACCTGAGAACTAGAGGAGTGGTCAAGGCTATGGCAGCTGTGTTTCAATGTGAAAAAGTGCAAAATAATGCACTTGGGGCACAAAAAGCAGGGGACAAAGTACAATATGGATGAAGTGGCACTGATGACCACCAAACAGGAAAGAGACCTGGGGGTAATGATATCAGTTGACCTAAAGGTGGCTAGGACATGTGACAAGGCAGTTGGAAGGGCTAGTGGGATGCAGGAATGCACAGAGAGGGGGTATCACCAGCAGAAAGAAGGCGGTGGTGTTGCCTCTGTATAAGATCACTGGCAAGATGCCACCTAGAGTACTGAGTCCAGTTCTGGAGACCACATCTCCCAAAGGATACAAAAAGAGTGGAGGCGGTCCAGAGGAGGACAACTAAAATGCTGCAGGACCTGCAACAGAAGCCCTACAAGGAGTGGCTTAAGAACCTGAATATGTATACACTGGGAAAGAGTAGAGAGAGGAGGAATATGACAGAGACCTTTAAATACCACACAGGAGTAAATAACATACAGGAGGGAAGTGTTTTCAGAAAATAAAAGGTGCTCAAGAATACGGAGGTATGATAAGAAGCTGGGGGGGGGTAAATTCAGGATGAATGTGAGAAACTACTCCTTCACAGAAGGAGTGGTGGAACAACCTTCCAGCACAGGCGGTGGGGGTAAAAACAGTGAACGGGTCCAAGAATATATGGGATAGGCACAAGGGAATATTAGGGGAAAGGAAGGGGGGGACAATGGACAAGAGATCAAGTAATATCTGGGTGATACTGTTGGCAGGAAATAATCGGCAGACTAGGTGGGCCAAGTGGTTCTTAGCTGCTGGCAAATTCTATGTTTCTGTGTTTCTGTGACTCTGCCATAATTGGATGGAGACACTGGCACAACTGGTATAAGACACTGGTAGACGCAGGATAACACCCTGCCATAACTGGGATGAGACACACCCATAACTAGGAGACACTTCCGTAACTGGGTGGAAACACTGCTGTAGCTGAGATGGTACAGAATAACTAGGAACAGGGAAGAGTCAGCCATCCTGATGGCCCAGTGGCAGTGCATCATGTTGCTATGCAGATGACTCAAGCTCAGGTCAGGAGTCAACTCGGGTGATTTCATCAGGAGACAGGCAAGGCTAGGGCATCTGCCACATGGCATGGTGCCACAGTTGAAGATGGTTGGTGAAGAGCTCTGGAACCACAGTGACCCCAGCAGCGGGACCAAGGAGACTGTTCTTGTCATAGGGTCTGTGTGTCTGAGAGACTAAGACAAGACTGATCCCACACCAGAAGAGGCAAGAGGAAAAAAATGGAAGAAAACCCCAGCTACCATCTGCATGACAGCTGAGGGTTACCTCAAGCCTAGCCAGGGGAAACTCACTGTATTGGGGTATATCCCTAGAGGATGACAGCTGACTGAGGGAATAATCTATATTAACAAAAAAAAAAAAAGAATCGAGAAGTCACTAGAATATCCGGGAGGAGTCAATACTGTAACTGAGATATTGGAATAACTGAGAAAAGACACTACTGTAACTGGAGGAGGCACTACTGCAACTCGGACATTGCAATAACTGGGTGGCGACAATGATATAAATGGAACAAGGCACTGCTGTGACAGAGAAAACTGCCCAAACTTTTTTTTGTGGAATTGTGTAACACAGCATAAATGTTTTTTTTTCATGGTTTAAAAAGCAGTGCCCAGGCCAGGCAGTTGGCTCAGCATTAGGGCTATTATTTATGATGCAGATGAACCAGGTTGAGGAACAAGCTTGGATCATCAGAAGGCCATCCAGGTGAGAAGGACTGTGTTCCCTAGAGAATGCTCTCCGAGGAGGAGGGGGATCACTGTCTTTGCTGCAGTGATGCCACCTGGGTGGCCACAGGTGGTAGTGCAGCATTAGGCAGAGTGGGAGGATGTCAGCCGGGCAGATGGCCAGCATGCCATCATGCGTGCCCCATACACTGTGCCCCTAGCATGCTGATATCCTGGAGGGCTGGCAGAAACTTGAAAAATGATCCCAGAACCTGCAATGATGAACCCTGGCATATCGAGGTCCTACACCACTATCACCACTAGCAGTGCCTCCTGATAAGACAACAGACTTCTGGGTAAATTCAGGTAAATTTCCCCTACTTCATCCCCAACTGGGGGTATGCCATTTTTCTGTCTAGGATGGCAATCACAGGTAGGATTACCAGGGATTGGGAGTGCCTTGGAAGCTCCAGAGGAAAACTAGTACTGGAGACAGGAAGAGGGCATAAAAAGAAGGTTAACAAAATTAAAAGCAGTGGTCTACACAAACCTTAGAATACACTGCAAACTGCAGAGTCACTTTCACTGTTTGGGTAATGACTCATATTTTAGTCACTGTGACTGCTTATTTGTGTTCATTTCCATGAGCACCCAACAGTGCCTGAGTCCGGCGTTACTGCTGTCACATCCATTGCAAGTTTGCCTGCATTACATTCACGCTTGGTATACACTTCACTGCCTTTCAATTTAGTATTAAATCCTGCCCCCCCAAAACAAAAATTCTAATTATGTACTCACCATAATTCTTGATCTAGGAATATCTTCACCCTAGTGGGTCTGAGCTAGAGGCACTAGGACTCCACGGGAATCAGAACTTTTCAGACAACTGGTGCAGAGGGAATTTGTGAACATGTGTGGCTCTGTGAGATTGTGCTCACAGGCACAGACTTACCTCAGTATCAGCCCTCAACTGCCTCAGCACCTTTTTGACTGAAGCGGTGCAGCATAAGCTAATAAATACTTATGCACTTAACCTAAGGGCCCTAGCGGCCCATGTATCAAGGGTCACCAGTAAGTAACACAGTATCTTCACAACCAAACCAAACATTAAGGGGTGAAGACCAACACAACATACTGCATTGAGTCTCGGGGTTGGTGGGTGGTTGTGTGAATCAGTGGTGAAGATATTCAGAAGATCAAGAATTATGGTGAGTACATAATTTGCATATCTTCCAGGAATCAATCTTCACCATTGATTCCCACTAGTGAGTCAGATTACCAAGCTCAGACAAAGTCCCCTGGACAGGGTGGTAGGAGCTGTGGGCTCATTCAGGATAGCAATCCATTTAGGATAGTGCTGCCAAAGGTGGCTTGCTGCCTGGCATGAATATCCAGAGCATAGCGCTTAGTGAAAGTGTGCACTGTGCTCCAAGTTGCAGCCCTGCAAATATCACCAATAGGCACAAAGCAGATCTCTTCCAGAGACATGGCAACCACTCTGGTGGAGTGGGCATGCACACTGTCCTCCAATTTAACCTAAATTGTTGCATAGCAGTGGCAAAAGCAATTCACAATCCAGGCAGAAATATACTTGGTTGTAAGAGGCTCACCCTTCCAATTAGGGTCGAAGGAGACAAAGAGCTGTTTGGATTGCATGAAGTCCTTAGTTCTGGCCAGATAAAAACTAAGACACCTCTGAACATCCAGACAGCGGACAGCCCTTTCTCCCTCATCATTCTGGAAATTGGTAAAGTAAGCAGGCAGCACTAGTGGCTGGTTAAAATGGAACTCCGACACCACTTTCAGCAGAAACTTAGGGTGTGCACATAGAACTATCTTGTCCTTATAGACAACCATATGCAGTGGATTTGTGACCAGAGCATGGATTTCAGACACTCTGTGAGTAGAGGTGATGGTTGTGATAAATGCTGCTTTCCAAGCTAAAAACTTCAAGTCACACATCCCAGCGAGCTTAAAAGGCTGGCAAGTGAGCTTATCCAACACACAATTCATATCCCCAGCCAGCCACCGACGTTCTGAAGGGAGGCCTTGTGTGAAAAATGCCCTTAACACTACATGTGCTCTTCAGGCTGGCTTCAGGAAGGAAAGGGATAAAGTTTGATATAGTTTGTGTGAAACAGGAGATGTAACTTACAAGATCAGGAAGCAGATTTTGAACTGCCTGGCAAAAGCATCTTTCATAATCATAGCAATTTTTTTTGAGAGAGAGAGATTCTCTGGTGTAGGACTTTATACTGCCTGTATGAAGAGCTATCCTGTACAATTTTATTATATTGTTACTTGTAACCCCTAGGTGGTGCTATCCTATGGGCTACTACCCCTGCTTGCATGACTAGGTGCACGTTGAGGGTCCTGAGCTTGGTGAACGGGTGCCTCCACATGGAGGAATGGTTTTGTGGGTAGCATAACTGCTGTTGGTATAGCCCTTTGGGATGCTATAACCACCCACCAACCCTTCTAGTGCCTAAACAGAACAACAGGTAAACAGTCACATATACCATATGATAGCAATACTGAACCCACACTCTCTGCACTTACCACCAGGGCTGGTTCCACTGCAAGTGCCCTAGAGACCCCCTGTAAAACAAGATCTGTAGTGTAACAATTCAATGGCAGTACAATATCCCCACCAAGAAGGTACACACTAGCCAGGTTAACTGTAGAAAAGCAAAAATCTGATTTATTCAGGGGGATTTAAACAATGGTAGGGCAGAAATCTATTATATGATTATTAGATCTGATTACGTCAGGCTGAACATGCATGTACAGGGAGTCCCTGGTATACAGTCACACACCCTGGGTTCCCAGTTGTTAAGTAGGCCAGCCCTAAGAGTTGCCCGGGGTAGGCCAGCGTTGCAGCTGTTGTTGGGGCCCTTAGGAAAGAAAACAATTAGCATGCACATCAACCCAGAATTTGTAATCCAGAGCTGGATAGCTCAGTTTGTTGCAATAAACCCAAACAAATAAATCAGATGACACACAGTGATTGCAGCTTTGTTGCAGGAAGCTACCCTGTTTAGTACTCATGCTACCCAGACCAGGAGGTAGGACTGATGAGATGAAGACCTCAAGATATTGCACTGGATTGCCAGGGGAAGCAGGGCCTACACAACTCATCATGGTGGTTGCTACCTGATCAATGGTGTTGAGCAGGGGGCCGAATCCCAAAGCAGGTCTTTCACCGGAAAAGTCTCTGTGGTGGGAGCGTCAGTCTAGGCTGAGATGGCAGGGCACAGACCAGAGCAAGCAGTTCAGATTTATTCCTTAACGAGTGGTGGAGCAGCTTCCAGCTAGCATAACATAAACAATATTGGGGAACCAGATCACGACCCACACTACACATTCAACACACTTATAAGCAGCACTACTATTAGCCACAGTTCATATAAAGTTCATTTGCAATTCAGCAGGGTTTCTGTGCAAACCTTGTGCTCTGGGGCTCACTTCGGTACCTGGCAGGCCGATCGCTTCTGGAGCAAGTCTTCGGTCCACACACAGGCAATGATCACTCACTTTCTTTTTAGGTTTCAGGTCTCAATCAAGGCTACTAGATTTAAGTCAGATTTTACTCTCACAGACTTCTTAACACTGGAAGATGTTGGTAGACAGGCCAGACACAGCCTCCCCACCGATTCCTCATGCTACTACGGAGGAGCAGCAGCTCGATTGGCTCGAGCTGTTCACTGTCCAAACTCCAGCTCTTGACTACCTCATTGCTGCAGGCAGCTCTGGGCTTTCCCAGTGATCCAAAAAGTCCGGTTGGCTGATGGAACTGTCTATCACAGAAAAGGCTCCCCCTCCAGGTCCATTTAGGTGCCAAACCTTAAAACTACAATTCCTACAAATTTTCAATCCCACAAGACCTCTGGGGACAGTCTCCAATTTAGGTCCCCAGAGGTTCCAATTGGTCCAACACTGGCTGTCCAGAACCAGAATGGTGACTCTAATCCAAATGTTCATGATGCAAATAGAAGCAGGTTAAACAAACTTCTATATTGTTATTATTAAAGAAGATAAACAGCAAATAATTACAGTTCCTAAGAAAGCTCCCTCTGCGCATATAGCGATGCAGAATGGGGCAGAAATATCACTCGTCTGGCTGGTTGCAAGCCTTAAACTACTCGGACCCAGTCCAGACTATTTTCTAACACAGCATAATGACTCTCTTAAAGAGACAGGCATGGAGGATTTACTATAGTGCTCTCATGCAGACAATCAAAACTACTGCAGACACAGGACATCATCCTGACAATGAGCATTAGGCAAGCCCAGGAAGACATTACAGGAACCCCTATTTGTAGGAGGGTCACATACTGATAATAATATACTACTTGCAAATTTTATAACTTCTCCTGGTCTGCCTATGCTTCCTGACCTATGCTTCTATGTCTCTGACACTGCCCTGCTTCTTGTCACCAGGCAGACTTCATCCTCTCTCAAGCACTGTCTGGGTTCTTGGTGCCACAAACAGCCTCTGCACCATAAACCTGTCTCTAATGCCTTAACTGATGTGCATCAAGCAGCTTGAAATCTCTGTATTGTCCTGTTTAAGCTACACAGCATAACTTCTTCCTCACTCCCTATTTTCCAATCACTCACTCTGTTTCAAACTGTTTTCTTCAAATCTTTCTCCTGCTCAAATCCCCACCATCGCCTCCCAGTTCACACACCAACCTGAGATGTGCCCTTGATGAGGGTGGGTAGAGCCCAGGATGCTCCCATGTCTAGGGGTATAGATGTCAATCTCGCCTAAAGCCCCTTGCAAAAACTGCAGAATTGGATCACCTTTTTTCCTCTCATGAGTTGCTGAGACGAGGAGCTTTGTACAGGTGGAAAGAATAATGGCTTTGACTATAGGGTGGGTCTGGTTCGAAATATCGACATCCAAGTGATAGACGCTAAAAATATCGGCTCCAAATTACCGATGCCTTTAAATGATCGCTTTCACTGTTACCGAATGTGAAAAGCATGACAAGTCAGACTTCAAGATGCTTACCGATACTGATAGACACAGTACTCTAAATCAAACATTTCTAATTAATAATCTGGTTACCTCCAACCACTCTTGACCCATCACTGCATCACTGTTAATTGGTGCTTGTCATCTTGTCATCTGACATACCTGTCATGTCATCTGACAAGCATGTCACGTACTGTACATAGTGCGCTCTGATTTACCAGCCTGTAGAACTGATAGGCAAATAAGATGGCTGTGTCAATGGTGGAGCCCTGCAAGTTAGTCCTTTCTCAAAAGGGTCAGGACAAACTCTGTGTTGGTGGGTACCTGTATGTCAAGGAGAGGCAGAGGGATGATCTGTTGTACTGGGCTTGCCAGAAAAAAAAGTGTGGTTGCAGATGCTGTGTGAGCACCATGAAAGTGGGAGCGCAGCAATTTTTGCACTCAAACTCAGACCACAATCACTCGCCAGATGCTACTGAGGGACCTTTTGCCAAAGCAGTCACTGCTATAAAGCAGCATGCGCTTGACACAAACGATACCCCGGCCCAAATAATACAGGCCAAATGTGCTGGTATTCATACTGAGGTGTGCCATAGCATGCCATCTCATCATGCTTTGAGACAGGTGGTGAAACGCGCATGAAGAGAAAATATGCCACCTGATCCACGTACGCTTGAACAACTTGCTATTCCAGACTCCCTGAAATACTTGGATGGCAAGCTGTTTCTTGTGAAGCAGTCTGTTTGCGGCGATGACACTATATTGATATTTACCACCAAAGAGAACATCTTAAAATTGTGTGCTGCTACAGTTTGGCTAATGGATGGAACCTTTAAAATGGTTCCAACATTATTTCGCCAGCTGTACTCGATTCATGCACCAGTAGGGAGTGCAGACAACAGCAGAGTGGTGCCACTGGTGTATTCCCTCACGTCATCAAAATCACAAGATTGCTGTGTGAGGCTTTTTCAAGATATACTCAATATTGCTGATGAGCATGGAGCAAATCTTGAGCCTCGGTTTACTGTGACTGATTTTGAGCAGGCTGCAATAAATGCCTGCAGGTCTGTGTTTCCCGATGCACGAAATAAAGGTTCTCTGTTCCATTTTGGGCAGATAATTGGAGGAAAATACAAAGCGCGGGCTTATCAGCAAAATACGGCTCTGATCCAGACTTTAGCCTCTTGATGAGGCATTTGCAGGCATTAGAATTCCTACAACCATCCGAGATACCACCAACATTGGAGGCACTGAAAGCAGAGTTCCCTGAGTGCTGCACACAAATAATAGACTGGTTAGAGGAGAACTCTGTGTTTGGGAGGGTGCGCGATAGGATGCGCAACAATACACTTGCTCGAAGCCCACCACTGTTCACGCCAGACCTATGGTCTGTACAAGATTAGCACATATTTGGTTTCCCAAAGACAGAACAATGTCGAAGCATGGCATAGACATCTCGGTGCATTGATTGTTTCAGCACATGTGGGCATACGTTGCTTTGTGACCAAGATTTTGAATGAGCAAAGAACAACGTAACACCTAATTGAAAAAATAAATCATGGCCTTCCAAGATCCCCTTTAAGGAAAAAGTATGCAACGAGAGAGGAAAAACTCAGCAACATAATCCAGGAAATAGATATTCGTTCAGCAAAGGAGTTTCTGAGAGAAATTGCACACAACCTGGTACTGTGAGTACTGTGGATTCAACATGGACTGCCGCACTTTTAATCAGTTTAAATAAAGAAAATTACTTTTAAATTCAAGGTCTCCACCATGGTTGTCTGAAATACACTGCTGTTGGAAAGCTGTGTGTCTATGAAAAGCAGCGTTCTTTCAGCAGTGTACAACAGGACATGCTGATACTCGTCTCCAAACCAGCAGAGAGTAGTATTTATTTTGTTAGAAGTAATATTTTTGGAGGTATGTAAAAATGTTCATTCTCTCTGTCAGCTATTTGTCAGTCATTTGATATTCATTATTTGTGTTGGCGATATTGTGAGTGCATCGGTATTTCGGTGTCAGTCAATTCAATGTCTGCCTTTTAATAGTCAATCAGTCGTACTGCTCCCTACAGGGTTCCAGATTCTTGACTCTCTGTACTGGATATGAGTTTGTCAAATTTATGTTGGTACAAGTAGCTCATATGGTTGCATAGGTCCCATCTTATTTATTAGTCAGGCAAAGGGGGTCAGGTGTGCTCAAACAGCAGGAAAAGCCGGTAGCAGGCAGGGAGCTGCTCACTCCTACAGCCCTATACAGTCAGAGAAGCTTGGCACTCATAAGAAGAGGCTGGTATGCCATGGAAAACAACAAGCAGAACTCACGGATCTCAGTTCCAAGTTAAACTTTATTACAGCAAACACATTATGTAGGCATGGAACAGGTGCTCAGTGGTACCATTTCACTCCTCCATAGTGTGTATGTCATAATAAAGTTTAACTTTGAACTGAGATCTGTGTGTTCTGCTTGTCGTTTTCCATGGTATACCAGCCTCTTCATATGAGTGCTGGGTTTCTGTGGTTGTTTATTCATTAGTCAAGCTGAAACTTACAATGGCGCTTCCATATATTACCCATATAGCTGAGGCCCTCCTGCAACTGTGCAGCAACCCATGCTGTCACCCCAGACTCTCTCTCTCACTGTCCCTAATTTCTTCAAGCACACTCAGCTTTAAAATTTCCTATGACCCAGCTTCAGCTCTGACTGATGTTAAAGTTCCATTGCCACCAAAGCATAGTACATAAGTTCCAGCACAGCATGCCGGCAAGGCATACTAGATTCAAGGACACAGCAACTTTTCTTGGATCCAAGGGAATGGGTCTCCCCTACCACCATACCCAGTGCCCAGGGATTCCCAATGCCCCCACACAAGGCTGGGCTTGCACCAGCCAGAGCTCCTCTATAGACACAGACCCTGGTAGACACCCCCCCCCCCCGGGACCTCCAAGACCAGATGGCTACATACACCCAATAGACCTAAACAGAAAACACATCCATAACTTTCTCAGAGGCCTCCTACTTTATCAACCCATAGCTGCAGCCTCTTCTCCTTCCTGTTCTTCTCACCATTAAGCACGTGCCCTCTTCAAAATGCCCCCACCTTCATGCATTCCAGACTCTATTTGGGAAATCTGCTTCAGACCAGAGGGCCACCAGTTGGCACTCCTTGAGGGAGTAGCCCCACAGAACTTCCTCTCCCAGGAAACTCCTCACCTGCCCATATAGTTAGACCCAAGAGGTTCAACTCCCTTCACCTCCAGGGTAAGGGCATAACCCAAGCAATGAGGTCTAGCGATGATACACAGAGACCATCTTGCAAGCAAGGTGTCTGATCTCTGGCCACCCCTTGTGGCATTAAGAGTGGCAGAGCACTCATGTCCCCAGGCAGGGGCCTGCAACAGGATCTGATGCTATGGCTTGAATATTGAGCCAGCCTCCTGGTGAACACCTCATGTGCCTACCCCCACAGTGGCATCAAGAACCATGGCACCCAGCGACAGTTCTTGCAGTGTCCTCATGCCCTTGCTTAACCTGTACTATACCCAGTAAAGTGTACTGGGCCAACTTGCTGCTGTGGCCACAGGCACCCAGCAGAAGAGCACATGGGGAATAAGATGGCACTACACCCTAAAGGGGATTTGCACCTCCGTTCATAATCTCTGGTTCAGCCCTCACTGTTCCCTCCTGAAGGGAACTTAAATATACCATCACCTAAGCTTCTTTCCTCACTACTAAAACACGAGAGGGCGATGCCAAAAAGTGGGTTCAGGTAGCTGCAGTTGTAGGGAGAATTATGTGGTTTGGTGTTGTATATAGGCCACCTTCTCAGAAGGACTAAACAGACACAGAAATGCAGATTGCATCAAAATGGTAGAACAGGGGGAGGTGTTGCTGATAATGGGGGAATTTAAAGCAGCAGTGCAATGAAAATGGGCTACAATTTGGCCCCAACTTTTTCCTTCCTAATTGCTACCAGATGTCTTCTAGTTTATTTTGGTGGTAAAATTTTCAGTTTCCATTATCATTTAAGAATTTTATGAAAGTTTTAAAATAATTATTTCTCAAGAAAAAAGATGGCCGCCTCATTTTTGCATAAAAATATTGAGGACATGAGGAGGGTTAGAATCCAGACAAAAATACAAATACACAGTACACAGTATAGGAAGCATCCAGATGTGCACTTGAGTGTCCCAGTAGCAGTGAATGCAAGGCGTCAAAAGGTGTTAGAGAGACCTTACAAGAATTCTTCCTAAAACAAATAGTAGAGGAACCTGCCAGTAAGCTACTCTGGATCTAGTCCTCATTTAGTTTTTGTTGACCAGGAAAGGAGGGCTAGGTAGTTTTACTTGTTTTCAGTCTCATCCTGGGGGGAAGATAACAATGGAAACCAACTTAAAAGTGAACCAGATTAAGCTGCTGGTGGTATTTTTAGTGAATGGAGGTGAATGTGGCAAACTTGACCTTGATCTCAGTCTGAATTGACATCTCTCTGGAAGGGCTTCCAGAATCTAACTGATTCATTTGATAATTTTGGTTTTCTTTATGTTTGGTCTTGTATGGTGGTGGGTTTTAATCATTTATGTTGTGAATCGTTGATGTAAATTTATGAGAAATTTGTACTATATTTTTCTAATAAAAAATTCTCCTGCTTTTTTCCAGACGTGCCATGGGATCTCTGATGTCTACCTGAACGACCACTAGAACAGGTAGACAGGACCTCTGTTTGATGTCTCACCTGAAAGACAGCACCTCAGGAGTACTGCACCCCCCTCATGCAGCACTACAGTAACAGTATTGGGTTTTACCCCAAGTTCCTGATGTGGGGCAAGAACGCACAACCTTCTGATCTGTTCTCTGAGATGAGTGTGAAACCTGCTAAGCCACTGACACTGCATCAACTTATGAACTAGGATAGAACAAGTCACATTTCATAAGCAGCTTGGATCCAGTGATCAGTATAAATATACAAACACCACACGCTCCTAATGCTGAAGGGGTGCCCTGCCACACAATCAGCCAGACAGCAAAATAACCAATGACACTCAGCAGGAAAATAAACAAAAATGAAGCTGATGGTAAATCCAAATGGATTTATTTAACCACAAGAAAACGAGGTATTTGGCCCCCAGTGTTTAGCCTCGTAAACCATGAGTCTTTGTCAGGAGGTGTGGCTACACTGCAGAAGTGCCCGAGCAGAGCCCTACTAACTCAGCAGCCCCTCAAACGGCAATCTGCGCCTGCCACCCAGCTGGATACATGCTTCCTGCCCACCCTCCTGGTTCCCTGACTCGGATTTCAGCACAAGGACCCCCCTACCCGAGTGGCACCCTACTAACTCGGTGGCCCTTCAAAAGGCCATCCGCGGCCGCTGCCCACCTAGATACACATTTCCTGCCTGCTCTCCCGGTTCCCTGACTCAGATTTCAGCCCTAGGACTCCCACACCTGAGCAGCACCCTACTTACTCAGCGGCCTCTCGAACGGCCATCCGCAGCCCCGCCAGCCTGGATACACACTTTCTGCCCACCCTCCTGGTTCCCCAACTCGGATTTCAGCCCAAGGACTCCTGCGCCCGAGCGGTGCCCCACTAACTTGGTGGCCCCTCGAATGGTCATCCGCGGCTGCCTTCTGCCTGGATACATGCTTCCTGCCCATCCTTTTGGTTCCCTGACTTGGATTTCAGCCCAAGTACTCCTGTGCCCGAGCGGTGCTCTACTAACATGATGGCTCCTCGAACAGCCATCCACGGCCACCACCCACCTGGATACACGCTTTCTGCCCACCCTCCTTGTTCCCTGACTTGGCTTTCAGCCCAAGGACTCCTGCTTCTAAGCAGCGCCCTACTAACTCGCCAGCCCCTCGAACAGCCATCTGCGGTTGCCGCCCACCTGGATACATGCTTCCTGCCTGCCCTCCTGGTTCCCCGACTCGGATTTCAGACAAGGTACAGTCACTGTTGCTTGCTTGGAGCCACCGAGTCTCAGCGGTCTCCTGATTGGTGCGGCACTCTGCTACCAGAGCCGGATTGGTTCGGCCTGCGTCTCTGACTTTTTTCTGATTGGAGCGCCTTTTGCCTATTCTGATGCATTGAATTTTTGCTCTCTGCTAAATCCCACTACTGCTAATAAGTACTACAATTTTCCCTCCCCCCCCACCCAGGCCTCCTTTCAGCTCCGCCCTCCTCTGAAAACTCTCATCTATTGGCTTCCCTGCTCTGCATATCCTCCTTACCCTCTATATATGTCAAATAAAGTGCTGGTGGCCTGGTTTATTTGGGCTAAGGTGCTTGGTGGGTTGATTTGTGTGGGCTGCTCTCTAATCTTTCTTCATCCTGCCCCTCCCTGCCTTTGCACTTGCATCTCATTACTCATGCATGATCCTCTTTGATATCAAGTGAATGTCTGTGGGCTGCTGAATATTAGCACTGCCCGCTCTTCCAGTCTGTCCTTCTCTCAGGTCATCTGTCACATTTTTCTTCAAATCCCTGTCTACACTACTTGGGTTTCGACGGATAGAATATTTAACCTCAGTCCCATCTCTCATCCCAAATCTCTGTTTCTTCTCCCAGGAGAAAACAGCTTCTGTCAGGCATACCACTTTTCAGTTTTGCCAGCTAAAATGACTCAGCACATGATGCTGTTTTTCCTTGTCTCCTCTCTGCCATTACTCCACCTGTTACTGTTAAATGTATCCCAAGTTACACCTGCACTCCCTCCCCTCCCTTCCTATGATTTTTACTTTTCTAACCTTCTAGTGGTGCTGGAAGTGCACTGTTACTACTATGTAAGGTATGGATCCATATGGTCACTCATGTTTTCAACAACTACCTCCTTTGCGTACAGACCCTATGCCCTTTCCTGCACCACAGACTCTGGTATCTACTTCTTCTGGCAATTCTGCTCTCTGGTGATGTACAGCTAAACCCAGGGCCAGTTAACCTCGCACCTAACCCTATTAACCTTGCCAAAGGCCTGAAAATTGCTAACCGTAATATCAGGAGCCTTGAGCACAATTTTTCTGAACTGGAAGCTTGGACCTCCCTCTACAAGCCCGACATCATTTGCCTAACTGAAACTTGGCTCAAACCCTCCTCTCCCAACACTATGTGCTCCCTCCCATCCTACAATCTTCTAAGACAGGACGGACCTGCAGCCGGGGGTAATAGCTATTTATTTTAAGATCACTCCAGCTCTCTGTAATAAACTTGTCTCCCCTCCTACACTGTGAAGCGCTCCATGCCCGTCTCACACTTGGGACCAAAATACTTCATATTGTCTACATCTACAACCCCCCCAAAAAGTGGCCAAAAAGGTCTGGATGAACTGCTGGATCAAACCTCACTCCTATCCAGAAGAAATGAAGTTCTCATACTTGGGGACCTAAACATAAACTGGCTGGGAAGCTCCCAAGCCATATGCCTGTCCAAATTACAAAGTTCATACCTGCACCAGCTGATCTCTGAACCTACAAGGACTGTCCCACATTCAAATACCAGTACATTACTGGACTGAATAATGACTAATCACCTGGAACATATAGTCTAATCAGGCGTGTCACTGACCACTCCCCACTTTCTGTATCTGGGGTAAAGGGAGGTCGGTACCTACTCAGCCCCAGTACATTTTTTTTGTAACTATGCACATTCTGACTCTCAGGCCTTTCTGCTAGATGTCGCTGGCATTGACTGGTCCTCTCTCTACGAGTCTAGTGATACTCAGTCTTCTCTTGGTCTCTTCCTGACCAACTTTCTAGTGGTACAGGACAAGCACTGCCATCTAGTAACGCATCGGGTAAAAAACAGGCAAACCCGATGGCTAAAATCAGATCTACTCAGTAAACATCACCAAAGAGATTAAAGCTGGCTCCGCTTCAAAAGCTCCTTCCTATCAGCTGTCCTTATCACTTACAGGACTCTATGTAATGCCTGCAAAAAGGAGATCAAATAGGCTACAAGCTCCTACTACAAAGACCTTTTAATAAACTCCTATGGTGACTCCAAAACATTGTGGTCCCATATTAAGTTCTTCCTAGACTCAAACTTATCCTCCACCCCTAATGAAATGTTGCTAAATGGAATCCATTTTAACAATCTGCGCACTATTGCCAACTTTTTCAATGACAAATTCTCTGATATAACCAACTACACTTCCACCTTCCCCACCAATCCAACTTTAGCAAATCCGACAAATGCTACTGAGCCAAACTTTTTCTTTAAGTCTGTCTCCAGACTTGAGGTATTGAAACTGCTTAATAATATTTCTGAGCATGCGGCTGCCAGTTCTGACAATCTTGAACCCAAACTTCTAAAACTAGCTATGCCATTCATAGCTGCTCCCTTAGCCAAAATCTTTACACTCTCCTTATGCCAGGGTCATGTCCCTGATATTTGGAAGATGGCAAGGATTACCCCTGTTTTTAAAAAAGATAACCCAAATGACCCCTGTAATTACAATCGCGAGGGCAGTTGATCTGAAGCCCTCCCTCAGCCTGCAGCAAGCCGAAGGAAGCGCCCCCCCCAATCACCACCACAGCAGACAAGACCAGACCCACAAGTCGGGGTCATGAGGGCAGTTGATCTGAAGCCCTCCCCAGCCAGCAGCAAGCCGAAGGATGCGCCCCCCCAATCACCACCGCAGCAGACACCACCAGACTCACAAGGTATAACGCTCCACTGCTTCGGAGCCTGTGTTTTGCACCAAAATCAAGTCAAATAGCCGGGACAAAAGAAAAAGGACTGAGCTGGCTGCAGCTTTAATTTGGACTCTAATTTCTATCGGCACAGTAACACTGATAGTTAATTTCAGGGCTTAAAATTATTTCAGGGCATTAAGTCATTTTTGTCTGCTCTTCCAGCACTCAGAAATTTAAAGTACTGCACAGTATAGAGTTAGAGCTGACTTGTAAGCACAGCATGTAAACTTAATCTAGGGCTACCTGTTACTTTTGGCTCCTCCTCCTCTCTCTGCACGGCTACTTAACCGCCTCTCTTTCTCTTCACAGTTGGGGTGGCGAGGGCAGTTGATCTGAAGCCTTCCCCAGCCAGCAGCAAGCCAAAGGATGCACCCCCCCCAATCGCCACCGCAGCAGACAAGACCAGGCCCACAAGGTATAACACTCCACTGCCTTGGAGCCTGTGTTTTGGCCCCACCGGCGCTGCGCGCCGGATCCCCTCCACCTCCACCACCGCCCTTGGTGAGCTTGTTGTTTTATGCACTGAGTCACGTGAGCTGCAGAACCTATCTCTCACTTTCCCATTTACAGCTTATCAGCTGCTACCACTAGAGGCCGCTTACCTAGCCTTTGTCAATTCTGTACCAATTATGCTACCGCTCCTGCCTCTGCTATTTCTCTCCCTTGCCCCTCTGACATCCCTCCCCCCAGCAATCCTCCCAATAAGGGAACCGCCCCTGCCTAACATCCCCAGTCTCATCCCCAAGCCCACCAATACATACCTTCTCCAGCTACAATACTGCCCTAAAGCTCACAATTGGCACATTAGCACCAACATCTTGCCCCCCTCTTTTAAGCTGGGCCATGACATTCTCCGCACCCAGGTTCTCAGCGGCCCACCACCAGCAGGCTCAGTTCCCACCCCTACCACCAGACACAAACACCTTGGGCACAGATGCAAACAGGTTCTCACACTGCTGTTCCTACTGGCAGGTGATATTGAGCCCAACCCTGGACCCATCACTCAAAGCATTCACTCCCCGTTTACATTCCCAAACTGTCTCAGGCTCCTGCACCTAAACATATGCAGCTTACTGAACAAAATAACTGTTCTGCAGCCAGTCGCCCAAGTCCATCGCCCTGACATTCTGCTCATATCTGAAACCTGGTTAAAACTGCATCACACAGATGCTGAAGTATCCATCCATGACTACACAATTATCAAACATGATCACCCTGGGAAAAAGAGAGGCGGAGGGACAGCCATGTACATCTCCTCTAAGTTGCAGTTCACTTTAATTCAAATCCCTCACTCCCAGCCCACTTCAACTCTCTCCTAATCAAAGTATCGCTCCCATGCTCCACCCCGGTATATGTTGCAGGGTCCCACTGCCCCCCCGGTACACTCATACCTGACATTCTATCCCACCTGGACACATTAAAGTCATTAACCATGGGTGGCGAGTTACACGCCATTGGCGATTTTAAAATCAACTGGCTAGCTACAGATAAGGCCCACTTTAAGACTAAGATCAAGGCCCTCAATCTCTCTCAACTAATTGAACACCCCACCAGGCTAAACCACAGGGCACAAAACCACTCTCTCCTGCATTGGATCCTCTCCTCCCACCCCCACAGGATCCCATGAGCAGGCCTGCTACCAGACTCCCTAAGTGACCACCACATGATCTTCATGGTCAGAAAGGTGTTTAAGCCCCCTGCCCCCCACCAAAGACACTCCAAACAAAATCATACAACTCCCTGGACCTACCATCACTCCTGTACAACCTAGGCCCAGTAGACTGGTCTTTCATCCCGGCGGCCACATCCATTGACGCCGCCTTCAAACCTTCAAGGCCAAATTTTTAAATGTCTGGGACTACCACGCCCCCCTGCACACAAAAAGGGTCAGAGGTGCCCACCTTCCCTGGATCACCGCTGATATCATCAGCTAATGCCACTTTAGAGACCATGCATGGAAAGTCCATAAGAAAGCGAGCACCCAGGCAACTTTCCAAAACTACAGAACCCTCCACAACTCCTGCACCAAGCTCATTCGCAACTTAAAAAATAACTACTTCCTATTGGCTTTCAATGCAAACCTTAACCACCCAACAAACTTTTGGAAGTCATTCAAATCCCTCTTCTCTTCCACAACTCACCCGCCACCACTGACACTGACACTACAAGGCAATACCATCACCGATCCCAGTGAGGTCACCACTGCTTTCAATACCTACTTCTCCAGCTGCGATGACTCGCTCCTATCCTCCTCCAGCATCCACCCACCCCGTGCCCCACCCACCAAGAGCACTCACACCGCCCATATAGCTTTGCTTTTCACCCTGTATCCACGGACGAAGTTCTCAACTCCTTCCATTCCCTGAACCCTAACAAAGGAAAATGCCCTACGGCCCTTGATGCCAAGATGCTATTTCTGTCAGCCCCAGTCATAGCCGCTCCGCTAGCCGCACTGTTCAACCTCTCTTTCTCTCTAGGCAAGTTACTGTCTGCATGGAAACTAGCTACCGTCATACCCCTCCCTAAAGGTGGCGACCCATCCGTCCCAGGTAACTATTACCTCGTTTCCCTACTCCCAATCTTGGCAAAAATACAGGAACGTCTTGTCCTCACCCAACTCTCTTCCTACATGGACACCTCCTCCTTTTTCATCCCATACCAATCCGGTTTTCGTAAGTCTCACTCAACTACCACCTCTCTACTAAGACTTACTGATGACATACTCACCGGCATGGACAAAGGCCACATCACCTCTGCCATTTTCATAGACTTAGCCAAGACATTTGACACCGTCTCCCATACACTGCTCCTGTCAAAACTAAAAGAAGCCAGTCTCACTAATACAGCCTCCACCTGGTTCCACGACTACCTGGTGGGTAGGTACCACTGCCAGGCTGTAAAAGTCAGATCCCACATCTCCAATCCTCTACCAGTTACCACCGGCGTCTCCCAAGGTTCAGTACTGGGCCCACTGCTCTTCTCCATATTCTTAAATGACCTCTCATCAGCCTATTGCTCCTCATCCATCCAAATGTATATGGATGATACAGTGCTGTATGCCACAGGCCCCTCCACAAGCATGGTGGCAAACCTGCTACAAGAGGATTTCAATGCCATACAGGACTGGTTCTGATCAAACCAACTATTCCTAAACCCAAAGAAAACCATGTCACTAACTTTCCGCTCACAACAAAGACTAGCCCGCCAAGCTAAGTAACCCCCTTTCCAAACCCTAGATGGGACCCCCCTGGAAGTTTGCACCACCTTCAGATACCTAGGACGCTGGCTTGATCAGCACCTCGATTTTGCAACCCACATTGACTCCCTACACAAGAAACTACTCCCTAAACTCGGTGCCCTATATAGGAACAAAAGCTGTCTCCCACCTCTTGCTAGGAAAGAACTTGTTCAAAGGATGATACTCCCTATACTCGACTATGGAGACATAGTCTATACTACTGCTACCTCCACCGCCTTGGTCAGCCTTGACTCCCTTTATCACTCTTCTGTCGTTTTATCCTGGACTGCCCACATACAACCCACCACTGCACCTTATACAACTCCTTAGCCCTGCCATCCCTCCAAGACCACAGACAAACCCATTGTGCTAGGGTCGCAGCCAAATTCTGGTCCCAGACCCTTCCCCCTTACTTGACTTCTGTACTCTCCCCACAACCTCCTCCTGCCTACTCCCTCAGAAGCACAGACCCCAGGCTCCTCCACGTCCCTTTCATGCTCACATCCAAAGGTCAGGCAGCCTTCAGATTTCGCATCCCACAGCTATGGAACACCTTACCAGTCAAAATAACACACTCACCCAACCCCCGCCTACTCAACCTCCTACTCGACACCCACTTTACCTCAAGCTGCTCATGCTTTAGCTAGGGAAAATATGCATTTCAGACTATTTGTTGATGTGACTCACTGGAACATCTCACTTCTAGTTGCTCATGCTTTAGCTAGCATATACTATGTATTAGATTACTGTTGTTGTGATTGCCCTGTAAACACTACCCCCGTGTATGCTCAACCTTTTCCTATTGTTCCAGTATCTATCTACCTTTTGTTCTAGATGGCAGGCAGACCCCTCACTGTGCTGTTAATCTATATGTACCTGTATTTGAGTATTGTATTCTATATGTACCTGTACTTGAGCACTGTTTTGGGACTTGTCCCCCAGGTCGCATCTGGAATTGAGCAATCACTGCTCAGTATGCCTTCCTGGTTAAACTTGTAAACAAATAAATAAATTACAGACCAATAGCTATCCTGTCTGTTCTCAGGAAAATTCTCGAAAAGCTTGCAGGTTCTCAAACTATTGAATTCCTCCAGAAATATGACCTTTTAACTTCTGCTCAGCAAGGCTTCTGTAAGGATCATAGTACCACTACTGCTCTACTCAAATTCACATCTGATGCCCTGGTAGCCATGGACTCTGCTTCTCTCACTGGGGCCATTTTTATTGATATGACCAAGGCATTTGACCTAGCTGACCACTCTATCCTCATCACCACACTTCGACCACTAGGTTTCTCACCTAACATTGTGAGCTGGTTCGGTAGTTACCTGACTGACAGAATACAAATTGTGAAGTACAGCTCCACCCTCTCTGACAAAGCCACTACTAATATTGGTGTGCCCCAGGTGTCCATTCTTGGTCCATTGCTTTTCTCTATTTTTATAAACAGCATCACTTCAAACCTCATGAAAATCAGCTCCCTGTTGTATGTGGATGACATTGTTCTGTACTCTAGCACTAAATGTATTGAGGACATAAATCTGAGGCTCTCCCATGACTTCCAACTTTTCCAGCAGTGGCTGGTTAGTCACAAACTAGTCCTAAATGAAGCAAAAACCCAAGCTATGCTATTCGGCTCCAGCTTTAAACTTAAACACTCCCAACATAAGTTTAAAGTCTCCACAGTAAGTGGTACATCAGTGGATGTGGTAAACTCTTTTAAATACCTGGGGGTCACACTGGATCCATTACTAAATTTTGATCTCCATATTCAGAGAACCTGTAAATCTGTCAACACAAAACTCGGCATTGCCCTCACCCCCACTGCCAGGCTTGCTGTAGCCCGTGGGATACTCCTTCCCTCACTTACCTATGGGGTCGCTACCTATACCTCTGCTAGCAAAATTAAATCTTCATAAGTGGGATGTTACCTACAATAATATATGTTGCTATGCATCCTCCTCTCATCGGCTGAAACACCATTGCCTCCTTTACTCTGGCCTTGGTTGGCTTCCTCCTCATGCATCAAGGTCTTATTCTTTCAGCTCCATCATTGACAACATTATTAGGTCTCAAATACTATAACCTCTAGCTGAACTCTTCCAAAACCAGGCATCCTGTTATGACCTTTGCTCTGCTGACAATGCCCCTGTCTGTATCCCTAAACATACTACCACCAAGGGTGCTAGTGGTTTTACCTATCAGGCCCCCAGTACTGGAACTCCCTCCCTCTAACCATTTGTCAAGCCTCTTCTCACACCTCATTTAAGAAAGCACTATGCCACCATCTCATCTCATCTCATCTCATCCTGTACTTGCTCCTGTTTCAAACCACCATAGACCCTCAACTTAGATTCTGCATCCCTTTGCCTCTTCTTAGTTTTGACCTTATATATGCCTCAGCACTTTCTCTCAATCCGGCAGGGCTACTCCCATACCCTGCTGTCTCTCTTTTCCTACCTCCTATCCCATCCCTACACACTTCCCTCTATTTTCCTTCAATGCTACTCTACTACTATTTACTTCCCTAAATTCTTTCTTTCATTCAGTCCTGTTTTGGTCGCTAAAAGGTTACTTCTTAGTTCCTTTCTTTCATATCTACTCTGTTTGGTTTGCTAAAATGTCACTGTAATTATCTTTAATTTATCTGCCTCATATTAGTATGAGCCCTAATTTAATTTTTTTTTTTCGCAATTGTCTGTGATGTTTACACATACCTGTGATACTACATAGAAACATAGAAGCTGACGGCAGATAAGAACCGCAAGGCTCATCCAGTCTGCCCATTTCTTTTTCTACCTTATAAATGTGCCATCGGCCTTTGCTCTGTCAGTGGCCTATCTATTCATACTCATCTGTATTGCTCCCTTATGCCTATCTCATGCCTGTTTGAAGCCCTGCACCGTATTCATAGCCACCACTTCCTGAGGTAGGCCGTTCCATGCATCCACCACCCTTTCTGTGAAAAATAATTTCCTCACATTTCCCCTTAATTGGCCTCCCTCTAGACGCAAGCTGTGTCCTCTTGTCCTGCTATTTTTCTTATATTTAAACATGTTAGACTCTTTCACCTTGTTAATGCCCTTAAGGTATTTGAATGTTTCAATCATATCACCTCTCTCCCTCCTTTGCTCAAGGGTATACATATTGAGCTCCATTAATCTGTCCTCATATGTCTTCTGATGCAGTCCCTGCACCATTTTGGTTGCCCTCTCTGGACTGCCTCAATTTGAGTTAATGTCTTTGTGAAGTGTGGCCTCCAGTACTGCACACAGTACTCCAGATGGGGCCTAACCAGCGTCTTGTAAAGAGGGATTATTACCTTCCTCTTACAACTTATGATACCCCTACTAATACACCCTAACATCCCCCTAGCCTTACTTACTGCTTTAGAGGTCTGCTTGGATGATTTTAGGTCATCTGTGATGATGATGCCCAAGTCTCCTTCTTCCTTTGTGACTGCCAGCAACTCCCCTCCCAGCCTATAGGTGGAGTCAGGGCTTCTCTTCCCTATGTGCATGATCTTGCACTTCTTTGCATTAAATCCCAGTTGCCACTCTTCTGACCATTTTGCTAGTTTATCTAGATCTCTTCTCATTCTGCCCACCCCATCTGGATCATCTACTCTGTTGCAGATCTTGGTGTCATCTGCAAACAGACAAGCCTTACCCTCTAGTCCATCTGCAATGTCACTACTGAATATACTGAAGAGGATTGGCCCCAGGACTGATCCCTGAGGTACCCCACTTGTGACTTGCATCTCTTTTGACTGTATACCATTTACCACCACTCTCTGTTTTCTGCCTGTCAACCAGTTTGCCACCCAGTTGACCAACTTCTGACTCACCCCGAGCCTACCCAGCTTATTTATCAATCTTCTATGTGGAATAGTGTCAAAAACTGCTTAAGTCAAGGTAGGCAACATCAACTGCTCCCCCTTGGTTCACCACTCTGGTTACCCAGTCAAGGAAATCTATTAGATTAGTTTGACAGGACCTTCCTTTTGTAAACCCATGCTGTCTTGGATCGTGTGCCCCTATGGATTCTAGGTGTTGCATTATCCTTTCCTTAAGGAGTGCCTCCATAATCTTGCCCACTACTGAGGTAAGACTGACTGGTCTGTAGTTCCCTGCCTCCTCCCTGCTACCACTCTTGTGGAGTGGGATCACATGAGCCCTTCTCCAGTCTTCTGGGACCTCTTCTGTGCTCAGAGACTCACTAAACAGTTCTGCTAATGGCTCTGCTAGTACCACCCTTTGCTCCTTAAGTACCATGGGATGTATGCCATCAGGTCCCATTGCCTTGTCCACCCTGAGCTTAGCGAGCTCTTGTGGGACCCTTTATTTTGTGAAGGGAGTAGTGCTCAGCTCCCTCCCCCCTGTGTCCATGGTGCTGAGCTGTGGGTCCTGCCCTACCTTCGCTTCAGTAAATCCTGAGCAAAAGTATATATTTAGGATTGATGCTTTTACAGGGTCCTCCTCCTCAAATGCCCCCTTTTCTCCTTTGAGCTTAGCAATACCCCCCTCTGGACTTTCTCCTTTCACTAATGTATCTACAGAAAGTATTGTTACCTTCTGTATTACCAATGTTGCTACCTGCTTGTATGTACCAATTACTTTAACTACTTCTAAACTGTACAATTACTGTATTTTCAGAAGTTTGTTTTTTTTGTACCCTCCCGGGTCGTGCCTGAAAATAGTCATTGTCATGGCTAGTGCACCTAACCAGTAAACAAAAAAACGAAATAAAATAAATAAATAAAAACAATTATAAAACCTCTTTCTTAAAGGTACAGTTACCGACATAAGCAGCAACTGCAATGATAGCTCATCAGTTTGAACAGCTATAATTAAAAATACAAGCTCATCAATGTTGAATAAGGTGAAATATAAATAACACTCAACCAAACATAAACCCGTATAAGAATGTTGTGCAAAAGAGCTTGTATGAGATTCATTTAAAGCAGACATTAGCAATGAGTACAATTAGTAGGAGTCACATAAGTACATTTGTAGCATTTTCTCCAACTATATACATCACATGAAAATTCACTAAATCAAATGTGACTACACCAAAATAAACAGAAAAGAAAGGGAAAAAAGGAAAGAAGGGGAAGGAGACTGAAGGGGGAAGGGGAGAAAGAGATAATATTGGGAGGGCCACGAAACCAATATGAGTAATATTTAATCATGACTGAGTTCGCTGCAAAAAGTGCTCACTGTCCACATCATATTGGGAAGTATATTTTCTGCATAAAATTGTACCTAATGGTTTTATGCCCTTAAATAAATAATATAAAGAAGAGGGAAAACAAAAAGGGGAGCATGGGGGGGGCGGATTGAAGGGTAAAGATTTGAAAAGGAAGAGATGCCTCATATCTAATAACCACATTCCATATGAAAATCTTATATCAGGGGATCACTACAAAGGTCCTGACAACAAGGTTACAATCCTATAAAAAGTTAAAATATCAGTTGGCAGCACCAGCAGCAACCAAAGGGTCTGGCAGACCACAGACAAGGTAAGGGGTCTTTTAGTGGCGGACCAAATAACCAAAATGCCACATATGGTGGAAAATGCGGCCTTTCTTCTGTCCAGACCCCCATTTCAATTGCTTGCATCACTGGGCACACCACAGTCATCACCCCAGTATGACTGAACTGCTGAATGTTATTTACACTACAGCCTTAGCTGCTGAGAGAAATGCTGAACTGTCTCCCATCTTCTATAGCAGCCTTCCTACTGTTAAACAAACAAAAAAAAATAATAGAGCCTACTAAGAGCACAAGTGTTAAATCCTGCTAGCAACCAGCTCAATGACTAAACTGTTCCACAATAAATGTGCTAAATCCTGCATCTCATGGAGCTGCGAACTGTGCACCCCCTCCCCCGCCGTGGCAGGGCATACATCTGAAATGCTGTTCGCCCAGCAAGCCCACGCCAAAAATTTAAACGGCAACTACTGCCAACCAGTGTCTTACAGCATTGAGTGCAGCTACAACAGAAAATAAATCAATAAAAATACAAAGAAAAATAAGCCCTCATGCTGCCTCTCATCCGTGACTCATAGCAAACTGCTGGTTTATGCTCCCCACCTCAAGTCCAGGGCTAAATCTACTGCTCCACTCCACGGCGCAGAAGGACACTCCAAAAAGGGACTTTTAAAATCATTAAATAACCCTGGACTTGTGCCTCAACAGCGGCTCCTGCAACATTGGAGCCTTGCACTCAGTGGAAACCCCTCCCCAACAACCGCATAAGTTGCACGGAACCTCAAGAAGACTCTCAAGCTTGCTCCTCTACGTGGCTGGGATCCACTCCCCTCGGCTATGCTACACAAGGCCTCAACAAATAAATTAAAACACTGGGCTGCTACTGCCACATGGAGTGATCCATTTCCTGCTCCCCAACACACTGACTGCCCTACTCACTGCCACAGTGTTCCTCTGCCATTTCATCAGCCGCCTACTGCAACCAGGTCCAGCACCCTACGGCTGCTTCATGTCACTCTGCTGGCTTCTCCTCAAAGCTGCAATGCTCCTGAGAGCCTTAAGAGGCCTCAGAAGCAGTCCTCTCCCCTCAGAACACTGCCCAGCTGCGGAGCTTGTGACAGGGAACTGCAGAGAGCTTTAAGAGGTAAAGCCTCCTTCCTTCCAGTGGTTTTACCCCCTGTCTGCACAGATTTCCCCACCCACAGCACTCCATTTATTGCTTAAAGGTCACATGACATGACCTACCCTCACTTTCCCATTTGCAGCTTATACTCTCCAACCACTAAGTGTTGCTGCACTCTCATCTCAGGCACCACTCCACCATCTCCCCTCTTTCTTAACAAAGAATTCAACCCCTGTCCACTAGAAGTCTCTAGAGCTCTCTCCTAACCCTTTCTGCTGCCTTCTCTTATCTCTCCTTTCCATCTCCCTGCCTGCCCATTGTCCCACCACAGTCCCCTTGCACGCCTCAAACCCTGTACCCCCAACTCCAACACCTGTAGCTCATCCCCTAAGCCAATGAACCAGGACAACATCTACCTCTATTTCAAAGCCTATAACCCTTCCTTTCTCCCTACTTAGAAAAAATACTTATCCTCTGTCGCACCATAAGTCTCAAACCTTGTACTTTTGCTGTCAGAGTCAGCAGCTCCACCACTTAACCATCATATCTGGCTACCTTATCCCTACTTTCTAAGGCTCCCATAATTTCTGACCCCCATAGTCTGCTAAAATAATATTCTTGGCACCAAAGGAGGCTTCAAACCCTGCACTCTTGTTGCCAGAGTCCACAGCTCAACCACTCAGCCATCATATCAGACTATTATTTGCTATAGTTTTTAAGGCTCTCAAAGCCTCTAACCCCCATAGTTCCGCTAAAATAATATTCTTGGCACCATTGCAGGCTTCAAACCCTGCACTCTAATTACCAGGATCAGCAGTCCTGCCACACAGCCATCTTTTATGGCTATTTTTTTAACCCCAGTCTCAAAGCTCTCAAAGCCTCTGCCCCCCAAATAGTCTGCTAAAATAAAATTTCCAGCATTCACTGCAGGTTACAAACCCTGTTCCCCTCTCACCAGTATCGCTGAGACAACCAAAGCAGGCTAACTCATCCTTAATTTCTAAAGTTCTCAAAGCCTCTATCATTTTAGTCTGCCTAAAATAAATCTCTCCTCTGTCCCCCCACAGATCTCAAACCCTGTGCTTTTGCCACCATAGTCAGCAGCACTGCCACTGAGCCTACAAGTCAAGCTACTGTATCATGGAATATCTCAAAGCTCTTAAAGCTTTTCTGGCTCCCCACAACCTCTTTGGTCTACCCCCAAAGCTATCTAGGCACCATGTCTGTTCACTTCCACCTTATGTGCCTCATCCTCATAACCACCCTGGGGTTCACCTCCCACCAGTCAGACCTCACCCTATGCCCTTGGTGGACTGCACCACTGCATCTCTCCAGAATTGGTCACTCCCCCACCTTGTCATCACACACTGAACCCCTGCATCCACCTCCCACCAGCAGCCCTGACCCCAGCACCCACCCAGGCCCCCTGGCTCCACCCCTTCTGCATCCACCCATCCCTCCAAACCCTATCCATCCCCTGCTCCACTACATCCACCCCCCCAAACATACTCCCAAAAATATTACAACCTGCTGCCCTATAGTTTGAGCCTTAGTCATCCTACTACTCCTCTCTGGTAATATCCACCCTAATCCAGGCCCTGCCCCCACCACTACACCTACCAGACCCTCTGGACTCCGCATTACCTCCCTAAATATACGCAGCCTGCCAAAGAAATCTGCAGTGCTTCAATGCTGGGCCACCCTTCACCAATCAGACATCATCAGTCATCAGTCCTGGCTCTCCAAATCTACTCCTGATGCCTTTGTCTCACTCCTCGGAGGCACCCTATATCGGGAAGACAGGGTAGGAAAGTGTGGGGGTGGCTGTGCATGCTATATCAATAATAACATTATTTGTCACATGCTCCCAACCCCCAAACTCTCAAACGGAGCACAAGCCCTCACCCTAAAAATCACCCCCGACCCCTCCAGGGGCCCACTATACCTCACAGTTGCCTACATACCCCCTAAGAACCAAAAGCCTGCCGTCTCATCGCTCACCGAATACCTCTCTACCCTACCACACAATGCAGAGCAGACACTAGTAGGGGACCTCAATATCAACTGGCTTGGCCCCTTGGCCACGTGAACAAAGGACTCCTTAGCCCTTGACATGGTCCAATTAGTTACCCAACCCACTAGACTTCACCCATCTACTGGTACCCACACCCTCCTGGATATCATTATCTCTAACTGCCCCAACAAAATTCAGGATATAAAAGTACTTCCCGGCTCCCTAAATGACCACTTGCCAATCCTATTCCAATGGACCTCTTCCACACCCAAACCCATAACCCAAATAACCTTTTGAAGGCATCTCCACCCAGGATGGTTAATAAAACTTAAACAGCTGCTCACCCAAATAGATTGGTCCCCCATTAATATAGCCCCCCAGCGTCAACACTGCACTCAACCTGTTTACACAGGCCTTCACCAAGGTATGTGACCTCTATGCTCCACTCACCAAACTCCGCACCAAAAGGCAACATGCTCCTTGGATAACCCCCTCCCTACTCCAAATGTTGAGAGACAGGGATAACATCTGGCACAAAGCCACAGAATCTGGCAGTATGGCAGACAGACAATCTTATAATGCCACTCGCAATAGATGCACTCGAGCCATCCATAAGGCCACAGCTGACCACTACCAATCCACTCTCACAACCACGTAGGGGTTTGCGAAAACCTTCTGGAGTAATATCAAAGAACTCAATGGGAAATCACGCTCCCCACCTCCCTCCCAGCTCACCATAAATGGCACTACCTCCACAGACACACTCACCATAGCAAACTGTCTAAACACCACCTTCTCAGATCTCAGCAGTGTTCTCCCTAGTTGTTTCTTTTACCCTGTGCCCCAATCCCAACCTCTCTGCATCCTCCCCAGCACCCAGCAGCCCCTTGAACAGGTATCCAACTACAAATATCTTGGACTTACCCTTGACTCGGCCCTTACTTTCCATGACCACATAAACATCCCTGCTGCCTCAACAAACACCCGGATTGGACTCCTTTACCAACACAGGGACTGCCACCCCCCCACGCCCTTAGGCTGGCCATCACCTCATCAATACTGTCCCTAGTGGACTATGGACTCCCTGTATATGGGGCAGCAGATAACTCCGCACTCCAGAAAATTCAGATCTCCCTAAACAAGGCCTGCAGTCTCCTAACTGGCACACCGAGGCTCAGTCACACCTGCTCCCTCTATACTTCTGCAAATCTTCTCAACCTCAATGAAAGGCTCCGCTACCAGACCTGCATACTGTCCAAGAAAATACTGCTTGGACTATCTCTCCCCCTTGGGTCTCCGCCTCTCTTCATCCTGCCACGCCCTCTATCTCCACCCGCAACTCAGAGAAAGTACCACTGGTTGTGCCCAAGGTAAAAACCTCCCTTGCCCAGAGATCTTTCCACTCCAGGGCCCCCACATGGTTTAATGCACTCCCAAACACCATCACTAGTGCACCCAAGATGGCCCACTTCAAAACCACTCTTCGCAACCACCTTTTCAATATCCGCTCTTGTAATTGCAACTAACATTTCACTCTCTTACCCTCTCTGATCCTAATTCTCTGACAAAGTCCATTATGGATTGCAGCCTACGTCAATAATATCAAACCCATGAACAGGACTGACTACTCTGCTTAGATGCTTTCTCAAGCTAATAATGTCTCTCTGCTTTGATGATGTAAGTATCATCATCCAAATATTGTACATAAAGTCTGTACTTACTGTAAATACTGTAAATAATGTCAGTGACAAATGTCTGTAGCACATGCTCTATGTAACTGTTGTTATATCCTGTCTGTATTAGCTTCTGTCTTACATGTGACGAGGTACCTTTGGAAATGAGCCTCTGGCTCAAAGGTTGTAAACCGATATATCAAATAAATAAATAAAGTACTGTAGCCTCACTACATAAACAACAACCGGGGCTTCCCCCTCACCAAAGCAGCCATACGGCCCCGACTAACCTGAGTACCTCCCAAACTGCTGCAGCTCTCATCCAACAGCCACTCCTGCAACTTCGGAGCCACCGCTCCCCTTCGCCATGCTTCATTAAGGGGAGCCACCACCTCTAACAAATAAAGAAAGGTGCAGAAAAATAAAAAGCATACACAAAAAACTGTATAAGGAATTCAGCAAAGCACAGCATAAATAAATGGGGGTCACAAAGAAAAAAATAAAGTGCAACAGAAGGTAACTGAGAGTGAGCTCTTCAAGTAAGCAGGGCATAGTGAGAAAATTAGTGAGAGCATTAACTTAAATACCATACAAAGAGGCAACCCTCCAAAAGGAAAAAAAAAAGAACCCAAATAAACGAAATGAGCAGTCAAATACGGAATTTCCCCCAGAAATTGTGCACTCACTGCTGGCCCGGTGGTGCTGAGGGGTGAGGCACTGGATGCCACACCTCGCATCACACTGGTGACCCAGGTTCTGGAATGAGCCAGGGATGCTGGCGATCGGCCAGGGAGGAGAAGGATAGAGCACCCAATGGCTGCTCTCCTTCTCGGGGGGGGGAATCTCTGCAGTCTCCCACTGCAATACCGCCATCTGGGGGAGCCCGGTGGTAGGTGTCGTACATTGGGGCAGCAGTAAGGGCTCTGGGTAGATGTTGGCAGGAGGCAGAGTGTGAGGTGTGTCTCAGCTCTCATTCATAGCTCATTGGCTCCATTGCACGCTGACGTCTAGGAAGAAAACCAGGAAACACCCCTCAGTCTCTCCTAGGCAACAACACCACCTTGTGCTTCTCTGGCCCGCCTGATATGGCAGGCCCTGTTGTACGAGGATCCATGACTCAGAGTGCTGGTCCTGAGGAGGTAAGCACTAGGGGTTCCTCCTCACCCTGCCTGGGGGGTTATCTGGGATACCTAGGCTAGTGGATCAAGTATGCTAGGGGCAGACTGCAGTGGGAACAGGGGGGAGCAGTTAGTGTGGATGTCAAAGAGAGGAGGTAGTTGGGGGATAAACATAAGGTTAAAAAAAAAAATGGTGCACTCACCTAAAAGACAGAGAACTTCCACCATTCTCAGTTAGGAAGAAGGCAGCAGGGTGGCAATCACCATTTTACATATTGCAGAGCAGCCAGGCAGCCTCATGGCAAGGATCCTCCATGTTGAGCACATCACAAGAAGAAGACAGGAAGTGAACCTTGACCCCCTTGCTGGCAGCCATCTTGCTACAGTCAGGCCAGTCAAAATGCACAGGAACTGCATGTCACAGTTCAACGGCCATCTTGTGAAGGACATAAGTTGGCCTCACTCCATTGAAATCAATGGGAGTCCTATTGAAATGAATGGACACTAACAAAAGGCTGATTTTTGCAACAAAACCTTTGTTTAAATAACGAGCAACACAGACTTGAGTGGGAAGTTCTTTATTAAGACACAATTGATGAACTTTGCTACAAAAATATTTAATTTAGTCTACAAAAATAATTTTTGCTCAGCACTTCATCTACGACATGACATCATGTCTCCTGCATGACGGCAACTCCTTCCTACCTGAATGACCTTTGCTCAGTGAAACAAAGCTCATCTCCAACCACAATGTCTGACGATGACACATATATGGGCATCAGAGCATCCAGAGTCCTACCTTCACCCACCTCAAGGGCATGGGGCTACAAAATCGAAACAATCCTCCATGACATCCAGTCTTCTATTTCTGCTCAAGGGGCACCAGCTGTGCAAGCTATTCAAGATGACTTGGCCTACATTAAAGCCATTTCACCACTGTCCACAGTCCATACCAGCCTACAACCAGTACCCTTCTCAGCCTTGCCTCACGAAGATGCTATTGACTGGCTGGAACACTTCCAAGCATGGATTTCCTTCAATGGTTGAACTGATCCCTTGCGCATCTCCAATGCCTTGTGCTTGCTTCTGAGAGGGACTGCCATTTCCTGGTTCAACGCACTTCCAGACCAAGTCAAAGGAGATACTGCCACACTTTACACCACCTTCAAAACCCATTTTCTCCAAGCACATCCACTCTGGTTATTGGAGCAACAGCTGTGGGAATGTACAATGCAACCCACTGAATCTCTTACAGCCTTCATTGTGGACATTGAGACTCGATGCAAATGCCTACAAAAAACAGAAAAAGATCAAGTAACAGCCTTTGTCCGGGGACTGCCTCCTCAATTTTGTACCTATGTCATACAGCAAAAGCCAACCATCAGGACAGACACCATCTAAGCTGCATGGCTAGCTCAAAAGTCCATTTCAATGTCCCAGTCTGCTGGTGCCCAGGTGCCCCAAACCTCACAACTGGCTGCACTTGCCACATGTGTCAACAGCAACAAGCAATGACAGACAAACTTATTTCTACTGTCAATACCTTACACATCAGCTCAACTGCCTCATCAGCAAATACTAATGCTATGCAACCACCTCAACAGTGACCGGATTCACCTCCACCTTCCCAGAGCCCATGACTTGCCAATGGTGTGGATTCAGGGGACACACTGCTGCTGTCTGCAAAACTTAAATATTACCACAGGACTCAAGAGGACCATGGACACTCACCACAGGGCCATCAGCTTGATAACTGCAACTACTCCCAGGATCAGAAGCGAGCACTGCCCAACAAACTTGGGGCTTTTGTTGGGCAGGGAACAACAACTGACTGCCCTCTGACTCTCTAATTCAAACAAAATGGTTCCTTCAACTGTGAACTCTGGTAAACTCTCACTTACAGGGGCAAAGGTACCTGTCATCCAGTCACCTCTCCTAGCAAACTATGTACCTGTAACCATCAGAGATTGGTCTACACATGCCTTGGTCAACACTGGAGCAGAAATATCAGTTATCAACAGCAGTAGTATAAACAACCAAGCTATTCGTCACATACCTAATGTCTCTCCAGCCGACATAAAGTACATTATCACAGCAAGTACAGCAAGTACCTATCTCAGGCATGGTTCATCTCAAGCTCCACTTTGGCTCACAGCAAGCTACTGTCAAGTTTTACATAGTGCCTGATCTTCAACTTACACTAATTCTAGGCCTGGACTTTCTCAAAGCTCACAAAGTCATCCTAGACTTTGCCTCAAACAAACTGTCTCTAGATCCTCGGAGGCAATTCGCAGCTGTAGACTCAGTCACTGTGCCTCCTCAGTCGGAAATGGTTTTGATTGCCAAGATTCAAGGTGAACCACTTCCACAAGGTGTTGTTGGCATCATCAGGATCCCCACTGCATTCGTCAGGTCTCCTTGGGAAATACCTTATCGGCAGTGCATGATGGTGCAGTCTTCCAAAAATGCTGCAACTTCACAGATGAGCCAGTGGTCATTTCAAAGGGTGCCAACATTGGAAAGTTTGTCTGCTTGTCTTCAGTGGGCCTGCTCCATCTCATGCAAGAACCTCAGCCTGGTTCCACCAACTCTACTCCTGTCAGTACTATCACAACCACTCCAACTTCAACAGAGTTACCCCTCAGTCAGTGACTATCCTCTTCCCAACTTCCAGCATCTCCAACAGAAAAGCAACGACTTTTGAAATTCCTGGAAAATTACCCAAATGTCTTTGTTGGTTCAGATATCAAGCTTGGATGCTGTGATATCCTGCAACATACCTTCAAAGTACAGCCCAACCAGAAACCAATCTGTCAGTGAGCCTACAAAGTGGGACATAAACAGAAACAAGTCTTCGAGGATATAATCAAAGATATGCTTGACCAAGACATAGCTGAAGAATCTACAAGCCCCTGGGATGCACCTTGCTTGCTGGTGGTAAAAAAGGACAAAGGATATCATTTTGTGGTAGACTACAGAAAACTCAGTGCCTACATGGTGCAGGATGCTCATCCCTTGCCTACAACTGAAGATGCCTTAGAGAGTCTTGATGTGGCCAGTCCTGCTTACTTCACCACTCTAGACCTTCACAGTGGGTTCTATCAAGTTTCCATTGATCCAGCTTCTCATCCATACACAGCATGGCACTGCCACTTCGGACTTTTCCAGTTCAAACATCTGCCAATGGGTTTTCCGAACAGTCCAGCCTCATTTCAACATATTATGGAAGCCATACTACATGGGTTGTCTTGGAAGTCTTGCCTAGTCTACCTGGATGATGTGATTGTCTTCAGCAGAACTTTGCCAGAGCACCTCCAACATCTCCAAGAAGTGTTCAAACATTTCAGACAAGCCAATCTCAAGCTTCGTCCAGAAAAGTGTTGTTTTGCGCAGCATCAAATTCATTACCTGGGACATGTGGTTAGTTCTCAAGGCATCTCTCCAGATCTAGACAAGCTCTCAGCAGTCAAAGACTATCCAGAGCCTAGCAATCTCAAAGACCTTCGAGCTTTCCTGGGCTTGTCTGGCTACTGGCAGTTCATTTACTAAATTGGAGCTCACTGTACATCCCCACCAAAAGGGATGTCACTATATTTGGACTTCTGAATGTAAAGAGGCCTTTGACACCTTAAAACAAAACCTAATCTCTTCTCCAGTATTAGCCTACCCAAGGTTCGACCAACCATTCAAGCTCTACTCCAATGCTAGTTCCTTTGCAGTGGGTGCTGTGCTCTGTCAAATTCAAGATGAAACAGAATGAGTTGTCTCCTATGCTGGGCACTGTCTTTCCTCAGCTGAGCAGAACTATGGCATCACAGAGAAAGAATGTCTAGCCATGGTATTTGCTGAGAAGAAATTTGACTGCTACCTTCACTACGCCTCTTTACAGCTATCGTTGATCACTCTGCCCTCAGATGGTTATTTGAAATGAAGAAGCCAGTAGGCAAGTTCACCCGATGGATTGCCATGCTGCAATCCTACAACTTTGAAATTCAATACAGACCAGGTTGAGTTCACTCAAATGCTGATGGTGTAAGCCAGAGATGATATCTCTCTGCATCCTCCTCAACAGATGAAGAATCCTGCTTACAAGCTCTTCCCTTCCATGCCACGGATGTGCTTCCTGTGGACACTCCTACAGCACCTCAGGATGCTTTGCTGCTCCCTACTGCTTCTACAGACAGACACACAAATCCTCGGTTACTGCAAGCAGCAGAAGAACTTCTCATCTCCTCTACATCTGAATTGTCCCTGGCAACTGTTAAAATGCAACAAAGAACTGACACTCAATTTACAGACATAATCTCCTACTTAGAGTCTGGAACTTTACCACAACAAAAGAAACATCATCAAGATATACTTTTCTTTGCTTCACAGTACTTCCTCAATGATGGTGTGCTCTTTCACATTTAGACCAAGGAAAGCAAGGGTCATTGCACGGATAGAACTCATATACAGCTAGTTGTGCCAGCCTCTCTCATCCCTCAAGTTTGTCTCTCCACTTTCAGGAGGTCATATGGGAATACACAGAACTCTGGAAAAGACAAGGCTTCACTTCTTCTGGCCACACATGAACAGGAACATTGTCCAGTTCATAAAATCCTGCCAGCCCTGCTCCCAGAGAAAGCCTCCTGCCAAACCAATGAAGGCACACATCATCCCCATGCCTGTAGCCCCTGAACCATTCCAAACAGTCAGCACTGACATTCTTGGGCCCTTACCAACATGCTCTGACTGGAAACAGATACATCTTTGTCTTTGTAGACTACCTGATGAAGTATTTGGAACTCATCCCCATAAGAAACAATAAAGCCACCACTGTGGCAAGTGCCTTCTCACTACAGTCATTTGTCATTATGGTACCCCATCACACCTACATTCAGATAGAGGCACTAACTACCTGCCTACCATTGTCCGAGAAACTTGCAAACTTCTCGACATAAGAAAGAAACATACAAGTTACCATCCACAATGCAACTAACAGAGTGAAAGAATGATGTCCACCATTCTCGGCTCACTCTGCAAGTATCTGGATGAGACTCACGACACCTGGGACCATTTTTTTTCCCTTTGTGCAGTTTGCATACAATACCAGCCCTTGTGTCGACAGCACAAAACACACCCCTTCTTCTTACTCCATGGACGTCACCCAAGAACTCCACTGGACAGGGATCTCTCACTGCTAGAGGTTCCTAAGTCAGCTTCTTCTTTCATTATCCCTCTTCTGGAACTTGCCCGAAGAGTTGCAATCACCACGTTGGGCCAGAGAACATTGGCAATGCAAAAAATGACTGCAGTCAAGGCGCATGAGCCTTCATTCTCTGTTGGGGACTTTTGTTTATTTGCGCTGACCTGTTCTTGTTCTGAGTGCCACCAAGAAACTGCTTTGCCCCCTGGACTGGTCCCTTCTACATCATAGAAAAGCTTTCTCCGGTCCACGTTCATCTGCGACACAAGTCGGATGGCAAGCTGGTACACAACACAATCCATATAAACTGACTAAAGCATGGGTACCTGAATAACAGCCTTCAAGATGACCCTATTCCTCCCAGAAATGAAGCTGCCCTTGAGCCTGCCATCCTCTCTGAAGCTGAGATCCCTCTGGACAACTTGCAAATAGTTCCTACAGCTCTTCCCACTCCTGACACTCTCCAGTCAGATTCTGTTTTACCAGATGATTTGCCTGGGACTTCCTCTTCTTTTCAACCTTCTTCTTCTCAGGAATCTCTTGTATACACCACAGTATACCAGACTGAGAAGATCTTAAGGAAGAAGTTTGTCAATGGATCCTGGACTTACAGAGTAAAGTGGTGTGGATTCGATAGTGGGCAAAACTCCTGGGTCGCTTTTAATGACCTGACCCCCTCCTGTCAGGAACTAGTGCAATCTACACATGCCTCCATTTCCATTGACTGGAAAAGTCGACAGAGGTCTTGAACTTTTGTTACCGGACTCAGTGTGTTTTGGGACTAATTCATTTTCTGGTTTAACTGTCTTGCAGTAAATATCTTGTTGTACAGTACCTCTCTCCTTGCACCTTTTGCCATGATTCTGTTTACCTGCATTAATGCTTTTTCCCTTTAGAATGTATTTACATTGACATTCCACCTGTTTGTTACTGTTATGCAACTGTTATTAAACTGTGAGCCTGCATTCTGGGTATCCTCCTGCTGCTACCCTTCCCTCTCTTTCCTTTTCCTTCCCCCACACCTTAGCACTTGTGGCATGACCAAGTCTCAAGTACTATTGTGTTCTCCCCTCTCTGGTGCTACTCTGACTGATTCCCAGTGTAATCCAGGTTCTTTCCTGTCTCACTCCCTGCAGTGGAATTCTGTTTGTGCCTTGTAATGCATGAAAATGTTTTTTTGCCATTACAAGTTACTTCAAATATTTCTTAGAAACTGTTATAGATTTATTGCTTGTTACATAGAAACATAGAAACATAGACTTTGACGGCAGATAAGGACCGCTAGGCCCATCTAGTCTGCCCATTTCCCTACCTACAGGATAGGCCACAGATCCTAGTTAACCAACAGCATATTTCTTCCTACCCCCCACAAGAATTGCCTTATGTCTGTCCCATGCATTCTTGAATTCTCCCACAGTTTTAGACCCCACAACCTCCTCAGGAAGGCTGTTCCATGCATCCACTACCCTCTCTGTGAAATAATACTTCTTCACATTGCCCCTGAACCGCCCTCCTTCTATCTTTAAATTGTGTCCCCTTGTTCTTGCAAGTCTCTATTTCTGAAAAATGCTACCCTCTTGGACTTTGTTGATTCCACTGAGGTACTTAAAAGTTTCTATCATGTCCCCCCTCTCCCTTCTTTCCTCAAGGGTATACATATTAAGCTCCTTTAGTCTCTCCTCATACAGCTTCTCTTGCAGACCCTGCACCATTTTAGTTGCCCTCCTCTGGACTGCCTCTATCCTGTCTATGTCCTTGTGGAGATGGGGTCTCCAGAACTGGACACAGTACTCCAGATGGGGTCTCACCAACTGTCTGTACAGAGGGATAACAACTTCCTGTTTTCTGCTGCTGATGCCTCTCCCTATACATGCCAGTATACCCCAGCCCTCCCTACTGCCTTCTCACATTGCTTGCTAACCTTAAGGTCATCTGATATGATTACCCCAGGTCCCTTTCCTTTTTGTTGTTATTACTACCTCCCCACCCATTGTGTATTCTTCCCCTGGGTTCTTGTTTCCCAGGTGCATTATTTTGCACTTCTTTGCATTGAATCCTAACTGCCATACTTCTGAACATTCCTCCAACCTTGCCAAGTCCCTTTTCATCCTTTCCACGCCTCCTTGTGTATCAACCCTGTTGCAGATTTTGTGTCATCTGCAAAAGGCATACTTTTCCTTCAGTCCTCTACAATGTCACTGATGAAGACATTAAAAGGACTGGACCCAATCTGAACCCTCCGGTACCCACTATTAACCCCTTTCTTCAGAATGGACTCCATTTACAATTACCTTCTGTGTCCTGTTGTCCAGCCAATGTTTTACCCAGGCTACCGCCCTGGGTCCCACTCCCAGGCTGGTTAATTTGACTATTAATCTTTTGTGTGGGACTGTGTCAAATGCCTTGCTAAAGTCTAGGTAGGCCATGTCCACAGCCCCTTCCTGGTCTACTACTTTGGTCACCCAGTCAAAGAAATCTATTAGATTCATCTGACATGACCTTCCGCCAGAACCCATGCTGCCTTGGGTCCTGTGCTCCACTGGCCTCTAGGTACTCGACTATTCTTTCCTTCAAGTGACTCCCTCACTTTCCCTACCACAGAGGTCAGACTGACAGGTCTGTAGTTTCCTGCCTCTGTCTTGGACCCACTTTTGTGAAGAGATCACATCCGCCTTCCTCCAGTCCTCGGGTACCACACATCCTCCCATGATTTATTAAAAGAGTAGCCAGTGGTTTCACTGGTTCCTCTTAATTCTTTTAGAATTCTGGGGTGAATTCCATCAGGACCCATTGCTTTGTCCACCTTCAGTTTTAGGAGTTCTTGCAGAACCCTTTCTTCTGTGAAAGGACTGGGATCCACCCCTATCAAAGTGCTTCTGTTAATTGGATTAGGCACTTCCCCTCCTCTTTTGTGAATACTGAGCAGAAATATTCATTCAGTATTCCTGCTTTTCACTGTCCCCTCTGCCCACCCACTGTTCATTCTATTCAGCCTCACTATCCCTCCCTTTGTCTTTCTACGCTCGCTGATGTACCTATAAAAGGTTTTATCCCCCTTCTTAACTGAGTTGGCTATCTTTTCCTCAGTTTGGGCCTTTGCTATTCTGACTTCCCTCCCTGCTTCCTTCTGCCTTAACTGGTACAGCTCTCTGTCCTGCTCCTTCTGTGTTCCCTTATACTTGCGGAATGCTATCTTTTTCTTCCTGACTTTCACAGCCACCTCTTTTGAGAACCATAGTGGCTTTTTCTTTCGTTTTGATTTGTTCATTTGCTTCACACAAAGGCTTGTTGCCTCTGTGATGGCAGTTTTGATAATTCCCCATTGTTGCTCCACACTCCTTCTAGCCTGTTTGCTAGTGCTTTTCTGAGCACTCTCCCATCTTGCCAAAGTCAGCCCTCCTAAAGTCCAGTACCCTCACTTTTGTGATGGCTTGACTCTGTAGCTGAGTTTAACGTGAACCACACTGTTTGATGGTCACTTGTCCCAGATGGCAACCCACTTCTAGATCTGAGATCCTCTCACTGCCCCGTTTGAGAGCACGAGGTCTAAGATTGCTCCCTCATGAGTGGGTTCGAAACTAGCTGTCTAATGCTTGCCACCTGTAGGGCATCAAGAATGGCCCTGCTCTTGGATGTGGCTGCAGCAAATGTGCTCAGTTAACATCTGGCATATTCAGGTCTCCCATGAACAGTATCTCCCTTTCTGCCATTCTAAGAATGCCTTCTATCATATTTTGTCCATTCCTTCCCCTGACATGGGGTCTGTACCTAACCCTGTGTGGATTGTGGTGCCCTTTCCAGTCTCCAAGGTGACCCACAGTGCCTCCTCTCCTCCCTGTTTACTCTTTTGTTCAGTTGCTTTTATCCCTTCCTTTACATAGAGAGCTACTCCTCCCCCTCTTCTCCCCTGCCTGTCTCTCCTGTAGGTTATGTACCCTGGTATGTTAACAACCCAGTCATGGTTCTCTGTGTACCATGTTTCTGTGACTGCTACGATATCCAGGCATCCCTCTTCCATTAAGACCATCAGCTCAGGGAGCTTGTTGCCCAGACTATGGGCATTGGTACTTATTACCCTCCATTTCCTGATGGCCTTACTCCCTTTTGCCCCATCCCTGTCTTTCTTGCCTTTGTCACTTTCTCCATTTACCCCTGCCCTTCTCCCTATCGACGCCTCTATGTTGGTGTTTGCCACGCTTACTACCATGATTATTTGGGGGGGCTAGGATTTTCCTGCTCCTTTCCAGTGCCTCCCCCCTTGGCTAGTTTAAAAGCTTGCCAATGAAGCATTTAAACCTGTCACCTAGGATCCTGGTTCCCCTCCCGGACAGATGCAGTCCATCATGCCAGTATAGGCTTGCATCACTCCAGGTGGACCCCCAATCCCCAATGAAGCCAAATCCCTGAGCTCCACACCAGTTTTTCAACCACTGATTGAATCCCATGGTGCGGAACACCCTAGCCTTTCCTATGCCATAGATGGGTAGCACCTCTGAGGAGGTTACCGTGCATGCTAGTTATCTAGGCCTCCCAATTCGCAAACTCTTCCTGCACTTCTGTAATCCTTTCTTAGCCAGGTCATTTTGTCCCTAGGTGGACAATGACATCCAACTCCTCCCTGTGCAGCTGCAGGCAATCCTGAGTTAGCTCCTGTCCCTGCAAGCCATAGCACCAGGCAGGCACCTTACCTCCCTCTCCCTTCCTCCCCAAGTTCTACCTTCCTAACAATGGAGTCCCCACCAGGAGTTGTTTCCTTCCCTGCAGGGTCCCTGCCACCCTCCTGTGGGTCTCCTTTGTGGAGGTTCCCAGCATCCTCCTTGGTCTCCACTGTGGGTGCCTCCATAGAGGAACCACACTTTGCCAGGATGGCATAGGAAGTGTGGAGAGGTACAATGGGAGGGATGTGCCTCTGTTCCACCACCCTCACCCTCTCTGAGCCCACTGTGGTTCAACCGCCCCTCTTTCTTGGCAACCTCTGAGGCAACGGCAGTGGCATTGGTGGTCCCTGGATAGAAGAGATGGTACCACAAATCCTGGCCAACTCAGCCTGGAGATGAGCAACCACCTCCCTCAGCCCAGAGAGGTGCCTGCAGATGGGACAACACCGCATCCTCCAGAACATCTCCCGGAAGACTGCTGCTCCACAGCCACTGCACTGCACCACTCCAATCATGTCTTATTTCTGGCCCCTTAACTGTTTGCAATCCTTACTCTTTCCTCTGTTTTTCTCTCTCTCCTTACTTTCTGCCTGTGGCCTTTAAGCTCCTGATTGTCCTGTTCTGAGACAAGAATATCCTATATTTCATGATAGACCCTTACTTGCTCAGAGGCAGACCTCCAGCAGCTAGAGGGGCTGGAAGCTACTCTTGCCCTTCTAGGATGGTGGGTCCTTGGTGGTTCTGTGATCACTCACTTCCTGCCCCTAAGCAGGAAGTTCCTGTTGTCAGTCAAATTCTGTGCCTATAAAAATAGAACTAGCTTTGGGTGCGAGGGTGGAGGGGAGGGAAGGAGGGCAATATAGTCCCAGCAGAGAAGTTCAGTCCCACAGCAGTCCTTTCTCCTCGTGTCTTCTGCCAAGCTATTAGCAGAAACTTTCTAAGGCAGTCTTTAAATGTAGCTTCCTTCTAGCTAAGCCACTCCCCCTACTTACCAGATCTTTCTACAAGTAATTTAAACCTCACAGCAGTTAAGTCCTTTCAGTCGACTGAGATTTACACCTAGATAACTCTTCAGATACCCATTCAGTTCAGTTAACCCAAACATACACTTTTTTTTTGTATGTTAGTTTTTTTACCCTAAATTAAAAGTCAAATACAAAAGTTCTTCCACTTTAGTCCCAGCAGAGAAGTTCAGTCACACAGCAGTCCTTTCTCCTGGTGTCTTCTGCCAAGCTATTACTTTTGTGCCGTTCAAGTGGTACTCACATTCACTGTTATGGCAATGATGTGAAGCACACATTAAGCATGGGGCTTAATGTTAAGCTGATGCCCCTTTAAGAGCACTTAGAACTTGCATGTAACAATTTGTTGCACAGCCTGGCAGTGCAATGTATGCCTGTCAGTCAGATATTTTGTCAGTCTGGGGCTTGTCCTCATGAAGAGAACATCTGCAGCACAGAATAAACCTGCCTTGTTAATATTTTATGCATCCATCTAGCTATTCGCATGGTCCAGATGGGGTCCACACCAGCAGCACCCAAAGGGTCTGGCAGACCACAGAGAAGGTAAGGGGTCTTTTAGTGGTGGACCAAATAACCAAAATGCCACAGAACACATAAAAGTCCCCTTCTGGTGATGGTCTTCGTGCACACAAGCTGGAGACGAAGTAGAGAAGAAGAAGAGAAAGGAGAATGAAGACAGGATCCTGGTTGAGGCACAAAACTGGCACTTTAGTGCAGGCCTAGACAAGGCCACTGGGATAATGAGAGGTTTGTTAAACAGGCCATAAGTTCATCAGCATAATACACCCTCTCTTGGGCTGCTGGAACAGACCAGCAAACAAAACAAGGTTCCAGCACAAAACCACTGGTGGGCTGCCATAGACAGAAGAACAAATGGAACAGAGTTCCAGCACAAACCCGCTGGAGGGCTACCAGAAACAGGAGAATAAATGGAACAAGGCTCTGGCACAAACCAGCTGGTGGACTGCCAGGAATAAGATAACTGCAGAAGGTACTTCAGCACAAACCCTTGCAACGGGCTGCCAGGACAAAACGAGCTACTGGAGATTCTTCGGCACAAACCCTTCCAGTGGGCAGCCAGGGACCAGATAAGCAGAAAAGGATGTCTGGCACCAACCTTCCAATGGGCTGCCAAGGACAAGATGAGATGCTTGGAGATTCTTCGGTACAAACTCGCTGGTGGGCTGTTGGGACCACATGAGCTGAAGAGGTTGAATGCTGCAAGCAGGAATGGAAGAGCAACCAAGATGAAGCAGGGGACACCTAAAAGAGAAGAAAAATAAAAAACAGGGCATTGAAAACTGAGTAAAGAGAGAAGATCTGAAAGTGTCCGCAACTAGAACCAGGGAAAACAAAAAATCAATGGCCGCGGGTCGCACAGGGCCCAGGCGAGACTAGGGACCAGTGGCAAACAGGACATCGATGCAGTTCTTCCAGGATGAGCATACTCAGGGTGAAGATGATTTTGACCAGGATCAGAGGTACAGACACTGGAAGATGGTGGTGAAGAATGAAGCTGTAGGATCTTTTCAGTACTGGATGGAGAATGATTCCAAATGAAATGCAACTGAAGCCGCAGACGACAGTCTTAGGCAGTTCTGGATTGGCATACAATACTTTCAGTTCGGCACAATGGCAAAAGATTGAACCCAGATGCATGATTCTAAGGCAATCAGAGGTGGTTGGTACATTCAGAACCAACTTCAGGGCAATTGTCCAATTCTGGGGGGGGTAATTGTAAGTAACAGAGGCAAATAACCAGTTTCAGAGCAATTGGCCAGTTCCAGGGGGCAATTGCCAGTTCCAAGGGCAAATAACTAATTTGGGGGCAATTACCAGTTCCAGAGCAATTGGCCAGTTCCAAGGGGCAATTGCCAGTTCCAGGGGCAAATAACTAATTTGGGGGCAATTACCAGTTCCAGGGGCAAATAATCAGTTTTGAGGCAATTGACCATTTCCAGGGGGAAATTGCCAATAGTAGGGGCAATAAGCACAGTACAGGCTGTGGCAAGCAATGAACACAGTTCAGGTAGTTGCAGACAAGAAACACAGTTCAAGTAGTTGCAGACCTATTGACACACTAAGTGCCCCAAATGTCCTCTTACCCCAGTGCTAGCCCAGTTAGGGAGCTGCTAGCCAACTCCTTCCTTGGCCGACTCTATGGATGGTCTGAAGGTGGGAAATGTTTAAAACCCATTCCCCACCAATGCGATCTCAGCTGCTGTCCCTACAGCTCCAAAATATACCAGGGGTGCTTAAAACCAACCTTCCACTCCCTGGGATGCTGACCCCCTTTTCTAGTGGCTTGGGAACAAGAGTGTACTCCGGAAGGTGCAGGGCACCTGGGTTTACTAGCCCTTCTTTCAATTTGCCTTAACTGGGCCACTTAAAGTGATTTACCAAGTTTTGATATATGAACGCATATACTGCAAGGTGACTGCATATAGAACTGATTCACAATATATTTTAATAGATGCATAGCCTATTTTAGCAAATTAAATCAGGTTTTCACCCTCACAAACCAGGAAGTGTCATTTTGTGTATTGGAGCCTGTATTTGGTGACCTTTGACACTCATTACCTTTGCAATGTCACCTCATGGAGATCTGTGCTCTGCAATTAAAATTAGTTCTTGGTCACAGCAATTCTGTCTTCATAACAAAGTTCTTGATCGCAGCATGCAGCACGACAATAGCAATGTCAAACAGTTCATTTTCAGGGTCCGATGATGAAAGCATTATGTTGTCCTGCACTAACAGTGATCTTTCGGACACTGACATAGTGCTACAGTTTGACAGCCACTGCATAGTAGATCCCCATAGGGATGACCCTATGACAGCAGCGAGAATGATGTAGGCAGTAGCTCAGGCAGTCATAGCAGTAGTTCCGATCCATTCCAGTACAGCAGTGAGAGCAGACTTAGCAACACGGACTGTTAATATTATATTTTGCTACTTAGTGCTACGGTTTGGGTCCTGTCATTGCTGTCATTTTACTGTGCAAAATCAAGGTATGGTGTGTGTTCTGTTACTCCCAGCATCAATGTGCCCACACAAATGCTAGTGATAGTACCCTGGGTTTCTATATTTCTTTTTTGTTTGGGGGGATTGCTTTCCCTATGCTAACAAGTTGTTGGCCACTCCAGCTTGACACTGAGAGCACGGCTCAATCTGGTAGCATTGCTTGAGCAGGATAAATGGCTCACAATTTGTCCAAATTCAATTTGTCCAAATTCCTCACCTGGTACTAGTTAGTAGTAACCTCCCGCCAACTGATTTATCACTCACTCACTCTCTCTGATGGAGCACAGGGTGGAAATAACAAGCAGGCACCTTTTAACCCAACCACTCCAAACCCCCCAGCTGCACACATACACTTAGAAAATGCTGCAGCATAGAACTTTTATTATTTGTAAATTATTTATACTGTTTGGGTCTGCCTTTGCCCTAGTGCCAACTGGTCTATGCTATAGCTTTCTTCTCAGTGTATGTGTGTGTTTGGGGGTTGGGGGCCTGCTTGTACTTTCCCCTTTAGAGGTATCAGTGATTGAGTAATGTGTTGAAGTCACCGGTTCCCCTGTTTATAGCATGTTATAAATTTAAAACTACAAATTATTGCACCAGCTTTGTGTTACCTCTAAGCGCTCAGGAACTATACAGTCTGCAGCTGTCATTAGTGTCTGCATAAGCATCTGTAATACCATCCTGGCATTGGCTTATTGCTGCTACATGTGTGCCTCCAGGTGCATTATGAATTGAGCAAAAAATACACAGTACAGTCGGTGATCATCCCCCAACCCCCAAGGTTAAAAGTGACACTGCTAATACCCTTCTCATGGAGAAAGAGACTGCATTTATGTTTATATAGCCTAAGTACCATTTGATTGGTCCACTACAAAAAGGGACATATCCTTGAGGTAGGTACTCAAGTGTTAGAATGTATTTGAACCACCTTTCCTCACTTATGTCACCATACTTCATTACCACTTCAGTCTGTGTCAAGCTATTTGTGTTTTCTCATTTTTTCCCACTACAGTGGATCTCTGATGCACATGCATAAAGTGTACAGCAACTACAACAGCTGCTGCATTATACTGTCTCCCATGCCTTACCGATGTCATGGTGCATTGTGTAGACTCCCTGCATTCATTGCTGTGTAGCCCATTTATTGATGTCATGGTGCATTGTGTAGACTCCCTGCATTCATTGCTGTGTAGCCCATATTTTGGTTCAGACATTACTCCCTAAGTATGCCGAACTGACTAGCACACTTTGCAATATAACACCATAGAAGCCGTACTTTGATACCATAGTGTCGTGAGAGGATGGCAACTGCAGTCTCTTCTTTTGCTGATGCTCCGGAGCACATACAATGGTGCTATAATCCTAATTATAAATAAAGACTGTAAGTTAAAATGTTAAGAAACTAAGGGCCAGATATTCAAAACTTTGCGCTGGGCAAAAATCATTTGCGCAGGTTTAGCGTGGGATTAGCGCGGGTCTGCCATATTCAAAAGGCCAGATAGCGCGGGCAAACTGCATTAGCGCCAGGCAAAAGTATAATGTATGCAAGGGGAAAACTGACATGAATACAAGCGCAATGCTATATTCAGTGGCTAGTGCCGCGCTAAGTGGTTTTCGTGACCTAGCCCAGCACCAGTTAGCAGTGTGAATTACCGCCAGAAAAAGCTGGGTCTTAATCACAGGCAATCAGCTTTGTAACATAAATGGCTGTGCTGCGGGATTTGCTGGGGTTTAGCGGCGGGTCTTAGCGACCCTAATACATAAATATAACACATAGATAAAGCCAAACATAGTGGAAGCTTGCTGCAACCAATGGCATCACAATGATGCCATCATCTGCCACCAGTCCCAGCCATGCCAGGCAGTAAGTGGTGACCTGCGCCAGTGGACAGCATGGCAGTGCAGCCATACAGCACACACCTGCTGACACACATATCTGTGGACAAAAACAGATGCCAGCACACACATGCAGCACTGTGGGCATGGAGGATGTTGAGGGAGTGTATGGTGGCCAGGCTGTGCCACAGACCAGGTGTGGCCACAGGGCTGGGACTCCAGCATGCACATGGGCCAGTATTAGGAATACCCCCAACACTAGTGTGCCTTTCGGATACTATATGCCCCCCAGCCACATACACACAGCTGTACAACTGCCACAACACACAAAGCCAGATATGTACACATGTCACTGTGGGCATCACATGCCACAGGTACAGCATCTGTGGGTCACACAACAGTGTAACAGTAATGTCGACTGTCAGTAAACACCTGCAGGTTGGGCCTGTCACTGTGTACAGTGCAATCAGCATCACTTGCCTACACACCATAGGCAGTGCACGTCCCTCACACTACTGTCTCCCTTGCTACTGTAGTGTCTGCTGTGCACTGTAGCATGCCCTACAGTGTGACAGTTGCATGCAGCACCACCACCACCTGTGCCTATGCTGTCCTGTCCCTGGGGTACAATATGCTATGCTATGCTATGCTGTACTGTTTACCTGTAGCCTGTAGCTATCATCGTGCACTGCCAGACTGACCTACAGATGGAGCTGCGGTTGGACCTTGTCTGCCCTGTACTTCCAGACTGACCGACAGGTGGCTCTATGGGACCCTGCAGTAACGCTTAGGCAAACTGTGTGCAAATCAGGGTATAAGAGATGCTAATCCGGTTGTTTGCCCAGAGACTACCTAAGTAGGCTCATTTGCATGGCACTTTTGAATATGGCACATTTTAGCTCCGGCAAAGCGTGTTTGCTCCAGGCTAACTGCTAGCTTCAGCTAGTGTTAGCGCGGGCGCTAATGGTAAGGGAATATTGTAAAGTTTGATCACTGTTCTTTCTCATCTGCTGCTTCCTGCAACTGTACTGAGTCCATGCATTTGCTGGCACACACATTGGCCACGTAGTTCGTCTGTACCTGCCCTCACGTTGCTGTGTACTGTGTTGTTGTTGTGGGTTGCACTTCCTGGTTGTTTTATTCAGTGCTGTCTTATTCCAGGGCAATGTTTGCCCTGCACTCCCAGCCCAGTTTGCATGGCCTCATTACCATGCTATATTCAGAAGCTGTTTGCCCTGGGCTATTCTGTTTGAATATGGCTTGCTTTGTGCTCCGGGCTCAGTTTGCCCGCTGGGCAGTGCTAATTTTGCCCCTGGGCAAAGTTTTGAATATCTGGCCCTAAGTGTTTTTAATTTTGAGGTACAGTATAACTATGTACAGTATATAACTGATTTTATTGCATTCATTTATAAACTTAGCGAGGAGCTGGCAAGCTGGAGAAACAATTCAATGCACCGTCTACCTTTATTCATGCACATCTAAGCATACTTTGATGACCAGTGTTATGGTGCTTGCATGAGAACACAAAATGAGCCCAAGAAAACACAGGAGCACAAGAAAAAACATAAACTGTCTATAATGATGGTGACAATCAGAAATGCAAATTAGCAAAGGCAGTTTACTGAAGCAATCACACTGGAAGCAGCACTTGACAAAACAACACAGTTTATTGCACTGTTCTCTTGGGATTGGACTGTGCAGCTCAGTGCTTATACTGTTGCTGCACATTACAATTCTGAACTGTTGAAAAAGTCATCCATTTAACACAGACCTCTATGTACCAATACTGAAAAGCTTACTTCAATTTATAGATCTGCCCAGTTCAAAAGTCGACCTTTTGTGTCCCAATACACTACAGATTACAGCTCCAATCAGTTTAAAAAATATTTTTATACAGACTTGTTATAATTATGAAGTTGCAGCACTTATTAAAACTGTAACACTGTACTCAAGCAATGTAGATTGTGATGTTCCTAGAACCAATGGACCCAGGAGACAGAGCTTAGTCAGATGAGTAAAATTGAAAATCAGAAGAAATCACCACTTCTGCAATCCCAAAAGCAAGTATAACAGCTGCCAATATAACAAACCGTTTCAGTCATCAGTGCTGTCATTTTTGCCAGTTCAGTTTTGGATCTGCACTCACTGATGCTGGGTCCAGGAAAGATGAATGAATGAGCAGTGAAAAAGGTGCAGTGGTAACACCTTCCCTGTGCTGATGTCACTCATGCATGTGGATGCACTGCTTATGTGCAAACTTCAAACAAAGAAAAAAACATGCAGAGCCAACTGTGGCTCAAAAATGTTAAAAAACTAAGCATCTGAATATATTTAATACTTAACTTCAGGGCAGCTGAGCTTTGCATCACTCAATGAAGGGAAGGTGATCTGCAAACATGACATCGGGGGAAGCTGGTAAATCACTTTAAAATTATAGGGCGTGACTTGCCTTTTTTAAACTCCCCAAGGAGTTCCCCTTTAAATCTTTGTTTAATTCAGTTAGGGACTTCCTGCCCTCAGCCTGACTTGATGAGTTTTATTTGTATACAGGTAAGCACTCTGGGATACAATCCCTTTTACAGGTACAACCCATGGTCAATATAATAATACAATTATTCATACACAACACCATAATCAAATTTTTCATCACGTACAATTACATAAATAGGAATACAAATTCCATGTCATTAAAATAAATCCTAGTAACAGACACACTAAATAAATTCCTGAGATATACTGTGAATACCTTTTAGAATCGTTTTTAGTTTCTCCTACTTCTAAATTATAGGGATATTATTCAATAATGTTAGTCCGGCAGTTATTAAAGGTCTCTAACTAAAAATAGTTACACTTGGACAAATCCCTAAGATATGCTTTCAGTGCCTTAGAGTTACCTATACTTCTAATTTATACAGGAATATTATTCCATACTGTTGGTGTAAGAAATGCAAAGGAACGTTGGCTACTTGATGTATACTTAAATGGAATTCTCAACAGAGTTAAATCCCCTGAAGATCTTGTGTAAATGTTTGTGCAAAATGCCACAAGTTGATTTTTTTAAATTAAGAGGCACATCTGTTTGTTGTATTTTATAAATGAATTTAGCCATAACAAACTTTTGATATTGTTTGATTGGTAACCACCCAAGACTTTCTGTTATATTACAGTGATGCATATTATTAGGTAACAAAAGTGCAATTCTACCTATTTTATGTAAGAACACTGATTTTTGCTTCACAATACTAATGGGAGCGTTATCCCCCACAATAGAATGATAATGCTATATGGGCAAAAAGCACTGATTTGCAATTGGCAAACATGCATCATTGGTAAGAAAGCTGCGTAGCCTGTATAATAGTGCAATTTTAGAATGTACTTAAGTTGTAATTGCCTGTATATGTAAACCATATGTTAATGTAGTGTTTAAAACAACCCCCAGATATTTAATGTTATTAACATTTTCATACACAGTGCCATCCAGTGATTCAATTTGCAATCCATTGCCAATTTCTTTCAATTTGGCTGAAGTACCAAGTAACATAATTTTAGTTTTTTGTTCATTCAACATTAAATTGTTATTTATCAACCATTCATGCATTGCTATAAGTTCCTTAGTCAGTGTCATATTAACCTCAGGCAATACTTCTCCCTGACAATAAACAACAGCATTGTCTGCATACATAATAAGGTATGCATTATTAATAGATGTTGCTACAGAATCAAAAAAAATAGAAAATAAAATTGGTCCCAGTATGGAGCTCTGTGGGACTCCACACTTAACTAGTGCCTTCTCAGATACACTACTTCCAATCTTTACCATTTGTAATCTTGTTGAGAGACAGATACCCATCCCAGTACTGGTGTCCCCACCCCAATAGACTCAAGTTTCTCAATAAGAAGAGAATGATCTACTAAATCAAATGCCTTGGTTAAGTTCACAAATGCGGCCCCCGTCAGGCTACCACCCTCCATGCCCTCATGGACTGCACTCGTGAACTCAATCAAGACACTCTCACTACCCCTTCCTAAAGCCATGTTGAGATTGCGATAGCAAGCCATGTGTTTCTACATACTCAATTAACTGTCCAAATACAATTTTTTCTTGCAATTTGGAAAAAGCTGACAAAATCAGAATTGGTCTGTAATTAGTAAATTCACACGTTGGACCGGTTTTATGAATTGGCATCACAAATGAGTGCTTCCATAAGTCAGGCACTTCTCCCAAACAAAAAGACAAACTGAAAATCAGACTAACTGGGTATGCTATCTCTGCTGAGGCCAGATTTAACAATTTGGGGGACAAACCATCAAATCCACAGGATTTATCTGTTTTAAGTTGTTTTAGAAGTTGATACACATCTTGATGTGTTACTGCCTTGATATAAAATTTTGGTTTCCCACATGACCTTTCAAATTACTCTTAGTCAAACTTATACCAGAATCAGCCTTATAATTGTCCAAACTATTGAACACTCTATTAAACTCATTTGCAATTAACAGCAGAACTCTTAACTTTTCATTGCCTTTATTCATAGTAGCCTCTGAATTGGATAGAGGATCAATCATGTTATTGATTGTTTTCCAGAATTTAGCACTATTTGTCAGTCCCTCTGTCTGCTGTTGTCTTAAACATTGGACCTTTGCTTTCTTTGCCTCAGCCTTACACTTAATTCTCAAGCACCTGTAGTTTTGAAGATCCACAGGTGTTTAACTTTTTCTGTATAACTTCCATGCCGTATCCCTTTCTTTCATAAGTCTGAACAGAGACGATGTTAACCATTTTGACTTTGTTCCTCTAACACATCTTTTAATAAAAGGGGCATGAGAATCCCAAACCTTAGTGAACTCCAGAATAAAATAATCCAGTGCACAATTTATATCTGGTATTAATTCAAGAAAAGACCAGTCAATACTTTGTAGGCTGTTTCTAAAACTACAAGCATCAAATCCAGAAATGTTCCTAAATTCTGTCACCTTAGGTTTAGATGTTGTTCTATATGAATGTTTCCACAAACAAAATGTTGGGTGGTGATCACTAAGTGAATCTGAAATCAGACCACATTTTAAAATATGGTTTACCTTGTTTGTGAGAAGTCAATCAAGCACAGTGTGCCTCTTTATTTTAGATTCAATCTTGTGGGCATGTTACTGAGTTGCTGTAAGCCAGTGTGCGACAAAACATCCATCAGCCTGGGGATTTCGTTACCAGACCAGTTTGAGTTAAAGTCCCCCAGCTCAATGGCTTCACCCACAGTACTGAGGGACAATGACTCAGAAAACTCAAGTAGGCCTTCTTTGCTCACTTTTGGGGGTATGTACACACAACTGACAGTTTTTAACCTCACCGATGGCAACCTGAACTGTCAAGATTTCACAGTATTTGGGGGGGGTTAGTCATGATACTAATCTCATAAGTGGTATAACAGTTCTTTATATAAAGCATAACTCCCCCTGCCCCGTCTATCGGCCTGTCTTTCCTATAAACATTAAACCCTGGGATATCAATTTCACTGTTAGTTATTGAGTCTTGCAACCCTGTTTCACTGATTGTCAAAATGTCTGGCTGGTAATTTGCAACCCATACCTCAACTTAATGAAATTTAGAAACTAAGCTGCAAGCATTAAAATGAATTATTCACATGCTTTTAGGAACACTGGTAAAATAATCCAAATCTGCCAAATTATTATCTATCAGATCTGGGTTACTTTCAATGTCCCCAGCTCTCAATAGCAGATTGGCCTTTAAACCCTCCACTGTAGAGTTAAAAACCCTAATAACCCACAAGACAATCTTGTTACAAACCCAGTATTGTAGTCCACATGCTTGTAACATATGCCTGGTAGATGACTTTGTTGTAAAACATTTTCAGCTGGCATCTGCATATAACCTACATCACTTGGGTTAGATATATGTGCAAACCAATTTAGATTACTCTTAACAAGAGCAATGTCTGTCCCCAACATGCACATCACATATACTGTATAACCCCCAGTACAATCCCCATATTAGCCATTTTAAAATACTCAAGTCTCCAAGCCTTACTATAATAGTCCTATGTTGCACAGAGTCCTGTTCCTCGCTATACCCCGGTATGACTCCAGTGCACACACTTTCCCTCTGCACTTCACTGCTGCCACTGAATCACTGCCGCTCCCACCTCAGATGCCGACTTAAACTGCAGGCTCTCTGAATTGGTCAGTGCTGCCACCACTGCGATCGGCTCCCTGATTTAATTGAAAGGTGGAAATCAGGTGTATACTCTGCAGCAAGCAATTAATAGATTACAGCCCCTTTCACCTTAGCTCCACCTCTGGGGCACCCCTTATAAATATTTAACAGGTTCTACTGAGGGTCTCAATGCACTGGCCCCTCCTATCGGCATTGCTATGCCCCAACCTCTTCTAAATATTCCAATTACTGGCCCCTCAACCCGCCCTCTACATGGCTCCGAGCCATCTTACCTGTGCGCCCTAGGTGCTTCTAAACATTTTAAACAAACTTTTATTTTATTTTTTCATTTACATGAAGGTGGACAGCACTCTGACTCTGGTGCTGCTGCCAACTCACCGCCCTGGCCCAGGGTGAAGAGATCTGCTGCTGGAGGTGTTGTTGACAGAGGGAGGGATCGCAGAAGGGTGTCACGCCAAGAGGCCCAACACTCCTCTTCTTCAAAGACATGGCTCTTTAATTGCCACTAAGGGACCAAATTACACTTCAAAAAAAAAAAGGATCAAAATAACATAAGGGACTATACAGAGCCCACACCATGCACAGGGACCACTTTCTTCTTGGCTTGGCCGACCACTGCACAACTAAGCCACCTAACTCAGGACTGGAGACTTCTGCCACAGGAGGAACGGACACTGGAGCTGCAAGAAGGAGGAGCAGAGGCACATAGCACAGCCCTTGGGATGGCTTCAACCTCACCAGCTAAGCCAAATAGGTCACCACTCACTGTCCATGTCCTCTCTCACTCTATTTCTACTTCCAACTGCCCATAAAATGAACGGGGATTCAAACAGCAGGCTCAGAGTTCCAGTTCCAGAACCCCAAATCTGTGCCAAAGCTACCGATCATATTTTTAAAAACCAGCACCACGTGCTGGGCAGGGACAGCAGTCCCAGCACGTGGCTGCTGACAGTTCATGCTCCCTGCTCGGGGCGGGGGGTTCTTGGAACGGAGCAGGCAGCAGGGAAAGGAAAACTTTTTCTTTGTTTCTTTATTTTCAGGTGGCACCTCTGCTCTAAGTCATACTTGGGGGCAAACACACTAAAGGGCTCCTGCACACAACTCCTTGTCTGCCCATGCCACTGGGAACCCTATGGGGCACTTATTTTCATTATTTAAAATGCTTCTTTCGGTGGTGCCCCCATACTTTGGGGCACTGCAGATTTGAGCCCACCTATAAATACATGACCCCGTGTATTCCCTCTTAACACTCTATACAAACTTTCTTAACCATTACTTCTAAAAATATTCATAACATTTCTTTACATTTTAACTTCTCTTTTAAGCATTTATGTAACACCTACTAAGCTAAGGATATGCTTAAAACATATATAACTTCTCATTCATTACTGTAACTTTTCTATTAACTATATTAGCTCTATTGACTCTGTAAGCTAACTAAACTAATGATGTATTTTTGATTCTTCTTCTAGGAACTATCTGGTAAAAGAAGACTCAATCTGGAGGGCTTCCATCCCTTTGGAGGGACACCAAAAGTAGACCTCTGGGACCTACAGATATGGGGAGTCATGGGTTCTGAGGGAACACACTCTGTTTCAGGAAATTCTGTGGGTGTAAGGTTTGCTGTAGGTTCAGTAACATGGTGATAAGATGGGTTCATATGGGACAGACAATCCCAAGGACCTGCACACCATTGCATTGGCAACTCTTGCCCCACAGTTCCATCTTCTTGAAACTCCTGCCTCTCTTTTGGTGTAGAGTCCTTGTCAATCTTTTCCAGAGCAACTTCTCTAAAGGTGCAAGTTTTGAGGAGGTTACGGTGTACGATCTTGGTGGCACTCCCAGTTTCTTTTTGGATCTTATAAACTGGTAGGTCAGAGTAAGGGATCTTGATTATTCGGAAGGGTTCTGTCTCCCATTTGGTAGCTAACTTGTGACACCTCTGAGTCTTTTTCAACAATGCCCTTTCTCCTATCTACAGTGGGGTTGCATTGGTTTTGGCACTGTATGTTGTCTTCTGTTTTTGTTGAACTTGGCCCATGTGCTTGCTCACAATCCGTCCAGCTTTCTGCAACCTGCGATTGTGATCTTGGACCCAGTCTGTGATCAGCTGCTTTGTTACTGTCTCATCAGGCTGCACCTCTAGCACCAAGTCCATGGGGGGTCTGCCATGGTGACCAAACATCAGATACTTTGGGGTATACCCAATCGAACAGTGGATGGTATTATTGTACAGATAGGCAAGCTCGGGAAGTATGATGGGCCAATATGGACATTTGTATTCTGGTAAGGCTCTCAACATTCCAATCAGGGTCTGGTTTGTTCACTCGCATAGTCCATCGGTTTGTGGATGGTAGGCAGGAGTTCTTATCTTACGGCTACCATAGAGGACACATAGTTCTTGAAAGAGTTGTGATTCGAATGAGGACCCCTGATCTGTTAATATCTTGGTTGGGTACCCATATGGTTGTACAAAATGCTTCATGAAGGTTTCTGCTGTGGTTCAGTGGCGAGATCTTTTTTTGGACTTCCTACAGCAAACATTGAGTAGTAGTCGACCATTGTCAGGAAACAGACATTGCCATTGGCACTGGGTTCCAATTTCGGGTGATCCAGGTCAGCCAACTCCAGCGGCGTGCTGCTGACGATTGGGTGGAGAGGGGCTTTCTGATCACTTTTCACACTGCATTTGAGATTAAATGCTGGACACTCCTCACACCACTTCTGGATGTCAGTTCTCATCCTAACCCAGTAGAGCCTCTTTCGGATGATGGCCTTTAGCTTCTTGTAACCAAAGTGCCCTGACTGATCATTGTAGGCCTGGAGTACTACTGGAGCACTTCCTCGAGGAACAATGATCTGTGTAAGCTCACAGTTGGTGGCTAGGTTTCAGTTTCGTCTGATAAGCCACAAATCTTCCACAGCCAGACATTTTCTACGCCTCCACAACTTTACTGTCTCTGCATCAAGTTCTTTTTGTGTTTACAGAGCAAGACTCTGTCCTTTCATAGTGAATGTTTTAACTTGCTGGATGACTGGATCTTGATCTTAAAGTTGGACCCATAAATGTCTCTGTTCTGCAAACTTCTCTGCAGGTTCTTGCTCAGTCCTGACACATGCCTCTGGGTGAATTTGACAATAGGCTTGTACTACTTCTGCTGTCACTTGGAGGAAAGGTGGCATTTCAATGTTCTCTAGAGGAGTGTCATCAGTTTCTGTTTCAGTCTGATTAAGTGCTCAGGACAGGGCATCTGCATTGGCATTGGATTTTCCAGAACAGTGCTTTATGGAAAATTGATAACTGGCCAATCTGGATGCCCACCTCTGTTCTAGAGATTCCAGCCTTGCTGTGTTTGGTGTGCCAGGGAATTGCTGTCAGTAAAGATGGTGAAGAGGATAGCAGCCAGATAATGCCAAAGCTTTTCTGTGATGACCCATACCAATGCTAGAAACTCCAATTTCAAAGAACTGTAGCAGGCATCATTCTGCTCCTAACCCCTCAGGCCATGACTCGCATAAGCTATAACTCGTTCAATGCCATTATGTTCTTGAGCCAGCACTACACCCAGTCCTTTATTATTTGTATCAGTGTACAAGTGAAAAGGTTTTGTATAGTCAGGATATGCTAATATTGGTGCTTTGATCAAAGTCTTTCTTAACTTGTCAAAAGCCTCCTGTTGTGCTGCAGCCCACTTGACAGGACAGTTCTTGGGTATTCATCCCTCTGTTGACCCTCTGAGAAGTTTGTGCAAGGGGGATGCCAGCTTGGAGAAGTCTTTAACAAATCTTCTATAATATCCCATGAAACCCAGGAATTCCCTTACATCTCATACAGTTGCTGGGACAGGCAACTCACACACAACTTCGATCTTTTCAGGATCTAGCTGAAATTACGTGTCCCAGGTAATTCACTTGTGATTTGAGAAGATGGCAGTTTGACAGTTTTATCTTGAGGCCGTACTGGGTTAGTTGGATGAACACTTGCTGAGGTGTAACAGGTGTTCTTGATGAGTTCTGGAGTAGATGATAATGTCATCCTGATACAACAACAGGATGTTGAAGTTTCTGCTACCCAAACAGTGCTCTTACTAATCTTTGACATGTCCCTGGGGTGTTAGAGAATCCAATGGCATTCTGGTGAACTTGAAGAGACCCATGGGTGTAATAAAGATGTTTTTTTCCTGGTCTTCAAGAGCCATCAGGACTTGCCAGTGCCCACCTGTCAGACCGAGAGTTCAGAAAACGGCAGCAGATTGGAGTGCTGTCAGCAAGTCTTCAATTCTAGGGAGAGGATTTGCATCTTTATGCATAATGTTGTTTAATTTTCTATAGTTGACATAGGATCTGATCTTGCTGTCCTTCTTCTTCACAAGGACAATAGGAGTGGCCCAATGGCTATGGCTATGGCTTTCTTTAATCACCTTGGCTTCCTTCATTTCCTTTCCTTTTTTTTATTTTGTTTTTATTAAAAATGTTTCATTGCAATACAGAAATAAAATATTACATTCTCATTCGTAGAAAGTCAGAAGAAACACATCACAGAATAATGAGAATTCAAAATAAGCGACACCCACACACAAGTCCAACTCTCACTTGGAAATAGAAAACATTTACAATAAGTGGGATCAGTCACCTTGTAGGAGTTGGGGAGACAGTTGGGATTATCCCCCTAACATTAAATAAAAAGCTGTAATGTAGTGGCGTATATCATTGCAGACAACTCTCAGCAATATCTACCCCATGCACCCCAATATCTGGTGGGGTAAACATAGGAAAACAATATAAACACAGAAGCTAATACACCCAAATATCTGCAATAAGAAAACTATTCCAATAACGATTACTAACATTACCAGGAGAAACGTAGGACACCTACAAGATGGGAGTAGAAGCAAAAAGGATATAAGAGACCAGCTCAAACAGGATATATGCAACAATAACCCCCCACCACCCTTATGGTGACATACCAAAGTTTAGAAGCCAACAATACTGACACTAATAACCATCATCAGAATGACCATCCTTAAGCCAAAAAAGAGAATAACAATGGCCATAATATTAACACAGTATATAGTGTAGTCCAAAGAAATTCAAAACAAAGTCTAGTCAAGTAGCTAAAGTCTGGTCATCAGGACCATCAGAATCCAAATTTTTCTGAGGTGGCAAGGCATCCATAAAACGTTCCACCACCTCCAGGTCTGTGAAAATACCATAAATACTTGCTTATAAGTCTTTTTTTAGTAACTGAAACTGATTGCTGAGTTAGGGGATCCAACTTATAAGCTAGTTACTGAGGATGTAGCTCTAATCCATGGTCACAGTATTGCATGAAAATGTGCTATTCAACAGGCAGTTTGATTCACAATGTAGCCCATTAATCAATTCACACATACCCCTTACATAGCTCATATGTATACAGTTTACCCCTTATCTAGCTCACGGTCTGAATGGTTAGGTAGTCAATTAAATAATTAAGTCATTAATTGCTTCCTAGTGGTCTGATGTTAACCAAACCCACTGCAAATTAAGTGATAAATACCCTAAGCACTTCTCACTGTCTGCATAGCTGGAAAATGTCTGGAGTGTAACGTAAACGCTGTTCATATACCGCGGAATTTAAACTCCGAATTGTCCAGTTCCCTGAATTACATAGTAACGCTGCTGCCGAAAGAGATTTTAATGTCAATGAGAAACTTATTCATGACTGGCATTTGAGAAAAACTAGACTGCAGTCCCTAGAAAATAATGCCATACGAGTAAGGCAGTTCAACTCACCAGTGGCAATCATTGAAGCTGAACGGAGTACCTGGGTACTCAAACTCAGGCAGCAAAGCTATATTGTAAATTGGATGGCAATAAGGCTCCAGGCTTTAGCATTAGTGAACAAACTTGGTTTAGAGGGGTTTGAAAGCTTCAAGGTATCTGCGGGTTGGTGCACCCATTTTATGTGAAGGCACGGACTGACCTTATGGTAAAGAACCCATATTTCACAGAAATTACCATCTGATATAAACAAAAAGGTGGATAGCTTCCATAGTTTTGTTATAAATGAGAGGAAGCAACATGATTACCCACTAATTTGTATTGGAAACATGGATGAGATGGCAGTCAGTTTCAATATCCCCTCAAATCGCATAGTTCATGTGAAAGGGGAGAAGACTGTCACAGTCCGAACGTGTGGTGCAGAAAAATCACACTTCACAGTCATTCTTGCATGTTTGGCAGATGGCACAAAGCTTGAACCCATGATTATTTTTAAAAGAAAGACACTTCCTAAAGAAAAAATGCCACAGGCTGTTCTCGTTGATGTTCACCAAAGGGGTGGATGGATGAGTGTTTGGTAAATAAATGGATAAATGAGATATGGGCCAAAAGACCTGGGTCCCTGATTCACCAAAAAAGCCTGCTTGTCTGGGATATGTTCAGAGGTCATTTAGTTGATTCTGTTAAACAGAACTTAAGGAAGTGACACACACACATAGCGGTTATTCCAGGAGGCTGTACCTCTCTATTGCAGCCACTCGATGTGAGCTTAAATAAACCATTTAAATCCAAAATGCGTGAATACTGGAGGCTGTGGATGATCACAGGTATCGTATACAGTTTCTTAAATTTCCTATTGCCAGGTTTTAATATGTAATATGAAGTATATATGCAGTATCTTAGATCAATTTTTTTTTGGGGCCCATAACATGTACTAAAGAATTAATGGCGAGTGGGAACATTAAAAAAACGAGTTACAATATGGTGTGCGAGTGGGTAAGAGATGCCTGGGACTTCATAAACACAGAGGCAGTAATCAAGTCTTTCAAGAAGTGTGGAATTTCCAATTGTATGGATGGGACTGAGGACCACTTACTGTACAAAGATATGATAGGGGAAGAGACTGCACAATCAGATAATACAGAGAACGATGAAACAGCTGCAGAGCTTGATGATATCTATGATGATATACCCCTTTCAGAGCTTCAACTTCACATGCTGTTTATGTCAGATGACGAGGACAATGAAACTGAGTTTCTTGGATTCGAGTGAATGCATTTATGTGGACATTTCATGTGCTTAACCTGTGCTTAATCTGTGCTTCATTCTCTTATTTTAAACATTTAATTACACAAAAAAATAGTGTTTACAAAACCAGAAATTTGAATGTATGGCTTATCTTAATACCCCCGCCTTATAAGCAGGTCAAACAAAAAGCTTAGTTTTGTGAGTAACCAATAATACCCCCCGACTTATAAGCGGACCAACTTATAAGTAAGTATACCTGGAAAATGCCTGGAGTGATTTACAGATTTACCTCTGTAAGTAAACTGCAACCGGGTGGAGAAAAACAGATTAGCTGAGATCCCAAACTCAGCCAAATGCTGTCTGCATCTAGACGTTCCTTTCTCCGACACTGTGTAGGGGAGGAAACATCTGGAAACAGTGAAATTTTGTGCCCTTGGTATAGCAGGTTATGTTTGTCTCTAGCAGCTGCAAGAACCCACAAACGTTCCTCCACTGAACCCACAGACACAAGCACAGTAGATTGCTTTTCCATGCCCTCTGAGAGTTTCTTATGACTCGGCAGGCAAAAGATCTGAGTAATGTGGATAGAGTCCGCAGCCAAACCCAGCGACTCCATAATTTTATTTCCAAATGCCTTCTTAAGGCTTCCAAAGGCAATAGACAGTGGGAGCCCCACAACCCGAATATTCATAGCATGGAGATGGTTTTCCAGCGTTTCGACCTTATTAGTCAGGAATTAAGAGTCCCGGGCCTGGGCTGCTGCAAAACGCTCCTGCCAAACTGACAGATCCTCCAATGCCTTTGAGGTCTTTTCCCTTCCTTCTTCCAACTTCAAGACCCGTTGGTCCATGGCAGCCAAGGAGGATTCGCTAAATTAACTTTTTCCTCAATCTTTTGAAGTACAATAAAAATTACATCAATTGTGGGATCACTTGGAAGGGCCATCGGCGCCATTGTTGCTACACCAGCCTTCAGGAATAGAAATTCTTTGACCAATTTTGAAGTAGAAAAGCCACTTTTTCAGCTTTCTTTGGACCCATTTCGTCCATAAAAGTTACCACAATTAAATTCCAAGCAGGTAAGGACTATTCTTGCAAAAAAAGTTAGCAATCTGGCCAAAATCACAACAACAGCAGGAGAGCTCAATAAAATTTGTCTGCTCTGCTTGCTGGCTAGCTCCGCCCCTCGGTTTTCTTCATTTCTCGGAACATTTCCTTGATGGACTGGTACAGAGTTGGCTGGATAGGTCAGAATCATTCCCTTACTGGTGGCTATTGGTTTGTAGGAATGTGGTGCTGCACATCACAAGCCAGTCCAAAATCCAGCAGATGTTTGCTGAAGACCTCCTGATGCTTCTCAACTACGTGGAGCATGTCTGCCATTTGCTGTTCCATGATTTCAGGTGTGCCAAAGTTAATCTCCATCATCCACTCCAGTATAACAGTACTGCTGGGGTTTCTCACTCTCTCTGCCATCACATCCTGTTGTCCTACTGACACTCTGGTCTCATCTTCGGGTTCTACAATGTCTTGAAGGCATACAGTGTAAAGTCTAGCAACCGGCTGGTTGCAATGGAGCTGCACCTTATGGTTCCCATAGTTCATGACTCATACTGGAACTTGCCCCTTCATTACAGTGGCCACATTTTGAGCCCCAAGTATGGAATCTTCCATTTTTCCACTCAGATATGCTCAACCAGGGCATCATAGTCTTGACCTTATGGACCCACCTTTGCCTTACACCACAAGGTGGTCTTTGTCCCCAGTTTCAGGATTATGGGATTAACATCGGTCACCCTGACCTTGCTGATCTTGTCATCTGCATTTGCAAAGTGCTGATGACACTGGAGAAGATGGATTGTCTGTTGAAATGTGTGCTTATCATCTGGGGGCGATTGTGTGGCTTTATTCTTGAGGCTCTGAACCAGGTCTTCAAAACAGTTTTGTAGAAAATTCATGCCCCAAAAAAGTGGTGGAAGATTGTTGCTATCAGTATCACTGATAATGATGCCCTGTTGATGCTAGGTATTCCTCCCCAGCTGGATGCTTGCCTCAAGGTAGCCCAAGTAAGGAACCTAGCTCCGTTGTTGGCTATGATCGTGATCCACCATCTAGGTAGTGGATGGGGATCTTTGGGTGCCCAATCCTTGTGGAAATGTCGTCCCTGCATAGTCACGACTTGTGATCTGGTATGCAATAAAGCCAACAATTCCACTCCGTCCACCTTCACTAAAACAGTTGGACTCTTGCTGATAAAACAGGATCTGTTTATTGAGGTGGGTGAACTTGAACTGTTGCACTCCAAGAATCAGCCTGCATCCCTGAAGATTCCTTGTTTAATGCCATTGCATTATCTGAATGTTGATTACAGAGCCTCTCCATGTGACTGCTGATGCCACATCTTCTGCAAATTAGCTGTCTTTGGCTGTTGAACCTGTTGATTGAGTGTCTCCCTTCACCTCTTCTAGGATGGGACTGAGGTTCATTGTATCTCCTCTCCTCTCCCTCTCAGACTGGGTGTGAGGTGTCTTTCTCTCCTCCAACCTTCCTTAAGGCCCTACATTTCTTGGCAGACTTCTGTCATCTTGTGGAACAAGGTCACAATTTGCTCCACCACTTCTGGGCTCAAGCTTGACTTAGTCATGATAGAATAGGCCTGAGTATGAGCCATCTGGGCATTTTCTGGACCAGGATCAGGGAGATAACTTGGGTAACCACCCGTTGGCTCTCTGCCGTATGCCAGCTTCTCAGGGGATGGTCTTCAGGGCTGAGGCCTTTGCCCATGGGTCCTCTTTGGTCATCCCTTCCACGTGCTATGCCAGCCATGCTGCACCTAGTGGTGTCACCACCTGTGGAAATGCCACAACTTCTTCTCCCTATCATACTGAACCCAAGATTTTGATCACCTTCTCCTTAAAATCCAGGAAGTTCACATCAGGGTCTTGTAGGTGTAGCATCCTGAGCTCTCTCCTCAAGGCCTCACTGTGCACTCCCTCCATGAACTTCTCTGTCAGCACACAATCAGAATCCTGAACCTCTCCCGGATCCACCCTCTTGATCACCCTCAGTGCTTCCTGGAGGCTCAAAGCATATTCCCTGAGGGTCTTCTGAGGTCTCGGAATGGGAAAAGAACTTCATTTTCAAATCAGAGATCATGAGCATGTCAAAGGTGTGTTGCAACCGTTGCAGGATCTGATCAGCGGTAGCTCTTTCTCTCTCTGGCCAGGACTGGACTTCCTGATGGGCCGCTCCTTTTAACTGTCTGATCAATATCTCAACTCTCTGATGCTCTAGGATCTGATACAATCAGAATATCACCTGCATTTTAGAGTGGAATTCTCCCAGGTTTCTGGTTCCACCTCCATGTCTTTCTTGGGTAAACTGAGGGAGCCATGGTGCTCCGAAGTAATAGGGCATCATCAGGGGTGAAGAAGGCATGCGGCTTGGGTCTCCTTCCCCAGCAACCCACTCTGGCATTCCAACCCCATCGACATCTTGCTCTAGGAAGCTCCAACTTTGGACTCTTTGGATATGCAATATTTTATATCTTGCCAACGACGCCAACAATTTTATTATGTGGAGGGCTGGTGTGTGAATGGAGTTCTAGATTTTATCTTACTTCCTGAGAGATGGATAGAATGACCAGAAATTGGTTTCACTACAATCACCAGACTAGCAACACAAGTGTCACCCTTAGCAGATGTTGTGGCGAGGGGACACTAAAGGTTCTTTGATGGGTGGATGAAAACACCCGACAAGGAGAGGCTGGAGTCGTTCAAAGAGTTTTGATGCCGGAAGACTTTATTCAGGCAACAGGGGTAGGATGATATGGTCACAAGGAAAGAGGGGTAGCAATAATAAAACCAAATACTACATATAGACTGTAAATCACTCTATCTAAACAGTTACCAAGTAAGGATCCTATGAAAAGTCTAAGAGGTACACCTCGGCCTAAGGCCACTATACTTTCTGCTACCCTTAGCACTCTAGATTATCACAAAGAGACAATTGCTAGCCCAGATGGCTCTTGCAGTACTGCAGAACACAGTAGCATTACTACAAATTCAGTCTGTAAGAACACATGAAAGTCCACTTCTGGTGATGGTCTTCGTGCGCACTAGCTGGAGGTGAGGTAGAAAAGAAGAGAAAGGGGAATGAAGACAGGGGATCCTGGTTGAGGCATAAAACTGGCACTTCAGTGCAGGCCTAGGTGAGGCCACTAGGATTATGAGAGGTTTATTAAACAGGCTATGAGTTCATTTGCATAAAACCCCATCTCTTGCTCTGCCGGGACAGAAGAGCAAATGGAACAAAGTTCTGGCAAAAACCTGCTGGTGGGCTGCCAGAAACAGAAGAACAAACAGAACAGGGCTCCGGCATAAACCCGCTGGTGGGTTACCAGAAACAGAAAAACCAATGGAACAAGGTTCCAGCACAAACCCACTGGTGGGCTGCCAGAAACAGGAGAACAAACAGAACAAGGTTCTGGCACAAACCAGCTGGTGGGCTGCCAGGAATGAGATAACTGCAGAAGGTGCTTCAGCACAAACCCTTGCAATGGGCTGCTGGGACAAGACGAGCTGTTGGAGATTCTTCAACACAAACTCTTCCAGTGGGTTGCCAGGGACCAGATGAGCAGAAAAGGATGGCTGGTACCAACCTGCCAATAGGTTGCCAGGGACAAGACAAGCTGCTGGAGATTCTTCGGCACATACCTGCTGGTGGGCTGATGGAACTAGATGAGCAGAAGAGGCTGAATGCTGCAAGCAGGAACAGAAGAGCAACAAGGATGAAGCAGAGGACACCTAAAAGAGAAGGAAAATGACAAACAGGGCATTGAAAGCTGGGTAAAAACAGAAGATCTGAAAGTGTCCAGAACAAGAACCAGGGAAAACAACAAATCGGCATCAGCAGGTTGCACTGGCCCTAGGCGAGACTGGGGACCAGCGGTAAACAACAAATGGGACGTCAATGCTGTTCTTCCAGGATGAGCATACTCAGGGTGAAGATGATTTCAACAAGGACCAGAGGTACAGAAGCTGGAAGATGGTGGTGAAGAATGAAGCTGTAGGATCTTTTCTCTACTGGATGGAGACTGATTCCAAATGAAATGCAATTGAAGTCACAGATGACAGTCTTAGGCAGTTCTGGACTGGCATGCAATACTTTTAGTATGGCACAGTGGCAAAAGACTGAAACCAGATGCACTATTCTAAGGCACTCAGTGGTGGTTGGTACATGGTTACCCCCCCAACAGTGACATTTCACCAGCAAGGTCCCTCACAGGGACTACAGGCGTATGACGCTGTGGGAAACCCGCTGGAACCTGGCGCTGTCTGTCAGGGGTCGTGCACCCCCCCATCAGCTCCGACTTGGAGTTGATAATCCTAAAGTGGGGGTCTGCAGGGGGCTAAGCCCCCCAAAGAAAACACAGACATCCAGTGGGAACTGGCAGCTGACTGCAGAATGTGGTCGACCTACCAGTTTCGCTGACAGGGCGTTCGACAAATATTTTGTCGAGCACTCATTGTGGATCCATTGGTACACACAGAACCAACTTCAGGGCAATTGTCCAGTTCTGGGGGCAATTGTCAGTAGCAGAGAGAAATAATCAGGTTTGGGGCAGTTGGCCAGTTCCAAGGGGTAATTACCAGTTCCAGGAGCAAACAACCCATTTGGGGGCAACTGACCAGTTCCAAGGGGCAATTACCAGTTCCAGGGGCAAATAATCAGCTTAGGGGCATTTGACCAGGTCCAGGGGGCAATTGCCAGTAGCAGGGGCCATAAGCACAGTACAGGCAGTGGTAAGCAATAAACACAGTTCAGGTAGTTACAGGCAATAAACACTGTTCAAGTAGTTGCAGTCTTATTGGCACACTAAGTGCCCCAAATGCCCTCTTGCCCCAAGACTAGCCCTATTAGGGAGCTGCTAACCAACTCCTTCCTTGGCCACCTCTATGGGTGGTCCAAAGGTGGGTAATATTTAAAACCCCTTCCCCACCAATGTGACCTCAGTCGCTGTCCCCAAAGCTCCAAAATTCACCAGGGGTGCTTTAAACCAACCTCCCACTCCCTGAGATGCTTACCCCCATTTTCTTGTGGCTTGGGAAAAAGGGTATACTCTAAATAGTGCAGGGCAACTGGGCTTACTAGCCCTTCTTTCAACTGGCCTTAGCTGGGCCCCTCTAAATTATGGGGCTTGCCTTGCCCCTTTTAAACTCCCCAAGGAGTTGCCCCTTTAAATCCATGTTTAAATTCTGTTAGAGCCTTCCTGCCTCAGCCCTGCCTTAGCTCCACCTCTGGTGCTACCCTTATAAATATTTAACAGGTTGCACTGAGGGCCTCTATGCCCTGGTCCCGCCTATGGGTGTCCCTATGCCCCAATTTTATTAAATATTCAAATTACTGGCCCCTCGGCCCACCCTCGATATGGCTCTGAGCAGTCTTTCCTGGGCACCCTAGGTGCTTCTAAACATTTTAAACAAACTTTTCTCTTTTGTGTTTAAATGAAGGTGGACAGCACTCTGACTCTGGTGCTGCTGCTGAGACACTGCCCCAGCCCAGGGTGAAGAGATATGCTGCAGGAGGTGGAAGGTGTTGCTGACAGAGGAAGGGATCACAGAAATGCGTCGGGCAGTGCGGCGGATGACAGGGGTCCTCAAGAGGGCCGATGCTCCTCTTATTCACCGACACAGCTATTCAGTTGCTGCCAATGAGGGACAGAATTACACTTAAAAAAAGGATCAAAATAACAAAAAGGGCTATACAAAGCCCACACCGCACACAGAGATTGCTTTCTTCTTGACTTGGCCGACCTCTGCACAACTAAGTTGCTGCACTCAGGACCGGAGACTGCTGCCACAGAAGGAATGGACACTGGAGCTGCAGGACAGAGGAGCAGAAACATACAGCACAGCCCTCAGGATGGCTTCAATCTCACCAGGTAAGCCAAACAGGTCCCCACTTGCTGTCCATATCCTCTCTCACTTTATCTCTATTTCTAACTGCCCACAAAATGAATGGGGATGCAAACGGCAGGCACGGGGTTTCAGTTCCAGAACCCCAAACCTGTACCAAAGCTACTGGAAATATTTTTAAACACCAACATCATATGCTGGGCAGTGACAGTAGTCCCAGTGCTTGGGTGCCCACAATGCCTGCCTGGGGAGTGTCTTGGAACACAGCAGGCAACAGGGAAAGGAACACGTTTTCTTTGTTTCTTTATTTTTGTGTGGTACCTCTGCTCTAAGTCATTCTTGGGGATGAACACACTAATAGGGCCCCTGCACACTACCCCTTGTCTACCCACACCACTGGGGACCCTACAGGGCACTTATTTTCATTATTTACAATGCTTCTTTCTGTGGTGCCCCCATACTTTGGGACACTACATACATACTCTTGAATATGGTCTTTCAAAGCTCTAATAATTTGACCAACCTAAACTCTCAGATGGGGACATAATAGAACATAAACCACAAATGGTGTATGGGAATTAATAAATTGTCTAATGTCCACAATTCTTGTGGTTGAGGGATATTTGAACATTTTTATCTTGAATACAGAAGTTACAAATGTTACACCTGTCGCATTTGTAGCAGCCCACTGGTTTGTTGCAAAGCCAATTAGATCTAATTTCAGCTTTTTTTCTTTTTTTTTATATAAGCAATGGGGTCACTAAACCACCAATATTGTTCTCACATCTTTATGGGATTCTGGGTTTATCTCCTACTGCTTTCTCAAGTGAGGGGTACCATCAAAAACATGCCAGTGTTTGTGTAAAATTCCTGAGACCTGCTGTGAAATACAGTTGTATCCAGCAATCAAAGTTACAGGAATTTCTTTTAAATGTGTTTTGGGCTTATGGATCAACAAAGCTTGTCTATTCACAGACCTAGCTTTATCTTTGGCTTCATCCAAAAGTGATGATGGTTACCTCTTTCCAAAAATCTGTTTTTCTAAAATCTTGGAATGAGTTTCATAAGCTTCCAGAGTTGAACAATTCCAATTGAGATTGATAAATTGTCCAAGGGGAATCCCTTTCTTTAGATGCTGTGGATGTGCACTAGAAGAATGAAAGAGTGCATTTTCAGAGATGGGTTTTCTGAACACTTCTGGTTTTATAACTTCACCTTCATTAGAAGAGAGACATATGTCCAAAAATGTAATTCTAGTTGGATTGCAGCCATATGTAAATGTCAAAGCCACATCATTGTCTTTCAAAAAACTAACAAACGTTGCAGCAAATTGAGCATCTCCCTCTCATGCAATTAAAATGCCATCAATAAACCTATCCCTGCATTGGGTTTCTACCATGGCTGAATACGACGGCACCCTCTCACCACACCAAAAACAAATTAGCATAGGAGGGTGCCATTGTAGTCCATGTAAAAAAGGAACTCTCAGCTCACTTGAAGACATCTACAGTTAAGCGAGCTATCGAACGGATTTATTCAGAACAATAGCACCTCTCACACCAGGGGTGTTATTCTCTGAAAATCCATTTCATTGTACACTAACTTGTGGCATGTCTTTGGAGTGAGCCGAGAGTTCTGTTTTTGCACTTGGTAATTTGACTTATATTTTGGTTCCTCCTCCTCCTGTGCGGTCCTGAGCCATATTTCTTGTTTTATTTTCACTGGGGTCCCCATGGCAGCACCTCATATTTGCAGATAGAATGTGTTGTCAAAAATAAAGTAATTGCTGGCTAGGTTGATTTGCACAGCCTCTGATACAAATTCTTTAGGAAAAATGTATGCTTGTGGATTGTTAGTTAAATGATGTTCCAGAGCCAATAAACCTAGGTCATGACTGATACTGGTATATAAACTCACCCCATCCACTGAAAGACACATATATTTTGAGGATCAGACCAACCCCTGAAGTTTGGACAAAATGTCCATGGAGTCCCTCACATAAGACGGTTGCAAAATAACCATTTGTTTTAAAAAATAATAACCAAACATAGACTTATTTTTTTCCCCTAATGTGCCTACTAGGAAGGTTGATCTGGCTCTTGTGCACCTTTGGAAGGATGCAGATGGAAGGAAAGGGATTCCACTCATATAAAATCACATTCACTTTTGAAAATATTCTGTACTAAATGGTTCTCTTCCAAAAATATATCAATTCTAGTTTTTAACTTAAAGTAGGGTCCTCTGATAACCCTTTGTAACTGTTTCTGTCATCCAGGTGGCAGAAGATCTCAGCTTCATGTTGTTATTCTAAAACAACATTTTTTTTTCACCTTTGCCCGCAGCCTTAATTTCAAGGTATTTCATCTTTTGTAATTCTTGGAGTGCTTGATTTTCCTCCCTTGTTAAATTTCTTTGATGCTAAGGCTGTTTGGACTTAAAAAGAGTATTAAAGTCCTGCATAATTAAATTCTGATAGGTAATTAAAGCTGCAGAACTTACAGGAGGATTGAATGTTGAGTTTGGCCTGAAGTTTGTGTTCTGTGGTAAAGGCTCTCCTTCAAAGTTTAACGTTAGGTCAGATGGCTTCTCATGTTCAGGATTACCAATGGCTATATCCCTCTGTGAAATCAGTTCAGATTCAAGAAAAGATCTGTTAATGCCTGTGCATCTCTGGAGAAAGAGTCTGAGTCTGAAATCAATTCTAACCTTTTGTGACCCATGCTGTTTTATTTTTTTATAAAAATTCCTAAGATTTAGTCTCCTGAAAAAGCACTTTAGATCAATATAAATTAGAAATTCATTCACTGTTGGATCAGGCACAAATGAGAGTTCTTTGTCAAGAACTTTTGTTTGGGCAGGTGTTAAAGTGATGCTTGATAAATTAATCATTTGGGAGCTTTTCCCCTCAGATTGTCCACAAGGGGTGTTCTAATTCTACCTCTTCTTCTCCTACCCCTCCTGGTCTTATGTCCTTATTATGTTGGCTTGCGAACTTGCGCAAGCAACATCTTGTGGTAGTGCGGGTTTGGGGGTGCGGCCGCTGTTGGGCGAATGCAGGGCACACATCAGTAGGTGCATCCCTCATTCCCCAATCAGCCTGCATGCCGGCGCCACACCATGCATACATAATGGGGCGAGCACATCTAAGCAAAGGTCCACTGCAATCTGAGCAAAGCTCGTCATAAGCAGCGGTCCTTTGCTTGCTGTGCTCGCCGCCATTATGAGCATGGTCGGTGAGCGGGCAGCCGCCTCACGTCTGCCAACATCAGGAGTGCCCAATCCCCCTGTCGGTAACCCACCTGCTGTCTTTGTGCCAATGGGGGAGCCCACTCCCTGTTGGCATACCCCCCCAAATGTTGAATGCCGGGGGGGTGCTCAATCCCCCTCAGCTCGTGGCCCACCCCGCTGTCTTTGTGTGCCGATGGGGGTGCCCAATCCCCATCAGCATTACTTCCCCCCATGTTGTGTGCCGACGAGGGTGCCCAATCCCCCGTCGGCTACTGACACTTCCCAAAAACAGTTAGGTGGCATGCTGGGAGCCCACCCCAGCGTGACATATGCCCTGGAAAGTGAAAACTGTCCCACAATGGTTTTCTGGGTTTTTTTTCACCCTGTAAAACGAAAACCGTCCCTCGTAGTCTCGATGCCCCCTCTCCCCACCCGCACCCACCCACTGTGCACCCTGCCTCCCCTCACCCCCCTCACCCCATACTTACCTCCGGAGTCCAGCGATGATCTTCGTTGACCGGGAACACGCCTGCACTCTTCAAAGCTGACCACTTAACTGAGGAAATGCCGTAAGCTGTATAATGGAATGAATAGGGTTTTTCCAACTTTGCTGCATATCTCAGGCATTTCTTGGATTTTTGGCACCAAATTTTCAACATGGGGTTTTTGGGCCCCCTCCTCATGAATTCTTCCACTGTCATGGAGTTAATCGGCCTCGAAAGGTGATTTTGCAGTCGCTGCGTGAAATCACCTTTCCGGACCCATTAACAAAATGACAGTGCCAGTGTTCATGAGGTGGCCTCTCAAAAAGCCTATGTTCCAAATTTGATGGGAAAATATAACAAATGCCTTGTTTTATTAGGCTTGCACATTGCTTAGTTACACAAAGTAGGCTCAGAATCCTCAAGACATTCTGCAATATTTTAATGCCAGATTTTTCAGCTTTGTCATTTTTGTACATCTCCTTGTGAATAGTACAGCTGTCACTTTCCACATCCTGTCCGAAATGTGTTTCCGCACATCCAGCGCACAATAGCGCAGTTGCTGTGGGAAATCAGTGTTTGGGCCAGATTATGAAAATGACAGTGACACAGTTCATGAGCAGAGGTGCTAAAATGCCTATGTTGAAAATTTGGTGATGATACTCCATAAAATTACTGTGTTACCAGCGTGCGTTGGCAGATTGCACGCAAGCTCGTACTGTCGTGCATTTGTGATATTTTCACTCTGGATTTTCACCATTGCCATTTTCCCACACCTATTGATGAACAGTACAGCTGTCATTTCACATATCCTGCCCAAAATGTGTTTTCACACTTCTGGCGCAGAATAGCGTGGTCGCTATGCAAAATCACTTTTGGGACACTTTGAGGAAATAACAGTGACACTGTACATGAGCAGAGGTGCTAAAATGCCTATGTTGAAAATTTGGTGCCGAACGCCCATAAAATGGCAGTGTTGCAAGCGTGCGATGCGTATTTCCCACGCACCCTTGTAATTTTGCAGATTTGGCATATTTACATGCCATATTTTCAACACTGGCATTTTTTTACACCTCCTTATGAGCTCTGCAGCTGTCATTTTTCACATCCTGCCCAACATGTTTTCCTGCACTGCACTACCAAACACCCAAAGGGACACCCTAATGCATGTCACTGTTTGCAGGGTGGGGGTGGGTTGGCATCAGTTCAGTACTTGACTGCCATTCCTATGATGCATCTCTCTAACTCCTGCACTGCCAATGGCAGCAAGCCAACATTCGGCATTGAGAAAATGCTTGTTTTTATTTAGTTTGTTGACTTTGGGAAACTTGATGTACTGGCTTAAGGTGTAGAAATATTGACTTGCTTATCTCATGCGCTATTAGAAGGTTTAGTACTACGTTGTCTAGTTTAAGATTTTGACCTGCTGTGTGCTCTTCATGGCTGGGAGGTCTACTTGGTCTCTGCCAGGAAAATATCTGTTTTAATTTACAGTCATTAGACTAACATTGTAATTTGCTTCTTTTTCATATTGTTTCAGCTTTTTTATTAGATTTCCTTCAAAGTTCTAAAAAAATTTTTATTAATATTTCAAAAGCAATTCTTTACTAGATTCAGTTTCTTTAGATATTATAGCATACACCTCCTCACCCTGATCAATAAGTATATCTATTCATTAATTTCATCAGGTTCTAAGGGTTGTTTCCCATCTGGTTTGGTATGTATCTTTAATAAAACCACCTGTTGGACTTTTGCACACACATAGACCAAGTGGTACCCAGCCTTTAGTTTCATAATGCTTAAGTGTTGTTTTGTTACAAAAAGTATTAATTTCATGGAATGCCAACTTTTCATGCTGTTGAAACAGATCTTTTAGAATGATTTCAGTCAAGCAAAATCTCCTCATTTTCAAAAAAAGTCAGCTGTGGCTGGTAAATGGCATCTGCTGATGCTGCCATGCTTTCAAAGCATGAGAAATCCTCAGACTCCTCCTCTCACTTAGTATCAGCACCCAATGAATTGCTCACGGCTTGTTTAAGCTCAAACAATATATCGTAACCCTTTTTGAGTTTGCGTATATGCATCAAACTCCTTGGGATAGTAACTTTTGAAGGGTGTGACACTGTCTATCTAATGCAGAGTGCTCTGCAAGAGCCTTGACAGTATCACACCAATTATCAGCCAGGCTGGTTGTGATGCTTTTTTGCCTGAAGTGGTCTGCACTTGAAAAGAAAAAGCCATACCAATCATGTAGCAGATAGCAGGTCACTGCACAGCAAACATCTGTTTGTGTTGCGATCAGCCTGACTGACATCTCTGGCCCATACCCCACCGGTCCCTTCCTGGAAGGTGGGAGGAGGTGATTTCCTCGCCTGCCTCCTCCACTTCCCATTGACTTCTTTTGCTTGTTTTCTATCACCTGTGCAGAGCAGGCCACAGCCTAAGCTCCATATGGGCTGGGAGTATACAGTGCCTGAAGGCACTTTCACTCCAAGCACAATCATACTGGTGGATCCCCCACTGGCCTGCCGACATCGAGGTGCTAAATCCCTGTCTCAGCATGTATCCACCCCCCAAGTACTCTGGCACACTAGGAGCCCACCCCAGTGTGCTGAAATCCATGTTATGAATAGTTTACCTGTAAGAAAGGAAACAGTTCCACAACGTATCTTTTTTAAAGCCATCAAAAAGAGAAAATGGTCCCTCTTCGTTCCCGCCAGTCCTCCTCATCCACACCGCTCCCTCCCTCTTTGCACCCCACCTCCTGCATCCCCCCCTCACCAATACTTACCTCCGGAGGTTGGAAGCAGCAATCTTCTGTGGACCAGGATCATGTCTTCTCTCTTCAAAAGAGAACTGCAAACTGAAGAAGATCACAGTAAGCCCTATAATGGCAATCAATGGGGGGTTTCAACTTAGGTTGATATCTCAGCCACTGTTTGGCATTTTGGTCCCAAATTTTCAACATGGGGTTCTTGCAACCCTACCTCATGAACACAGTCACTGTCATTTTGTTTCTTGTCCCAAAACGTGATTTTGCTGTCGCTGAATTGAATCACCTTTTGCAGTCAGACCTGGACATTGTGGCCATCACTGAAACCTGGTGTAATGATAACCACGACTGGGAGATGACCATACCTGGCTACAACAGATTCAGAAGAGACAGAGCAGGCAGGAAGGGAGGAGGAGTGGCACTGCATGTGAAAAATGACATAAGGGCCACAGAGATCCAGGAGGAACAAAATGGGGGAGAGATACTGTGGGTTAAGCTGGAAAGGAAAATGGGGACAGCCATCCGCACAGGTGTGGTCTATAGACCACCAGCCCAGGAGGAAGAAACAGATAGGGAGCTGATGCTAGCCATCCAAAGGATGGCAGACAAGGGTGAGGTAGTACTGGTTGGAGACTTCAGTATTCCAGACGTGGACTGGAGCATCCAGCAGTAGCATCAACTAGGAGCAGATTTATCCTGGACTCCCTTCAGGATGCCTTCCTCAAGCAACCGGTCATGGAACCAACTCGGCAGAAGGCAATACTGGACCTTGTGCTCACAAACAGGGACAGTGTGATGGGGGTAACAGTGGGGGAGCACCTGGGGAACAGTGACCACCAGTCATTGTGGTTTGAAATCACAGAAACAGCAGAACCAAACCACACAAAACACGATCCTGGATTTTAGGGGGCAGACTTTGGGAAAATGGGAGATACTTGAAAGAGGCATTAAGGGAATGGGGCGAATCAGGAATTGAGGAACAGTGGGCAGTATTTAAAATGGGGATTACAAGAATAACAGAATTATGCATTAAGCAGGTTAGCAAAATGAAAAGGAAGAGGAGACCTTATGGTTTTCCAGGAGGTAGCAAAGAAAGTGAAAGCCAAAAGATTGCATTCAACAATACAAAAGACACAGGCAGAAGGGGATAGGGAGAAGTACCAGGAGAAGCAAAGGAGGCAGGAGGTCAGTAAGGGAAGCCAAAGCTCAGACAGAAGAACACATTGCAAAATCAGTGAGTAGAGGGGACAAAACCTTTACAGGTACATAAGTGAAAAAGAAAGACAAAGGAGGATAGTGAGACTGAAGGGGAGGATGGGGCTCATGGAGGATGACAACAGTAAAGCTGACATATTGAACAGGTATTTCTGCTCAGTCTTTACTGAGGAAGAGGAGGGTAATGGGTCTGAAGGGAGTACAAGGGTGAGAATGGTGCAGAAATGGACACAAGTCCCTTTACATGAGAAAGGGTCCTGAAGGAACTGGAAGTAATAAGAGTTGATAAAGCAATGGGGCCAGATGGGGTGCACCCCAGGGTCCTTAAATAACTAAGAGAGGTGGTGGCTGAACCTCTGGCTATCTTGTTTAGCTGATCACTGGAAACAGGGGAGGTACCCAAAGACTGGAGGACAGCAGATGTAGTCCCCTTATACAAAAGCGGGAACAAAGAGGAAGCAGGGAACTACAGACCAGTCAGCCTCACCTCTGTAGTGGGGAAGATCATGGAAGCACTACTGAAGGAGAGATTGGTGGAACATCTGGTTGTCAATGGACTACAGGACCCAAGGCAGCATGGTTTCACCAGGGGGAGGTCATGTCAGACCAACCTCGTTGAATTTTTTGACTGGGTGACTAGGAGGTGGATCAGGGAGGCAGTGGACATGGCCTATCTGGACTTCAGCAAGGCCTTTGACACTGTGCCACATAGAAGACTATTACACAAACTGGGAATATGGGTGTGACAGGACAGTAGTGTGGTGGGTAGGTAACTGGCTGGGTGGCAGGACACAGAGGGTGGTGGTAAATGGCTGTCACTCCACAGAGGGAAGAGTGACCAGTGAGGTACCACAGGGATCAGTGCTGGGACCAGTCCTATTCAACATCTTCATCAGTGACATTGCACAGGACCTAGAAGGCAGAATTTCACTGTTCGCTGATGACACAAAGCTTTGTAACAGAGTAGACACACCAGAGGGTGTAGACAGAATGAGAAGGGACCTGCAGAAACTTGAAGAATGGTCAGGGGTTTGGCAGTTGAAATTCAATGCAAAGAAATGCAAGATAATGCATATGGGGCACAAAAACCTGGCACAATATATCAGTTGGGAGGTGAGGATATAGCATGCACCAAGCAGGAAAGGGATCTTGGGGTTATCATCTCTGATGACCTCAAGGTAGGGAAGCAGTGTGACAAGGCAGCAGGTAAAGCAAATAGGATGCTGGGATGTATAGGCAGAGGCATCACCAGCAGGAAAAGGGAGGTCATAATTCCGCTATACAAGACACTAGTGAGGCCCCACCTGGAGTACAGTGTACAGTTCTGGAGACCATACCTACGTAAGGACATAGACAGGGTAGAGAAGGTTCAGAGGAGGGCAACAAAGATAGTGCATGGATTGCATCACAAGTCCTATGAAGACAGGTTGAAGGAACTGAATATGTACTCCCTGGAGGAGAGGAGGGAGAGAGGGGGATATGATAGAGACATACACGTATCTCACAGGGAGGAACAGGGTGCAGGAATACACTATTTTTAAGCGAAAAAGATGTTCCAGGACTAGAGGGCATGGGATGAAGTTGGAGAGAGGACGATTCAGAGGAAACACGAGGAAGAATTTCTTCACAGAACGGGTGGTGGACAAATGGAACACCCTGCCAGAGGAAGTGGTGGGGGCTGAAACAATTACGGGATTTAAGAATGCATGGGACAGACATAAAGGAATTCTGGAGGTCAGGGGTAAGGGGGCAACAGACTTCTAGGAAAACATAAACTGAACTTACAAGTTCAAATGGGCAGACTGGGTGGGCCATAGGCCCTTATCTGCCGACACTGTCTATGTATCTATGAGACCAATTAACAAAATGACAGTGTCACTGTTCATGAGGTGGGATCCCAAAAAGCCTTTGTTACAAATTTGGTGAAAAAACTCCCAAAAATGACTGCATTACGAGCGTCCGTTGCACAGTTTCTATGCACGCTCGTAACATCATCAATTTTTAAGATTTTCACTTCAAATTTTCAACATTGCCATTTTTTTCACACCTCCTATAAAAAGTACAGCTGTCATTTTTTGCATCCTTCCCGAAATGTGTTTTTGCACCTGTGGCGCAGAATGGTGTGGGTGCTGTGCGAAATCAACTTTCGGGACAGATTAACGAAATTCCAGTGCAACTGTTCATGAGGGGAGGTCCCAAAAAGGCTATGTTGAAAATTTGGTGAAAACATTCCCAAAACTGACTGCATTACGAGCTTGCGTTGCACAGTTTGTAAGCACACTCGTAACTTCGCCACTTTTTCATATTTACACCCCAGATTTTCAACATTACCATTTCTTCACACCTCCTCAGAACAGTACAGCTGTCATTTTTCTCATCCTGCCTGAAATGTGTTTTCGCACATGTGGCACCGAATGGCACACTCGCTGTACGAAATCACCTTTTGGGATTGAGTAACGAAATGATACTGCCACTGTTCATGAGGTGGAGTCACAAAAAGCCCATGTTAAAAATTGGGAGCAAAAATACCAACAAACGCCAGGGGCATTAGGGTTTCCAACCATAATAGGCGTCTAATGAAGTAAACCAGTGCTAGAAGAACATAAGAAATTTGTGTTGAGAGTGATGCCTTAAAATACAAGGCAGAGGAATATACACAGAAAAATATGGAAGGCATGTACAACAGCAATATCAACAGTGAATATTCAGCATTGACAAATGCTTGTTCAGTTAGTTAGCTCCGGGAGTTAAAGGTGATTAACATGTAACTCTTGTGCACCATAAGGTATGGTTACCAATCCAAAAAAAGGTTTTTCAGTATTGGATTTACATCAAGAGTTGTGAAGTATGCTTTTTTGCAATCCCAAAAAACACTGCCTTTCTCGGCAGCATAGCAAGCAAAGAGTAAACATGCACAAAGACAACAAACACCACGCGCTCCCAATGATTATTAGATGTCTTTTCAAATATTTTTCCCTCAACCCCGGCCCCACACTCCCTGTTTTGTTTTCCCTCTTGCTCATAACATAGAAACATAGAATTTGACAGCAGATAAGGACAGCTTGGCCCACCTAGTCTGCCCATTTCCCTACCTAACGGATAAGCTGCAGATCCTAGTTAACCAACAGCCTACTTCCTCCTACCCCCCACTAGAATTGCCTTATGTCTGTCCCATGCATTCTTGAATTCCCCCACTGTTTTTGACTCTACGACCTCCTCAGAAAGGCTGTTCCATGTATCCACAACCCTCTCCGTGAAGAAATACGTCCTCACATTACCTCTGAGCCATCCCCCCTTGATCTTCAAATTGTGCCCCCTTGTTTTTGCACATCTCTTTTTCTGAAAGATGCTACCCTCTTGGACTTTGTTGATTCCTTTGAGGTATTTGAACATTTCTATCATGTCCCCCTTCTCTCCTTTCCTCAAGGCTATACATCTTTAGTTCCTTTAGTCTTTCTTCATATGTCTTCTGATGCAGACCCTGCATCATTTTGGTTGTCCTCCTCTGGACAGCCTCTGCCCTGTCTATGTCTTTGCGGAGATGGGGTCTCCAGAACTGTACATAGTACTCCAGATGTGGTCTTACTAACTGTCTGTACAGAGGGCCAACAACTTCAGTTTTCTACTGGTGATGCTTCTCCTATGCATCCCAGTATCCCCCAACCCTCCTACTGCCTTCTCACATTGCTGGGCCACCTTTAGGTCATCTGATATGACTACCCCAGGTCTCTTTCCATTTTGTTGTTGTCAGTATCTCACCCCCCATTGTGTACTCTTCCCCTGGGTCTTTGTTTCCCAGGTGCATTACTTTGCACTTCTTTGCATTGAATCTAAGCTGCCATACATTTGACCATTCCTCCAACCTTGCCAAGTCCCTTTTCATCCTTTCCACCCCACCTTGTGTATCAACCTTGTTACAGATCTTTGTGTCATCTGCAAAGAGACATACTTTCCCTTCTAGTCCCTCTGCAATGTCACTTATAAAGACATTAAAAAGGAACGGCCCCAGTACTGAACCCTGCAGTACCCCACTAGTAACCCTCCTTTTTTCACTGTGGACTCCATTTACTATTACCCGCTGTGTCCTGTTGTCCAACCAGTGTTTTACCCAGGCTACCACTCTGGGATCCACTCCCAGGCTGGCTAATTTGTTCATTAACCTTTTGTGCTGGACTGTGTCAAATGCCTTGCTAAAGTCTAGGTAGGCCATGTCCACAGCCCCTCCCTGGTCTACTGCTTTGGTAACCCAGTCAAAGAAATCAATTAGATTTTTAGACAAAGAAATCAATTAGATTATTGCTTATTTAAGGGCATAAAACCATTAGGTACAATTTTAAGCAAAAAATATATTTACCTATGTGATGTAGACTGAGAGAACTTTTTACAGCAAACTCAGTCATTATTAAATATTATTTATATTGGTTTTATAGCCTTCCCAATATTACCTCCCCCCCTTTTTCAGTCTCCTTCCCCTCCTTTTTTTCTCTTTCCTTTCTTTTTGTTTTGGTGTAGGCAGAGGTTGACGCAGGATTTAGTCCACCTGGCAATCGTCTACTTTGCTGCCGGTCTTCTAGGCATGGCATCAGTGTTGGTTAGAAACAGCTGGCAAACTTTACTCTGAACTCCAGCCATGTCCTCTTTGTAAAAAAGAGCGCACTCTGCAGGTCCAAAGTATGAAGCCTTCAATTAACCTTCGAAGCTGGGTTGGCAAAGAATACCAGCAAGTTAATCACCTAGTTATTGTGAGACTCCAATATAGCCTTCTGGAAGAATTTCTGGTGGGGGTGAAGGACAACGTTATCCTTGTGGAAGACCAGATAAGGAGACTACATCAGGAGCACCTGGAACTCGCTAATCCTTCTGGCTGGCATGATGGCCAAAGTCCAAGAAGGCCCCGCGAACTGCAAACTCCAATCTGTGCTGCACTACTAGGAGGTGGCTTACCTCCACACAAGAACATCAAAAGCAAAAAAAGTAATGCACTCAAGGAAAAATGCTGACAAAGGAAATACGTTTCAAAAGTATTTCACTAAGACTCACGATTTAAATACAAAATCCAGTGTCCGTAGCATTCAAAGAAACTTTCTGGTCGTAGCTTCCGACCAGAAAGTTTCTTTGAATGCTATGGACATTGGATTTTGTCAGCATTTTTCCTTGCAAGCATTACTTTTTAGCTTTTGATGACATGATGGCCACCAGGAAGGTAGTCTTCCACATACAATGTGACATCTCACACTTGTGCATTGGCTCAAATTACCTGCCTGTGAGCATTACCAGCACCAGCAGCAGGTCCCATGGAGGCAGAGGTTTGCGCAGCAGAGTGGACAAGTGATCCAGACCCTTAAAAACATGCCTTACCACCTTCTCTTGGACCACTGTCAGCATTCCAGCCCACACCTGGTATGCAGAGATGACTGCCCGGTGCACCTTAGACAGGGATCATAAGTACACAAGGATGCTCATCATGGAACAGGGAAAAGGGATCAAGTTCCTTACCCTTGCCATGGAACAGGGAAAAGGGATCAAGCTCCTTACCCTTGCCATGGAACAGGGAAAAGGGATCGAGCTCCTTACCCTTGCCATGGAACAGGGAAAAGGGATCAAGCTCCTTACCCTGGCACCAGATCAAGACTCTCTTCCACTTAAATGAATAGTATTTCTGAATTGGCTCCTTGCAGGATGCCCTCACAACATAAAGAACATCTTCTGCAAGGCCCAGAGCCTGGAACTCTAGCCACTTAGGAACCAGGCTGAGAGCTGCAGGGATTGAAGTTTGGGGTGCAGGACCTTCCTCTGTTGTCTTGTTAGCAGGTCAGGGTGGAGAGGCAACCTCCACAAAAGCCTGCTGTTGAGTCTGAGAGATCCAGATACCAGAACTGCAGGGGACAGCCTGGGGCTAGTAGGATGTCCCAAGCTGCACATTCGAGCAGACTCAATACACCATAAAGCCTTTATCTGCTGGCAAGTTTGTATATTTGTATGTTCATATGCCTTGTCCTTCCTGGCCTTGATCATGATCTTGTGAACCAAGGAGACGGGAAAGAAGGCATACAGAAGGCTGGGGTACAAGGCTTTGCAAAATAATCCCCATCAATGTCCTGGACTGTGGGGGGAAGGCACAAAACAGCTTCAGATTTCTGTTCTCCTAAGAGACAAACAGATCCACCAGAGGGGTGCCCCATTTGGAGAAAAGGTGGTATTCCACCACCTGATGTAGGAACCACTCATGTGACAACTCTCTGACCTGGCTGAGAGCATCTGCCAGCTGGCATTCTCCCTGTAACAGGAGATCTGCTTCCAAACTGTGTATGACTGTCCAGAGGAAGAGAGCCTCCTGACAAGGGTAAGGAGTGCATCCTGCTCTGCCTATTCAGGTAGAACATGGCTGTTATGCTGTCCATCTGGACCTGAATGACCTGACCTCAAATCAACGGAGCAAATTTTGTCAGAGCCAGATGCACTGTAGGGAGCTCCAGCAGGTTGATGTACTGTCAGGACTCCTGGGGTGACCAGAACCCATGGGCTCCATGGACTCGTAGCTGTGCTGCCCACCCCTACCAGAGACACATCCATCATGAGAATGACAGACTGTTTTGGGCAGACAAACAGGATTCCCTCCTCCAGATGATGTGAGATCAGCCACCTCTGGAAGACATCCCACATCAGTTAGGTAACCACGAATGGCTGGTCCAGGCAACCTAGGTGTTGGGACCACTGCTGGCCCAACTCCCACTGAAGGTGGTGCATCCTCTAGCATGGAAGCAGCTTATCAGCTGGAAGCTGGTGGACGAGTTCCCCTAACAATCTCAAGAGGGAATGTCTACAATTCATTATCATAACTTAATAACAGGCCTGACAGAGATCCAGTGAAGTGGTCACGTACACCTTTTTAGTCACATGGTCAATAACCTTGGACTCTGTCTGGAGGTTTCTCCATGACCCCCTTGACCTCACAGTTTATGGAAGGCAGAATCCATAATCCAATCCTCCACACAAGAGTAGTCAGAGAACCCAGAAAGGGTGCCCATGGGGACAGAATACTTGAGGATCACACATGTAGAGGGTGCTGGGCAGAATGCTGAATACTGCCAAAGGTCCAGGGTAGGTTCCAAAATGGCCTCAGCCAAGGAAAAGGCAAACCCTGGGGAATTGTCCCTATCCACTATGTTAGTAAATGAGTATTTAACTAATTTCTGGACTGGTTCAAAGGGAACCTTCATGGACTCTGAAATCAGACAGACTAGGGCTTCAAACAACACAAGCCCATGGGCCATAGTCAGCCCTTTGTGTGATTCCTAGTCGAAGGTGTGAGTCCTGTTTGAGGCCATTGAGGACTTGCCTGCTGAGTCAGAGGAGTCTTCAAAGACAGCCTCTGACTGTTTGCCACCATGGACCACCCTGGTATCTTCATCCCGGGTGGTCTCCACAGAGAGGTGGCCAGGCAAGCCAGCAGTGGGGCAAGACTCTTTGGTTAGTGCCCTGAATACAGGCTGAGGTTGAGGTGGCTCCATTTGAAGTAGAGGAGAAGCAGACACAGGTGACTACTGATTGGCATGTACCAATGAGGAAATGCCGGCAAAAGACAAAGGACCAAAGGTCCAAGGGGCAGAGCCCTACCTTGCCCAGACACAGCCCATTGTTGCCAGATGAGTTCATAATGTTGACACATCTTGTGGTGATTCCTCTCCTTACCTGAGGATGAGGAGGTCAAGGAATATTGGCTGCAATGCCTCCTGGGTGAGTGAGATCAAGAGCATGAATAATCAAAGGCCGATGTCGATGGGAGTGCTCCAGAGGGTTAGTATATACCACCTGCTTTGGCAGGGTATCCACTATTAGTTTCAGAGGGACAACCACCAATGGAAGCAGCTGTCATGGTAAGTCAGCCGGTGATGCCAACTGGGCCTTGTCCTCCTAAATGAGGACCAAGAGCACCGGGGTCCTGGAGATCAACTCCTTATCAATCTCTTTGGCAATTGGTCAACAGGCTCAAGAAAAATCTCAGCCACCAGCTCAACTGGAGTCAAGACCAACAAGCTCGACTGGATTACCATGGAGCCCTCAACCATCCCCTCAACTGGAGGAAGCTCCACCAAGGCTGAGCGGTCAGGGGTGTTGACAGAGCAGGAATAGCATGTTTTTTCCCAGTCACATGATATGTGATGATACTGCTTTTTGTCTTTTTGCTGCAGTGAGAAGGGTTCTCTCTGAAGGTCTGGAGGGCCATGCACATCTCTCTGAAATCTACAGAGAATGGCCCTCCGATGGTGGGCCCCAGCCAGGAGAAGCATTGAGACTGATAAGGAACTCACCATAGCTGCCACCTCTTCTTCCATGACCACAATTTGAGGAGCCAACCTGTCAGTCACTGAGGCCTTGCTGTGGTCCTTGGGGCATCCTAGGGGCAATCTGGCCTTCTGGTCTGTGATGGATGCTGGCATCGTAGCCCAGCAAAGACTGCAATCCCGTAAAGTTGTGTTGATTGCCAACGGAGTACAAGCACATGTCATGCAGATCCATGGCCAACATTTTTACTTGTGCTAGGTACAGAATTTATATCCTGGTTTCTTGCCTTCCATCATCAAATGAAAGGCTCAGGAGCAACTTTAATGCTGAATGTGGACTAAAACAGTCAAAGATTTAACTGAAAAGTTCTTTGAGATCTCAAACTCCTTCTGTGCTGCAGAGCTACAAAACAGGAGACCTGTCCCTTTCAGCAGAAAGAAGGATCTGAAGTTATAGGGCAGACAGCATAAAGTGTAAAAGGGAGGGGGACACTGAGTTTTTTAGGTCCATCAGGGACAAGAATAAGTCTAAGAGGAGGACTGTCAAGTTGAAGGGGGCAGTTTGGTGGAGAATAGCAGGCAAAAGGCAAATTTACTAAGCTACTTTTGCTTGACACTTATGGTTGAGGACACAGGGCCAATGCCATAAGGTGGCTTAAAAGCTTCCTCAAGAGAGCCAAGGGGAATGGAAAAAGCACAGATCACAGAAAACAGAGGAAGAGTTTGTAATGCTTTGCAACCCTTAAGGTGAACAAGACACCAGGTCCCTATGGTTTGCATTCAAGGGTGCTGAAGGAAATGCCTTTGGCCAGAGCTGGAAGCACCCCTGATGGATCGTTCAGGTGCTCCCTGGCACCAAGGGGTTCAGCAGGTTCTGGGGGACTCGCAGTCCCCAGATGGTGGTACCACAGCACAAGGGTGGAGACACGGATGACCCTGGTAGCTACATGCCAGTTATTCTTACCTCAGATTTTGTGGAAAAAATCCCCAAAATGGCTGTTTTCTGAGCCAACCTGCGTTCTTATTTCCACGCTTGCCTTCATGCTTCATGAATTTGTAATATTTCCACTCCAGATTTTCAAAATTATCATTTTTCCACACCTCCTTATGAACAGTACAGCTGTCATTTTACATATCCTGGCCGAAATGTGTTTTTGCATGTCGGGCACAGAACAGTGCAGTCGCTTTACGAAATCAGTTGTTGGGACAGTTTCAGGAAATGACAGTGACACTGTTCATGAGCAGATGTCCTAAAATGCCTATGGTGAAAATTTGGTGACAAAATTCCATAAAATGACTGTGTTACAAACGTGCGTTGCGCAGTTTCCACGCACCTTTGTAACTTCGCAAATTTGCATTACTTTCATGCCAGATTTTCAAAACTGGCAATTTTTTACACCTCCTTCTGAACAGTACAGCTGTTATTTTTCACATCCTGCCCTAAATGTGTTTTCACACCTGTAGCGCACAATGGCGTGGTCACTGTGCGAAATCAACGTTTCTGACACATTAACAGAATCACACTGCCACTGTTCATGAGGGGAGGTCCCAAAATGCCTATGTTAAAGATGTGGTTAAAAAAATCCTAAAAATAATTGGGTTACTGACGTGTGTTGCATAGTTTCTATGCATGCTCATACCTTCACCAAATTTTCATATTTTCACTCCAGATTTTCAACATTGTCATTTTTTTTGCATCTCCTCATGAACAATGCGGTTGTCATTTTCCACATTCTGTCCAAAATATGTTTTCGTCCCTGTGTCGCCAAATGGCATAGCCGCTGTGCAAAACTACCTTTCAGCCAACAAACTGATAGTGCCGCTTTTCATGAGGTGGGCTCACAAAAAGCCCATGTTGAAAATTTGGAGTGAAAATACCAACACATGCCTACGGTGTTAGGGTTTCCAACTGTAGCACCCCACCCTGTAGAGATTGACAGGCATCAGGGGTGTGACTTGGGATCATCGGCTGTAATGCTCACGCCATTCCACCCCCACTCCCACCCTGCAACCAGTGACAGGCATCATGGTGTGCCTTGCATTGTTCGGGCACAAAGTTCACCTCATTCTCCTATACTGCACCCACCTCAGCATATTTTCTTATGGAATGGTGTAAGTATAACGGCCAAAGACCCCAAAGCACACCACGACATTTGTCAGAGTCTACAGGGAAGGGTGTGGTGAAATGGCATGAGTGTTATAGTTGACGACCCAAAGGCACACCCCAATGCCTGTTGGTCTCTACAGGGTGAGGGTGGGGTTGGCGTCATTTTAATATTTCACTGCCATTCCTACCAATGCCAATGCCAGCGAGACAACATTCGGCATTGACAAATGACTGTTGTTACTATGGCTTTAAGACTGTTGAATAAACTAGAGTAGCCTAGCCTTACGCTCCGCCCCCTGATAAAGTGTTATGTCTTGGAAGCAAAATACCAGGGGTTTTAGTGCTACTTTTTAGCACTACTGTTTCAATATAAAAAAAACATTGGGCTGCCACCTGTACTTTTGAGTACCTGCAGTGCCTCTCGACGTGTTTTTCCTTCGCTGTGCTTGTTTTTGAGTGTACCTGCCATTGCTTTGTGTGTGCACGATCCCAGTGTGTTTATCTATTCAGGGCAAGATGTGTCTCTTCGTAGATGACACAAAACTGTGCGGTAGGGTGGACAATGAGGAAGGGGCTGGGAAACTGCTGAAGGATCTAGAGAAATTGGAACGGTGGTCCAACCAATGGCAACTGAGGTTCAATGCCAAAAAGTGGAAAGTGATCCACACTGGTAAGATGAACCCTTGCACAGAGTACTGGATGGGCGGGGTACAGTCAGTAGCAATGTCAGAGAACAGGGATCTGGGGGTTCTCATCAGTAACAGTCTGAAGGCTCCAGGTAAGTGCAACATGGCATATAGGAAAGCAACCAGGATGTTGGGATGCTTAGGAAGAGATTATGATGGAAGAAGGAGGAGGAGGAGGGGAGAGAGAGGTGATATTGCCCAATACAGGTCCCTGTGAGGCCCCATCTGCAGTACTATGCACAATTCTGGAGCCTACATCTAAAGTAGGACCTGGACAGGCTGGAAATAGTACAGTGGAGGATCAAAGAAATGATCCACGGCCAGCAAGGCAGAAAATGTGAGCTGAGGTTGGCAGACCTGAACATGTACTCACTGGAGGCCAAAACAGATGGGATATGTTCAAGATTTCCAAGTTCCTGAGAGGATAGACAGGATTGGCAGCAATGATCTGTTCACTATAAATTAAGTGTGGTAACGAGAGGGCATGAGTGAAAATGAGTTGGAGGGAAAATTTAGCAGAATATTAGGAAGATCTCCACTGAAAGGGTGACGTAACAATGGAGCAAATTGCCAAAAGAGGTGGCAGAGGTGTGTTCAAGGTCAGCTGTGACAGATTCAAGGGCTTAATAACACCAAAAGATGAGGTAAGGAAGGACGGAGGGAGGGAATAGGTGGAAGTGGGGCAGCTGGAGAAATTGAGGGGTAGATTGAGGAGTTAAACACTATTTGGCAGTAGACAGGAAATATGGACTGACTGTATGGACCTTGAATCTTTTTCTGCATCATTTTCTGTGTTTCTATGTTTCTAACCTGCTGTTCCACACTTTATGTAACATACATTATCTTACCTGCTCTTCCATGTTTAAATTAAATGAGCACTACACCTTCATATCCTGTAAATGTTATCTGTTTCCTTGTCAACAGACAACTCTTTTTGTATAGGTATTAGGGATATGTGTGCTTGCTTTAAAGAGACACTGTCAACCCCCTTAGGTCTCAAAGTGTCCCTAATTTAAAAAAAACACATTTTATGATTGCCAACATTCTGTAAAGATTGTTAATGCAGCTGGTAGTTTGATTCTGACTCTTTGTTTCTTTAAAAAAGTAAAAAACAGACTGCCCACCATACTGGTGTTACCACACAAACACAGGTTTGTTTACATTCCTTGATCAACCCCAGCTGCATCTTTCCTGGACTTAGGCACACACCCAACCCAGTCTAGCCCCTCATGATGCAGTGGGAGTTTAGGAGGCTACTGCCTCATGAGTGATTGCACTGTTTTGGTGGGTTTCTAGTGCTCAGGAGGTATGCAGTAAGAACAGATCCAGGATTGTAAACAAAACAAGGTTGTTTATAAATATACGTTACCATGCATTTCCGTTCTACTAAACAAGGAGACAGACAAAACAAACAGCAACATCAATGAATTTTAGAGAAGGTAAGCAGTCATAAAATGTAGGTTTTTAACTAGAAATAATATGATGAAAAACAAGTTGACAGTGTCCCTTTAAGTTTATTTCCACTGTTCATGCTAGTTCCTGTAACTATCCTGGGGGTCTCCATTTTCTGTTTGTTGAAATCTCATTGTCTGAGAGAGCTGCATTAGCGTATGAGAACATAATGTGTCAGCACCCTTTAGACTCCACAGTATGCCTGACTGCTTACTTAGAATTAAACAAAACAAGTTGCAGCAAGGTGTGAAATACATTTACCTTCAGTTAGCCTTGCAAACTATCTTAGATATCTTAGATATAATATAAGGTGTTTTCCTTTAAATTGTATTTAATCTGTGTATTTTAAGAGTGTTTTTTTTCAGGTTATATGTACTTTCAGCATAGAGATACATGGTGTAAATGAGTGCTGTGGCATCGTGTTATTTTTTATTTTGTTTTGAAAGTCAGATTTACAACCTTTGAGTCAGGGACTCATTTACAAAGGCACCTCATCGCAGGGAGGGTAGACATGGTTACAGTGTGAGATACAACAGTGGTAACATACAGGTGCAATACAGATAACAAAAGGAACACAATATAACAGTGGTTTACGGGATAAAGTTACAGGCAGTAAATAGCAACCGTATTAAAAAAAAAAAAGAAAGGGAGGGGGAAGCAGTCCAATGGACATTGTGAAGGCTATGGGCAAGAAACGTGGGAGTAGTTAATCAGGGGATTATGTAGGTGAGGGGGGTAGAAGTTGTAGGGAAAATCATATGCTAGTGCAGCTCTCAGGGACAATGAGATTTCAATGAGAACATTGAGTCCCCCAGGCTAGTTACAGGGACTGGTATGAACAGTGAAAATAAACTAAAGCAGCATATATATCCCCAACAGCCACACAAAAAGAGTTGTCTGTTGACAAGGAAACAAGCAAAATTTACAAGATATGAGAGTGTAGTACTCCTTTAACAGACTGTATTGAAAATGTATTTATTTATTTATTGGATTCTCGGATTTACACCTTTGAGCTAGAGAGCTTGTTTACAAAGTTTCCACATCGAAAAAATTGTACGGACAAAATTCATAGACTTTTTACAAGACAGGTAGACGATCACATACACAATCAAATACATGTATTACAGTGAAAATTTGGATGAAAACAGAATGTGGCCAGTAACAACAACTAAAAACACTGGTGCAAATAGCAATAATAGGTTCGACTAACAGAAGGTGCTGGATTAAGGGCTTACTGGGTTTGTTGACAGGATCAGATTGAGGGTGGATTTTGGAGAAGGGGGAGTAGGTAATGAGAGCGGGGGTTGAAAGCAGTTGTAGAGGGAGTAGTTAATCAGGGGATAATGTAGGTGAGGGGGTAGAAGTTGTAGGGAAAATCCACCCATGGGGTTTCATTGCTATGGGAGTGTGGAAGAGCTGGAGGAGGGGGGTAGGGGAACAGGGGGAACCAAGGAGGAACCAAGGAAGGTGGGAGTGGAATCAGTGAAGTGGTAGAATTTAAAATTTGAGGAGGGAATGCAGGGGAGGAAAAGGGGGGAGGTGCTCAGAAGGGAAATAACCAGGCAGGGGAGCATTAGGCATTTGTAATACAGTAGCACACATTGAGTGAGGCCAGGTGCATTAGCAGTTTGGATTTAAAGGGGCCAAGTTTTGGTTCAGAAACTGGCCCAGTGCTGAGGGACTTTACCAGAGGGGGGCCCTGTAGCTGAAAGATCATTGCCCTTGAGTGGTCTGGCAAAAGGGAATATGGAAGACAGTTTTGCTGGATCCCCTGGTTAGTCTGGAGTTGGTGGAGTAGCTAAGTAGTTGCTGCACTCCTGGGGGTGCTAGGCTAAGGGAGTTGTTTTTATCTAGCAAACAAACCTGGTACTGTATCCTGTTATTCAAATTTAGCCAACCAGTGCTAGAGTACAGCTCACATGTGTGAGCGTGACAGGGTCAGCCCTGCCACTAATGTTTGGATCCTTCTCTTTCCTATATGATTGCAACCGCTATCTATCTTTCTTTCTTCTACGGCTATCCCTTTTTCTTTACCCTGTTTGGAGGCAGGCCACCTCCTTACAACCCCCTTTTATCTTCATCTTCTTTATTTTCCTTTCCTTCAATGGGTCCTAAAATGAAGGTAAAAGAAAGGAGACCTAAAGTATAGCAGGGTTAGGCACAAATGGGTAGGTGTCTGGCACCATACAAATATGACAGAATAAACTGCATAGGGATGCAGTATATATGTCAAGTATGCAAGCAGCATTCCCTTTCCCCTTTTCTTTGTATATCCTGTGCTGTCTTGCTCTATTGCTTGATTTAATAATGTTATGCCTAGGATTAAGAATGAATTATTTTGTTTTAGGATAAATAGTATTTTGAATACCCCTTGGCTTTTTCCTTACTAGATAGTAAGCTAGGAAGAAAAGGAAGGGTTCCATTTCAAAAAGCAGAGCAATTGTCTCTGCAGTAGCTGTGTTAAACTCCATGAAGTTGTTCCTAATCATAAAAGCATTTAGCGCTTAGTGGTACGAATGTTCACACGATCGCGAAGCCCTCGTGAGCATGCGCACATTCATGTAGTGCTTGCGTTATGGTTTGTTTAAAATAAACTCCTTCTGATAGTTATTGCTGTGTCTAGTGGCTTCAAGTAAAGGGTACTTTACAGCTTCCTTTTGTTAGGAGAGTCAAGAAATTGAGCCTCTTAAGTCTCACAGGCAGAAAGTGAAACTGTCAGCTGTTGGCTGCAATTTCAGCCAAAGGCTTGACATTTCAGCGGTGGTGTTGCTGCCGTCCGGCTTTTCAGCTTATGCGAACCCCACATTCACCCTCTAATACCACTTTGGCCATACAATAAAGAGGGTAGAAGCTGTAAATAAAATAAAATGGGCATTTCTAACAATAGCCCCATTAGCTCCTTAGTTTTGATGTTGTAAACAAGTAGTTTGTTAGAACCTTAATAAAACAAATAGGACAGACCTTAACATAAAAGGGGACAATTACGACCTTTGTACTTCGGATGGCTCTGCTGCCCTAAAGAGTCCTCCTAAAGGTCCTTCTTGTTGTTTTAACTTCATGGCTGGAGTTCCTATACCTCCTTGCAGAGTTCTGTGCTCTTTGAGTTCTGTTTCTGAACTGAGGGCTACTATAGGGAGACAGCGGCTCCTTGTGGCCCATTCTTATACTACCTTGCTGTCAATCATTTTCAGAGAATCAGACTGATTAAAACAAATCCCCAAAGAAAGGTTTTTTCTTTCATTCCTGAATTAACTGCAGCCTGTGCTTTGCATTTATTATGTGCTCTGCTTATCTAAACCTATATTGTGTGGATATAAAAGATGTTTTATTGTATGATGTTGCTAGGTCACCTGACTCAGGTAGGCAGATACATATAGCACTACCTGAGCAGCTAATAATTAGATAGGGTCAGTGCTTCCTGACCAGCACTAGGAGAGGTTCTATGCTGATGGAATTGATTTTCTTTTACTGTTTATTTTTGAAGAAAGTATTATTTTGTATGTTATTTTGATTTATGATGCCAGAAATATTTATGGAGCAATAAATATCCTGCTAAGAAATAGTGGGTTGCACCTTATTCTGAGACTCTGTGTCCATCTGCAGAACCCACACCATTACAAATTGGTGTCAGCAGTGGAATTCTACTGACGCAGTGTCTTGCCAGGGAAGGGAGACATTGCAGCGTATATTTCCTGGTATCTGAGGTGGACACATGGCAGAAGGTGGCCAAGTTAAAGGCGTCTTCATGAGGAAGATGGCTGTGTGGACAGGAACTCCATTGTTATGTGGTCTGCCTGATGTACACCCCAAAATAAAGGCAAATCCATCAGAGAAATCAGAGGAAAATCTCAGTGATCATGGGGAAGAGATGCCCATGGGCCCACTGCTCGACACAGAGGATATAAGGGAAGATGTGGATACCTCCTGCCCAGATCTGGAACATGCTCCCGTGGAAGACATTGGTGAACTTTTGAAATGGCTATGTGTCAGACAGGTTCAGCTTGAATGGGAGAGAGAGACTGAACATAGGAGACAAGACGCCAAGTGGGCAGACACCATGCAGGTGCTCCAGGCCATCCAGACAGAGCATGCTGAATGACCACAGGGCCCCAGGGTTATTAAACTAGCAAGGCTGCAGGACACTGACGATATCAAAGTGTATCTCACTATGTTTGAAAGGTTGACACAGATGTGTGGGTGGCAAAGGGAACAATGGGTGGTGCGTCTTGCTCCCCAGTTAACCAAATGTGCTCAGGTGGTGTATAGTCAGTTGGATATACACTTTGCTGATGATTATGATCACGTAAAAAGGGAGATCCTGAGATGGTATGACATAAAGACCGAGACTTACTGACAATGTTTTTGGTACCTGAAGATGCAAGCCACTGATGCCCCAAGAGAAGTATATGCATGCTTGAAAGACTTAAGCGATAAGTGGCTGCAGCTGAGTAGTAAAACAGTCAACAGATTATGGAGGCCATCACGATACAGCAATTTATAAAAGTCTTACCACAAGATGTGCAATTGTGGGTCTGGGAACATACAGCCCAAAGGAGTGGAGAAAACCATTGCCCTGGCAGAAAACTTCATGGCTGTATGACCTGCGAGAAGGAGAAACCAAGAAGGACCTACATCTACTCCTTCCACCAACCTGGTAAGAACTACCTTTTCTACCAATAACTTTAAAGTCAATTCAGAAGTAAAGAGAGAAAGGAGGGAGAGAGCACCCTTATCTGAGATAGTTTGCCGTGGTTGCCAGAAAAAGGGGCATATTATAAGGAACTGTCCATCAGTGAAGAAAGACTGTGGACATTTGGCATTAGCGAACTGGGTGCCTTATATAGCCACAGTGGAAGTGGGACCACATCACGTTCTAGTCCTCTTAGACTCTGGAAGCTGCCAGACTCTGGTTCGTGCCAACCTGGTAGAAGGTGTAGAAAAAGCAGAAGCAGGGACTATGGTCACCTGTATACATGGGTACACTAATTTTTATTCCACCACCCCCTCTGGATTTGACTGTAAATGGAAAGACACAAGAATTATCTGTCAGGATTGTTCCTCATTTACCAGTCCCCATCATTATTGGGCAAGATCATCCTGACTTTTCTACATTGTTGGTAAAACTTGATTATTCTCCTGTAGTTGCAGTGACGACTTGGTCACAAACAAAACAACAAGCCAAGCTGGGGAAACTTTTTCCATTTTCAGAGGAACTGAACGAGTCCCCAGGTAAAGATCAGAATGGGAAAACAGCTAAAGGAAGAGAAAAAGAGACTGGCAAGAAAAAAAGGTTATGGGCCCTTTGAATATCAAACCTGAGACAATAGCATATGAACAAAAACAAGATGTGTCTTTAACCCCTTTTTTGTTACAGGTTGAAAAACAAAATGATGATGGGTCCCCCACGTATCTTATGTTAAATGATATCCTGTACAGGGAGTGTACAACCCCCCAAAATGGGAATAAGGCAACACAATTGGTTGTCTCCCAAAAATACCGGAATGAAATAGTATACTTGGCCCATGACATACCCCTGGCGGGTCACTCTGGGAGAGATACCACTTTAAGCAGGATCTTGAGTAGATTTCATTGGCCAGGTATTCATGATCAGGTATCAGAGTATGTTCAAAGCTGCCCTGTATGTCAGAGAATACCTTGGACAGGGAAAAGGAATACAATGCCCCTCCAGAGTATACTCCTAGTCAGCCAGCCCTTTGATCATATTGCCATGGATGTGTTAGGCCCCCTTGAGACCAGTTCTAAGGGTACTAGATTTATTTTAGACATTTGCGACTATGCCACTAGATATCCTGAGGAGATTCCCATGACGACAGTAACAGCTCCAAGGATAGTGGAAGAACTGGCCAAGGTATTTAGTAGAATGGGCATCCCAAAGGCCATTTTGACAGATAAGGGTACAAATTTCACTTCAGTGATGTTAGCTGAGTTATATCGGCTACTGGGAACCCATGCTGTACAAACCTCGCCATACCATCCTCAGATGGATGGGTTGGTGGAACGGTTCAACCAGACACTTAAGAAAATGCTCCAGAAGTTTGTCAGTGAGGAGGGAAGAAATTGTGACACCTTTCTGCCTTACTTCTTGTTCTCCTATCGAGAGGTACCCCAAGCTTCAACAGGTTTCCCCCCCTTCTCCTTCTTGTATAGCCGAAACCCCCGAGGCCCGTTAGATGTTATCAAAGAACATTGGGAGGAAAATACACAGATAGGAAAAATGAAAATTACGTACCTATCGTAATTCTTCATCTTCTTGGACATGTCTCCACCACTCATTCACACTATTAGGATCTGTGCCGGAGGCACTAGGACCTATCGGGAGCAAACTTTTTGCCGGAGGGTCGGCGCCAGAGATGGAGCCACGAGGAAAGGCACCATGAGCCTCAGCTCGTGCGGTAATGACTATCTCAGCGTCAACCCTCCAACCGCCTCAGTACCTTTTTTACCAAGGAGGTGTAGCGTAACTAACCTAGAAGGATAGCCTATCCTAAAAACCGGACATAAGATAGTCCGGGCGACCCGTATAAGAAGGGTCAACACAGAAGTCTTCACAGCCTAAAGATTTGAGGGAGTGAAGACCAACAACAGAGGTGAGCTCAGGGGACGGAGGGTGGGCATGTGAATGAGTGGTGGAGACTTGTCCAAGAAGATCAAGAATTACGGTAGGTACATAATTTTCATATCTTCCTGGACATAAGTCTCCACCACTCATTCACACTATTGGGAGAGTACCGAGCTAATAATCCCCCGAGAGGGCGGCAGGAGAGACCAAGAGCTCATGTTTCTAGGACAGAAGTCCATTGAGGATGGCTCTGCCAAAGGAAGAATGTCGTCTGCCATAGACATCCAGTGCATAATGTTTAACAAAAGTATGCACTGAGCTCCAGGTGGCCGCGTTGCAAATATCTGCAATGGGCACTTTGCGAATTTCCGCTAGGGATGCCACGACCGCTCTAGTAGAGTGAGCGTAAACCCTACCCTCCAACTTAACCTGCGCCATGGAATAGCAGTGGTGAAGGCATGCCACTAGCCATGCTGAGATACATCTGATAGCGACAGGTTGACCCAGCCGGGTCTCGCTGAAGGAGACAAACAGTTGCTGGGCTTTGCGAAAATCCTTGGTTCTATCTAGATAGAAATGCAAAGCTCTTTTAACATCCAAAGAATGAAGAGATCGTTCTCCTTCATTTTGGAAGTCCGCAAAGTAAGAGGGAAGGACCAGAAGTTGGTTTAGATGAAACTCTGACACAACCTTAGGAAGAAATTTCGGATGGGTCCGAAGGACTACTTTGTTCTTATGGAACACAGTGTATGGAGGATCTGTGACCAGGGCATGTATCTCAGAGACCCTCCGAGCTGAGGTAATGGCCACTAGGAAGGCAGTCTTCCAGGTGAGAAATTTTAGCTCACAGGTGGCCAGAGGTTCAAAAGGTTTCCGAGTGAGCATGTCTAGCACAAGATTAATGTCCCAGGCTGCAACTGGATGTCTTGTAGCAGGTCTGGTATGCAGAATTCCTTTAAGAAATCTCTTAACCACAGGTAATTGAGCTAGCGTTAAGGAAAAAAAAGGCTCATGATACACTGAAATGGCACTAAGGTGAACTTTGACTGTAGAGTACTGCAGACCTGAATTTGAGAGGTCCAAGAGGTCCAAGAGGTACTCCAGAACCTTATCGGGTGGACAGGAAAAGGGATTCAAAGAGGATTTTGCACACCAGAGCGAAAAACGCTTCCACTTAGCTGTGTAAGTTTTCCGAGTGGCTGGCTTCCGCGCAGCCGGAAGAATATCTGAAACCCTACGAGAGACATTGAACTGGTTTACTTCTACTTCTTCAGGAGCCAAGCGTGAAGGTGAAGTGATCTCAGGTTGGGATGGACCACCGGTCCCTGAGTCAAAAGGTTCATCTGTAGGGGAAGTGGTCTCGGAGGAACTGCCAACATATTGTTGAGTAGTGGAAACCACAGCTGTCAAGGCCAGAAGGGAGCAATGAGAATCATCTTGTCCCCCTGGGATTCAAACTTGAGGAGCACCCTCTGAATTAGAGGAAGAGGTGGAAAGGCGTAAAGAAAGCATTTTGTCCACTGCAGCCTGAACGCATCCTGACAGAAAATGCCAGGCCCTGGATTTCTGGAGCAGAAGAGAGGAAGTTTTATGCTGAGTGGGATGCAAAAGGTCCAGGTCTGGAGTTCCCCACTCTTCAATAGTGACTGAACTATGGTTGATCGAGAGACCACTCATGAGGATCTGTCTCTGTTCTGCTGAGATGGTCTGCCAGCTCATTTTGTATTCCTGTAGGTAGACCGCTTGAATTAGAGCCTTGTGCTCCAAGCACCATTCCCATACCCTCATTGCTTCCCTGCATAAGGGGTAAGAATGAGCACCGCCCTGCTTGTTGATGTAATACATCGCTGCTTTGTTGTCCGTTTGAAGAAGAATGCTCTTGTGACAGAGAATGTCCTTCAATGCTCGGACCGCATAAAGGACGGCTCTCATTTCTAGGACATTTATGTGAAGCTGGGACTCGACCTGAGTCCACACACCTTGAGTGTGGAGAGCCTGACAGTGAGCTCCCCACCCCATTAGGGATGCATCCATGGTAATGGAGATTTGATGGTCCAGAGGAGCAAAAGGATATCCGTCCAGGAGATTGCTCTCTTGAGACCACCACGTGAGTGACCTCTTTAAAGGTTCTGTCACCCTGATGAGATAGGACTGTGGGTGTAAGGTTGGGGACCACCGAGTACTGAGCATCCACTGAGTGGTTCTCATGTGCAGACGTGCTAGGGGTACAGTGAACACTGAGGATGCCATGAGGCCTAGCATCCGTTGCATCGAGAGAGCTGTAACTGAGCTGTTCTCCCCGATGTGATGGGCCATTTGAAGGATATTGTTCCTTCTGTCTTCTAGAAGAAAAGCCTTCACACAGGAGGTGTCCAGAAGAGTCCCTATAAAAAGAAGCCTCTGGGAGGGCTGCAGTTGCGATTTCTTGATCTGAGGTTATGGACTTCCACTGGTTGTAGAAGTGCATCAGACGACCTCCCACCGGAGAGGAAAAGTTCATCTCGGGCAGCTGAGATGGGACTTGGGCCAGCAATTCATAAGGTAGCGCTGGGCGCTTTGGGCCCTTGCGCTTTCTGTTGTGTCTTCTTTTGAGGTTGGGCAGGTTAGTGTTTATGAAAACCTCCTCTGCCTCTGCCTCGAAAGGACTGACGGTTATGAAACTGACATTTACTGACATTCCCTCGAGAGGGGGCAGGAGGGGGTCAAGCCAACTTAATGGCTGACCTAGTCTTTTGTGTAGCTTGTAGAGTTTACTCTACCTGAGGACCAAAAAGATATACACCATCAAAGGGCAATGCCATTACCTGTTGCTGCGCGTCATTCGTGAAGCCCGAAGTGCGCAGCCAGGAATGACGGCAGGTGCAAATACCAACAGCCGCTGAACGGGAAGCAGTGTCAAAAGCATCCATGGCTGCTTTAACCTGCTGGTTTTTAGATTCGATACCTCTGGTAATGGTCTGAAGAAGCTCTGGCTTTGTATCCGACTCCGGTACAGCTTCAACCATTTGTTTGATAGAATGCCACAGGATATATTCATACTGGGAGAAATAGCCCTGGTAATTGGCAATATGCATACTTAGGGTAGAAGCAGCAAAGGCTCTCTTACCTTACCTTACGAGATTCTTTGTTAATAGGTCGAGCTGTAGTAATTTGAGGAAGAACGACCTTATCATTCTCTGCCAGGACTACAATAGGATCCGCAAAGGCTTGAGATGCCAAATGGGATGATCCTTAGGGGCTGAATATTTCCTATCTATGGATTTAGCCACCGAAGGGGTGAGAGCAGGATTATTCCATGCCATTTGAGACAGCGTCTCGAAGGAAGGCTGAACCGGAGCAGTCAAATCCGCAGGGATCTCCGGGGCATGAAGGTATTGGAGTCTTAACAATTTCCCAGGATCGTTGTCTGTAGTCTGGAGAGAAAGAGTGGAACTCAGATTTTTCAGCAGAGACTTAAAGGACAGGTCCTCGACCACAGGCTCTGTAGCAGTAATAGATCCTGCTTCGTCCACTTCATCACCCAACCGAAGGTCTGGGTCAGGCTCAATGTCATCTCCTGACAGTCACGGAGGGACTGTATGGACAGGAAAGGAACGAAAATCAGAAGAGAGGGAAGAAGGAAACGAGTGAAAAGAGGAGTCTTGAGAAGCAGAGGGAGCCCCGAGAGCCCCCGGCACTGAGGAGACGCACGGCACCGAGAACGACGCCGAGGGACCACACTGCACCAAAAACGGTGCCGAGGAGCCACACAGTGCTGAAAATGGCACAGAGAAGCCGCACGGTGCCGAGGACGGCGCTGAGAAGCCACACAGTGCCGAGGATGGTGCCGAGAAGCCGCACGGTGCCGAGGAGGGCGCCGAGCGCACCATCGACGCCGAGGGTGCCGAAAACACCCCCAGACTCTGAAAAACAGGTTTTGAAGGAAGAAGAGCAGGAGATAAGGGCATTGGTGTGGCCCCCTGCGCCGTAGCCATGTGAGGGGGGGAATACCTAAGCGCGGAGTCGACAGCATCGAAGAAGGTGCCGCCCAACCAGGAAAGTCCAACCACCCTACCTGGTCTCTCAATAAGCCCGAAGGCCCACGAGTGACCGAGCCAGGTAGCTGAACCAACCTCCGAGCCCATTGCTCCATAAGAGTGGCCCACTGATGAAACTGCTCATCTGAAGACCTACCTGCAGGCGGGGTAGGGCTCCGATGTCGAAGCCATTGGCTACCAGAAGCAGAGGTTGGTGACTCTGAAGGAGGAGACCGGCAACTAGCCCCGATAACCGAACATCTACACGCAGACATATCAGAGGGTGACCTCAAGTGATGCCTTCTCTTTTTAGACCTGTGGGCCAAGAAGAGCTTGAGGCCGAACGTGCCGAATGTGACCGCTTATTTTTATGCTTCCACGGGACCGCCCATCCCCGGCATTGGACTGACCATTGTCAGACCCCTTCCAGAGAAGGTGGCGGACCGGACCCAGCCTGACTGACTGAACAGCTTTCATACGAAATCTCCCTACTGTCACCTGACCTGCTCATGGTCGACTCCGTCAAAGTAGGCTGAGACTTCTTTATTTTTAAAATAAGAATAAACTAAGCGATACTTTATCGAGATAATACTACAAAATAACAAAACTGAAAACTATGCTAGTTTGAAGTTTGACTCCAGCGGACAGCGACGTCGTCACTGAAGCGCACTTGGCGGTGGAAAAGGAACTGAGGAGTGAGTAGAGGGTCACGCCGTAGATAGCTATTATCGCATCGAGCTGAGGCTCGTGGTGCCGCTCCTCGCAGCTCCATCTCTGGCGCCCGACCCTCCAGCAAAAAGTTTGCTCCCGATGGGTCCTAGTGCCTCCGGCGCAGATCCCAATAGTGTGAATGAGTGGTGGAGACTTATGTCCAGGAAGATCAAGGGGTGTTGGAGTATATGACGGCGTTGAGGAAACGCCTACTAAAGTATGTCACACTAGCCCACCAATCATTACTGAGAAACCAAGCACAATAGAAGGCGGAATATGATAAGAGGGTGGGGCATAAACAGTTTTCTATAGGAGATCAGGTACTACTCCTCTTGCCTGCCACTGAGAACAAACTTCTTATGAGATGACAGGGCTCTTGTAGTATTGACAGACAGGTGGAACCAGTAACCTATGAAGTCCACATGCCCAACAAGAGGTGTGGCAAAAAGATACACCATGTGAATTTGTTGAAATTGTGGCATGAGAGACCAGAACCCCCCAACATAAGTTGTTACATCCAGATGGTATCACAAGACTCTGAACTTGACGTAGCATACAGTAGACTGGAACAGGCTGGTCAGATAAAGAAGGTCCACATTAACCCTGCATTAACTTCTCACCAACACAACCAAATCCAGCAACTGTTGGGTACATTTTCGGAAACCTTCACAAATGTACCAGGCTGAGCAATAAGTATAGAGCACGCCATTAGAGTTATGCAGAATACCCCTGTACCAAAAACCATACCGATTACCTGTGCATGTCAGGGATGAGGTAATAAAAGAAGTAAGGAAAATGGAGCAATTAGGAATAATCACGCCCTCCCATAGTGCATGGTCATCACCTATTGTGGTAGTCAATAAGAAGGAAGAAGTTATTCACCTCTGCCTAGACTTCTGGAGGGTGAATACCGCCTCCCTTCTACATAGATACCCTATGCCAAGGATAGATGATGTTATTGATCATCTGGGGAATGTTGCTTTTATTTCCACACTTGACCTCACTAAAGAATACTGGCAGATACCCCTTACCCCTCAGTCTAGGGAGAAAACTGAATTTAGTATGCCAGTAGGGTTGGTTGAATTTGTTACCATGCCCTTTGGTCTTTATGGAGCACCTGCCACATTCCAGTGCTTCCTGGACCAAATACTACAACCATATTCTCAGTTCTGCGCTGCATATCTGGATGATGTGGTGGTGTTTAGCACTGACTGGGAAACACATCTGCAGCATTTAGATCAGGTCCTTTCAGCAATCCAGCAGGCAGGGGTCTCCATTAACCCTACAAATTGTCTGGGACAGATTGAAACCAAATACCTTGGCTTCATTATAGGGAATGAGGTTATTCACCCAGAAATGAATAAAGTAGAAGCAGTCTCTGCATGTGCCATGCCCAGGACCAAGAAACAGGTCCGTGCCTTCTTAGGCCTGGCCGAGTACTACAGCCGCTTCATTCCTAGATTTTCAGCCATAGCAGGCCCCCTTACTGAGCTAACAAAGAAAAAGTATGCAACCAGGGTGGAGTGGTCCCTGAATGCGATGCAGCCTTTAGACAGATTAAGGCCTCTCTTTGCGTATATCCTGTTTTGAGAAGCCCTGATTTTTCCAAACCTTTTGTCATGCAGACGGATGCATCAGGGGTTGGGTTAGGAGTGGTATTGACCCAATATATTCAGAATGAAGAGCATTCCATCATCTACATTAGTAGTAAGCTGCATGAGAGGGAACACAGGTATGCGACAATCGAAAAAGAATGTCTCGCCCTCAAATGGGTGATTGAATCATTTAAATATTACCTTGGGGGGGGAGTTTGAGGTGGTGACAGACCACAATCCCCTCTGTTGGTTGCATCAGATGCGGGAAAAGAACCTGCGCATCATGAGATGATTTCTGACCTTGCAGCCGTACTGTTTCACTGTCTCTCATAGAAAGGGGAGTGAACATGCAAATACAGATTTCCTGTCACGATATGGGACAGGACTTGAGGAATCACATGCTGATGCTAAAATTAAAGTTGGATAACTGTTCTAGCTATTAATCTTCGTTCATGTGGTCCTTGCAAAATGATAACTGTGTTTAAAGATCACAGGGTAATGCTGTATGAATATCTTGATTTGTAGGCACTTAGGTGCTCCTCCAACCCTCGTATGTCAGGTGGTTGGACTTTAGGTTACAGCCTTCCTGGCTGGAAAGTGATTTTTTGATTGTTGTTGTCTATGTATCGACGAATGGGTACACAAAGTCCCAGGGTATGACAGGTTCTGGCAACTAGAGTGTCAGAGTGCTTGGTTTATGGACTCTGGGACGGAACTCCTGAGAGTGGGTAGGTGGTGGGAGTTCCGCCTCCGGGGCATCTGGACGAGGGAATCTATTCTTCACCTTCCTTCAAAAGAAGGGGTATATGTTACAGGGTCAGTCCTCGCCACTAATGTTTGGATCCTTCTCTTTCTATATGGTTGCAAACCGCGTATCTATCTTTCTTCTTCTACGGCTATCCCTTTTCTTTACTATGTTTGGAGGCAGACCACCTCCTTACAACCCCCTACTCTTCATCTTCTTTATTTTCCTTCCTTCAATAGGTCCAAAATGAAGGTAAAAGAAAGGAGACCTAAAGTATAGCAGGGTTAGACACGAATGGGTAGGTGTCTGGCACCATAAATATGACAGAATAAACTGCATAGGGATGCAGTATATATGTAAAGTGTAAGCAGCATTACCTTTCCACTTTTCTTTATGTATCCTGTGCTGTCTTGCTGTACTGCATGATTTAATATGCTATGCCTATGATTAAGAATTAATTATCTTGTTTTAGGAGAAATAGTACATTTTGAATACCCTTGGCTTTTCCTTACTAGATAGTAAGCTAGAAGAGAAATGCTTCCATTTCAAAAAGCACAGCAATTGTCTCTGCAGTAGATGTGTTAAACTCCATGAAGTTGTTCTTATCAGAAAATCACTTAGTGCTTAGTGGTATGCATGAAATTGCAATGACGTTGGCCTTCGTGGAGCATAAGACATTTGTAGCGCTTGCGCTTTGGATTTGTTTAAAATAGACTCCTTCTGATAGTTATTGCTGTGTCTAGTGGCTTCAAGTAAAGGAGCACTAGTACTTTACAGCTTCCTTTTGTTAGGAGAGTCAAGAAACTGAGTCTCTCGAGTCTCGCAGGCAGAAAGTGAAAGTGTCAGCCGTCGGCTGCAATTTCAGCCGATGGCTTGACATTTCAGTGGTGGTGTTGCTGCCATCCTGCTTTTCAGCTCATGCAAACCCCAGAGTCACCCTCTAATACCACTTTGACCATACAATAAAGAGGGTAGCAGCTGTAAATAAAATAAAATGGGCATTTCTAACAATAGCCCCATTAGCTCCTTAGTTTTGGTGTTGAAAACAAGTAGTATATTAGAACCTTAAAAGACAAAGAGCCTCTGTGCGCAAACACTGAGGCTAGGGTTACCCCAAAGGGCATTTGGCTGGGAAGCCAAGTTTCAAGAAAATACAAAATCACACATGCCCCTACAATGCAAAGCATCATGGGCTATATATGCAAATCACTACAGAATGTTATGCTGGTCCAACTTTAAGCAGAATTGCATGGTGCCGAAGGCCTCTCACAGTTGCAAAGGGTGCTAACAGAAGACATAGAACCGTGTTTCGTCCCTATCAGGACTCATCAGTATGCCTCATCTGTTTGACACCCCAGTGGAATGGACTATTACCCTTAAGGCAGTGTGCCTTGGATATATTGTGTTTAGTTTTTATTTTAATGGGTTCACCACAGTATATCCAAGGCACACTGCCTTAGGGGTAGCTGGTCCATTCCACTGGGGTGTCAAACAGGCAAGGCATACTGATGAGTCCTGGTAGGTTGAAACACGTGTTCTATGTCTTCTGTTAGCACCTTTGCAAACTGTGTGAGAGGCCTTCGCTCCATGCAATTCTGCTTAAAGTTGGACCAGCATAACATTCTGTGGTGATTTGCATATGTAGCCCATGATGCTTTGCATTGTGGGGCATGTGTGATTTTGTATTTTCTTGAAACTTGGCTTCCCAGCCAAATGCCCTTTGGGGTAACCCTTGCCTCAGTGTTTGTGCACAGAGGTTCTTTGTCTTTTAAATTGTTTTTTTATTTTAATGGGTTCACCACAATATATCCAAGCCACACTGCCTTAAGGGTAGCTGGTCCATTCCACTGGGGTGTCAAACAGACGAGGCATACTGATGAGTCCTGGTAGGACTCAACACGTGTCTATGTCTTCTGTTAGCACCCTTTGCAAACTGTGTGAGAGGCCTTTCGGCTCCATGCAATTCTGCTTAAAGTTGGACCAGCATAACATTCTGTGGTAATTTGCATATGTAGCCCATGATGCTTTGCATTGTGAGGGCATGTGTGATTTTGTATTTTCTTGAAACTTCGCTTCCCAGCCAAATTGGGGTAACTCTTGCCTCAGTGTTTGCACACAGAGGTTCTTTGTCTTTTAAATAGTTTTTATTTTAATGGGTTCACCACAATATATCCAAGGCACACTGCCTTAAGGGTAGCTGGTCCATTCCACTGGGATGTCAAACAGACGAGGCATACTGATGAGTCCTGGTAGGACCCTTTGCAAACTGTGTGAGAGGCCTTTCGGCACCATGCAATTCTGCTTAAAGTTCGACTTAGCATAACATCCTGTGGTGATTTTGCATATGTAGCCCATGGGCATGTGTGATTTTGTATTTTCTTGAAACTTGGCTTCCCAGCCAAATGCCCTTTGGGTAACCCTTGCCTCAGTGTTTACACAGAGGTTCTTTGTCTTTAAATAGTTTTTTATTTTAATGGGTTCACCACAATATATCCAAGCCGCACTGCCTTAAGGGTAGGCTGGTCCATTCCACTGGGGTGTCAAACAGACGAGGCATACTGATGAGTCCTGGTAGGACGAAACACATGTCTATGTCTTCTGTTAGCACCCTTTGAAAACTGTGTGAGAGACCTTTCGGCACCATACAATCTGCTTAAAGTTGGACCAGCATAACATTCTGTGGTGATTTGCATATGTAGCCCATGATGCTTTGCATTGTGGGGGCATGTGTGATTTTGTATTTTATTAGAACCTTAATAAAACAAATAGGACAGACCTTAACATAAAAGGGGACAAATATGACCTTTGTACTTCGGATGGCTCTGCTGCTCTAAAGAGTCCTCCTAATGGTCCTGTTGTTGTTTTAACTTCATGGCTGGAGTTGCAATACTTCCTTGCAGAGTTCTGTGCTCTTTGAGTTCTGTTTCTGAACTGAGGGCTACTATAGGGAGACAGTGGCCCCTTGTGGCCCATTCTTATACTACCTTGCTGTCAATCATTTTCGAGAGACAGACTGATTAAAACAAATCCCCAAGGAAAGATTTTTCTTTCATTCCTGAATTAACTGCAGCCTGTACTTTGCATCTATCATGTGCTCTGCTTATCTAAACCTATATTGTGTGGATATAAAAGATGTTTTACTGTATGATGATGCTAGGCCACCTGACTCAGGTAGGCAGATACATATAGCACTACCTGAGCAGGTAATAATTAGATAGGGTCAGTGCTTCCTGACCAGCAGTAGGAGAGGTTCTATGCTGATGGAATCGATTTTGAAGAAAGTATTATTTTGTATGTTATTTTGATTTATGGTGCCAGAAATATTTATCGAGTAATAAACATCCCGCTAAGAAATACTGGGTTGCACCTTATTCTGAGACTCTGTGTCCATCTGTAGAACCCACACCGTTACAGTGAGTTAGGCAGTCTACAACTAGAATGAGTCTGCAGGCTTTGTTTAAGATGGTCTTAATTCTCTTTAGGGCAGTATTGGTGCCTGCTCCATAGACTACCAGGCCAGAGCACTGAACTGTTGACAGCAAGTCTGATGGCACTCTCAGTGAGGCAGTGTCTGTGCCAATAAAGCTGACCTAACCTGGCACTAGCTGCCTTGACTACATGGTCTATATGCAGACTGTATGAGAGACAGCAGTCAAGGATGATCCCGAGGTATTTCAAGTTATTAACCATTTCGAGGGTCTCAAGCTTCTTATTGTATATCTCAAGGGGATGGGACTTGTGATGGTTTTGATGAGAGGTGAACAACATTGTTTTTGTTTTTTTTTGTAGTTGAGCAGGAGCTTGGATTTAAGTAACCATTTTTCCACTGCATTGAAGTCAGCTTGCATCCCTTTTCAAGATCTTCAGGTGTAGGATGACAGGTGTAAAGCACAGCATCATCTGCATATAGAAGGACCTTGTACTGGAAAATTTATGGGAGCTCATTTAAGAACAGGTTGAACAGCAGTGGGCCTAATTTGGAGCCTTGGGGCACCCCAGTGATGACACTTCAGTTGTTGGATAGAACATCTCGAATCTTGACCTGGTGTGTCCTGTTGGCGAGGTAACTTTGGAACCAGACCAGAGTAACGGAAGATATCCCAATGTTGTTCAGTCGGTTGAGAAGTAAGTTATGATTGATCGTATCAAAGGCTTTGGTGAGGTCTATGAAGGTGGCCCCCACCAAGAGGCCCCGATCAAGTACTTAATGAATATAACCAGTAAATTCAACCAAGGCCGTGGAAGTACTGTGAACCTCCCTAAAGCCATGCTGTTGCAGACTTTGAATGTTGTACTTATCAAGGTATGCAACTAACTGGTCATAAACTATTCTCTGTAGGGTTTTAGAGAGAGGGGGTAGAACTGCAATCTGCCGGTAGTTGGAGAGACTTGTTCTATCGCTGTTTTAGAAGATCGGAATGACCACTGCGCCTTTCCAGCATTGAAGGAACTTGCCCATAGTTAGTGGGAGATTAAGGATCCAGGTTAGGGGGGGAAGTAGAACATCCAATGTGAGGGCTAAGATCTTGAGGTCCAGTGAGTTACCACTTGACCTAGATTTCCCAAGGACTTTTTCCTTGTATGTCTTGGCCTCAGCTGTAAAGATAATGTTCAGGTAGAAGGAAAGTGTTGTATATGCTGGTAGGACATTGTTACTGCTATTGGTGGTGCAGGGCCATGGTTGAAGAAAGTCCAGAGGAAGCACTCCAGTAAGGTCCGTGAATGCCTTATTGAAGATGTCGGCGATGTTTCTGGGATACTGGGTAATAACTCCATCGATGCTGAGTAGCGAGAGAGGTGTTTTGTTTGCTCTGCCAGTTAGGATTTTTATGTTCTCCCAGAATTTGCAGCTATCGCCCCAGGAGTTATCTAATTCACTTTTGAAGTGAGATCTCTTTGTGAGCCGGATGGCATTGGTGCACTTATTATGAGCTGTTTGTATTTCTGTATGTCAGGGAGACACCCTGAGCTCTTGGCTTTGTGCCAGAGGTTATCCCTAGACTTCGTTAGCTCAAGGAGCTGCTGTGTAATCCGTGACTTACTGGATCCTTTGATTTTCCTCATTTTAAGGGGAGCATAGTTGTTGTAGACCTTACTGAAAGTGTTGATGAAGCAGTTGAGGGCAGTGTCCACATTAGTGACAGTGTAGACCCCAGTCCAGTCTAGCAAGTGGAGGTGGGTTTTTGAGAGAGGCAAGTTACTCAGTTGTTATCACTCTCGAGGTTATGGTTCTGGGGGGAATTTTAGGAACTTTGTTAGTCTAGGTGCACAAGACTGGTGAGTGGTCGCTGAGGGTATTGGCTAGCACAGTGGTACCAGTTAATCTTAGCGGCCAGTTAGTTAGAATCCAGTCTATTAGAGTACTAGTACCTGTGTGGTAGTTTACTCTTGTGGGGGACTGAACAAGTTGGACCATATCAATGGTTGCAATGGCATCCATATACGGTGCAGCATCAGGGGATAACCAGTTTATACTGAAATCCCCCCCAGCATTAGGATTTCAGAGTTATGGCAAGATTCAGATAAATAATCAAAAGTTAGTTTGAAACCAGTTTCCTGATCTTTTAGTGGGGTATACACAGAGATGATGGTGAGACATTTTCCTTGGAAACCAAGTTGTAGCTGGACTGCAATTAGTTGCAATCTACCACCAGAGGGTGGGATGGGAGTGCCCTGCCTTGGATGGGGTCCTTAACATAAAGGATGCAGCCTCCCTGTTTCTCTAATTCATCCACCCTGAACGTTGTGTAGCCTTCCAGCTGGATTGCCAGGTCAGGGTTCTAGGAGAAGCTGGTTTCCACAACTGAGATGACATCCAGCTTGTGTTGTGTAGTCCAGACCCAGAGAGCACTGAATTTCGCCATGAGGCTGCAAATGTTGAAAGATGCAATAGGTATTACCTTGCCTTCTTAACTGTTGTTGGTATAGTGGGTCCAGTGACGGGTCCAGGGTTGGGGTGAATATTCCCAGAGAGTAAAAGGAGAAAATGCTCTCTCATGTTTAACTAATGATAGTATCTAACATGTGCTCCTATGCTTAACTAACAGACCATCTCTAACCTGCTCTCAGGTGTTTAACTAATAGGCTGTGTAGATTTAAATCTTGCTTAAAATGCACTCGGGATTATGCACAAACAAGTCACTGCCAGCAGTGTAAAAAGATCCCAACACCAAAACCTAAAATTGTGCAAAATATTTATTCTTCATTGTTTTGTTCCATTTACATAACTTAAATAATACGAACAGTGAATAAATACCAAAAGTCAAACAGTTTACACCACAATCTTACAAAAAGAGGGATACAAATCATAAAACACATGAGCCTGCAGATGCTCCGCAGTGTGCTAATGTGAGGGAAAGTAGTTTAGTTCAGTCTCATGTTGGATGGCTTCTCCCGAGGAACCAGATACAAATGAGAATTTACAAAGGATTCTGGGTAAAATGTATGGGGTAAGCAAAGAGGCCTCTCTCACTGTAGGCTTCTGATCTGTTCCCATGGGGGGGTTACCATTAGGAAAGGGCACCACTACAGGGAAGGATGCAATTACAAATGGAAGGGCTTTTTTTGTCAGAATCGGTGCTGCCATTTTTAATGTATGCATCCCATTCCCCAGGAGACTTACCACTTCCGGAGAACAGGATAAAGGAGAGAGCAAAGGGAGCTGTGGGATGGGGAACCCAGAGGGAGGGGCTCACCCAACTGTGATCCCAGTCCTGCATGCTCATCCACCCCTTATCTCCATTTAGAGTGGGATCCAATTTAACAAGGAAATCCAGCCCTGTTGGACCCTATGCCCACCCACTATATATAAATGACGGGTCTACTGAATGTTATGAGATGCAGCAACAGGTTGTCCAAGTGGCTCACCGGAGCTTCTTTTCAAGGATCATCTTCCCAACTGAGAAAGTTTGGTCCAGTTACTTAAGTTGGCTATCAATTTTCTTGGAAGTGGAACTAAAATATCTGTTACTGATTTTGTAGAACTTGGGTCACTGCTCCTATGAAAACAGCACCACCCCATTACACATTCTGCACTCTACAGCTGACTTCCTCACCACCAGAGGCACAAAAGAGAGCTGAGCAAGATGTGGGAGAGGCATACCTCAAACAGAAGTGAAATCAGGCGCCAAAAGGAAACCTCAGCAGTAAATGCTAAGCCTGCATTTCTGGAGGAAGGAGAGGTTATTTGGGGAGAGTTGGTTCCAGCCATGATGACAGCAGTGAGAGGGATTACATCAGTTACAACATACAAAACTCATGCCCACACCCAAGAGGAGCAAGGGTGGAGAACTGATCCCGTGATAGGAGGCAAGGCCTGCCAGCTGTCAGCTGGGCAGCTCTACTTCAGCCCCAGACCACTCACTCACTCAAGGCTTGCCTGTCTGCAGCCATGCAACAGACTTAGGGAGCTCTTTAGCCTCTGTCAGAATCACCCAACACACTTCTTGCTCACCATCCAGGAAAAGGATTCAGTCATTCAAGAAGCAGTGCATCATCTGCTTCATAGCTTGCTTTTACTTGCTCTGTGATATGTCTATGGGAGTAGCTAGGAAACCCAAACTGCACTGGTGACAGAAAACAGTCTCCGGAGAGAGCACCAACACACAGCCCTCGGCTCCGCAAAGACAAACAAATACTTCCAAATCCACATTTGTTTTCCTCTTCAGTCCTCCATTGATAGTTTCAATAGACGTTAGAGGCTCATCTCCATGTGAACAAAGCAGGGTATCTCCCTGGTGTTTCTCTCTTCAGTTCGTGTAAACCTGAGTTCCAATCACACGCATGATTTCCTTCTGGATTTTGGGGTCCTGAGTATTTATATTGGCATCTCCCACTTGGCCATCTTCATACCTACACATTGGGGGTGAGAAAGAGACAGATAGAATGAATGAATTTACATACTGAGTGATAGCAAAGCCTACTGCACAGACTTGGAGTATAATGTGTGACATCACAGCCATGTTGTACCATCAAGTCTGATGGTAGAATGCCTTTGCGATTTGCACCAATCAATTTTATAAAGTACAAATAATGCATGCATCTCTTAAGCCCTGTTTAAAGCACAGCAAAACATACATAATAGAACAATAATAATAAAAGCAACAATACAAAAATTATACAACTTTATAAAAATTAGCAGCAATCGGGCTGGCCCGTCAGCACAGAGGTTGGATTTGTGCTTGCGACGTTCAGGAATGGACCCGGGTCGCTGGAGGGCCAGCTGGGGGAAGAAGGACTGAGCATCCCTAGGACAGCTCTCCTTCTCCGGGGAAGGGCAGGATAGCATTCGGCGCATGAGTGGCACCTAGCGGAGGCTGGGTAGCTGCACCACGTATACACTCAACAGAACGTCAGGACAGGGCAGACGCAGGTCATCATTGCATGTCTCAGTCCTACTTAAAGGGGGAAAAACCTCCTGAACCTCACTGCTTTACATGACGCCTGCCCCATGCGCCTTTGATTAGCCTCCTGAGTTGATCCCCGACTAGATACATGTACCACGACCTCGACATAGGGGTCGGTGCCATGGGCCCGTCCTGGGGGAAAGCCAGGGATAACTGGGGGATGCAGACATAACCAAAGGTGGAGGCGAAGGGGTCCGTGGACCAGAGCAGAACCCAATGGGAGTAGTAGGGGCAAAAATAAAAAAATTAGCAGCAATAAATATACAAAAAGCAGCAAACTTCAAGCTGGTACACTTGTCTGAATCAGGGATGCTTTAGCTGAGTCCTGAATGTAGAAAAAGTAGAATCAGGCCCAGCTTGGTGGCACCAGCTGGGGATGTGCTGCAGTGCCATACTGAAGACCCAGGATTGAGTCCTGATCCTGTCTCCTGTAACATAAATGAGATAGTCTTCATACAGTGAATGACTACATGATGTCTGCTATTCCCCACCTACTGGAAGGTGTGGCAAATGGCCATTGGTGCATGCCAGGGTGGTGGAGGCAACTAACTAGAGGGAACTCCCCAACCCCAATTTTATGACAGTACCAGACTGACCACCTTGGATGTCTCCAACAGCTCCAGTCTGCCGCCTTCCTTTTCTTCTGCTAACTTAGAGACACCTTGGTGGACAAGAGTGCGATGGCCCTGCCTTGTGAGGGTAAGACATGAAGCCCTGGGAGTGCCTCTCTGGGCAACACGACTGGTATGGCTTTGAGCCAGTAAGAGTACATGACAGAGCATAACAGTTCATTGGTGCTTAAAGAGAAGAAGAAGAAGAAGAAGGTACAGTGTGCTGTGGTAGTGGTGATGCAGGGAGCAAAAGTATAAATTGTTGAGACAAAATTAGGATAATTTTGTAGTTGCTTGGTACAGCACTCCACAGACATGGATCAGAAATAGAAAAGGCTAGGTTGTCCCTAGTCTTCAACCAAGCCTGAGAGATGTACAATCAATTCTGAAAACTTGAATGAATCAATTTGTTGGATAGAGGAATTGAGACAGAAGCCGCCATGCTATAACTGTGCAATTAACTAAGTGTAGAAAGAGCTGTGAAGTAGGGGAGTGGCTTAGCTAGAAGGCCTTAGTCAAGTAGCATGTGAACCTTCTCGAGGTGCTGCCCATCTATGGCATAGAGAGGCTAGGGTGTTCTGCACTCATGGATTCAATCAGTGGTTGAAAAACTGGTGTGGATCTCAGGCATTTGGTTCATTGGGGACTGGGGTCCACCTGGAGTGATGCAAGCCTATACTGGCATGATGAGCTGCATCTGTCCGGAGGGGAACCAGGATCCTAGGTGATAGGTTTAAATGCTTCATTGGCAAGCTTTTAAACTAGCCAAGGGGAGGCACTGGAAAGGAGCAGGAAAATCCTAGCCCCCAAACAATCATACGGTAGTGTGGCAAACACAAACATGGAGGTGTCGATAGGGAGAAGGGCAGGGTAAATGGAGAAAGTGACAAAGGCAAGAAGGACAGGGATGGGGCAAAGGGGGTAAGGCCATCAGGAAATGGAGGGTAATGAGTACCAATGCCCGTAGTCTGGGCAACAAGCTCCCCTGAGCTGGTGGCCTTAATGGAAGAGGGATGCCTGGATATCGTAGCAGTCACAGAAACATGGTACACAGAGAACCATGACTGGGATGTTAACATACCAGGGCACATAACCTACAGGAGAGACAGACAGGGAGAAGAGGGGAGGAGAAGCTCTCATGTAAAGGAAGGGATAAAAGCAACTGAACAAAAGAGTAAACAGGGAGGAGAGGAGGCACTGTGGGTCACCTTGAGACTGAAAGGGCATCACAATCCGCACAGGGTTGTGTACAGACCCCCACGTCAGGGAGAAGGAACGGACAAGGATATGATGGAAGGCATTCTTAGAATGGCAGAGAAAGGGAGATACTGTTGATGGGAGACCTGAATATGCCAGATGTTAACTGGATCACATTTGCTGCAGCCACATCCAAGAGCAGGGCCATTCTTGATGCCCTACAGGTGGCAGGCATTAGACAGCTAGTTTCGGAACCCACTGTGAGGGAGCAATCTTAGACCCTCGTGACTCAAACGAGGGCAGTGAGAGGATCTCAGATCTAGAAGTGGGTTGCCATCTGGGGACAAGTGACCATCAAACAGTGGTTCACATTAAACTCAGCTACAGAGTCAAGCCATACAAAAGTGAGGGTACTGGACCTTTAGGAGGGCTGACTTTGCAAGATGGAGAGTGCCTCAGAAAAGCACTAGCAAACAGGCTAGAAGGAGTGTGGAGCAACAATGGGAATTATCAAACTGCCATCACAGAGGCAACAAGCCTTGTGTGAAGCAATAAACAAATCAAAATGAAAGAAAAGCCACTATGGTTCTCAAGAGAGGTGGCTGTGAAAGTCAGGAAGAAAAGATAGCATTCCAGAAGTATAAGGAAAACACAGAAGGAGCAGAACAGACAGCTGTACCAGTTAAGGCAGAAAGAAGCAGGGAGGGAAGTCAGAATAAAAGGCCCAAACTGAGGAAAGATAGCCAACTCAGTTAAGAAGGGGATAAAACCTTTATAGGTACATCAGCAGAAAGACAAAGGGAGGATAGTGAGGCTGAATAGAATAAACGGTGGGTGGGCAGAGGGGGACAGTGAAAAAGCAGGAATACTGAACGAATATTTCTGCTCAGTATTCACAAAAGAGGAGGGGGAAGTGCCTAATCCAATTAACAGAAGCACTCTTGATAGGGGGGTCGATCCCAGTCCTTTCACAGAAGAAAGGGTTCTGCAAGAACTCCTAAAACTGAAGGTGGACAAAGCAATGGGTCCTGATGGAATTCACCCCAGAATTCTAAAATAATTAAGGAAGGAACTAGTGAAACCACTGGCTACTCTTTTTAATAAATCATGGGAGGATGGTGTGGTACCCGAGGACTGGAGGAAGGCGGATGTGATCCCTTCACAAAAGTGGAAACCAAGACAGAGGCAGGAAACTACAGACCTATCAGTCTGACCTCTGTGGTAGGGAAAGTGATGGAGTCACTCTGAAGGAAAGAACAGTTGAGTACCTAGAGGTCAGTGGAGCACAGGATCCAAGGCAGCATGGGTTCAGCGGGAGGTCATGTCAGACTAATCTAATAGATTTCTTTTGACTGGGTGACCAAAGCAGTAGACCAGGGAGGGGCTGTGGACATGGCTCACCTAGACTTTAGCAAGGCATTTGACACAGTCCCACACAAAAGATTATTAGTCAACTTAACCAGCCTGGGAGGGTCCCAGGGTGGTAGCCTGGTAAAACATTGGCTGGACAACAGGACACAGAAGGTAATTGTAAATGGAGTCCACTTGGAAGAAAGGGCTGTTACTAGTGGGCACCGCAGGGTTCAGTATTGGGTCCAGTCCTTTTAATGTCTTCATCAGTGGCATTGCAGAGGACTGGAAGGAAAGTATGCCTTTTGCAGATGACACAAAGATCTGCAACAGGGTTGATACACAAGGAGGCGTGGAAAGGATGAAAAGGACTTGGCAAGGTTGGAGGAATGGTCTGACGATGGCAGCTAGGATTCAATGCAAAAAGTGCAAATAATGCACCTGGGAAACAAGAACCCAGGGAAGAATACACAATGGGTGGGAGGTAGTAACAACAACAAAACAGGAAAGGGACCTGGGGGTAATCATATCAGATGACCTTAAGGTTAGCAAGCAATGTGAGAAGGCAGTAGGGAGGGGCGAATGGAATGGCTAGGAGAGGCATCATCAGCAGAAAACAGGAAGTTAGTTATCCCTCTGTACAGACAGTTGGTGAGACCCCATCTGGAATACTGTGTCCAGTTCTGGAGACCCCATCTCTGCAAGGACATAGACAGGATAGAGGCAGTCCAGAGGAGGGCAACTAAAATGGTGCAGGGTCTGCAAGAGAAGCCGATGAGGAGAGACTAAAGGAGCTTAATATGTATACCCTTGAGGAAAGAAGGAGAGGGGGACATGATAGAAACTTTCAAGCACCTCAAGGGAATCAACAAAGTCCAAGAGGGTAGTATCTTTCAGAAAAGAGACTTGCAAGAACAAGGGGACACAATTTAAAGATAGAAGGAGGGCGGTCTCAGGGGCAATGTGAGGAAGTATTATTTCACAGAGAGGGTAGTGGATGCATGGAACAGCCTTCCTGAGGAAGTTGTGGAGTCTAAAACTCAGGGAGAATTCAAGAATGCATGTGACAGACATAAGGCAATTCTTGTGGGGGTAGGAAGATATAGGCTGTTGGTTAAATAGGATCTGGCGCTCATCCTGTAGCTAGGAAATGGGCAGACTAGATGGGCCAGCGGTCCTTATTCTGTCAAAGTCTGTGTTTCTGTGCCAGGTTAGAAGCCAGATTTAAAACTGCCCTAGATAGCTTCTGTCAGAGAACAGACAGAGAACACCAAGAAGAAAGAGCTGCTGTTATAACTATAGTTCTCTAATGGGACTAAAGAACTAGAACTCTACTACTGGGACCTTCAATTTAGGGTAAAAACCAAACAAAACAAAAAAAAGTGTGTTTGTCGGAGTTGGCTGAAGTGAATTGTTATCTGTGCAGTTATCTAGGTGTTTGTCTCAGGTGGCTGAAGGGAATTGTTATCTGTGCAATTAACTAAGTGTAGAAAGAGCTGTGAAGTGGGGGAGTGGCTTAGCTAGAAGGAAGCCAGGTTGTAGCCAGATTTAAAAACTGCCCTGGATACTTTCTGCCAGAGAACAGGCAGAGAACATCAAGAAGAAGGAGCTGCTGTTATAAAGTACAGTTACATAAGAACTTACCGTAACAGTAGATCTTTGAGAGAGGCTCTTGTAGTAGGTAATTACATATAGGACTGACGCCGGTAGGCGGCAGGACCCCACAGAAAAATTTCTAGCTAGCAGTCCCTGGCAAGGGACCGCCTCACGCCAGGGTGACCAAGCCAGGAGACGCCGGCATAAGAGAGGCGGTCCTCACGCCTGCCTTTCTAGTTCTTTTCCGCAAGAGGACAGAGGCAGGAAGAGATAGAAGTGGATATTTTCTAATGGAAAAGGAGCTGAAAAAGCTTAGGGGATGGAGGGCAGGAAGAGTTATTTACTGCAAGAGCCTCTCTCTAAGATCTGCTGTTACGGTAAGTTCTTACGTAACTGTACTATCTTACTTCGAGAGGGCTCTTGCAGTAGGTAATTACATATAGGGCTGAGTCCCAAGCAGTCTGGAACAAGATGAAACACACGGGAGGAGGAAAGCTACTCAAAGTAGATCCTCTAGCTGTGAAGGCCCTAAGAAAGGAGGCCTTGCAGAACAGCCAGCCCGAACCCCGCTCTACGGCGAGAGGCAATATCCAAACTGTAATGTTTCATAAAGGTATGGACGGATGTCCAAGTGATGGCAGCACAGATGTCTGCCGCTGACACATTCTTGAAACAAGCCGCTGAGGCAGTGACTCCTCTGGTGGAGTGGCCTCTGACTTGACCCGGGAGGGTCTTGTTGTACTTGTCATAACAGAAAGTGATGCAATGGGCCAACCATTTGGATAGGCATTGCTTAGAAACAGCATTGCCTTCCCTTTTTGGAGCAAAGGAGACAAAGAGTTGATCTGTCTTTCTGAGATCGTCCTGTCAGTGTAGTATCTCAGAACTGTGAACATCCAGTATGTAACAAATACTCCCTTGATTGGAGTACTGCATAAAAGGCAGGTAACTCTATGGACTGGTTCAGAGTAGATTCCACTACCACCTTGGTGAGAAACTTAGATTGGCATCTAGAGCCTCGCCGCCCTTGTGGAAAATTAAGTGTGAATTTACATTAGGGCCTGAGCTGAGATCCTCTGGACAGAGGTAATGGCACGAGAAAAGTGTCTTCCAGGAAAGGAACTTCAAGTCTGTGGAAGCTGCCAGCTCAAAGGGAGACAGAGTTAGTTTCTCAAGAACAAAATTCAAATCCCAAGGAGGGGTAGGAACTTGGATAGGAGGTCTCAGGTGGAGAACCCCTCTGAGGAAAGTCTTCGAGACTTCCAGCTGAGCAAACATTTTGTCTGCAAAGGGAACATGATAGGCCGAAATGGCCACCATGTGGACTTTCAGGGAGGAATGACTAAGACCCAGGTTGAAGAGATGGCGTAGGTACTCCAGCAGATGACCAACAGGGCAGGAGAAAGGCTCAACGTCTTTAGAAGCAGCCTAAATTGTGAATCTTTTCCACTTCATGGCATAGGTAGACCTGGCGGAGGGTTTCCTAGCCTCTACTAGAATCTCCACCACCTGGGGAGAAACTCCAAAGTGGTCCTGAGCTATGTCTGCAGGAGCCATGCATGAAGTTGAAGGGACTTCAGACCTGGATGGACCAGGGTCCCCTGATCCTGGGTCAGCAAACCTTGTGACAGAGGAAGAGAAATCAGTGGTTCCTCTGAGAATTGTTGCAGAAGAGAGAACCAAACTTGCTCTGGGTCAAAAGGGAACGATCAGAATCATTCATGCTCCTTCTGACCCTAGTTTCTGCAAGACCTGTGGGATCAAAGGAATTGGGGGGGAAGGCGTAGATGAATCTGCCCTTCCAATCTAGAGACAGAGCATCTCTCCAGAAAATGCCTCGCTTTTGAACAAGCGAGCTGAAGACTGGAAGCTTTGCGTTTTGAGGGGAAGTGAACGGGTCTACCTGTGGTGTTCCCCAGCGTAGGAAGATATCGTCTAGGACCCCTTGATCCAGTTACCACTCGTGGGCCCGGGCAGATAAGCGACTCAGCTTGTCTGCCAAGGTGTTGTCGACTCCCGGAACATGAATTGCCATGAGGTGAAGGTCGTGTTGTACTGCCCAGTCCCACACTCATTGCTTCCTGCAAAGAGGGTAGGCTAGAGTCCTCCCTGTTTGTTGATGTACCATGCCACACATATTGTCCGTCCTTGACAGCTAGGTGGCCTGGAAAGAGATACAGGTGGAGGGCTTGGAGGCAAAAGTACTGCCCAAAGCTCTAGCACATTGATGTGAAGGTTTGTCTGAGCTTGGACCAAGAACCCTGGGTCCGATGAGGACCGAGATGGGCTCCTCAGCCTTTGCCCGAGGCCTCTGTAGTCAGAGTCTGGGAGGGGAGGAATGGAAGAATGGAATCCCTCAACAGGTTCTCTCTGACCATCTACCATTGCAAGTCTCGAACCATGGGAGAGGAGACCAGAACTAGCTGATCCAAGTCATCCACCAATTCATCCCATTGGGAGTGGAGTGTCCACTGGGAAACCCTCATGTGGAGCCGAGTGCTAGGAACTGTCGGGATAGCAGCCGCCATGAGCCTGAGAAGGTGAAGAACCAACCTTGCAGTGACTCGGCTGCGGCTGGACAACAGGCTTACCTGAGTCTGAATAGTGGCTTCCCTGTCCGGGGCAGGAAGGCCCTGCCCAGGGTCATGTACAGTATTGCCTCGATAAACTGGAGTCTCTGGGATGGGATCAATTGAGACTTGAATGGCTGATGGTAATACCCAGGCAGGCAAAGACCTGTTGGGTAAGGGAGAAGCAGCACAGGAATTCCTCCCTGGACGAGGCCACCAGGAGCCAATCATCCAGGTATGGGAAAACCTGCACTCCCCGGGTATGCAGGTAAGCTGCCACCACTGCAAATCATTTGGTAAATACTCAGGGAGCCGAGGAGAGGCCAAATGGAAGTGACTTGAACTGGTAGTGGTCCCCCTCGAAAGCAAAACGGAGATATTTGCGGTGTGACGGGCGAATGGATATATGCAGGTAGGCATCCTGCATATCCAGAGTGCACAGCCACTGACCCAAGCGGAGGAGGGGCATAAGGCTCTGCAGAGAGAGCATTCTGAACTTCTTGTATTCCACGAATAGGTTCAGGGAACTGAGATCTAGGATAGCTCTTACATCTCCTGTCTTCTTCGGGACCAGGAAGAAATGGGAATAGTAACCCGTTCCCTGAAGGGAAAGGGGGACAGGTTCTATCGCCTCTTTCAGCAACAGAGCTGAAATCTCTTCCTGGATCAGAAGAAGATGTTCCCGAGAGTACGACGACCTTTGGGGAGAGTGATGAAGTGGTTTCTGTAGAAACTCTATTGAGTGTCCTTCTGCAACTAGCTGGAGCACCCATGAATCTGTTGTTTTCCTCTCCCAGCCTGGAAGATGGAGGGAGAACCTCCCTCCTACCAGTTCCTCCGGGAAGCCTGGAGGCTGTGGGAGAGGGAAGGAGTCAGGTGGTGTGGGGCAGCGCCACAGTTGAAGCACCCGCTGCTTTTTTGAGCAGAGGGGGCTTGACAGTTGTAGGGGCCCGGCATTTAGTGGCCCACTTTCCTGGAGGTTTCGCCTTTGGCCAATTCCATCTGCAAAAGGGACGGTGCTGCAGTTGATGGGGATGGTACATAGATTCGACAGACTTTAGTGTCGTCCCCTTCTCCTGCAGATCAGTAATGATGCCCTTGATATCACCTCCGAAGAGCACCGACCCCCTGAAGGGTGCTTCCTGTATAGTGGACTGCACTTCCAGAACCAACCCAGACACACAAAGCCAAGCATGACATCGTAAGCCTATGGCGAAAGTTGAGCTCCGTCCAGCAGTGTCCACTGCATCGTAAGTCACACGAAGCATGTGTCGACTGGCCGAACATGCAGAGTGGACAAGGTCAGACAGTTTCTGCTTGACTTGAGAGTCCGGCAGGGAGTCCAACTTGATTTCCACCTCAGAAAGAATGGCCTTCTGGTAATCCCCCATGTGACCGACATAGTTCAGGGCCCTAATCCCCAGCGTGGAAGAAGCAAAATCTTCTTTCCATACTGGTCCAAAAGGTGAGATTCTTATCAGGTGGTGACAAGCTAAGGTAGTTGGATTAGCTGACCGGCCGTGAGTGGCGCTAATCACGACCGAGTCAGCTTGAGGGTGGAAATCTAAAAGTCAACACCCTCTGGAGCCTGGTATAGCCTGTTCGACTTCCGAGGAAGAGGGGCTACGCCGACAGTTGTTTCCAAATAGTGGTAACAAGGTGGACATGAGGCTCAATCTAGGGTGGCACCAAGGTGGGAGCTGTGATGGGCAGATCCAGATGCTCAGCGAGTTTCACCTGCTGTGGGTCTGGCTCCGAGGACTGCCACTTATGTTACTGCCTGGATTTTATGTAGCAACTCCATGAAAGAAGGATCCTCCGGAGGAGACTTTGGAGGAGTCCTTGGCCTGGGCTTTGACGGAGAGCGAAGCTCGTCGTCCTTCTCGGAGCAGCCGTCGGAGGCGTCCAAGGAGGAAAAGGAAGAAATTGAAGAAGAGGATGACTCCCTTTCCCGTCTAGGGGGAGGAACAGACCCTTTGGGAAGCCCTCGGGGAAGCGTGTCCTGCCCCTCTCTGGACCCAGAGGGTTTATCCCTGGTGTCTGGAGGAGGTGAGGGAGTTTGTCGCCGTGGATGTACGGGAACCTGTACCAGCACCGTCATCGGAAGATGACTCTCCATCTCTCTGGTGAGCTGAGCCTTGGCCTCAGCCCACCAGGAGGCTAGAGTCTCCTGCAAATCCACCGGTGGCTGGGGGGGCAGTGGAGGAGAAGGAGGCAGGGGATAAGGGTATGGGTTATACCCATAAGTCGAGTATCCATAACCGACAGCGGGAAGCCGGCATGGATATTGTGGCGTAGGGTATCGCGGAAGCGCTGGTGGCCAGCGCCGGTACTGGGCGGCATCGGATATCGCGGTCCCGGGCACGACAGCGCCGGATACGACGGGGTCGGGTACCTGGAGCCAGGGAGCGCTGGAGCAGACAGCCCTGCCAAAGGCCCCGTGGGCGGAACTGGAGCAGAAGCGTCTGGGGCAGAGGGCCCGGCGTTAGCAGTATCCGAAGCAGGATGTCACCCGGGGTCAGCATTACCAACGTCGGGGCCGGCAGCCGAGGTGCCGGTGTCGGGACCGGCATCCAGGGAGCCGACATCAGATCAGCATGAGGTTGATCCAACGGAGGTGGAACAGGGACCTCGGCCTTGCCCGGGAACGGAGGGGAAATATCCCCGGAGTCAGGCTGAGGAGACTTGGGGTCCCCGGAGGGCAGCGAAGGCTGCGGGGAGCCAGGAATGCCAGAAGTGGGAGGGTCCAGCGTTGGCTTATCCGCTGAGCGGACGTTGGGCGGACCGACGTGCTTCTTGTCAGCGGGATCGGGCGGGTGCCGGAGGGGCCGGCGTCTGACTTAACGGATCCTTCACCAGAAGCAGGCTGCAAAGGGGGGACAGCCTGGTCTGGCGGAAGAGTGGTCGTGCGCTGCCCTGAAGGGTCGGGCGACTTACCAACCTTCTCCGGGCGAACGTTGGAGGAGCCGACGTCCGGTTATTGCAGCCGACCACGCCAGTAGACCGGAAACCATGGCTTTACTGGGACAGGCGCCTCAAAACCCGGAGGTGCCGAAGGACGAGCACGGAGCCAGGCAGGCCAATGCGCGCCGAAACCTCTAAGGCGGCTCTGTCAGGATGGTTCCCGGGGGCATTACTAATATGGCTGACTCTCTGAGGGAGTCGGGTGGAGGGGAGCCCTGTCCTGGTGCTTTTCTTTGTCCTTTCTCTTGCGAAGGCCTTCAGGGGAAGTTGACGCCTGCTGAAGTTTTTTGAGTTCCTTTTCCATGGAGCTCATCTTCATTTGAGAATGTGGGCTTCCAGGGACTGCTGCCACCTTCTCAGGCAGTGCTGGCACTTCTCAACTTGATGGTTGGGGCCTAGACAAAAAAGGCACAAGGACTGGCTGTCCTTGTGCGGGAGTTTGGCGCCGCATGAGTTGCACTTATTTTTGTGCTCGGAAGGTGTAGGGGACGACATACACCGACGGATGACTGACGATTATGGGGAAAAAGAGGAAAAACTCAGTAAAATAACCGACGAAAGGGCCTGACGAGCAGGGAACTTTTTCGCAAGGCGCTGGCATAAGCTAACGGCTGGAAAGAACTGGAAGGCGGGCATGAGGGACCGCCCCTTTATACCGACGTCTCCTAACGCTGGTCACCTGACGGGCGGTCCTCGTCAGGGACTGCTAGCTAGAAATTTTTCCGTGGGTCCTGCCACCTGCCACGCCAGTCCTATATGTAATCACTTACTGCAAGAGCCTCTCGAAGATCTACTGTCACAGTAAGTTCTTACGTAACTGTACTTATAACAGCAGCTCCTTCTTCAGTAGCGGAGTGGCTTAGCTAGAAGGAAGCCAGGATAAAGCCAGATTTAAAAACTGCCCTAGATAGCTTCTGCCAGAGAACAGGCAGAGAACACCAAGAAGAAGGAACTGTTGGTACAACTATATTTCTCTACTGGGACTATATTGCCCTCCTTCCCTCCCCTCCACCCTAAGCCAGTTCTGCTTTTATAGGCACAGGATTTGACTGACAACAGGAACTTCCTGTTTGGGAGCAGGAAATGAGTGATCACAGAACCACAAAAGACTCACCATCCTAAAAGGAAAGAGAGTAGCTCATTCCCCTGCTGCTGGAGGTCTGACTCTGAGCAAGTAAGGAGACTACTGAGAAATAAAGGAACTTCTTGTCTCAGAACAGGAAGATCAGAAGCTTAAAGGGCACAGAGGCAGTAAGTAGAGAGAAAAAGAAAAAAAATAAACAGAGAAAACAGTAAGTATTCCAAACAACAGTTAAGGGGCCAGAAATAAGACATGATGGGAGTGATGCAGTGCAGTGGCTGTGGAGGAGCAGTCTTCTGGGAGACATTCTGGAGGATGCAGTGTTGTCCCATCTGCAGGCACCTCACTGGGCTGAGGGAGGAGGTTACTCATCTCCAGGCTGAGTTGGCCAGGATTTGGGGGATCTCCTCTCCCACCCAGGAACCACCAGGGCCACTGCTGTTGCCTCAGAAGTTGCCAAAAAAGAGGAGTGGTTGGACCACAGTGGGCTCAGGGAGGGTGAGGGTGGTGGAACTGAGGCACATCCCTCCAGCTTTACCTCTCCACAATTCATATGACACTCTGGCAAAGTGTGGTTCCAAGGAGGATGCTGGGAACCTCCACAAAGGAGACCCACAGAAGGGTGGCGTGGGACCCCACAGGGGAAGGAAACTCCTCTTGGTGTGGGACTGTATTGTTAGGGGGGTAGAACTGGGGGAGGAAGGGGAGAAGGAGGTAGGTGCCTGCCTGATGCCATGGCTTGGAGAGACAGGGAGCAAACTCAGGATCGCTGGAGCAGCTGCATGGGGAGGGAGCTGGATGCAATTGTCCATCTAGGGACAAATGACCTGGCTGAGAAATGGATCACAGCAGTGCAGGAACAGTTTTGGAGTTGGGGAGGGCCTTAGACAAGTAGCATGCACGATAACCTTCTCGGAAGTGCTGCCTGTCTATGGCATGGATGAGGCTAGGGTGCTCCACACCATGGGATTCAATCAGTGGTTGAAAAACTGGTGCAGACCTCAGGGATTTCGCTTCACTGGGGACCGGGGGTCTACCTGAAGTGATGCAGACCTATACTGGCATGATGGTCTGTATCTGTCCAGGAGGGGTACCAGGATCCTAGATAATAGGTTTAAATGCTTAATTGGCAAGCATTTAAACTAACCAAGGGGGGAGGCACTGGGAAGGAGCAGGGAAATCCTAGCCTCCCCCCCAAAAAATCAGGGTAGTAAGTGAGGTAAACACCAAGATAGAGACGTCGATAGGGAGAAGGGCAGGGGTAAATGGAGAAAATGACAAAGGCAATAAGGACAGGGATGGAGCAAAAAGGGATAAGGCCATCAAAAAATAGAGTATAATGAATACCAATGCCCGTAGTCTGGGCAACAAGCTCCCTGAACTTGTGGCCTTGATGGAAGAGGGATGCCTGGATATCGTAGCAGTCACAGAAACATGGTACACACAGACTGGAAATGGGGGGGGGGTTAATAACAACAACAGAAATGGAAAGGGACCTGGGGGTAATCGTATCAGATGACCTTAAGGTTAGCAAGCAATGTGAGAAGGCAGTAGGGAGGCTGGGGAGTTACTGGGATGTATAAGAGAGGCACCACCAGCAGAAAACAGGAAGTTGTTATCCCTCTGTACAGACAGCTGGTGAGACCCCATCTGGAGTACTGCGTCCAGTTCTGGAGACCCAGTCTCCGCAAGGACATAGACAGGATGGAGGCAGTCCAGAGGAGGACAATTAAAATGGTGCAGGGTCTGCAAGAGAAGCCATATGAGGAGAGACTAAAGGAGCTTAATATGTATATCCCTGAGGAAAGGAGGGAGAAGGGGACATGATAGAAACTTTTAAGTACCTCAGTGGAATCAACAAAGTCCAAGAGGGTAGCATCTTTCAGAAAAAGAGATGTGCAAGAACAAGGAGACACAATTTGAAGATAGAGGGGGACGGCTCAGGGGCAATGTGAGGAACTATTTTTTCACAGAGAGGGTGGTGGATGCATGGAACAGCTTTCCTGAGGTGGCTGTGGGGTCTAAAACTGTGGGAGAATTCAAGAATGCATGGGACAGACATAAGGCAATTCTTGTGGTGGGGGGATAGGAAGAAATAGGCTCTTGGTTAACTAGGATCTGCAGCTTATCCTGTAGGTAGGGAAATGGGCAGACTAGGTGGGCCAAGATGTCCTTCTGCCATCAAAGTCTATGTACTGCCTCTATAGACAAAAGATGGATTAAACAAAGCCCTTTATGGACGGCTGACCAATGTAGTGACATCCATACAGGGGTACTGTGGTCTTAAATTTATGTCCTTGTTAGAACTCGTACCGCAGCAGTTGTCAGTTGTTAATGCTCCACTGTGGATTTAGGGAGGCCATCTAATAATGGGTTACAATAATCCAGCCCTCTTGTCACTAATAATCAATTTTAGGACAAAAGGTTGTTAGATTTATGTTTTTTTTTATGTTCTGAATATGTTTTTTAAATAAATTTGGGTATTATTGTTAAAAGGAGTGCATACTATATGTAGGAGAGATCGTTTCTAGATAAATCAGCAGATTGCCTTTTTATCAAGCCTTATAAAATAAATAGTGGTGGTGTTTAAAGATAGCTGCAATTTATCATAAAATTGAATCATGTGTAATCAACTTTGATACAAAGGGTGATTTTATTTCTGTAAAATCTCTAATGATGTGTATGCTGTAGCTTTAAAAAACATTATTAGAAACAGAGCTGTTACCTCTAGCAGACAAAGGTCTCCTATTCAAAGCCCTCAGTTTGTGCAGTGCAAAGTGCCTATCCGAACACATATTAATGCACTGCCCTAAAGTGCTATCTGCAAACAGGCTTGGAGCACAATGTGAGTGCCCAAACTTGTTTGAATATTGCACCCAGAGCAAAGCCTAACAGATGCATCAAAAGTGTGTTTAGCACTAAGCATCCTCCAGCTGGCTACACAGAGAGGTGCCTATACTTACCATAGGCACGCAATGAGCAAAGTTTAGGGCATCCCAAACCTATTCACACACATGCGATTACTTGCTACATTCAAAGGTTCACATGCAAATGACCCCTTAGCCCCAACAAGGTGCCAAAAGTTCATTTCCATCCGATTATGGCAGCATTAACTTTTTGTTGTTGTTGTTTACAGGGCAGTATTGGCATACAAACATATGGCAACACATGACAACAGCCAAACAGAATACAGCATTTCATTGGCACAATTATACTTATGCCTAAATCCCTCCTTGGTAGTCTAGTGGCCACCCTTCCTCACCTGATCCCTATCTGTGGTAGTCTAGTGGATACTCTCCTCCCCAATCCCTGTCATAATGGTGTATTATTAATTATAATTCCCATTTGTGGGGAGTGGAAGGGAGTCGTGGCTGTGGTTTAAAATCACAAGCTGGACAATCAAGCAGCCACTATAGACCAACAAGGCCTTTATCTGCTGGTTTCTTTCATATGTTCGTATGTAGGTAGAGATGGGTGAAGCTGGAAAATTCACTCCGCGAATTAATCCATGAATTTAGCGCAATCTGCAGAGTGCAGTTTGATCTGTGAAGTTTCATGGTGAAATTCCTCACTTTGTGGCAAAAACTTTGCAATTTGATGTAGTCAAAGTTGCTGAGGGCAGGGAAACTTCACAAACTCCCCAAATGCACTTTCCCACTTTGCAGCAACTTTGCCAGTGAATTAAAAACTTCAGCCCATCTCTGTTCCCTGGTAGTCTAGTGGTCCCACTCCTACACTGGATCCCCATCATAATGGTGTGTATTAAAGAGGAACTCTCAGCTCCACTGGAGAAATACTGTAGGACTTAGAGGACCTGATTAAGCAAAATGCATGTAAATTAAATGTCTTTATTAACTTCCTTGTTTGTAGTCATCCTTTTTATCTGGTAACACAAATGACAGGCTAAGCAGGGGATACCTATGTGCCTCATGGCTCAGTTTAACATTAAGAGAATAATAGGCAAATAATCACGTTTATTGTGCCAGTATCAGTCACGCTTCTTTAGCTGATTGATACTAGCAGAATAAGCATGATAATGTGGCCAGAAATACACCATTATGATGCAAGGTGGTACAGTGAAGACTGCAGATGCCATGTGTCACAGCAACCTCTGCATGGAGTGCTCTGTCACCTGACTGCATCCTTGGACACAGCAGACAATGCACAGTATTGATTCTGCCCTGTCCTCTGAAAGGAAGGAGCTTTCCTGAGTGGAATCAAAGACTGTGCTTATGAATTGCAGCCTTTGAGAGAAGAGGGGACAACTGTGATTTCTGATACCCGAGCATGACTCCTATGGACATCAGAAATTGGCATACTGAGATCATTGCCAACTCTGTCTGATGCTTGGACAAGCTTTTTATGTTTGCTTGCATGCATGTGCAAGAAACATAGTGCCATCATCAGAGATTTCGGAGGTGTGTCACCTCCTCCTCCAATTCAGGCAGTGTTCTGGCAGGCGCGGGTCTCTAGCTATCGTATTTTGGAGTTGCCCATGACACGCTCCAAAATGCAGTGGCATCAGTTGAAAGAGGGAGCTATGCTTGGTGAGCAGCGATAAGCAAGCTGTCTGCAGCTCCCCAGCCGCAGGTATGCATACCAAGACGTTAGGCAGCAGTCAATGGGTGCCCAACTTCGCCGGGTTGACCGCATCGCTTCCTCCCCTCCCAGCAGTTGGTGCTATGCTGGGCCCACCCAGCGCGGCAATCAGTCAGTTTGCCGAGGGGTGCCCAATCCCCAGTCGCTGAACGCCTAAAAATTCTTGTGCCACGCTGGGGAGCCTACCCCAGCGTGGGCAAATGGTCCCACGAATGCTTTTTTATTTTTTTTCCCTACTTGCCGCACGGGGTGCCTAACTCTCGTCGGCTGAATGCTGCTCCCCCAGTTTGTGCCACGCTGAAGCCCACCCAGCGTGGGCAAACGGTCCCACGACGCCTTTTTATGTTTTGTACCTGCAAGAAAAACGGTCCAGCGTGCGCCTCGACCCCCTCCCACAACCCGCACCCACCACTGCGCACTCCAGCCTCCCCACACACCCCTCACCCCATACTTACCTCCGACTCCAGCCACTATCTTCGGTGGACTGGGAACACGCCTGCACCTTCAAAGCCGACCGCGAACTGAGGAAATGCCGTAAGCTGTATAATGGCTAGACAGTGGGTTTCAACTTTATTAGATATCTCAGTTATTTTTGATTTGCATCAAATTTCACATGGGTTGGACCTTCCATAGTCGATGTCGATGGCGCGAGTTGGTTCGGCGGTGATTTCGCAGTGATCATAAATCACCCTTCGGACCCAAATACCCATGACAGTGACATCACTCATGAGAAGGGTCCCAAACCCCATGTTGAAAATTTGGTGCCAAAATTCCAAAAATGACTGTTTAACGAGTATGCGCTATGCAGTTCCCACGCAGGCTCGTAAGTTCGATGAATTTCAATATTTTCACTCCAGATTTTCAATATTGCCATTTCACCACACCTTCTTATGAGTAGTACAGCTGTCATTTTCACTATTCACCAAAATGTGTTTCCCCCATATAGCAGAAGAATGACGCAGTCAGAGTGCGAAATCAATGTATTGGACAAATTAAGAAAATCACAGTGACACTGTTCATGAGCAGAGGTCTTGAAATGGCTATGTTGAAAATTTGGTGAAAAATTCCTAAAATGACTGTTTTTTGAGCCGCGGTGCTATGCAGTTCCTACGCACGCCATATAGGTTTGCGAATTTTCAATATTTCCACTCCAGATTTTCAACATTGCCATTTTTCCACACCTTCTTATGAGCAGTACAGCTGTCATTTTTCACATCTCACCCAAAATGTGTTTCCGCCCATGTAGCGCACAATGGCGCAGTCGTTGTGCGAACTCAGTGTATGAGACACATTAAGAAAATCACAGTGTCACTGTTCATGAGCAGAGATCTTAAAATGGCAATGTTGAAAATTTGGTGAAAAGAATTCCTAAAATGACTGTTTCTGGTGTCGTGCACAGTTCCACACTTTCATAGTTCGAATTTATTCTTCCTCCAGATTTTTCAACATTGCCATTTTTCCACACCTCCTTATGAGCAGTACAGCTGTCATTTTTCACATCCTGCCCAAAACGTGTTTCCACCCATGTAGCGCACAATGGCGCAGTCGGTGTGCAAACTAAATGTATGGGACACATTAACAAAACCACAGTGACACTGTTCATGAGCAGAGGTCTTAAAATGGCTATGTTGAAAATTTGGTGAAAAATTCCTAAAAATGACTTTTATGAGCGTGCGTTGCACAGTTCCTATGCATGCTCGTAAGTTTGCAAATTTAATATTTTCACTCTAGATTTTCAACATGTCATTTTATTAAACTTCCTTATGAACAGTACAGCTGCAATTTTCATATATCACCCAAAATGTGTTATCAGCATGTAGCTTACACTGGTGCTGTTGGTGTGCAAGCAATGTTTAGGACAGATTAAGAAAATCACAGTTACACTGTTCATGAGCAGAGGTCTTAAAATGGCTATGTTGAAAATTTGTGACAAAAGTCCATAAAATGACTGTGTTACGAGTGAGCATTGTGCAGTTTCCACGCATCCTCGTTAGTTCATGACTTTGTTATTTTCAGTCAGATTTTCACTAGTGGCGTTTTCCACACTTCATTATGACAGTACAGCTGCCATTTTCACAACATGGTCATGTGTTTTCACACTTTCAGTGCAGAGATGCGTGGTCACTGTGGGAAATCATTGTTCGGCACAGATAAAGAAAATCACAGTGACACTGTTCATGATCGGAGGCACCAAAATGCCTGAGTTGACAATCTGCTATAAAAATCCCCAACCTAATTATATTACGGGTGTGCGTTGCACAGTTTCTATGTACACTCGTGACTTCACCATTTTTTTAAATATTTTTACTACACATTTGCAACATAGCCATTTTTACACCTCCCCATGAAAGAGTACAGCTGTCATTTTTTACATCCTGTTTGGAATATTTTTGTACCTGTGGTGCTAAATGCCGTAGTCACTGTGCATAAGCAGCTTTCAGCTACCAAACTGATATTCCCCCTGTTCATGAGGTGGGGTCACAAAATAAACATGTTGAAAAGTTGGAGTGAAAATACCAACGAATGCCTGAGGTATTAGGCTTTTCAACTAAATCGCCCAACCCTCTAGAGAATGACAGGAATCAGGGATGTGACTTGGGATTCTTGCCTGTGATGCTCATACCACTCCACACCCTGCAGTCACTGAGAGGCATCGAGGTATGCCTTGGACTCTTCGGCCCCAAACTTCACCCCATTCTTCTATATCACACCCATCTCACCGTATTTCCTAATGAAATGGGGTACGCATAAGGGCCAAAGACTCCAAGGAACATGTGACACTTGTCAGTCTCTGCAGAGTGGGGTGTGGTGAAATGGCGTGGCCGTTATGCCTGACGACCCAAACGCACACCCCAATGCCTGTCACTCTCTGCAGGGTGGTGGTGGGGTTGGCTTCAGTTCAATACTTCACTGCCATTCCTATTACGCAGCTCTGTAACTTCTACACTACCACTGCCAATGCCAGCAAGCAAACATTCGGCATTGACAAATGCTTGTTTTATGAGCCAATTGTCCGGTAAAAGAACACTTGCATTCCTTCTTGTGAGGTGCACTGCAAGTCTTCAAAGCACTTAGTGAAGACATGTGGCACAGATGCAAACCTAAGAGCTGGACTCTGTACTGATAATGTACAAGACCTTCACAATAACAGAGGTATTTGTGGTGATTTGCCCTGACAGTAAAAACTGGTTACTCACCTGTAATAGTAGTTCTAGAAGTAGTATGAAATTCACATCCACACATTAGCAGTTCCACTGGAAAGTGCTGGTTTGCTGGAATGTCTTCAAGCTAAATTTCTCCCAGTACTCAGGCAGTATATCTCTCGGCTCTTCCCCATAACATCAGGTCTTGCAGGCTGGAAGTAGGGATCAATGTGTCGCTTGCCAGGGGAGGTCAGGTGGGTGATGTGGATGTGAACTATACATCACTCCCAGAACTACAGTTAAGGTGAGTAATTACTTTTCTAGGGGAGTGGATATAGTTCACAATCCACACAGTGACGGAGGGAGGAGGGTCAAGATGTGAACCCCTATTTAGCTTATAAAGACTGGAGAGCCAAGGTCCACAAAGGCATTCTGGTGAGACCAGATGTCGATGCTGTACTGAGAGACAAAGAAGAAGCAGCCCTACAGATCTCCTGTATGGGGATGTCTCTGGAAGCAGTCACTGAGGCAGCAGTAGGTCTTGTAGAATCAGCCCTGTGTGAGGCTTCCTATCAGCCAACCTATAGCAGAGATCAATGCAGAATGTAATCCACCTGGCAACTGTCTGCTTTGCTGCTGGTCTGCCAGGCGTTGCTTTAGCATATGTCCCAAACAGCTGGTGAGTTTCAGCCCAAACTCCAGCCATGTGCTCCATATAATAAGCAAGCACCAGTTGCAGGTCTAAGGTAGAGAACCTGTGGTTGGCCTCCAAAGATGGGTTCATAAAGTATACCAGTAAATTGATCACTTGGTTAAGGTTAAACTCCAACACAACCTTCAGAGGAACTTCAGATGGGGGCGAAGGATGACCTTGTACATGTGGAAGACCAGGTAAGGAGACTCCACTGAGTGTCTGGAGCTTGCCAACCTTTCTGGTGGACATGATAGCCACCAAGAAGGTAGTCTTCACCCTGTGCATAGGCTCAAATGGCTTGGCCACAGCACAGCCAGCACCAGCAGTAGGTCCCGTGGTGGTGGTTCACGCACTGGAGGACAGGGACTATTTCCATTTAAAGGCATCACTGGCAAGTTGACTCCTTTGGTAGGCCTCCACAGTGTGGAGCACATCCTATGAAAGACCCAAGGCCAGGAACTCCAGCCAGCCAGGAACCAGGCCATGAGGTGCAGGGACTGCAGTTTCAGGTGCAGGACCACCCCTGTTATCTGGTCAGCAGGTCCAGAAGAAGAGACAACCACCGTGGAGGCCTGCTGCTGAGGTTGAGAGATCTGGGTACCAGAACTGCCATGGCAAGTCTGGAGCTATCAGGATCATCCACACCTTGTCCTTCCAGGCCTTGACCACCATCTTGTGGATTAAGGAGAACGGAGGGAAGGCAATGACAATCCCTGAGCTCCAAGGCTTCGAGAAGGCATCCCCCATTGGTGTCCTAGACTGACTGGGGTGAGCACAAAACAGCTCCAGTTTTGCATTCTCCCAGGAGGCAAGCAGGTCTACCAGAGGTGTGCCCAACATGAAGAACATGTGGTTCACCACCTCCTGAATCAGGGACCACTCATGCAGCATCTCTCTCTCTCTCTCTCTCTCTCACACAGCTGAAAGCATCCATCAGCTTACTATCTGCTCCAGCGACATGCATCACCAGGAGATATGCCCCAGTTTGTGCACGAGGGTCCAGGTGTGGAGGGCCTCCTAGCACAAGGGAAGGGAGTGTGTGCCACCCTACCTGTTTAGGTAGAACATGGTTATGGTGTTGTCTGTTTGGACTTGCACGACCTGACCCATGACTAAAGAAGCAAACTGCATCACAACTAGCTACACTGCACAGAGGTACAGCAGGCTGATGTGGTGATGGGACTCCCTGGGTGACCAGAACCCGTGGGCTCTGTGGTCCCCCAGGTGCGCTCCCCAACCCACCAGAGACATGTCTGTAATGAGAGTGATGGTTGGCTCTGGATGGACAAATGGGACTCCTTCCTCCAGATGTTCTGGGATCAGCCACCACTGGATGGCATCCCACATCGGCTCAATCAGTGTGTCGGGTGGTCCAAGTGTCCTAGCTGCTGGGACTACTGACAACCCAGCTTCCATTGATGCTGCATTCACCAGCAGGCCCACTAGACCTCACTGGTGCAGGATGCAATGTACCCCAGCAGCCGCAGGAAGTCTTGTGCAGGATGTAAGTGCCCCACCTGAAATGATAGGGCAAAGGAGGTAAGATCTAGTACCCAGTCTGCAGGGAGTCTGGCCATTGTCTACAGGTAGTCCAGCTCTGGTCCAATGAAGTGAATCACCGATGAGGGCATCAGTTGAGACTTGGCCAAGTTGTCAACAGGCCCAGGTCTCTGCAGGTCTGGTGGGCTAGACTACTGGCCCGCTCCACGACCTCTTGGACAGCCTGGCAATCAGCCAGTCATCCAGAGAGGGGTACACCTTGATGCCCTTGGGCACCAGGAAAGTTGCCATCACTGCCATACATTTGGTTAAGATCCTAGGTATGGACAAGAGGCTAAAGGGCATGACCTGGATGTGATACAGAACCCCTTCTGTGTGGAACTGAAGGTACTAACAGTGGGATGGACTGGGATATAGAAGAGCACATCTTGGAAATCCCAGGAGCAGAGCCACATGCCCTTCTCTAAGGATGGTATGATCTGGGTCAGAGTTACCATCCGAAACCTGAGCTTCTTCATGTGCTGATTGAAATCATGCAGATCCAGTATGGGGCACCAGCCCCGCCCATCTGTTTCGGGACCAGGAAGTACCTGGACACATACCCATGATTTGCCAGGGTGTCTAGGACACTGGCTATAATCCTCTTCACAAGGAGCTGATTGACATCATCCCTTAGGGCAGACAGCATGTCCCTTGAGCATGAGAACTGTAAGGTGGGAGAGCCTCAAAATCTAGAGTCAGCCCTCTACCTACCACCTTGAGAACCCACTTGTCCATAGTAATGACGAACCAGTGTGGTCAGAAGAAGTGATGCTGACCCTCCACAGGAAGTTGGGTCAGGGAATGGACAGGCAGGAGGTTTACACCCCCAACCCAACACTGGGAATCTTTGGAGGGGGCACCGACTCCTGGGGCTGGAGGGGCACCACTTCTCCTACACCACCTCTTTTTGGCTCCTAGGCAGAGAACTTGGTTTGGTATTATACCTGCTAGGGCTGCTACTGCTGAGGTTGCTGTAAGTGAAAGGACTGAAACTGAAAGGCCTTCTTTTTCAGTTTCTGGGCCTTAGGGTGGGTCCTTCTGGGATGAAGCCACAGAGTCCAGCATGGTGTTGGATTTTTCAGCCTGGTGAGACTACCTTCCACCCCTGGGACAAATAGCTTGGTGCCCAAGAAAGGGACATTGGCCAGCTTGTGCTGAGTGTCTACTATGAAAGTGGAGAGTCTCAGGCAGGCCTCATGATGCATCGCGATGGCCACTGCCACGGCATAAGCACAGGAGTGGCCCGTGTCTAAGGCCATATGGAACTGGTATTTAGCTAGCGCTTGACTCTGGTCTCTGACCAACTTCACTGGCAGATGTTTGTCAGCAGGTAGGTGAGGGAGATCATCCAGCATTCCCAACAGGGATTGACCAAAGTCGGTCGTCATCACGGCGAAGCTCGCCTGATGAAGACAGAGAGAAGAGGCAGCATAGATCTTCTTGTCTGTGTGGTCAAGCTTCTTGGACTCCTTATCTAGGGGCCTGTCCATGTCCACTTGGGTTCCAGACATCTGGAAAACTGAGTCCATGACCAGACCCTACTGAGGGATGGTCCAAGAACCTGGAAAGGGACCCAGTAGTGAGCCCATACTTGCAGACCATGTAGATGGAGGGTGCCAGGCAGGATGCTGGATGCTGCCAAAGCTTCAGGCCCAGTTCCAATATGGCCTCAGCTATGAGAAAGGCAACCTCCAGGGATTCGTCCCTATTAAGGATGTCTGTGAAAGGGTACTTGGCCCTTTTCTGAACAGGGCACAGAGGGTTGGACATAGACTCCGAGATGAGTTGGAGTAGATTTCCAAATGACACCGGCCCATGGTCATCAGTTCCTCAACTGACACATGGTCGAAGGTATGCAGCCTCGAGGACAGCATGGATGAGCCATCTGAGTCACCCAAGCACTCTTCAAAAATGGCCCTCAACTGTTTGCCCCTATGTATCACCCAAGAGTCATCTGACTGGGTGATTTCCACCAACAGCTGGTCTGGCAAGCCAGCCGCAGCATGGGAGTCCTTCGTCAGAGCTCCCACCAAGGGCTGCAGCGGAGGCATCTCAACCAACAAGGGTGGTGAGGCAGGTGCTGGGAACATCTTTTGAGGAGGGACACATGTGGACATGACTAACACCTGCCATTTGACCACAGTCATCAATGGTAGAGCCCTACTCCACTCCGCAATGGTCCACTACTGCCAGAGGAGTTCCTTGTAGCACAGTTGCATCCAGCAGTGGAGCCTCTCTGAGGATGAGGATGTCAAGGAACATCGATGGTGATGCCTCCCAGTCAAGCGCAAGTGGTGCCTCAACCAAGAGCTTGACCTAGACCATAGGTCCGAAGGTCGACACTGAGGAGAACCACCGGGTTCATTATAGGCCCCATGCCGAGGTGCATGGGGAAGTACCAGCTTCAGTGGAATGACCACCAGTGCAAGCTATTCCTGAGTGCAGTCAACTGGGACTCCAACAGATCCACATCCACCTGAATGAGGACCAGAAAACTGGGGTCTTGAGATCGACTCACTGATCCCTCCCAAAACAGGTCAACAGGGTCGAGAAAATCTTGACTGCCTGATCTGCCAGTTTCGAGGTCAACAAGCCTGATGGGGCACCATGGAGCTTTCGATCTGGCTCTTGACCATAGAAAGCTCAACCAGTTTCCAGTGCTCAACCAGACTTGAGCAGTCAGGGGAGTCAAGGGAGCAGGAGGACTGCAGTCTCTCCCCCAGTCCCATGACCAGCACCGCAACACTTCCGTTTCTTACTGTGGTGGGCAGGGCTCTCCCCAAAGGCCTGTAGAGCTCGACATATCTCCCGGAATTCTCCAGTGAAGGATGCTGGTCCTAGCCAGGAGCAGCACTGAGGCTGACAAGAGGCCCACTACAGTACTAGCTGCTGCTTATTCCATAGCCGCAAGCTGAGCAGCAGACTTCGCCACAGTGGAGGCCTTTTTGTGGCCTTTTGGCCAAAGCTCTGTGTCCCTATCAATCAGTTGGATGAAGAGAAGTTGGGCCACACAATCCTCCAAAGAGGAAGGGGGCATCGCCTGGCACAGGCCACAGCTCAAAACACCATGTGCAACTTCCAAACATTAGAGGCAAGACATGTGTGGGCCCATCCCTGATATTTTCTGGCAGCACATGATGAAGAATTTGAAGCCAGGAGCTGGCTTTGCTTCCTCATGTTCCATCCTCCATTCATTAGACTGGAGTGGAACCTACTGTGAAGAAAAAGGGTCAAGGAACTTCAGAAATATCGAAGTAAAAAGCAAAAATCACCAATGATGCACCTGGTAGCCTACAATGCACAGAGCTGCAAAGGAGAAGACTGAACTCTTTCAGTGGCAATGAAGATCTGACATCACAGGGCAGAGTCAAGGGATATCCTGCCCGGGAGGTGGGAGCAGCTTAGCTCGGAGATGTTCCAGCAAATCAGCACTTTCCAATGGAACTGCCAATATGTGTGGATAGCGAACTACAGCCCTGTTCCTAGAATATGCTGGTATGTATCCTGTATATCCAGAGATGGAAACCAATCCTGGGGTCTCAGTTACAGTAGAAGAGATCCCACCAGTGATACCATCCTTAATTTCTTGTGCTTCATGTACCTGTGCACTGGTCTGAAGTCTAAGATCAGGTGCATACTGCCGTCCTTCGGCAGACAAGGAAATACATGGAGTAGAAGCCTATGTGCCAATCTGTCTCTGGTACTCTCTACGTCCCTGTTTTGTAGGAGCTGCTACTCCAGGGAAAGGAGGTCTACCATCAGGCCTGTTAGCTGATGCAGTTTAGCTGGAGGTTGATCAAAGATTGTTTTACCAGTTTCAGGGAGTAACTATCTTGAATAATCTTCAAGATCCATGCATCTGTGGTAATGATTTACCATTGCTGAATGAACAGGGCTAGTCACCCCCCAACCTGAGACAAGTGATCCACCTCGGGCAGCTGAGGCAGACGTGGGACTAGTGCTCATCAGAAGGTAGCACTGGGTGCCTTTGCCGTCTGCATCTCCTGCAAAGGCTTTTGCCCCTACTGCTTCTGGAAGGGCTTAGGCTTGAACTGTTGGTGGAAAAAGTAATGTTCTCTACCTCTCTGAGAAGGGGCATAGATGTTCTTTATATCCTTAGGGTAATTTTCTTCTCAGTGGACTCCTTAAGGGCCTCTGCCACATGCTGTCCAGAGAGACAAGTTCCATTAAATGGAATGTACAAGATCATTTGTTGGACATCAACGGTAAACCTTGTTATTCTCAGTGAGGAGTACCTTCAGATACATATCCCAACACAGCTACACGGGCCACTGTATCAGAATCATCCAGAGCAGCCCTTAGTTGGTGGCTATTATATTAAAATTTGTGTATAATAACCACCAACAGGTCCTGCTTCGAGGAAGACTCCAGAAGGCTTTCTGTGATATCTTGGAGCCTGTTCCATGGTGATTATTCTTATCTTGGCATGAAGGATAGGTAGATTACAACCCTAAGGACTAGAGTAGCCGAAACGAGCACCCATTTTCCCATGATGTCAATCTTGACGGACTTCTTGCCAAGAGACTGTGCAGGGAATTACTTCAGAACAATCGACTTATTGTTACCCATGATAAAAATAGTATCTGCTAAGGGCTGGGTATCGTAAACTGATTTAGTCTGGGGTGCTATATACATTTTATCTGGGAGCCATGGAACTGCCACAATAGAAGCTGATTTGCTCCAGACTGCCTCTGTAATGGTATCTAGGGCAGGCTGGATAGGTGTCACCAGAGATACAGGGAGTGAAGGTATGGTATACTAAGACACTCCTTATGTATCTTCTTAGCTTCATCTATAGCTACTGCCTCAAAGTTGAGAGCCTTGTGAATATTCTTTAGCAGTGACTGAAAACAGAGATACTCCTGAGGAATCCACACTGTCTGGGCAGGTAGGGTTATCTGTTTTTCACAATTCTCTGTCTTATCAGTAAGATCTGGATTATACTCTCATTCATCATTAGTAAGGAGGATGAAGACAGCAACTGCCATACTAGTGACGAGGTTGGATCCGAGGGGAGCTCCTAGCTCAGCACAGAGACCTGCCCCAGTGCCGAGGTGATATCCAAAAGGGAAATTGTAACAGCACCGAAGACAGCCCTGGCATCAACAACAACACCAACACCAGCAGTACACGGACATCAGCAACAGTACAACTAATGATGCTGACAATGACAGTGCTGGCACTGAAAGTGCACAGACACTGAGGAAGCCAAACAGAGACATCCCTGGCACTGTACATGGCACCATGGAGGAGCCAATAGGGTGCAGAAAGCCACTCCTCCATAAGAACTGCCCATTGAACAAACTGCTCATCCAAAACATTCCTTATGGGCAGAGGGGACATCAGATATGGAGGAGTTTACCCCAAAGGCACAAAAAATAGGTTACTCACCTGTAACTGTAGTTCTAGGCATGGTATTTGGTTCACACCCACGCTCTGGCAGTTCCAATGGAATGGCTCTACGATGCCGGTTCGGGTTCGACAAGAAAAACGTTGACCGGCATCACAATTGTAAATTGTGAAATTGTATCCAATTGCTTTTCCCCTTCTCCTTGTATTCTACCTGCCTATAGTCTACTGTTGTCAGGTATACCTCCACATGTGTTGTATCACTATTGGGATTTGTCCCCCAGGATGCATCTGGAATCGAGCAACCCTGCTCAGCATCCCTTCCTGGTAAAACTCGTAAATAAATAAATAGATAAAATAAATAAATCATAGTGCCAGGCTCCATGTCAACAGTGATTTGCAGTCAGCATGGAGTCGACAAATATCAGTGTGTTTTTTTTTCTTGGGGGCTTTGCTAGAACCCCACGCAGGGGCTCTGTCCCCCACCCCTGTACTTTAGGGGTTGTAACTCCAGGTTGGAGTTAGTCTCGAAGGGGGTGTCTATGAAGCGCACTTCACGCGATATGGTGCTGTTAATATTCCATATCGACGATGTCGCTGTAGAAATGTTGTTGTTCAGGGGCATAACCACTGGAATATGCTAATATGTGGATGTCTTTTAGCTGCTGTTCCCACCACCTGGGAAATATGCCCCTGACTTCACCCACTGATGTCAGATCTTGCACACCGTAAGCAGGAATCCATGCCACTTGCCAGGGAGGCTGGTGGGTTGTGTGGATGTGAACCATATCACCCTAGAATTATGGTTATAGGTGAGTAACCTATTTTTTAGGGGTGGAATATGGTTCATTATCCACCCTTGGCAGACTCCTAACAGTTCTTCAGGAGGAGGGGAGGCGACATCCTTACTTGGCAGAGATTGGAGAACCGAGGTCCCATAACCGCATCCTGCGTGACTCAAGGTCGATGCAGCAGTGGAAATGAAGGTGTGTGCTGACATCCATGTAACAGCCCTGCAGATTTCCTGGATATGAACACCCCTGGAAGCAGCCACCAAGGCAGCAGTATGTCTGGTGGAATAAGCACTAAGCTCTACAGGAGGTTTCTACCAGCCAAACTAAAGCATCGGTCAATGCAGGATGTGATCCACCTGCCAGTCGTCTGCTTTACTGCTGGTCTCACAGGCGCAAATTCATCATAAGTGACAAACAGCTGGTGAGTCTCTCCCTGAACTCCAGCTGTGCACTCTACATAGTAAGAGAGTGCCCTCCTCAGGTTCAGGGTGTGAAGCCTGCTGTCGGCCTCTGAAGATGGGTCAGTAAAGTAAACCAACAAGTTAATTACCTGGTTAAGATGAAACTCTGATACAACTTTCAGGAGGAACTTGGGTTGGGGCAAAGGATGACTTTGTCCCGTGGAAGACCAGGTAGGGAGACTCCTTCTGGCTGACATGATGGTCACCAGGAAGGCCATCTTCCATGGCAGGTGAGACATCTCAAATTGGCCATCATCATGGCATAACCAGCCTGGTGAAGACCCATGGATGCCACAGCATACACCTTTTAAGTGGTGTGGTCTGTCTTACAGGACTCCTTGTCTGAAGACTTGTCCACATCCCCCTGGTGTCCAGACCTGCAGAACTCTGAATCCATGACCAACCCAACCACGGAGGGGTATAGGGATGGCATGCTTGTGGACTATACAGGCAAAGGGTGCTGATGCTGGATGCTGCCAAAGCTCCAGGGCTAGTCCCAAAATGGCTTCAGCCACATAAAAAGCAACCTCTAAGGAACTGTCCTGGTTCAAAATGTCCGTAAAAGGATACTTAGCCCTTTTTTGGACTCTCTCTTGCAGGGCTTACATGGACTCTGAGATTAGGTGGAGAAGCACCCCAAAGGACACCAGGCCATGCTCGAAGGACAGCTCCTTGACCAATCTGTGGTCAAAGAGAGGAGTCACAGAGGAGTCCATGGACTTGTGGTCTGGCTTGAAAATGGCCCTCAACCATTTCTCACCATAGACCACCTGGGTATCATCCCCTGGAGTGATCGTCACTGATAACTGACCTGGCAAGCCAGTTGCCAAGCGGGCCTCCTTGGTTGGAGTGCCCATCTTTGGCTTTGATGGTGGCAGCTCCACCCAAAGAGGTGGAGAAGCAGCTGTGGGGGGAGGACACCTGCAAAGTGTGGACTGGTGGAGGTACCACTGGCAGCGGCCTGGTGGCCGTAGATCCAGGGGGTAGAGATCTACCCTGCCCTACAATGGCTCACTGTTGCCAGAGGAGCTCCTTGTAACAGCAGTGCATTTTGCGATGGTGCCTCTCCTCACCTGAGGATTAAGAACACGACAAGCATTGACAGTGACACCTCCTGACTGAGTGGGATCCACAGTGGGAACACCTTGGCCCAGATCTCGACCTCAACCTCGATGTCAACTGGCTGGTCAATCGCAAGGGAAGCCTTCCAGTTGGTTGTGGCATACCTTGTGCCAGTCCACAATAAGCAGTATGGGCGTGGAAGGCTTAATCACCAGTGGAGGCTGCTCCCACAAAAGGACTGGATGGGAACACCGCCCAACCCATGTCCTCCTCTGAGTCAGAACCGAAGCAGCAGGGTCTGCAAGACTGAATCTTCAACCTCGCCTGACAGCTGGTCGACAGACTGGAGGAATACTCCGTGGCTTGCTTGACTGGAGCCTAAGTTGACTGTCTCAATGGAGAAAGCAAGACCTCTCTACCTGTCCCTCGACCGAGGTGTGCTCACTGCCTTCAAGCAAAAGGGTGAGTCGAGGGACTGGGAGGACCACAATTTCTGCCGGTCCCATGACCATGATTTGCAGCACCTGTGTTTGTAACCACAGTGGGCAGGGCTCTCCCCCAGGATCTGGAGGGCCAAACACATGCCCCAGAAGCCTCTGCTGGATAACCCTCTGATGTTGACCCGAGCTTGGAACAGCACCAAGACTGCGGAGGTGCACACCATGGCAGCCATTGCTTCTGCCTCAAGGGGCGCAAGTCACTGAGCAGACCCACCTAAAGATGAGGCCCTCCTGTCCTGATCTGAAGGCCAACCCAGCAAGAGCTGGAGCTTCCTGTCCTCGAGGGACTCAGGAAGCATGCTGCAACAATGGCCTCACCTGGGCATGTTGTGTTGCCCACCCAGGCAGTACACGGATGTATAGTAGGATCAGTGGTCAACATCTTCTGCTGGCAGTGAATGCAGAACTTGAGCCCTGGCTTCCATTGCTCCACTGAAGATCAATGAGGGAGCTGAAGGAACCAAAGAAATAATTCAAAGAACTCAAAAACTTTGAAGACAAAGGTTTACCTATGGCGCTAAATCCTAAGCTACAGCTATGAAGGAGTGACCTGTTCTTCCAGCGGAAAGAAAGATTCTGATGTCACAGGGCACAGTTGGGGATATACTGCCTGGGTGGTGGGAGAAGCTTAGCTTAAAGACATCTGGCCAATCAGACTGTTCCAGTGGAACTGCCAGAGTGTGGAAAATAAACTATATCTATGCCCTAGAAAAGTCGGTGTCATATCATCCCTCACTGATGGAAACAAAGAAGAGGATATCTGAATTCTCATTCACAGGGTAGATGGTTGCCTCAGGGTACAAAGGTGAGAACTTGACCTGGATCTGTGTCATGTCTCTTTTTCTGCGAGCGTGAAGTCAAGGTTTAGTGGTCCCTGGAACCCAATGCCACATAACACTAGAACCATTTATTTTTATGACTATGAAAGCACTGTCTTTTCTCCTCATTAAGACATTGCCCAGCATCAAAACACTAACCCAGAGAGGAGTGGTCATCAGACACAATGCCTGGATAGAGGGCGCCAAAGTAAGGGTAACAATAATGCTGCATCTGTAATAATTTAAAACCAGAGGAACACCTCACCATGAATTCAACAAGTCGCCAGAGCATTTTTCACCTAAAATTTATGTCCCTATTTTGTGTCCTTCAGCACTAACAGATGCATTAAAAAAATTAAGTTATAGATTTTCTCTTCATGAATAGTCAGTTACCTCTGACCCTCAGGAGTGGTGAAGCCAAGAGGCCCTAACCACGAATGAAGATAAATTCATGTCTACATACACATATCATATGTTCGGTTTATACCATAAACATTAGTGCAACACAATTAGCACTTCAAGAAGATTGCAAAAAGCAGCTCAGATGACACATGCAACTCGTAGGCGGATGACTGAATAAACTGCAGCATCTGTGTAGTGCACTAAAGGGCTTACTCATGCTGGCTTGTGGTCTTCAACAGCGCAAGGCACAGCAGTCAGCTGCAGGTAGTACTTACAATGATGTACCCGACTGCCAAGATAAAAGACGTGACAAACCCTGCTAGCAAGATAAGAAATTTTGCTAGCTAGTTCGGGTTCTGTGTTCCTGACAGCATAATAATTTTACTATAAAAGTGTAGATATATGTAACCCCCCTGCAAATGGGGGTTCCCAAAAGACTTCCAGGAGCTTGCTTGAATGCTCCAAGCCTGAATAGTGTTTGGCGTTTAAGCCATTTATCTGTGAGTGTTTTTAGAGCCTCTGGTACTGTCTCTTTAAGAGCTGTCTTCTGCAGACATTATTAGTTTGTATGGGGACTGTGTGTTTCTCTGCTTGAGTACCACTCGAGCTGCTGCCAATTCACTCCATTTTGCAGTCACTAGGAGTGCAAAGGAACCTATCTGAAAGATGTAACTGTTTGCCAGAAATCATTTAGAGTAATAATGAAAATACAATTTGTCTAACCTGCTTTCTTTGCAGTCAGAACTGTGTTTGCCTAGTTCCCATTCTAGTTTTGAACTGCTGAACTGGACCAATCAGTGTGGGTTAAGGTAGCTCTAAAATGGTGCCTTGGACCGAATCAGAACTTGGACTGCGTAATCTGAGCCAGCCACAAGAGGATTGTATGGGCAGTGACCCTGGGAGATGTAGTTTAGACTTGAGCCTTTTGGACCAACAGGGGCAGTCTATTGTGGTGACAGCCAATCCAGCCAAGAACTGGGAGGAACTCAAAGGAAGTGCCGGTTTTGTCTGCTGGAGTTTCAGTTTAGCTCTGGCAGTGAGAGGAAGGAGCCCTGTGCTTTTTCGGTGTGCAGTTTTAGTCGGAAAGCGTGTAAGGCCCCGAGTTCGGGTCTGCAGCTTGTGTAACTGCTTGTTAGGACTGAATCCATCCTGTGAAGAGACTCAAAGGATATCTGAAGAGAAACCAGGCTCACCCTGTAGAAGACTGGAGAAATTGCTGAATTGCGCTCGGTCTGTCAGAACTGAATCTGCTGTGTGTTCTCCGGGTATTGTGCAGTAATTGTGATCGGGATAGAGAAGCAGCCTGCCTGGAATAGTACTTTTTTACCATATAAATGTTTGAGGAGGCTTGTGTAGCTCAAGTGAATCCTGCTGCCATTAAAGGACTTTTGCCTGTTACTGTTTACCATATAAATGTGTGAGGAGGCTTGTGTAGCTCAAGTGAATCCTGCCATTAAAGGACTTTGCCTGTTACTGTTTACCATATAAATGTGTGAGGAGGCTCGTGTAGCTCAAGTGAATCCTGCTGCCATTAAAGGACTTTTGCCCTTTACTGTTTACCATATAAATGTGTGAGGAGGCTTGTGTAGCTCAAGTGAATCCTGCTGCCATTAAAGGACTTTTGCCTGTTGCAGTTTGTCATATAAATGTGTGAGGAGTCTCGTGGAGCTCAAGAGTAGCCCTGCTGACGTTGAAGGACCCTATCTTGTTTGGAGGTCGTGAGTACTAATTCAGGGTCGCTCTCTGTTGAATTGCCACATTGAATCCAAATGGAATTACTGTACTGTTGACTGTTTAACTAATTTTCTTTTCTCTGTGTGAAAGGGCCCTCCAGCTGCCACGGTTTGGACTAGCCACTAGGGCTTGGGTACCCAGGACAGTAACTGTAGGGATAGGCCTGTCACAGAGCCATAGGTAGATGAGTAAAGTGATAAGCTAATTAACCTGATTTCCCTGTCCTTGTTATATCCCCCTAAATAAATCAGAGCTGCTTGTTTCAGCAAAGTTATACTGCCTGAGGTATTTGTCTATGTTAAAGTATTGTACTGTGATTGTTGCACTGTATCTTA